>JANFOE010000826.1:0-600000 GCA_025667525.1 Glebionis coronaria | reverse complement strand
TTATAGTTAAAAGATTTTGAAATGTTTTATTCAAAACCTTGGTTTTAAAAATCTTTCGTTCTCTATAACGAGAGCTCTGGTACCAAACTGTAACACCCCCAAATTTACACAATTCAATACAGCGGAAGACTCGTTGGTGTTACGGGATAGCACATTACTCACATCATAGACAACGCTTAAAAATCGCGTCGTTTAATAATAACGTATTTCCATTCATGAATATCAAATTTACATAGGTCCCAAGTCATTGTATTTCATACAGGTTTTACAAAGCATTTGAATGGAAATTGCTATTTAAGTGCGGGCCATTAATTCTTGTTGTCTTCCCGAGAATTACCTTCAAGTACCTGAGACAAAACATGTTAAAAGAAAAGGTCAGCGATAACGCCGAGTGAATTCATAGAGTTTAATAAAATCCATTAATATAACATCGGTATAAAAATTATTACCGAAAATCATTTTGTACAAATCATTGTAATAGGCCATAAAATAGCCAAATTCATTTTATACAAATCCTTATCAAAATCATAATATAGGCTTTCGCCTTCAAAATCATTATACGAACCATTGTCGTTAAAAACATCATACCATACGTTTTATAACGTTGTATAGATTAAATAAAAACCGTTATATGAATTTGGTTATATAAAACCAAAACACGAACATAATATCAATAATAAGACTCCATATTGCTCGTCAGGCAATATATCGTAATTCAGTGCGTATAGCAGTATCTCGTTATTTGGATTATTATAAGCCACATGACATTGTTACCTTACTATAACAAACAACGGGTAGCTAGCCCGAAACTCAATTTGCCCATCTAAATTAGCGTGTCGTCACAATAAGCAGGCTAGTGTAAATCTTCTCATACATAAATTTGCTTACCAATCAATGTGGCACGACGGGGATCAACCGTCAACGCGCGAACTGGGGTGATCGTCCCCAAATAGTACTATTATATGCATAAGCGTCTACCCAATCCCGGTAGTTCACAATTCATGCTAATGGGACTTTTAATGACATAACCTAACTTTAATAATCCATTTTATCTCATACATCGGGTCATATAATCATTCATCGGGTCATACAATCATTCGGGTCCAAATCAATAAACAAACAATCGGGACAACTAGTGTCCTATTTCATAAAAACTAACATGTTATCTCCCTCGCGGGTTTATAAAATATTTCACAAAAACATTTAAAAGAGTGCGAGGCTATGAACTAACGTTGATGTGGGAAGGCGGGTTATCGGCAATTCGGATGTACGGTACGTGCTTCAATCACGGAAACCTATAAATAATAATCAGTCTTAGACTTTTGTCCAATGACTTTATAAAAATAACAATTATGTATACATATGATGATTTTATATATATGATGATGATCAAGTGGGTTTATACATTCTCATTTACTCATTTTAGTGTTATGTATTGGTAACTTTTATACTAGTTTACTAGTTTTACCTATTTACATGTTTTAGGCCCAATAAGCCCATTATAAGTCCATTACCTTAAATTAGACCATTTTATACTTTTATTATCATTATTATACTTTACATGTTGGACCCAAATGGGTTAAGCCCAATAATTAAGTTTATAAGTGTTTTACCAACTAGTCGGGTTTATAGTCCAATAAGGTTACTTAGCCCGTTAATGTCCATATGTTATATAGTTCGGGTTTTATCGGTTTTTACTTGTATTAAGTACTTAAATATAATTATATGACCTTTAAAAAGTTTACATTAGACGGGTCCGACCGTCTAATTTTTAATTGACGAAAAACGTTAATTTTACGGTATTAGCCGAAAAGACGTAAAAATCATGTTTATAGTTTTATAACTTATAAAACTTATCAAACTATCATTTTTATAAAATGTCCATTTATTTATCCTTATATATATTTATATAAATGTAATATATAAGTTAGTGGGTTTTAATTTCACATTTTATACTATATTATTTGAGTGCTTATATAATAGTATTAAACTTTAATTTCACAAAATCTGATTTTTAGTTTCACTTTCACCATTTTTATCATATCTTGAGTTCTATAAAGAGATAGAAGCTCATTTTTTGATGACATAAACTTCATATTATGTGCTACAAATAAGTTAGTTATAGCTACTGCTCAATCCATGTCTAAGTATCCTTAACAATCCCTACAAAACAGACTATTCAGATTGGTATACTAATTTTGTTTTGATCATATCTCACTCATTATAATGATTCCATTACATGGCCAATTCTCACATGTGTAAAAGTCCTAATACTTACTGTATATCAATTTATCTTTACCATTTTATCAGTTTATCATAAGGTTCTTTACTGTTTTATACAGCCTACTATTTTAAGCAAGATTTTAACATCTTTTCTTGTAGTTTTCAATCTTTTTAACCAAATCTATCCACACCAAATCCCCACATATTATTTTTATCATCATTCATCATCATATACATAAACATAAATGAATAAAATATAAGATTATATATTCATAATAACAAGATGATAGGGAGAAATAATCTCTATACCACCAAGATGATGAAAAGATGGGATTTTGATGAACAAGGCTTGGTTCCTTGTTACCAAATCTTCAAATTTAGCAAGGCAAATTCTTGAGTCCTTCAAATGGATGAACACCTCCATTAAATCAGCCCTAAACTCCTTCTTGAAAATCAGCCCAAAGACCTCCATGAAAACTCATTTTCACATGTTAAGATCACCTTCAATCTTCATATCTTCAAAGGGTTTTCATCTTGTGCAAGTTAAACACATGATTCATGGTTGAATTTTTTTATCAAATGGTGGTTTATGAGGGTATATGGGACGTTCATAGAGAGAACAAGAGAGAGTTGTGAGTTGTTTTGCATGTAGAAAAGTGAGAAAGTGGTTTAATGTTGAATGGTTTTGTTAGGTTGCTATTTGGTGTAAAGATTAGGACAAGTGTCCTAGTCTTTTCATATAAAGTTGACACACCTCAAGTGTCTTGGCTAAGCTTTAGCCATCTCATGGTGGGGTGAGGCAAGTGTAAACTTGTCTCATCCCACTAATTTACGGGTACTTCTCGATTCTAGTTTCCTTGATTTGCGTGTCCTCGGGTCGTTTTACGAGAAACATTTTTATAAATTATGAGTCAACGGCACAAAACGAATCTAGTAAAAATTGTCTCATCAAAAACGGAGTTCAAAAACGTAAATACGTAATCCTAGGGTTTCCGGTTTAGTCGTAAAGGACGTTAAATTATACTCGTAAGTCCTAATCTCTTCTCGTAAATTTGTAAGTTTATGAACCAACACAAATTTAAATTCCAAAATAATATTCATGAATAAATTTATTTTCCTGAAATGTCGGACTGCCACCAAAATCGGTGTATGTAAACGTAAGCACGTAACGTAGAGTCCTCCGGTTTAGACGTAGTCGATGCTACTTCAAGACGTAAACCCAAATTTATTCCCAAAAATGAGTGAGTTCATAATATAACATTAAAATAATGATTTTGAATAATACTTGAGAATAAAATATCAACCATAAATTGACGGATTGTCACATTGTGGCTTTTATATCCCCTTTCTAACCTTTACTTTCTTGTCAACGCATGTATATATGTTAATAAATAATCAAGAACGGTTTTAATTGGTTTGTAGTCTCTTATGCATTTTTGACGAATCATTCGCGGTTGGTATAAGTACGTCTTAAGATTCTAAGTTAGAACGTTTTATGTATACTAGACTTATGTCATGATTAATACTTAGCGAGTGTGTTTCCTTTTATTCTTTTAACTTTCTTTGTGAGGAATAAAGAAAAATAAGAGCGGCTTATGAAAAAAAATGAGTGGCTAGAAAAAAAAGAGAAAAAAAGAAAGAAAAAAATAATTATACAAGACTCCCAAGAGGGGCAGTGAAGTGTTAATTATAGTAGCTATTGAATTCTAATATTACTCTCACAAGGGTTGCGGGGATTTGATAGTTGCTCCAATCCAATATTACCTTGACGAGATGCGGGATTGAAGATCCAAAGTCTCAAAAAGGCGGAGGATATAAATTATTGCGTGAGTTTTATTTTTTCTTTCCTTAGCGAGTGTGTAGCTACTTATTAATGCATGACATAAGGATCTTACACATAAGGCGAATGACTTATTACTCTTGCGTCGGAATTATATTAATTGTGGGCGGTTTTTCGAGTAATGGATAAGATGGTTACTTTGGATTAAAACCATGCTTCCTTATTTTTAGATTTTACATTTCTTATATATCACGCTTTAAATAATGACAAATTTGCTTTCAAGCAATTTGCTCAAATAATAACCGGTCTTAGAGGCATAATAAGTGGGGGTATAATGGTAACACAATTAATCTATATGAATGAGTTGACGCACTTTCACTTATGGAAAAAATGATCTTATTTTTAAGCTTGGTATGGAGAAAGTGAAGCTTGAGGATGATAAGTGTTCATGGTACCAAAGCCCTAATTAAAGTCTTTGATTTCTTTATGAGTTATTTCCATTAAAACCATTTCAAGAAAATCCAAAAATATATAAATATAATTGTATTTCCTTGCATTGCATTGTAAATATTCAAAATCATCCATCATGTAGCATAGCATAGTTTATTAACTCATAAAATGTCCAAGGTAGATTAATTACGAGAGAAATGCACTCTAGAGCTATGAAATATTGCATTACATGAGGCCATGCCAATGATCAAGTGGAGGGGAGTTGATAAGTGTGAAAACACTCATCAATTATGATCCAAAAACCACATAAAACACAGCCAAATACATTATATTAACCAAAAATTATCAAAATTACGTGAGTATTTGTGTTTTTGTGTTTTCAGGTAAACAAGATGCATTTTTGAGCAAACACGCGTTTTCAAGTATTTATTTGACAAAAGACGAAGAAAAAGACGAAAGGAGCTTTCAAAGACCTTACTTGCCATTATTTACCAAGAAGGAGGACTTAAGTTGCAATTTTAAATAAAACAAAGGATGAAAAAGGAATTGACTAAAAAGTTTTTAAACACTTTTGTTAAGAAATGATAAGTGAAGGGTTAAATAAGAACAAATGGAAAGTTTGTATTTACTTTATTTGGTCAAAGTCTGAAAGACCAAGTCATGATACAACACACGTTTCACTTTCTTCTTAAACGCAACAAGATAGAGAATACATATCAAAGAAACAGTCGGTTTCTTATCTTCTTTCCACCATAAACCTGCAAATCATTTTCGTGTAAAATCAAGAAGGATTCAATCAAAGTTCAAAGAAGAAAAAGTGCTCATCATCATCTCCTCTACAAGGAGATACCACTTAATTTGATCAAGATGGAGTGGAGAAGAAATTCCCAAATCGAATCAAGAATGAAGAACGAATTCATCAACTTCATATTTACACGTGGCATGACCGGATTGAAAGCAACACGTCACACCACCACCACTCGAAGTCTATAAATACCAATGAAGCTCCTCATTTGAAGTCGGTTAGCTAGGAGTAGTTTACACATAGTTAGGTTAGAGTTAGTTAGATAGTTTAATTTTCTTTCACTTTTCTTATTAAAATCTGTAACTGAATTGGTTAAAGTTTGTAACCAATTACTCATTTTTCCCCATTAATGAAAGCTTTAACCTTCTGAATATTCTTTCTTCTCAACTGCTTGAAGTTTGTTAGTTTGTTACTGTTTCTAGTTGATTCACTTTCAAATTTCTGAACTCTTTTATTTTCTTCAATTCATTCTCGTTACTGTTCATTGATGCTAACGAGTGATTCTTGGAATTTTTAGATTTGATTACATAGAGAGTTAGTAAATGATATATAGAATAATCATTGCTCACGGGTTAATCAGCTTTTCAGTTTTAGGAGCTTTTCAGTTTTAGGAGTTTTTCAGTTTTCGTTCAGTAGAGTATTCTGTTAGTAGATGGCATCCAGTTAATTGTGAAGCGCTTTTGGTATAGTTGTTGAAGTTTTGAAGCTCTTATCTTTTGACAAATATAATATCATAAGCTCTCCCTTTAGCTTCAAAACTTAACTGATAATATAGTTAGAATATATTTAGTATTCGGGTTTTGTTTGATTTTGCAGGTTTACACGTTTTGGTGTTGCTGTTAGCAGATCAGTTGAAATCAGCGTGTTATTCAAAGGGAAATGATCATCAGTTAGAGCGTAGTGGTGTTTGGGATCTAGCCAGCTCAACGTTGAGCTACTACGTCAAAGGTTTTGGTTTTGGTTGTGCAGGTTAAGCACAAATTACATTTTCTGCATTCCTTTAGTGTAATCTCTTGACTGTTAACTGTTGTATTCGTCTATATGCTTCATGAGTGTCATTTGCTTTCATTCATTTTCATTGATTGAAATTTTTAGATTACTCCTTTGTTAACTGAATATGAAATGGATTAGATAGTCAGTTTGTTGATATGTGCAGACTGTGAGTTTAATTGAAGCACTGTTTTTATCTTTTGTTCGTCAGTTCATATTACTGGTTCATCTTTTATATTTGTCTGATGATGAATTCAGTTAGGACAGATTAGTCATTAATCAGTTAGTTTAGAATCATTTTACCTTTTATAGAATTAGGATATGTTGATTAGTGTTAAAACTTGATATTCTGCTTTAAGTCTTTAAGGGATATAGAAGGAAACTGTATGTTTAGGATAAGCCCCAAAGAAGCTTGCTGTGAGATTTAATAATTGAATTTAGTAATGATAGTGAGCTGTAGGATGTAGGACTTGTAGAGAGATTAATTACAATTAGTAATAAAGCTAATTTTCTCCTTTGTGTACTAATATAGAAAATCATATTGTATCAAATATAGTATCAGTAAGTTTAGAAATAAGATCAATATTCTGAATGTAAGAGTTTGATTCATGTATACTGAATATGACATAGCTACAGTTTAAGTTTGTTTACAAATTTAGGGATATTGGGCTTTTGATCTTGATGGGCTTATAAAAACGTAGAGTTAATGGGTTTTTAAGTTTTTCAATAGGGATAGGCTAGTTTTCTTTGGCTAGACTCTAGTTTAAATTGGGTAATCAGTTTTATTAAATTTGAAATTTAGTTTTATAAAAATTGATTGTAAATGATTGATGTAGTGATATGAAATTTGATTTTTGGTTTTATAGAATAGACTTTTAGTTTTAATTTTGTACTTTGTATTTTTCTTTAGTAGTATAAATTTGTATTTTACATTTTTACATTTTGTGCATTTAAATTTGGTATTTGCTAAATGTTTTAGATTAATACGTATATGTAGTACTAGTATAATATTTTACACTTTTTCTATGATTTGTGCCAAGTAGTTTAAAAACCAATCAATCTTTTATAACCAAAAACAATTAAGTCATACTTTAGATTGTTTCGATTAGATAACGAGATGAAACGATACTAAAAACAGAAACATTAAACGCTTTGCTTTTAATGCGGCAGAGCAAAAGGTACTTGTTGACCAACTGAACCAAAAGTGTGAGGAAATATCTGACTTAAATGTTCAACTCATAGACAAAAACCTGGTTTTGTTACCCCTTTAGGAAAATAGGGCAATAAAATAGGGCAAGTGTGCACGACGATTTAGGAAAACCGTGTGTGAATGACCCTAAGTGAGTTCGTTCTCGAGGAGGCTAGTATGTTGTGTTAAGAGTTGATATTGATTTGTGATTATATTGATAGAGAAAGAATTGGGATTTAAAAAAAAGAAAAGACGGTTACGAAGACGGATCGAGCTAAGACGAAAACGCGTTCACGTAAAACCGTAAAAAACTATAAAATTTAAAATTTTAACCTAAAAATTAATTATAAGCTAAAACAAGTCCAAAATAATATAAATAAGAAATAAAATCCAATAAAAATATTTTAAAACCTTTTATTAATTAAATATTCAATTTTAAATGCTAATTAAAGCCCTAAAATTAAATATAATTAATCAAAATGTCCAAAATATGATTTTATTGAACCAATAACTTACTTATACTATCTAAAAACGAAAAAGTATTTTTTATAATTTTTAAATACTATTTTTCTATTTTTAAATTACTAAAAACTATTTTAAACCAAAATAATTATAAAAAATAATAAAATAATGCTAAAAATAATCTACCAATTTTAAAAATCCTATATTACTCTAATGAACAGAAGAAAAATTAAAAAGTTGGAAAAATATTAATTTTACCACTAAAAGACAAAAACAGCTTAATTAAAACCCTAATTAACTTAAATTAATTCTAAAAATTAATAAAAGGATGAACAGTAAAATCTTTTTTTACCAAAAATCTTAAAATAATAATCTAAGTCCAAGAAAATTGATTAAACTGAAAAATATTACTTTTTAGCACTAAAAGACAAAAAACAGAAATATTAAAGTTAATTAAAAATGCAATAAAACCTAAAAATTACCAAATGAACAGTAATTAAAAATTTAATTAAACAGAAAAGTCCTAAATTAAATAAGAAAAATAATGGAACTGGTTTGAAGATCTAATTCAACTTTTTAAGCACTAAAGACAAAAAAGAAAGAAATCAGATAGTGACATGTGTTGGTGTTTGTCTGCTAGTGCAGCAGTGGTAAAAAAGATACTAGCAGTGGGAAAGGAGTTCCCACTGATAGTGTTAAATTTTGGTCTGTTTTTCAATAAGCTTAGGAAAGCTTATTTTGATAGCTTATTTGGGACAAAAAGGCA
Organism: Glebionis coronaria; assembly: GCA_025667525.1. Taxonomy (NCBI): domain Eukaryota; kingdom Viridiplantae; phylum Streptophyta; class Magnoliopsida; order Asterales; family Asteraceae; genus Glebionis; species Glebionis coronaria. The sequence goes on along the minus strand of JANFOE010000826.1, from coordinate 591,335 downwards.
CCCTTATACTCTTTGGAGTATAAGGAGTCAGATTATACAAAATAAACAATCAATCACTTAACAAAATAAGCACCAATCAAGCCAAAAAGTTTCTGAAAAGTCACTAAGGAGGTCTGATGAACAGTTGCTGGTGTTTCATGCACAAATCCGAATTTTAAAGCCTTATATCTTGGAAATAAGCTCACAAACATGCATAAAGATGACACACAATCCTCAGACACCTTATAATCTAACAACCTACAAGATCCAAGCACAAAATCTCAACAAAATCATACACAATGAGCAGATTTCTGAATTTTTGCTATTCTCTCAACTTTTTAACATACAACTAGTTTTAAACCTTTACCAAACTGATATCTAAACTACACACTACCTATTTATCACCTAAGAAGTATATCTAAACAGGTTTTAAGCACAAGCAATGATTTTTTACCCTACTTAAACCCGTATCCAAACAACCCTTTAAACTCTTGAAATGAAATTTAACAAAGTAAATCCATACAATAATCAAGCAAACTGATTTCTAACTTACTTAACATGCATAACATACCACATAAACCTAAATCAAACCACAAGAACAACTTGGCATGCAGTTTCATGTAAATCACTTTAGCACCAATTTTTTTCAGAAAAATGAAAAATGAAAAGAGAATCAAGGGACTACCTTAAGGGACCTACTTCCAGGTCCCTTAGTGACTGCTTTGTCACCTCCTACAAGCAGGTGGCTTGTGCTATGAGTTTATGATCAAGTAAGCCAGAAAAAGAGAAATAGGTGGTGGTCACTGTTGACTCACACACCTTAATGTCTTCAAAATGCAATGGCTTTTTGGATCCTGCTAAGAGAAGAGAAAAGCACAATTTTTCTATATCACAAAGCAAATAAGCTACAAACAAGCTTATCAATTAAGCTGTCTATGGCTTATTTGAGAATAAAATGAAAACTGATTTTTTTTATATTTTTTTTTGAATATTTCTAAAAAGGAGATCAACCAAAAACTTCACACCTCACTTAAGCTTGATAATCAAATAGATTATCAGGCTTATGCTATTAGCTTGAAGCTTTTGGACGAATTTTCTAAAAGTAAAACCTGAGTTAAACAGAAAACTTAAATTGAAATTAAATTTGGAAATTAAATTGCTGAAATGTAAGGGGGCTCTTTGCTTCTCATCAACAACACAACACCATTTTCATTTCAATAGAAAAGTGGATTTACATGACTTGTGACAAAACGGAGAAGAAAGAACAAAAACTAAGCTAAGTCCTATTGCCCTTTATATAGGGTCACATTGATTCTAGAAAGCTGGAAAAATAATGCTAAACCCTAATGCTGAACTTCCCAATAAGCCCTTGGTCGAATCTGGAATATGCCAATTTGATGCCATCTTTCAAATCGTCCCATGTGAAATTGTTGGTGTTTTGTGTATGCCAGCAGGGTACAAGTGATCATGGACGTTGATTAAAGTCCTTTGGGACCAAGGAATCCCTAGTACTCGTTGATTTGCTGTCTTGCTTTGTCCTGGAGTAGCAGGGGAGCCACGTGGGGGACCCATGAGTTGAAGGTGATGGGTTTTGGGATGTGGGTTCAGATGGGGAGAGGGCAAATTATCATTCTGGAAGTTTTTGTTTAATACCCCTTTGATTTAGAGATAAACGTGATTAGGGTTCTAGGGATTAGGGGTGGTGAGCAGTTGGGTTTAATCCATTTGGGGGATAATTACTTTTTTGAAATTCTGTTTCCCCCACTTTTAATAATTAAACATGTTTAATTAAAGAGGTGGGTTCAAAAAGGTTTTGTGATAGGGTTAATAAGTTATGGACTGGTTCGTTCATTGAAAATGGACTGGTGGGGGTGACGTGTCAAAAGGGGAGTGGTGGGATATGTTTGTGTGTCTTGGCACAAATGGCCCCCTAGCTTTCTTCACTTGATCACATTGTATTATCAGCTCAAAACAAGACTTTCCTTTGTAAATAACCTTCAAATACTTGTCAAATTTGGCACAATTTGTTTATAAACTTGAAACAAGGACTAAACATGCAATTTCTTCATATTCCAAGGACTGATTTTGACATGTTTTCAAATTTCAAGGCTTTGACTTGTTTGTTGACTTCTTGAAGGACCATTGTTGACAATTTAGTTTTGATGAGGGACTAAATTTGCCAATTCTTCAAAGTTAAGGGTCCTTTTTGTAATTTTGACAAACTTTAGGGACCAAACTTGTAATTATGAAGATACAAGGGTATAAAGTGTCAATTCTTCAAACTTGGAGGACCAATCTTCAATATTCTTCAAATCTTCAAGGGTTTTCTTTGGAAAATTCTTCATTAGGGCTTGGTTCATCGTGCGGCTTCGTTTCCCGTGTTTGTTTTTGCATGATTCTTGTGATCTTTTGTCATTTTCTCAATATCGTACCTAAAATACACAAGCAACAAACACAAGCATATATTTGGGTATTTTGATGATATTTAATGCATTTTAAGCCCTAATTGGACGATGAGACTATGTATAAAAGCAGTCTCATCACTCTCCCATACTAAACCATTGCCGTGCCCTCACGCAATGCTAGAATAAAGTATCATAGCATCTTCATTTTTTATGGACTTTATTGAATTGATAAACTAGCTACACTACTACTATTACTACTCCTTGTGTTATAGACATAATGTATGATTTTCATCGCAAAATGGGACGTTTAGGTTCATAGAATAAGAACACGTGAGTGCTTCGTTAGAAATAATTTCGTCCTCCTCGATTTTCACCTTAATTCCATGCTAAGCGTGCAACGAGATCATTGTCATTATAAGTTAGTAATGCTAACACTACTCATATGCCCTAATCACGTACTTATCCTCCCATTATTCCTAAGTTGTATCTCTTATATTTTATTTTGTCTTAATGATCACGAGGATACATTTTTTACTTATGCGATAATAGAGATTTAGGTCTAAAAATAGAGTCCTAACGGTGTAACTAAGACCATCAAATCAATAACCCCTCCTAATAGACAACGATGTTAAAAAATTAAGTTGACAAGAAGAATCGATAAACACGGTTTTATAACGGTTTTGAACATGAGACTTATTACCAAGACTTTTATACGCCCCCTAACGGAAGGGCCTTATTATCTTTGGTTTACCTCCATCTTTTATTCAACTTCGCCATGAAGCTTTTATTATGACTTCGGTCTTGCCTTGCCTTTTATTATCCGCCTCATCGGTGGTTTTATTAGCCAAAGACGTATATCCTCACGCTAAAACGGATTTTGGATCTTTAAAGCTTCGAAGATTAAGGCTTGATTCACTTTCAATTTTGCATAGATTTTTCGGCCTTGTGGGGCTTCAAATTATTTGCTAGATTTAGGTGAGCACTTGAAATCTTATTATTAGGTGAAGCTTTCGATTATTCGGGTGCCAATACTTCAAAACCGTGACGCTGGCGATACCTTAATGTCTTCCCAATTTAATTACATGGAAGCTACTAGAAAAGACTAGAAACCCAACAATCAAAACTAAACCGCTAAGTCAATATTTATTAAGCAAAAAATATTTACAAGCGAAGGGAGAATAAGCAAACAACGAGAACACATGAGTTTTTGAAAGAATACGAGTACTCTACGTTTAGCATAGTAACTTATAATTAACTCTATCATTTCTCGTCCTCATTTAAGAGACTTAGCCTAATGTGTAGTTAAGGAATCAAAGCTAAGTGCTCAACACGCACGGTCGAGTCAAAAATTACTCTTATTCTCGCCATCGGAAAATCTACATTCGTGTCTTCAAACACTTATGAAACATGAGAAAAATTTTAAAATTTGGCCATTTTTAGCCTTATTTTGCAACAAAACGATAACAAAAAGATAAACTTTGGAAAGCGTGAAGGTTTGGAAAGGCAAGTATCTATTCACCCCCCATACTAAAGTTAAACATTGTCCTCAATGTTTCGAGTCTAGGGGTGCAAACACCCCCATACTAGAGACGTAGTCGAATGCCTAATATAGCATGGAAAGGGTGCAACCAATAAATTAATAGCCGTTTATGAAGTGTGCTAAAAACCTAAGGTTAGAACATCAAAGGATATATCATGGATATTGAGAAATGTCTCCAAAGCAAACGATCGAGTGTTCCCATAAACACGAGAGGCTCCAATCGTGAAGATCATGATCTAAAAACCACATATCACAAACAACCACGGAACAAAGGTTGGAAGGGCACGAATCTCCACACGTAAGCTACATTAGACTAAGAGAACGATAATATGTACATAGGATAAGCATGGGACTCCCCCACGAGGCACCTCGTTTTTGATTACCGAGTCATGAGCTCGACTCGATCCCCTCAATACTAATTATCATTGGGGAAGGTGACTTGGTCGAGGTAGTTCAAGGATGGAACTTCCCCGCCAAAGTAGTGCTTCAACCTATGTCCATTCACCATGAAGTTAGGACCATCATCTTGAGCTAGCTCGATGGTCCCATACGGAAATACTTGAGTCACGGTGAATGGACCGGACCAACGGGATTTCAATTTGCCGGAAAATATTTTCAATCTTGAATTAAAAAGCAAAACTTGATCTCCAATGTTAAAAACCCGGTTTTTAATTTTAGAATCATGCAACTTTTTAGTTTTCTCTTTGTAAATCAATGAATTTTCATAAGCAATATCCCTTAATTCATCCAATTCATTTAATTGCATTTTCCGGTGTTTTCCCGCGGTCTCCATATCATCATTACAATGCTTTAGGGCCCAATAAGCCTTGTGTTCTAACTCGATAGGCAAATGACAATTCTTTCCATACACAAGCTTATAGGGAGTGCACCCAATGGGTGTCTTATGAGCGGTCCTAAAGGCCCATAAAGCATCGTCTAACTTATCCGACCAAGATTGTCGGTTTTCCCCCACGGATCTCTCCAAGATCCTCTTCAACGCTCGGTTTGAAACCTCGACTTGCCCACTTGTTTGTGGGTGATAAGTCGTAGAAAGACGATGTGTAACCCCATATTTCCTTAGAACCCTTTCAAATTGGTCATTACAAAAATGGGTTCCACGATCGCTTATGATAGCACGAGGGGTTCCAAACCTAGCAAACAAACTTTTCAAGAACTTAACTACCACACGAGCATCATTAGTGGGCAAGGCCTTCGCCTCCACCCACTTAGATAGGTAGTCAACCGCAACGAGAATGTACTTATTACCACGAGATGATGGGAACGGCCCCATAAAGTCTATACCCCACACGTCAAAGATCTCACATACTTGAATGATATTTTGTGGCATTTCATCTTTTTGTGAGGCTTTTCCTTGTCGTTGGCATGCATCACACGACTTCACAAGATCTTGTGCATCTCGGTAAATAGTAGGCCAAAAGAAGCCGGCATCAAACACCCTATTAGCCGTGAGATTAGCATCGTGGTGACCACCCGTGGGTCCCTCATGGCAAGCTCTAAGGATGTTAGAAGCTTCGGTTCCAAACACACAACGTCGGATGATTTGATCCGCACAAGTTCGAAACAAGTAAGGGTCGTTCCAAAAGTAGAACTTGACATCACGAAAGAATTTTCGTTTTTCTTGAGTTGTCATACCCTTAATGATGAAGTTACCCGCATGGTAATTTGCAAAATCCGCAAACCATGGGGTAGAAGAATCAAGTTTGGAATTCACTACACCAAGTGTCTCGAGCGCAAATGTTTCGGTGATTTCCTTGGGCTCGTAAACACTTTGGTGAGGATCTTCCAAACGAGAGAGATGATCGGCCGCTAGATTCTCGGCTCCTTTTTTGTCAACGATTTTGTGATCAAATTCTTGAAGGAGGAGAATCCAACGAAGTAATCTCGGCTTTGCATCTTGTTTAGCCATGAGATACTTGATAGCCGAATGGTCCGTATACACTATGCATTTCGTCAAGACGAGATAAGGTCGGAATTTCTCAAATGCGTACACCACGACAAGGAACTCCTTTTCCGTTGTAGTGTATTTAAGTTGAGCCTCGGTCATCGTCTTGCTAGCATAGTGGATAGGCAAGAAGTGCTTATCATGACGTTGCCCTAAAACGGCCCCAATAGCGTAATCACTTGCATCACACATTAGTTCGAAGGGGAGGTTCCAATTTGGAGCAACAAGAATGGGAGCTTCAGTAAGTTTCCTCTTAAGGATCTCAAAGGCTCGTACACAATCTTCGTCAAAGACAAAACGTGCCTCTTTTTCAAGAAGATGTGTAATGGGTCGAGAAATCTTCGAGAAATCCTTGATGAATCGTCGATAAAAGCCCGCGTGGCCTAGGAAACTCCTAACTCCCTTAACGGTTTTGGGATGAGGTAATTTGGCGATGACGTCTACCTTAGCTTGATCTACCTCAATCCCCGCTTTCGAGACCTTGTGCCCTAAGACGATTCCACTCTTAACCATAAAATGACACTTTTCCTAATTGAGCACAAGGTTGGTTTCCTCACAACGTATTAACATTCTCTCTAGGTTCAACAAACACGAAGTGAAAGAATCACCAAACACGGAAAAGTCATCCATGAAGACTTCCATCATCTTCTCGATCATATCATGAAAAATAGCCATCATGCATCGTTGAAAAGTTCCCGGTGCATTGCAAAGTCCAAATGGCATTCTACGATAGGCAAACGTTCCATATGGACATGTAAACGTAGTTTTTTCTTGATCACGAGGATCGATGGGAATTTGGAAGTAACCGGAAAAACCATCTAAAAAGAAATAGAAATCGTTTCCCGCAAGACGCTCCAACATTTGGTCCATGAAGGGCAAGGGAAAGTGGTCTTTTCGAGTGGCTTCATTCAACTTACGATAGTCAATGCACACTCTCCATCCGGTCACGAGTCTAGTGGGAATTAACTCGTTGGCATCGTTTGGCACAACGGTCATTCCGCCCGTTTTAGGGACACAATGAATAGGACTCACCAAAGGGCTATCGGAAATAGGGTAAATCATTCCCGCGTCAAGGAGTTTAAGGACCTCCTTTTTGATGACGTCGTGAATTTTGGGGTTCACCCTCCTTTGACTTTGGATTGTTGGCTTGAAATCCTCCTCCATTAAGATTTTGTGGGTACAAAATTTGGGATCGATTCCCTTAATGTCGGATAACTTCCACGCAATCGCCCCTTTGTGGTCCTTAAGAACATCGACAAGTGCGGTTTTTTCATCATTCGAAAGATCCTTAGCAATAATAACCGGCAACTTGTCGTCCTCCTCCAAATAGACATATTCGAGGTGAGGAGGTAAATCTTTCAACTCGAGAATAGGTGGTTCCTCAAGTGAAGATTTGGGCTCGATACTCATAACCTCCTCGGGTGGAGGAAATAGGAAATCGTTGAGAAAATCCTTGATAATCGAGAAGTCCTCATCGTTGTCGAGGTCTTCGTCACAAGTACGTGGAACATCGAATTCTTCCAACGTAAAACCACCACCTTCAAAAGGAGTGAAGGTTGGTGTCGAATTATCAAGAATTGGATCTAACATAGTGGGATTGCCACTAGTCTCTTCATCACCAAAGCCTAAAACTTCTTGTGAGAATTCCTCGCAAACCACGTCGATCATATCAACGAGGTTTATGGTAGCAACGGAATAAACATGAGAAAGTTAGAATTTTGAGTTGCGTTTATAACAAGTTCCTCGTCGTTGAAACGTAAGGTGATCTTTCTAGCATGAACATCAATTAAAGCCATAGACGTATCTAAAAACGAACGACCTAAAATAAGAGGAACTTGAGGATCCGTGGGGATATCAACAACAATAAAGTCTACGGGATAGTATCCCCACTTTCACAAAAACGTCTTCCGCCAAACCACATGCAAGAATCGTGGAATGGTCGGCCAACTCAATAGACATTCGTGAAGGAGTAAGATTAGGAAGATTGAGCGACTTGAAGATTGCAAGTGGCATCAAGTTAATGCTAGCACCAAGATCGGCCAAGGCATAGCATTCTTCCATATCTTGAATGGCACAAGGGATCAAAAATTTACCGGGATCACCGACTTTTTGAGGTATGCGATTAAGATAAACCGACGAACAACTAGACATTTGGTGTAATTTCTCCTTGTTGTTCAACATACTCTTAAAGTTAGCGGCAAATCGAGGCATCATGACCAAAGCATCAGCGAAACTCACATTAAAGTGCAAATCACGAAACATTTTCATAAAAAGCTCGAATTGGTAGTTGTCGCGCTCTTGTCGTTTCTCCTTCCTAAGTCTCGATGGGTAAGGCAAGGGTGGTGTGGGTTGGGGCATAGGTATAGCCTTTGGAATCTCGGGTTCCAAAATGGGTGATGGGTCAACCGTAGGTGTGGCATGAGCGGTACTTTGTGGGATTGAATTATGCTCCTTTTCGACCACCACCTCGGGTTCTTCCTCAATTTCCTCCACCGTTGGAGTAATTGGTTGAGGAGTCGGCTCTTTAAGTGTCTTACCACTTCGTGTGGTAATCACTTTCATCTCTCCCTTCGGGTTTGAAACGGTGTTACTAGGTAAACTACCCGAAGTAGAGGCTTTGTTCCCCATGACGGCTTCTAAGATGGCATTAAGCTTAACATCAAAACCATTAAACTTCAAATCTTGGCTAGCGGCTTTTTGGTCAATCCTTTGTTCAAGCCTAGCATGACTTTGCTCTATCTTGTTGTTTTGACCTCGAATTTGGTTAGCAAAATCATTTTTTAATTCATTTCTCATGGCTAGATTTTCCTTAACAAAATTAGCTAATTCCTTGGTGTTCTTAGCCGTGTCCCTAGCTTGACTAGCCAATTGCTCTTGAATGTTTTCCAAAATCTTATCATTTGAAGTAGCGTAATTCAAAAAGTCCATTGGAAGTTCTTTAGTGTGAGCATTTTGAAGACCTTGACTCGTGTTTTGAAAATTACGGTTTTGATTTTGATTTTTCAATTGGCTACTACTACTCCCTTGATTCCCATAGTTGTTATTACCCTTATAATTGTTCCTTTGATTGCTTTGGTAACCAACTTGATTGTTTCAATAATTGTTAGCATTTTGATTTGGTGAAAAACCCGGTGGAGTCAATTGATTAGTGCGAGGAACTTGACCGTTTTGGTTATAAGTTCCCGCGGCCGCGAAGGCACTCGAAGTGTTACCACCGTAGGTAATGCACTCGGAATAATCGTGAGCTCCACCACAATACATACAAGAAACCTCAACCGCTTTAATCGTAGCGGGAGCGGGTTGTTCACCAACTTTAAACTCAACTAACAAGCCTTTCACTATATCAAAAATTTTGTTTTCCAAATTAGCCTCGACTTGGCAAGCATCAACGGTGTGTGACAAACTAGGTGAAGACGAAGACGAAGTCTTACGAACACTCGACGTGCTACGAGGACTATACACCTTAGACCTATTTTCAATGATTAACAATGCTTCCTCGACCGTCTTACACAAAAAATTACCACCCGCGGCGGCATTAAGATAATCACGCTCATGATCGTTCAAGCCATTGTAAAACGTGTCTATTTGATGCAAGTCAGTAAACCATGATGAGGACATTCGTGCAACATTTCCTTAAATCTATTCCAATCCGTTGAAAAACTCTCATTATACTCTTGCGAAAACTTTGAAATCTCGTTTTTCAAGTGCGTAGTCTTAGAGGGCGGAAAAAATTGGTTCACGAATTTTGAAACGAGATCCTTCCACGTCAATATAGAATTGGGTGGCTCTTTCTCTAACCAAATTTTTGCGGGCCCCGCTAAGGAATACGGAAAAAGCATCATCTTAATCGAGTCGTTTGAAACATCCTTAAACTTGCATGTGGCGGTGAGACGATTAAATTGGCGAATGTGGTTATGAGGGTTGTCCTTTTCGTCCCCTCGAAACTTGTTGTTTTGAATCATGGACAACAAACCCGTCTTAACCTCAAAATTCTCCGCAAGGATAGCGGGAATCACAATCGCTTCTCCATAACCCTTGGTGGGTGCTTGAAGCAACTCCATCATAGTTCGATTAGCCATGGGTGCTTCTTTCACTACAATGGGTTCGTCAATAGGAGAGTCCTCACTAGTAGGAGTGAGTGATTTGTTTCTTCGTTTACGAGCACGTCTTGCTTTAAAGCGAGTTTGCATAAACGTCACGTACAACGAGAAGGCGAGCAAAGAAGATTCTTTGTGGTGTTTTTACTTTTTCAATTTTTTTTGTGGTTTTTGATTGTTTTTACTTTTTTTGGTTTTTTTTGGAATGTATTAAGTAGACCAAAATCTACAAATCTCCTCCTTAATCAAATCACTCGATTAAAGAAGCCTCAAGGAATGAAAACGAACACGTGAAGTGAACGCCATCGATGACTTTAGAACGATGGTGGAACACCAAATCGTTCAAGAGGGTTTAATCAAATGGAACCAAGAAAATATATATGATACTTAGTAATACTTTGGGCGGCAAAACCCTCGATTCACTCTCAAAATCAAATACGCACAAGCAAGCGGGGAAATGAGGCGGCGCGAAGCACTTAAGAGCCTTTTTCCTTAGGATATATTTTATAATATCCGCCTTATACCCACCTTATAGTTTGTATTTTCAAGATTAAGCTTCACGAAAGTATTTATCTATTTTTGCCTTTTTCTTTGGTTTGAGATTCGAATACAATGATCGAGTGATGAAATCCCGAATCAAGGTTGTGATTTCTCACGTATTTGGAGTACTTGTAAATTTATTGTTCTACGTATACAATATAGTAATAGTATTCACAAAAAACGAAAAATCGATAATACGTATTAGTAGAGTGCTACTAATACAATTACTATTATGGCTATATATAAAAACAACAATGGTTCAACCAAAACACAACACGCCTCCCCGGCAGCGGCGCCAAAATGATAGTTGTAAAATTACCCCTTTAGGAAAAGAGGGCAATAAAATAGGGCAAGTGTGCACGACGATTTAGGAAAACCGTGTGTGAATGACCCTAAGTGAGTTCGTTCTCGAGGAGGCTAGTGCGTTGTGTTAAGAGTTGATATTGATTTGTGATTATATTGATAGAGAAAGAATTGGGATTTAAAAAAAAAAGAAAAGACGGTTACGAAGACGGATCGAGCTAAGACGAAAACGCGTTCAGGTAAAACCGTAAAAAACTATAAAATTTAAAATTTTAACCTAAAATTTAATTATAAGCTAAAACAAGTCCAAAATAATATAAATAAGAAATAAAATCCAATAAAAATATTTTAAAACCTTTTATTAATTAAATATTCAATTTTAAATGCTAATTAAAGCCCTAAAATTAAATATAATTAATCAAAATGTCCAAAATATGATTTTATTGAACAAATAACTTACTTATACTATCTAAAAACTAAAAAGTATTTTTTATAATTTTTAAATACTATTTTTCTATTTTTAAATTACTAAAAACTATTTTAAAACCAAAATAATTATAAAAAATAATAAAATAATGCTAAAAATAATCTACCAATTTTAAAAATCCTATTTTACTCTAATGAACAGAAGAAAAATGAAAAAGTTGGAAAAATATTAATTTTACCACTAAAAGACAAAAACAGCTTAATTAAAACCCTAATTAACTTAAATTAATTCTAAAAATTAATAAAAGGATGAACAGTAAAATCTTTTTTTACCAAAAATCTTAAAATAATAATCTAAGTCCAAGAAAATTGATTAAACTGAAAAATATTACTTTTTAGCACTAAAAGACAAAAAACAAAAATATTAAATTTAATTAAAAATGCAATAAAACCTAAAAATTACCAAATGAACAGTAATTAAAAATTTAATTAAACAGAAATATCTTAAATTAAATAAGAAAAATAATGGAACTAGTTTGAAGATCTAATTCAACTTTTTAAGCACTAAAGACAAAAAAGAAAGAAATCAGATAGTGACATGTGTTGGTGTTTGTCTGCTAGTGCAGCAGTGGTAAAAAAGATACTAGCAGTGGGAAAGGAGTTCCCACTGATAGTGTTAAATTTTGGTCTGTTTTTCAATAAGCTTAGGAAAGCTTATTTTGATAGCTTATTTGGGACAAAAAGGCACCCTTATACTCTTTGGAGTATAAGGAGTCAGATTATACAAAATAAACAATCAATCACTTAACAAAATAAGCACCAATCAAGCCAAAAAGTTTCTGAAAAGTCACTAAGCAGGTCTGATGAACAGTTGCTAGTGTTTCATGCACAAATCCGAATTTTAAAGCCTTATATCTTGGAAATAAGCTCACAAACATGCATAAAAATGACACACAATCCTCAGACACCTTATAATCTAACAACCTACAAGATCCAAGCACAAAATCTCAACAAAATCATACACAATGAGCAGATTTCTGAATTTTTGCTATTCTCTCAACTTTTTAACATACAACTAGTTTTAAACCTTTACCAAACTGATATCTAAACTACACACTACCTATTTATCACCTAAGAAGTATATCTAAACAGGTTTTAAGCACAAGCAATGATTTTTTTACCCTACTTAAACCCGTATCCAAACAACCCTTTAAACTCTTGAAATGAAATTTAACAAAGTAAATCCATACAATAATCAAGAAAACTGATTTCTAACTTACTTAACATGCATAACATACCACATAAACCTAAATCAAACCACAAGAACAACTTGGCATGCAGTTTCATGTAAATCACTTTAGCACCAATTTTTTTCAGAAAAATGAAAAATGAAAAGAGAATCAAGGGACTACCTTAAGGGACCTACTTCCAGGTCCCTTAGTGACTGCTTTGTCACCTCCTACAAGCAGGTGGCTTGTGCTATGAGTTTATGATCAAGTAAGCCAGAAAAAGAGAAATAGGTGGTGGTCACTGTTGACTCACACACCTTAATGTCTTCAAAATGCAATGGCTTTTTGGATCCTGCTAAGAGAAGAGAAAAGCACAATTTTTCTATATCACAAAGCAAATAAGCTACAAACAAGCTTATCAATTAAGCTGTCTATGGCTTATTTGAGAATAAAATGAAAATTGATTTTTTTTATATTTTTTTTGAATATTTCTAAAAAGGAGATCAACCAAAAACTTCACACCTCACTTACGCTTGATAATCAAATAGATTATCAGGCTTATGCTATTAGCTTGAAGCTTTTGGACGAATTTTCTAAAAGTAGAACTTGAGTTAAACAGAAAACTTAAATTGAAATTAAATTTGGAAATTAAATTGCTGAAATGTAAGGGGGCTCTTTGCTTCTCATCAACAACACAACACCATTTTCATTTCAATAGAAAAGTGGATTTACAGGACTTGTGACAAAACGGAGAAGAAAGAACAAAAACTAAGCTAAGTCCTATTGCCCTTTATATAGGGTCACATTGATTCTAGAAAGCTGGAAAAATAATGCTAAACCCTAATGCTGAACTTCCCAATAAGCCCTTGGTCGAATCTGGAATATGCCAATTTGATGCCATCTTTCAAATCGTCCCATGTGAAATTGTTGGCGTTTTGTGTATGCCAACAGGGTACAAGTGATCATGGACGTTGATTAAAGTCCTTTGGGACCAAGGAATCCCTAGTACTCGTTGATTTGCTGTCTTGCTTTGTCCTGGAGTAGCAGGGGAGCCACGTGGGGGACCCATGAGTTGAAGGTGATGGGTTTTGGGATGTGGGTTTGGATGGGGAGAGGGCAAATTATCATTCTGGAAGTTTTTGTTTAATACCCCTTTGATTTAGAGATAAACGTGATTAGGGTTCTAGGGATTAGGGGTGGTGAGTAGTTGGGTTTAATCCATTTGGGGGATAATTACTTTTTTGAAATTCTGTTTCCCCCACTTTTAATAATTAAACATGTTTAATTAAAGAGGTGGGTTCAAAAAGGTTTTGTGATAGGGTTAATAAGTTATGGACTGGTTCGTTCATTGAAAATGGACTGGTGGGGGTGACGTGTCAAAAGGGGAGTGGTGGGATATGTTTGTATGTCTTGGCACAAATGGCCCCCTAGCTTTCTTCACTTGATCACATTGTATTATCAGCTCAAAACAAGACTTTCCTTTGTAAATAACTTTCAAATACTTGTCAAATTTGGCACAATTTGTTTATAAACTTGAAACAAGGACTAAACATGCAATTTCTTCATATTCCAAGGACTGATTTTGACATGTTTTCAAATTTCAAGGCTTTGACTTGTTTGTTGACTTCTTGAAGGACCATTGTTGACAATTTAGTTTTGATGAAGGACTAAATTTGCCAATTCTTCAAAGTTAAGGGTCCTTTTTGTAATTTTGACAAACTTTAGGGACCAAACTTGTAATTATGAAGATACAAGGGTATAAAGTGTCAATTCTTCAAACTTGGAGGACCAATCTTTAATATTCTTCAAATCTTCAAGGGTTTTCTTTGGAAAATTCTTCATTAGGGCTTGGTTCATCGTGCGGCTTCGTTTCCCGTGTTCGTTTTTGCATGATTCTTGTGATCTTTTGTCATTTTCTCAATATCGTACCTAAAATACACAAGCAACAAACACAAGCATATATTTGGGTATTTTGATGATATTTAATGCATTTTAAGCCCTAATTAGACGATGAGACTTGTAGAATATTGATAATCAATGAATCTATGAAGGGGTTTGTTGATTTCTAGAGAGAGAAAGTTAGAGAGAGAAAGTGAGAGAAACTATGTGTATTTTATTAATATGGAAACTAGCAAATGACAACAACCAACCCCTTTCCTTAGTGGAAAGGGGTATTTATATTCCAAGCCTAACATTGGGCTTGGGCCGGTCCATGACAAGCCCATGGACCGGTTCTTACTTAAGTTAATAAGCAACTAATAACTAATTACTAACTACGAGCTATTACAACATAAATCATATTGTGGAGTGACCGATACTTCTAATATACGTTAAAACGTATTTCTAACAATCTCCCCCTAAGGGAGGTCACTCCACGTTACAAAGTTCTAAACCTAGCATACTATACTAAGTCTTCGTTCTTTAGCTCGTAGTCCTTTCTTCTTTTCTTTCTTTTGTTGTGAATATGTTGGTTTGATCTTTTTGGCTTTGACTTGAGAGCATTGTTCTTTGGCCTTTCACGTGCGATCTTTGCCTTTCTTGTGAACTTTGCCTCCTCGTGACTTCATGTTCCACACACTTACGTCTTTTTGTTGAATTCTCGAAAGCTTCAGAGTTTGGTACAACGGAAGACTTCATCTTGTACTTTCTTGAATTTTTGCTGAACTTTGTTGCAAAAGACATAAGCATGTGGGAACGACTTTTACAGGTACACCGCAACACCACTGTCTTCACTAGTACACAGCAACGCCACCGTCTTCAACAGGTACACAGCAACGCCACCGTCTTTAACAGGTACACAGCAACGACACGAATAAAATGGCTTTGAACATTTTATTCTAATTCGGTAGCATTTTACCTCCGGTCGGTGAAGACCGTTGGACGATATTAGATATCGTACCCGTGACGGATAGTTTCAATTAAGTAACTTCCTGACAGGATTTCGCGGGTGAACCCGTTCTCTTTATTCGACCGTCCAAAGATGACTGCGAACATAAAGAGTGAATCACTTGGATAAATTATCCTTGTGATTAAAAGCCGTCAATTCATGAAACCTGGAACAAGTGAATTTCAATTAAGATTTTCACCATCGTTGCTTTCCAGTTGTCACGAGCTCAATTCATAAAGAATCTTGCACGTTAGCTACCAAGTGCTGTTTGATGTTGACACTAGAAGGATTTCCACTCGTCACTGTGGTCAATAAAGAGTCACTCTGAGTGTTCTGGCAAGATCATATGATAATGCGAAGAGGCCTGGAACGAGTTTAAGTTCAATTAAGAATTAAACCACTGTTACCTTCTAGTTTTTCACAAGATTGGTTCTAAAAGAACCGCACGTGTAACCTACCATGAGCTTGTTTGATGTTGGCTCAAGCAGGATTTCCATCTTCATTGTAATACTTACGTATTACTCGGATGTTCTGGCAATATTACAGGAATATTGCGTAGGACTCATGAAAATCTCTTACTTTTCACAGTATGTGAGAAAGCAAGGAATAAATGGAAAGTGTCCTAATGAGACTTTTGATGATCTCTTGGCTCTAGACTCGATTGTGCGTTTTGATTTAGTGAGCGATGGCTGGAGAGGAGTGCCACCTTTTCAATACCAGTTTATTCGGAGTGAATAAACCAATAGATAACGTGTTGATCTCCGTGTGATTAAAACAAATACCTTTTGAGAGATTGTTGGAAATACGTTTTACGTATTTATGAAGGATCGGTCGCTCCAATGATAATTATGTAATGGGCTCGTGATCTATTTACTTTATGTATGGTCCATATAGCCCACATGTAGGGTGGGCTATATATAACCCCTCCTAGCATGTTAGGAGGGGGTTGTTGATTCCATTTTCACTAAATCATTTTATTCATCTTACTTTCTCTCTCTACAATTCTCTCCCTTCTCTCCTTTCTCTCTCTAATCCCTCATCTAATTCCTTCATTTCTTCATTAATTATCAATCAATCAACCAACCTAATCCACCAAATCCATGATCTAGAATAGGCCATTAATTCCGTAGACCTTCAATTGGTATCAAGAGCCATGGTTAGTTTGGTTTATTCTTGTTTTATCTCTTTTTGATTTTGGTGGGTTTTGATTTAATCATGCTTAAAATTTAAAAAGTTTGTTTTTTTTTATAAAAAGTTTGTGTTTTTATGTGTTAAAACATATCAAATCTTCAAATTTAGTTACTTTTTAGATAAAAAATCACAAATTTTTATATAAAAATCAAATTTTTCTTATATAAAACCTTAAAAAATTGTGTTTTTATAAAAAGTTAGTTTTTTTTTTTTTATAAAAGTTTTTGTTTTTCTCTTTTTTAATTTTGTGTTTTTTATAAAAAGTGTGTATTTTTCTTATTGTTTTTTATCACAAGTTTAATAATCTATTTATATAAATTTTTTATCCATTTTTATCTTTTTTTTTTATTTTCTTAATCAGTTTATTATTTACATTTTTATTAATCAGTTATAATTTTTGGTCAGTTTTTCAGTTATCAGTTATCCATTTTTCTTTTGGATTTTTCTTCATTTTTTTGGTCAAACTAACTATTTGGTCCATTGTTTCTGTCCATTTGTCCAATTTTGTCCAAAATCAATCTGCTATTGTCCAGTTCAGTTCCGGGTGAAGATTTTTTCGAGTAACCTAAAAGTTCCGAATCAATAAATAAGTTCCGAATCAAGCAAGAAAATCTTCCGAACCAAACACTTCCGATTCGGAAGTCTTCCGAATCAAAATCTTCCGATTCGGAACTGTTCCGAACGAAACAAAGTTCCGAACGAAACAAAGTTCCGAACGAAACAAAGTTCCGATTCGGAACTCTTCCGAATGAAACAATATTCAAATTAAGCGGGCAAATCATTGTCTTTTTGAAAAGACTCATTCCCTCGACTCAGACAAAACATCTAAGACTAAAGACTCGACAACCAACATCCCTTCATCTCAAACTCTCTCGGACACACTTGACTCGACCCTCACTCCCTCACACCCTCCTCTCACCCAAACCGACTTAGACTCAATCAACACACCCTCTCAGCCCCGACTCACCCGACTCACCCCTGCAAACTGACTCCCTCAACACCCTCGTTCAAAAAAAAAAAACCCTCTCACACCCTCTCGTCTCTCACCAAATCACCCTTGTTTCACTTTATTTTTCTCGGTCCCCCCCAACACCCTTGAAAACCCTCATTCTCTTGACAGCCCCGACTCCAAAAACTCATACAAACATCCCCTCTTTTCACCCTCGACCCTCGACTCTCGTTTACCCACAACCCACACCTAAACCTTGACTCGACACCCACTCTCACCCTCAAACAAACTTAAACAAACACACCAACGGTTACCAAAGACACGTCTCGACTCCCAACACGTCATCTCTTTTTCAAGACTCAACCCAAGACTGACAAGAAGGACGCGACAGATGATAGAAGACTCTTGTTTATAACAGAAAACATAAACAACCTACCTGAGACCAATCAATTGATCTTGTAGCCACAACAAATTCGTTGATCTTTGTTATATGGGATTGTTACAATGATGATTGTGTCTAGTAATGGGGCGGATTAAACAAGGCATTAGATTAGGTTGAACTTGATTGTGTTTCTGGGTTTGATTGGAAGAGAGAGAGAATTGAAAGGATTAAAGAGACGGAGGAGAAGTGTCTGTGAGAGAGAGAAACAGAGTTTAGGTATTGTGATTGAGAGAGAGAGTAATTAGGTTTGAGGAGTAGTTTGTGAGATATCTTTTCATGGGCGGATATAACTAAGATATTGATAGTGGGGCGGTGGAACTTCTCCAATTGGTCCACGTGTTTCCTTTTTGACGGAGAAAACAAGGGACACGTTTTGTTAGACGGAGATAACGAAGTTCTATATTTTTTATTTTATTTCCTTTTATTTCATTATTCTATTTTAGTTAACTATTTCCTTAGCCGAGTATAACATTTGGGACACGTTTTTTTTTTATTATTTTTATCAAGATTTTATTTTTTTTAAGTTTAGTAACATAATAATTTTTAGATTAAGTTTATTTTTTATTTTATTTTTTTAAAAAAAAAAAAAAAATTAATTTTTAAAAGTTTCCTTATTTTTTGGCAAATCGTGTTAAGGCGGGTATTTTTAAAGTTACCGTGACAAATTTTTGACGGAATTTATTTTTGCTATAAGCCGAGTTTAAATTAGACATATTAGTATCCGGTTTAATTCATAATCGTTTCAGCCGACAACATCTTTTGAGTCAAATCGAATTTCCTCGACTTTCAATGGACTCGTTAAATTCGACACTTAAAAAGGGAGACTTGCATCGAATGCACGACAAAGCTAAAGAAAGTGGTATAAATTCATTTCAAATGCTTCAATATCATCTAGTCATTCTTTCACGCCTTCAAGGAGGGAGCGAATTTTTGACAATCTTTGGACAAGATCGTCATATATTCTTCGACTCAATTTTTACCACTTTGACCCAACTCGCCGAGCAACTCAACCATGGAAACTTTAATCACTCTGCATCGGCACTTGCTTATAAGGATCTTGTGACACAACTCACGCCTTTCCTCCAATTTAATATCATCAAGTCTGAAAGTTCGATGCTTTGCCAATCATTTCTTCGAGATACGCATACCGAGCTTCGAGTTTTTCGTGATACAATATTGAAACTCATGACTTCGGTCTCGTCTTCGATTTATGAAAGATCTCGACTTCAGCAAACGTATGATAATGGAGTACAAGAATCAATGCCGCAGATGCAAGAGGAGAATGGTCATACTGTTGAAAACTTGGAGCCTATCAATGCCAAGAGCACGGAATCAGGAGGACAACATGATGCCAGTGGCACGTCAGGGAATGTTCACGAGATTTCTCATGATGACACCTTACCCATTTATGACGCAGAGCCTGCAAACATGGTACAATATAATGTGGTTTATGATGTATATGCTGATGATATACCGCATCTTGAGGATTCTGAACCTAATTATGACAAACATGGGATGGAAACGAGTGATAGCAATACTACTTCTGATTCATCCGATGTAAGTCATAATGGGGGAGAGATTGTTCAGAATGCTAAACATCATGATAATTATCCTATAACTGATTCATTGACTGCTTCTGATTCCAAGATTAAAGAGCTCGAAACAATCGTAGCTCGGCAATCAAAAGATCTTGAGGATGCCAAACTTGAATTTTCTAAGAAAACGGACAAATTTGAAACATATTTTGAAAAACTTGAAAAGTCAAACGTTATTCTTGAAAGAAAATTGGATCAAACTGTTTTAGATTCTAAAGCTGAAAAGGATAATCTTTTGAAACAAATTCAACTGCTTGAATCTAAGTTGGCATCCCAAGATAACGTGCTCAAAGAGAATGAGAATTTAAAAGCCCAAGTACAGGAAAAGGTCTTTGCTATAGCCGCGTTAAAAAACGAGTTAAGGAAAAATAGAGGACCTGGTGTGGACACTAAGCTTGAAAAACCATCAATCTTGGGGAAACCGCCTACAAATCAGTTCGTCAGACAACCGATTGTCAGACAACCTACTGCATTTGGATCCGAGCGATCACAATCCTCGAGACCGCGGTTTGCCTCCCAAGTTGATTTGGGTCATATTTCTAGAACTGTCACTCCAGCAACTAGGCCCAATGTGATCACTCCAGCTTTAGCAAGACCAAATCATATGATTGCCTCTAGTTTCCCTAAAAATATCAAGACCACGTCTAGAACTAGTTCAAATGATGTTTGCCATAAATCTGGTCAAAGGGAAGCTATTCAAAAGACACATGTAAGAGATAGCAATGTCCAACCTAGTCAGATGCCTTCTAGATTACCCAACACTGCTAACCGTAGCATGCCATCTTCTAGGAGCATCAATCAATCATCTAGGAATTATTCAGACATGAAATATGCTACTTGTAAAACATGTAGAAAATGTGTCTTTACGGCAAATCATGATGCTTGTGTCAAGAAATTACTTGATGAGGTGAACTCCCGTGCTCGAATTAAGTCCCAGTGGATAGCTAAAATCAAACCCTTTGGTAAAGTTTGGCGCCCCACTGGTAGAAATTTCACTCTTGTAGGAAACGAGTGCCCTTTAACTAGGATAGTCTCTGATTCTACGAAGACTACTAGGGAGGAAATTGCAAAGGATGATACATCACTTAAGCCTGAACTTAAGATTTTCTATAAAAGGAAACGTTTGCCAACAAAGACAAGTGAATCATCCCCTCAGGCCACCTCTGATACAAGTAAAGCCAACTGTGAACCCCCACGTGCTTCACAAATAGATATCTCTAACCCATGCAAAAGTATACAAACTCCTAATGAGAATGCAGGTACCAAAGTTGATGTCCCAAAAGAACGAAGCGGTCCAATCGTTGTGTACCGTTCAACTAAGGACACTCTTAGAGTTTGGTTGCTGAAGAAGCAGATATCAGAGAAACAAATGTCTCAGGGGATTCATGGTTAAGCTGCACACAAGGACTTAGAGTCACATCACAGACTATAACTCGCTCTTCAAAGAAAGGAAAGTTTATCGCCGATGGTAAACTTATCCTAACAACGAGAAATTAATTTTTCTCGGGCATGAGCTTATATAAAGAACATTCCAAGTTATTAAGCTCATGCATTATGGCTCCTCGTTAAATGACAGACGACGACCCGGACTTCAGAGACAGGGAAGTTTATCTACGCAACGATAACTTACCCTCTTAACAAGAAATTAATTTTTCTTGGACACGAGCTTACCCTAAAACCATTCAAAGGTTTTAAGCTCGTGTAAATGGTTTATCATTAAATATCAGATGGTAACCCGTGCTTCAAATAAAGGAAAGTTTATCGCCGATGATAAACTTATCCTTACAACGAGAAATTAAATTTTCTCGGACACGAGCTTACATTTAAACCATTCAAAGGTTTGAGGCTTGTGTACATGACTTACAGTTAAATGTCAGACTGTAACTCGAACTTAAAATAAAGGAAAGATTATCTTTTATGATAACTTATCCTCTTAACGAGAAATTCACCTTTCTCGGTCATGAGCTTGTATTAAAACATTCGAAGTTTTAAGCTCAGAAAGGAAAGTGTATCTTTTAAATAAGAGAACTTTTCCTCGTAACGAGAAATTAACCTTTCTCGGTCATGAGCTTTCCGTTAAAACAGTCAAAGTTTTCAAGCTCATGAACACGACTTCTAAGTAAATGTCAGCTTAGGACTCGTTCTTCAGATAAAAGGAAAGTTTATCGCCGATGGTAACTTATCCTTAACAACGGGAAGTTCACAACTTCTCGGACTTGAGCTCGCTTTTAAGATATTCAACATCTTCAGCTCAAGTAATTGTTTTTTTCAAAACTTTGAACACAATTTTTCGAGAATTTCTCAAAAGGTTTTTCTAAATCTTTCAAAATTGTGTGTTCAAAAATGTTTTGATAAAAAGAGCATGTCTTCTGGAATCGATAATATTTACGAACCTAGAAATGTCATTCAATAATGACACGGGGTTGTAAATAAAGTTCGAGCAGAAGTTCAAATTTTTAAAACATGCTCTAAATGGTTTGCTATTATTTCAGATAGCAACCCGCTTTTTATAATCAAGTCAAGCATTTCACCGGAAAGCTTTGACTCAACAACGGGAATTAATTTTCCCGGGAACGTGACGAGGAGACCAACATTCGTGAACAAGAACCATGTGAATCTCTCATATGATGTTCTCCATCATTCAGGTCCAACCTCGTATATTGCTAATCTTGTGAATTCATTATTATATCTGATCTTTGCACGTAATAAATACCTTACACTTGTGTTTAAAAGGTATTTAATTTACGTTTCAAGTACACCCTCATTAATTTGAGGGGGAGCTTGTTAATATCACGAAGATAATTGGATTTGCATTTTTCTTCCCAACTTTTCTTAAAATGTTATTAAATCAATTGATATTAAAAACATCGATTGGGTTAATATTTTTAATATGGGGGAGAAAATGTGATTTAATATGGGATATGATCAATCATAAATGGTTTGACTTAACGTGATAGCTCATCCCGACATGTGCGAAATGTTTTCGAATATCGTAGCATATGTTAAGGGGGAGCAAAATGGATTTGCACTTCAAAATGGATTTCATGGTGACATACACTTACCCAAAACATCTCTATTCACGACGGTGAAGATTGTGGTGACATAAGGATGGTAGGATAGGTTAAAGTCCAATGATTTCTCTAGAACCGGAGGAATCTTCCCAAGGACATTTCACAGCTAGAAATAGTAGTCCTTAGGAAAGATGGAGAAAGATTGTGAACGTAGCTGAATGCCGACCAAGTACTTAAGTTAGCACTGGAACAATCACAACAAGGTGCTAGTGATGACGTATTGGTAAGCATTGAAGGGGTTGAAGAATGAAAAAGAAATGTAAAGATAAAGGGTGTAAAGAAAGAAGCCCTCCTTACAACTTTAGGCAGAAACCGGGTCAATACATATGCTATTGAGGTCATTTTTGTTAATGATTCTCGGTATTGAAGAAAGACATCATGGACCCAGTGATGCAATGCACAACCCTTCCCCAGCTAACTCAAATATCTCTCAAAAGGTATTTGTTTTAATCACACGGAGATCAACACGTTATCTATTGATTTATTCACTCCGAATAAATTGGTATTGAAAAGGTGGCACTCCTCTCCAGCCTCCGATCACTAAAAATCCAAAATGCACGATCGAGTCTAGAGCCATTTGAGATCATCAAATATCTCATTAGGACACACTTTCATTATTCCTTGCTTGTTCACACAATGTGAAAAGTAAGAAAGATCTTAAGAGTCCTACGCAAAATCTTCATGATCTTGCCTGAACATCCGAGTAATACGAAAGTATTTACAATGAAGATGGAAATCCTTCTTGAGCGAATATCAAAAAGCTCATGGTAGGTGACTTGTGCGATTCTTTATGAATCAAACTTGTGATAACTGGAAAGCAACAGTGGTTTAATTCTTAATTGAACTTAAACTCGTTCCAGGCCTCTTCGCATTATCATATGATCTTGCCAGAACACTCAGAGTGACTCTTTATTGATCACAGTGACGAGTGGAAATCCTTCTAGTGTTAACATCAAACAGCACTTGGTAGGTAACTTGCAAGATTCTTTATGAATCAAGCTAGTGACAACTGGAAAGCAACGATGGTGCGGTTCTTAATTGAACTTCACTTGTTCCAGGAACATGAATTGACGGCTTCAAATCATGCGGATAATATTATCCAAATGATCCACTCTTTACGTTCGCAGTCAGCTTTGGACGGTCGAGTAAAGAGAACGGGTTTACCCGCGAAATCTTGTCAAGGAGGTTCTTTATTGAAACTACCTGCCACAAGTACGATATTTAATATCGTCCAACGGTCTTCACCGACCGGAGGTAAATTGCTACCGAATTAGAATGAAATGTTCAAGGCCATTTCATCCGTGTATATTGTTTTGTTGCTAACTGTCTTATGCAGCGTAACAAGAAGGTGGCATTGCGGTGTACAATCCAGAAGAAGTCGTCACCACATGCTTATACTACATACAAATAGTACTTCAACAAATTCAAGAAAGCCTGAAGGTCAAGTCTTCCGCTGTATCAAACTCTGAAGCTTTCAAGAATTTAAAAGTATAAGTATGTGGAACATGAAGTCACAAAGAGGCAAATATCACAAGTGAAGAATGTACAAGGTCAAGGCAAGGAAACATGCTCAAGACTAAAGTCAAAGATCACATCAAGCATATTCACAAGAACAAGATCGAAGACTCAAGCATAGATGCTAGGTTTAAGATTTTGTAAAAAGATGTGACCTCCCTTAGGGGGAGATTGTTGGAAATACGTTTTTCCCAATAAAGTCTCGGTCACATCTTAGTTAGCATAGATCACGAGTTATAGACTATTTAGAACTTTGTAACTTGGAGCGACCTCCCTTAGGGGGAGATTGTTGGAAATACGTTTTACGTATTTATGAAGGATCGGTCGCTCCAATGATAATTATGTAATGGGCTCGTGATCTATTTACTTTATGTATGGTCCATATAGCCCACATGTAGGGTGGGCTATATATAACCCCTCCTAGCATGTTAGGAGGGGGTTGTTGATTCCATTTTCACTAAATCATTTTATTCATCTTACTTTCTCTCTCTACAATTCTCTCCCTTCTCTCCTTTCTCTCTCTAATCCCTCATCTAATTCCTTCATTTCTTCATTAATTATCAATCAATCAACCAACCTAATCCACCAAATCCATGATCTAGAATAGGCCATTAATTTCGTAGACCTTCAGAGATATTTGAGTTAGCTGGGAAGGGTTGTGCATTGCATCACTGGGTCCATGATGTCTTTCTTCAATACCGAGAATCATTAACAAAAATGATCTCAATAGCATATGTATTGACCCGGTTTCTGCCTAAAGTTGTAAGGAGGGCTTCTTTCTTTACACCCTTTATCTTTACATTTCTTTTTCATTCTTCAACCCCTTCAATGCTTACCAATACGTCATCACTAGCACCTTGTTGTGATTGTTCCAGTGCTAGCTTAAGTACTTGGTCGGCATTCAGCTACGTTCACATTCTTTTCTCCATCTTTCCTAGGACTTCTAATTCTATCTAGGGAATTGTCCTTGGGAAGATTCCATCGGCTCTGATGAATCATTGGACTAAACCTATTCCTACCACCCTTTTGTCACCACATTCATCGTGAATTAAGCGTGTTTTGGGAAGGAATTGCCACCATGAAAAATCATTGAAAATCACCTAAAGTACTTGTGATATTGAAATCAAAAGTTTTGTACCTTAGGTGTTTTGTTCATAAAAAACGCTCCCCCTTAACACGTGCTTTACACATATTAAGTTGAATAATCTTTAAGTCTTTTTCATCTTTTAGCCAAGTATCACTTACGTCTCCTTAATCCCATTTTCTCCCCTTATCCTAAATGTTAACCATTAATATTTGAGATATTGAATGGATTAACCGGTCTTTGGGTAAAAATGAAATCGATTTTTGGCCATAGAACAAGTTATTGCTCCCCCTTAAATTAATAAGGGATAGTTGTAGTGCTTTAGTATGATATAGTTTGAAAGATTTAGAATCTCGTGAGAAATTCTTGAAAAATTATCATACTTTAACACTACACCAAGCCATACAAGCACATTATTCACAAATATACATATTCACAATTGAAAACCAATATAAAGTGACCTGAAATGTACGACCCATTAGATGGATCATTGCAGTAGCTTGTGGTGCACTAAATACGGTCTTCCACCCACAAATCTTTCCAAGCTCCTCATCAATCTACGTTCACGGAGCTTTTGATCAATCTTCTTGATCACGTACTTCGCCATCTGCCGGTAACCCGGATGCCAATCCTCCGTCATCTCTGGCAAAGTCCCACCCGAGTTCAGATGCTCCAACTTACCTCTGACTTGTATAAGAGTTCCATCACTATACTTGTGGAGCTCCCCCACCCTCATAAACTTCATCAAACCTCGACTGTTCAAGTAGAAAATGCCGTAATTCGGGACAGAAATGCCGGTATAGGAACATCTTTCTACATGTTGAGGTAGCACTTGATTCACAGGACGGGTTAAGTTGAGCTTCCTTTGATAGCTTTCGACTCCCAACTGAAGATCTTCAACTCGTGACTTGATGACAATGCTTCGTGTGAACATACGAAGTGCTGTATTCAAAGCAATCAGGTCTTCACGAGGAATGTGTGTAAGTTGATCTCGGGTCATCAGAAGCAGCATATCTTCGATATCCTCAAGGCGAATGATGGAAAAATCTCCTTGCTGGATTTTGTATTCCCTGTCATCCTCCCTTTTCAAGCGAATCTCCGTTACATGATAATAGCCGTTCTTGGCTTCAGTTTTCATTCCTAAGATGCTGGAGATGTGGATGTCGGATCTAACATTGCTTCCAGAATTGACCAAGTAGCAACCCCTGTACGCCCTTCGGACTCGTTCGTCCCAATGAGATGCACCTATGACAGCATACATATCATAATTACGATTCATTTTTGGGACCCAGAGTCGATTTACCTTTTCCTCGATAAAGGGTATTGTCCCCCAGTTGGCAGCTTTCAGCAAGGTCAGGGAGGTTGCGTACTTTGATGACCCCTTCAGTAGATACACAAGATCATTGGTGACGAAGAAGTCAAGAGCAATCTGATTATCTTGAGCAGGATCCATTGGAGGTGGAGCTCTTTCTGATTCATGAAGTCCTGGCCGTTGAACGGTTTTCAAAGCCTTCAGGATCTCATCGGCATAGTACTCGAACTCCATTCGGGTTAATCGGGTTTTGGCGCGAAGTCTCCTATCGTTCAGCGCTTTCTTCACCAAGGATGGAGTAACCGAAGTCTTATACTCATGAGCAAGAAATGCACATAAGTCAACAGGACTGCGGATACGGAGATACAGCACATCTTTGTCAGCATCTGTGATCGGATCATATTGTGCTGCTGCCGTGATCCAAGCCTGTGGTGGTGCAGTTTCGTCTATCTCCAACGTGTCTTCCCAAACTCGTGTGCTTGGTTCAGGAACCGTAGATTGTTGAGCTTGTTGTTGAGGAGTAGAAGTGCGAACATCTATTGGTTCAGTTTTAGGCATTTCGGCAGTGTCGTGAACTGGGGAGTGTTGTGCAGCTTCGGGTTCCGTCACTGATTCTGCAATCACAGGAGCAACAACAACAGAACTAATGGGGTTAGTGGTAATAGGTAAAGATACAGCGATAGAGATACCGGGAACCGATGACGCTGTAGTGGCATTCACATCGTGGCGCCACTTAGTTCGTCTTGATTCCGATGAGGTAGATTTGTCCTTCTGCGCTGCATCTTTCTTGGACTTGGTTCCAGTCTGAGTAGTTTTCTTGGAGCTGGTAACCTTGTCTCCCTCTTTCGGCTGTTCACCCCCATCATCATCCTGATTGTCATCCCCGTTACTACCCCTAGCACTCTCCTGATTCCCATCACCACCATCATCGCCATCATCATCATCATCATCCTCATCATCCTCATCATCCTCATCATCCTCATCATCGTCTTTGTCCTTTTCTGCTTCTTCTTCTTCTTCTTCCTCTTCTTCACCCGTACCCTCTTCTTCACTTTCTTCCCTTTCTTCCTCAGGTAAGATGTGATATGGTACCACACTTCCAAACGTTTTGAATAACCTATCATCCTCCATGATAGCATCATTCAGGGATTTGTATAGAGCCCGTTGAATCCTAGACTTATCAAACGACCCAAGTTCCACCATACGAGCCTTAAGGATCTTCTTCAATTCAAAATCCGTCAGGTCATAAGCAATCTTGTAGGCGGCTTCTGAAGGATTGGATGATTTGATCATCAAGTTGTCAGCAGCAAGTGTCTTCAACTCATCACGAAGTTTAGGCATTAAGGATTCAACGGATTCTTGCACTCTTTCTTTCACAGAGGCTTCAAGTGCTTCTTTTTGCTCCTTATATTTATCCCTCATCGCTTGAAGTCTGGTAATACGTGTAGCATGCTTATCAGCCTCAGCTTGTTTAACCCGAGCTAGTTCTTCTGCATGTGCTTTTCGAGTCAACTCCATATCTGAAGCGAACCTAGCAATCATCTCCTCTTGAGCTTTCCTAGATGCTTCTTCACTTTGAGCTCGTCTTTGCAACTCTTGGCGAAGTTCATCCATTTCTCGTTTGTGAGTATCCACATGTTTGTCGAACATTTCGGCCATCACTAATGCAGCCATTGCAGATGTTGCAGAGCTGCTCTGGGTTGATTGAAGGGGCTCGGTTGTTACTGCTGTACTAAGGATGGGAATTATCGGTGGTGGAAGAAATGGTGTTGAAGCCGGTCGGGTTGGTAAGGGTTGTATGATTGGAGGTTGAGTTGCTAAGGGTTGAGTTGACACCATGATCGTGGGAGCAACAGGTTCCTTTTCCACACTTGCTGAAATAGGGATTGATGGCTCCTTCGAAGTGGAATAATGTTCAGGTGACCCAAATTCATCAACATCATCTGGTTCCACGTACTCATCCTCAATATCTACCCTTGCACCTGAACCACTACCGCCAGTATCTTTCCTACTCCTTTGAATAGCAATCTTCATCAGTTGTTTCTCGGTTTTATCAAGAGTAGGATCAACAATGTCTTCTTCGTCACGTAGACGCATCTCATCAGCCTTACCCTTTCCCTTCTTACCCTCTGTCTTCTTCTTCTTGGTTTCGGGTTCAGGTAACGCAGCTGGTTGTTTGCGTTTACCTTTACTCTTAACCGTTGTGGATGAGTCTTCTCCAGTTTGAAGGTTTGCTTTCAGCCTCTTGATTTCTATCTGCAGTAGCTTGTAATCAGCAGAACCTTTGATTTTCTCAGACAGAAGGTAATCAGGAATAGGACCCGGAATCACACCAATAGACGGTCCTTCATGCCTCAGATCCACAGTATCATCAGCTTCTTCAGTGTGATAGCGACCTGCTGCACGCCTATCAATAGTAGTATCAAGCTTCATAAAATAATTAATGATTAGCTTAATAAACCGAGGATAAGGAAAGAAGTTTGTCTTCAGCTTCTTGTTGTAGAAGAGTTGAAAGGTGAATTCTTCCCATATCAACAAAGCATAATCTGAATTTGCAGCTTTGTACATGCCATAGAAGAGGTTTATTATAGGACTGCGCAGTGCATCATGGCCACTCGTTTTTGGTGTAAGACATTTACTGAGAATACCCATCAATGCTCTCCAAGGTTGTCCCACCTTAGCAGTGGTAAACTCAGATGCAACTCGTATTTCCGGACATCCAAGTGCGTCAAATAACTCCACGAGTTCATCTTTAGTAGGATCCCTCGAGAATGACATGCCCTTGGGTGTATCCCGTATTCCAAGAATCTTACGGAAGTCTGAAACTGTGAGCGTCTGCTGCTTGTTGTCGATGGTGAAGGTGATCTTGTTCGAAGTGATTTCCTTGGTAGCCCAAAATTCATACATATACTCATACGGCACCGAGGCTGTACTCCTAAGGGCGTTCTTGAAATGAGAGTTATCGAGGATGGCTATGGCGACCTTAAAACCATGGTGAGTGGATTTTGAGACTTGCTTCAGCCGGTAGTTGTTGGGTATAAACTTAAGAGTTCGTGCTTTAGCAATATCGGCTTCTCTAGATTCTTGGATTGCTTGTACTGTTGGATTAGTCATTGTATCTGCTTAAGATAAGACATGAAAGGTTGATGCACAAAAACATATAGATATATATCATTCTTACTTCTAAGCATAACACATTTCATAACATAATACAACAAGTACATATATAGCATGCAAACAATAAGAATCAAACTCTTCATCCGGAACTTTTCCTCATTCGGAACATCTTCATCCGGAACATTCTTTCATTCGGAACTTCTTCATCCGGAAGTTTTTCATCCGGAACTTCCTTCATCCGGAAGTTCTTCATTCGGAACTTCCTTCATCCGGAAGTTCTTCATTCGGAACTTCCTTCATCCGGAAGTTCTTCATTTGGAACTTCCTTCATCCGGAAGTTCTTCATTCGGAACTTCCTTCATCCGGAAGTTCTTCATTCGGAACTTCCTTCATCCGGAACATTCCTTCATTCGGAACTTCCTTCATTCGGAAGTTCTTCATTCGGAACTTCCTTCATTCGGAAGTTCTTCATTCGGAACTACCTTCATTCGGAAGTTCTTCATTCGGAACTTCCTTCATTCGGAAGTTCTTCATTCGGAACTTCCTTCATTCGGAAGTTCTTCATTCGGAACTTCCTCATTCGGAAGTTTTGTTCAAAAATTCCTTCATTCGGAAGTTGGTGTCCAGTGTTCATTCGGAACTTTTCAAACGAAGCTTATGATGAATAATTTAAGTGCGTTTGTGAGTTTCTAAGGCAATCTATGGTAACCAAACATAATCTAATGCTATTCCGCGCAAAACCCATCAAAAATCCCTAATCAATTTAGCCTAATTGGGGCGAACGAACCCTAACTAGATTTAAGTTGATTATTTGATTTAATCAATTGGATTTACATGATTTATACGAATTAGAAATTGAGTAGTTGATGTTATTTACCTTAGAAAGTCGAAAGAACAGGATCTAGATGGATGAAACGAGTGTTTTGATTTCTTGTGAGTGTGTGTAATAATGGCGGCAAGGAATAGATAAACAGTGAAAGGGAATAGTGAGGGGCGGGGGGTTTTATTTGACTAGGTCAAATTTTTTGACAAGTTTTAATACATGTCACTTTTAGCCCCTACATATTCTCATTCTTTTCCTTTTTGTCTATAATTTTTCAATTTTCTTATCTCTTGTTTAACTTACACACAACTTAGCAAACGCAATCTATTAGCATATCTCCAAAATCTAAAAGCAATGCCTATCACTTAGAACGAACACAAGTCATATTCTAAAGCAAAACCACTCAATTACCATGTAGCCCTTAATTTTCACATTCACTTTGGAAAATCAATTTTAATGACAAAGATGATTTTAATATTTTCTCCCCCTTAAATGATAACCCGTTTTCTATTTAAAGAGCTGTAGTCATTGTTTAAAGAGTCAAAAATTGATGAACGCATTTCCAATGTATCTCTTGAAAAATTTTGATTCGTGGTGACAATAAGATTTCTCTTATTTTAACAAATTTTTGCACTGAGACGTACACAAATTCGTGTTAGACCAAGTTATAAAGTAAACTTGATCCCTTTGCATTATTTGGCTTGTAAATCACGCCCGAGAAAATTAATTCCCGTTATGAGCCAACGTTTTCCAAGGAAATACGTGACTTTAATATGAAAACCGGGTTGTAGTCTGAAATAACTACAAGCCATAATGGGCATGTTTTAAAAATGTACAACTTTTATACGGACTCTATTTATGGCACCGTGTCAATATTGATCGACATTTCTAAGGCCGTAAATATTACCGTACTAAAAGACATGCCCGATTTAAAACGAAAAATATTTTTGGTTTTTCTTGATTTTATAATTTTTATGGTTTTTCTAGGTTTTATATTTTTTTATGGTTTTTGTTGGTTTTATATTTTTGTATTTTCTTTTTGTGGTTTATATATTTACGATAATATACATGATCACAACCAAAGGATACTCTGAATAGTTTACCACGACTATTCAGCTGATTCTTCTGCCAACTCTTTGAGAGTCGCTGGAGTGAATGATTTCATACCAAGCTTGTCGATCAAAAACTCGATTCGTCCTCGATCTAAGGCTTTGGTGAACATATCCGCCAGCTGGTACTCAGTAGTGACAAAATACAGCTCGATCACTCCGTTCTCCACCTGCTCCTTAATGAAATGGTAGCGAATGTCTATGTGCTTGGCCCGGGAGTGTTGAACATAGTTGTAGCAAAGGGCAATGGCGCTCTTGTTGTCACAATACATCGGGATTTTGTTGAATCCCAAACCGTAGTCAGTTAATTGTGATCTCATCCAAAGGACTTGAGCACAACAACCGGACATGGCGATGTATTCAGCCTCCGTGCTTGATATTGCAGCGCTTTTCTGCCTTTTTGAAGACCAACTGATCAATCTATCTCCAAGGAGTTGCACAGATCCAGAAGTGCTACGCCTCGTGTCTTGACATCCAGCATGATCGGCATCTGCGTATGATATTAAATCAATAGAGGAATCCTTCGGATACCATAGACCACGATGAAGTGTTCCTTTTAGATACCGAAAGATCCTTTTCACAACATGTAGGTGCTTTTCGGTAGGCCGAGCCTGATACCGGGCACACATGCATACAGCAAATTGCAAATCAGGCCTGCTAGCAGTCAGATATAGAAGGGTGCCGATCATCCCACGGTAAAGTTTTGGATCGACAATAGTCCCATTCCTATCTTCATCTAACTTGGATTTTTCCACCATTGGAGTGTCTACGGGGTCACAATTCTCAAAGTTATATTTCTTAAGAGATTCTAGAGCATATTTGGATTGATTTATAAAGATGCCTCTGGGATTCTGAGAAATCTGTAATCCTAAGAAAAATGAAATTTTTCCCATCATCGACATCTGAAAGCGTGTGGACATTATCTTCTCAAATTGTTTAGACAATTCTATGTTAGTGGCAGCAAATATTATATCATCAACATAAATTTGTACCAGAAGCATGTCGTTGCCGTCCTTGAGAGTGAATAGAGTGGGGTCCACTTTGCCTTTGGAGAAGCCTTCCGACATGAGATATGTTGACAGGAGATCATACCACGCGCGTGGAGCTTGTTTCAACCCATAGAGAGCCTTCTTAAGCTTGTACACATGATTAGGAGACTCCGTACTGACGAACCCATCCGGTTGACTAACATAAACCTCTTCCCTTAGTTCACCGTTCAAAAATGCCGTCTTTACATCCATTTGATAGACGATCATGTTCATATGAGCAGCAAACGCAAGGAATAGTCTAATCGCCTCCAATCTAGCCACAGGAGCAAAAGATTCCTCAAAGTCTATACCCAAGGCTTGTTTATATCCTCTAGCGACCAATCTAGCTTTATTCTTCAATACCGCACCCATCTCATCAAGTTTAACCTTATAAACCCATAACAAAGTTAGGATGTTAACCTTGTCAGGGCGAGGAACCAATTCCCATACTTCAAGTCGTTGGAATTCGTTTAGTTCCTCCTGCATAGCTTCAATCCAAGATGATTGGGTCATAGCCTGCTGCCAATTTTTGGGTTCAACTTCAGAGAGAAATGCATCAAAGTAACAATATAGTGCACTCTCTTGTAATTGATGGCGTGTAGAGACTGGTCGATCTAGATCTCCAATAACATTCCTAATTGGGTGATCTTTTGTCCATTTAGTGCTATGGTT
Source organism: Glebionis coronaria (assembly GCA_025667525.1). Lineage (NCBI taxonomy): Eukaryota > Viridiplantae > Streptophyta > Magnoliopsida > Asterales > Asteraceae > Glebionis > Glebionis coronaria. The sequence goes on along the minus strand of JANFOE010000826.1, from coordinate 558,058 downwards.
TTCAATCCTAGGTGGTCTGGAGTGAACAATAGAAGGAGCTTCTTCTGAGGTAGACGCGGCTGAAGGGTTTTCAGGGATCGCTACACCAAAGAAAGGAAGCTCTTGCAAGTGAGCATATTCCAAGTCGTGATCAGTAGAATCCTCTTCCACATCATTAGGCACAAGTAGGGGTGATGATTCAGGTGTAGTTTGAGAATCACTTGGTGAAGGTGCATCCGGTTCAATGTGAATTGTAGATGCATTAGATAAAGGTTCATTAACTTGAGCAACCACTTCAGGTATTGGAGCAATTACTACAGTTGCTGGAACTTCATCAGTCGGGGGATCGAAGAATTCATCAAACAACGGTTGAAACAGTTTATCCCACTCGGGCCTTGTTGGTGGTAAAAATGATGTAGAAGTAGGATTATTGGGAATTAATCCAGAACTAATAGCACCGGTTCCCATCTCATGAAGCGCGGGTTCAGAGCTGTGTTGCTCAGAAGCCATCGCTGTCAGCTCGTCGAAATCTGCGTCCATAGTTTCTACAATCTTGCCAAGACGACGGTTATAGATTCGGTATGCTCTTTTGGACGGTGAGTAACCAATGAAAATACCTATATCGGCTTTCGGTTGAAGCTTTCCCAAGTTCTCACTATTGATGTTTGGATAACAAAGAGCACCAAACACATGGAAAAATGAAACATCGGGTTTACGGTCATGTAAAAGCTCATAAGGTGTTTTTCCATGGCGTTTCCGAAGGATAGAACGGTTTTGGGTGAAACATGTAGTAGAAATAGCCTCTGCCCACAAGAACAATGGAGCGTTCGCATAAATAAGCATGGTCCTAGCAGCTTCCATAAGTGTACGATTCCGTCTTTCAACGACACCGTTTTGTTGTGGAGTGCGTGCAGCGGATGTTTCATGTGATATAACAACTCCTTCATAATAATCACGAAGAGTCTGGTTGACGAACTCTGTACCATTTTCTGTACGAATACGGCGGACAGTGGTATTCAAACGTACCTGAATGAATTTTAGAAAAGTGATGATAGCCTTCGGTGCTTCATCCTTTGTACGTAGAAATCTAACCCATGTAAACCTTGAGAAATCATCCACAATTACCAAAATGAATTTCTTACCGCTCACACTTTCAGTTCTCATCGGTCCACAAAGATCCATATGCAAAAGATGAAGTTTTTCTTGATTAGTGTCTTCAGCTTTGGGTTTGTAAGATTTCTTGGTGCTTTTCCCCCTTGAACACGCGGAACATAAATGGTCCTTGTGAAATTTAAGCTTTGGAAGACCACGAACTAACTCGTTTTTAGCCAGATGATTAATAGCATCAAAATTAAGATGAGATAATCTGCGGTGCCATAACCATGACTTGGTCTTAGATGCTTTAGAGAGAAGACATACTGGAGAGGCGGCCATCATATCTTGTAGAGACAACGTATAAAGATTTGCACCACGAGATCCCTTCAACAAATCTTTTCCTTCCAAGTTGCGGATGAAACAAGTGTGTTGTCGAAAAGCAACCTCAAGGTTGGAATCACAAAACTGTCCTACTGAGAATAAGTTATGACCAAGACCTTCTACATAGTATACCCTAGAAATCGTCACGTTTCCAATCTGATATTCACCATACCCCATAATCTTTGCTATATGATCATTCCCGAATTTAACCGTACCAAGAAACTTGCTGACGAAATTTCGGAGCATCGAGCGATTTCCGGTCATATGTTTTGAACAACCGGAGTCCAAATACCACAGGATGATTTGGACCACCTGAAAATATCACCACACAAAGACAATGTAGAGGTATCGGAATCTGAGTGTTCCTTGTTATTAGCAGGTACAAATTTAATAATCTTAGATTTGCTAACGCTAGGTTTCTTAGATTTCCTAGCCTTCTTCTTCTTAATTGGTGGTGTAGATTCTAGTTGGCTTAAATCCTGAGGTATTTCTTCACTGATAGGCACTATAGTGGGGGCTGACCTAATTAAAGGGCGCTGTTTCCATACTTGAGTGCGAGTGTTCCTAACTAAAGGACGCTCAGACCTAACCTCAATGGATGCATTCCTAGTTAAAGGGCACATTTTTCCATCTAATGTAAAGGTCCTACCAGTGGGACGCCATTGCCAGCCAACTTGGGCACGAGTTCTACCCGTTGGCTTCCATTCAAGACCATTCTTAATAGCATTCATTTCATTAACGTGATCAATCAGACACAAATCATGATGCTGGGAAAACATACATTCATTACAATTCCAACAATTTAAATCAGAATTCACGAATGGTTTAGGCTGCTGCACAGGCGCAGAGCTTTTAGTCTTAACATGATTCTTTTTATTTAAAACTGAACTAGCATTCCTATTGTGGACTTCTACTTTCTTCTTTGAGGCACTACTAGTGGAGGGCTTGATCTTAGCTTTCTTGAGTGGCGATCCTTTAGCCTTAGTAGTCTCTTTGAATCCTGTAGAAGGCAAATTGGGAATATTAGCAACAGATTTTAAAGGTGTCTTACTTGATTGTGCCAATGATGGTTTCGCTCCTCGAGTCTTATTAAATGGAGTGACAGCAATGGGCCTATTATTAAGTAGTGCAGAACCTGGTGTACCTATGTATTGCAAATATGCTAGGCAATATTGAACTCGCTTAACATATTCATGAGCCGAATAATAGTCGCTACTTGAGGGATCTAAGGCATAAAGATCGTCTAAAATATCCCTAAGAAGATCGACATGCTTAATGGCATTCCTCATATAATCATCGTAGGTAACCGGGTTTCTCTTATGAAGTGGATTCTTATAAAGCACTACTGATTTGGTTGTTGGAGCACTAGTGGACGGTGCAGAGTCGGTAGCTAAGTTATCAACAACTTCTTGTCGGGTGAGAAGAAGTGTCTCCTTTAACTCAGCCAAAACCATATTTTTGTCAATGAGCAGGATGTTCAAGTCAGAGATTTCCTCGCACTTTTGGTTCAGTTGATCAACATAATATTGTTGCTGTGCCGCATTAAAAGCGAAGCGTTCTTCTAGTGAACCATAAAGAGCGGATAGTCCCTGTCTTGTCCGATCCATCTCCCCTAGAACCGACGAAAGTCTAATTTCTAGGACTTGGTTTTTAGACTCTGCAGCCTCTAGTTCCATTTTGAGTGTCTCATTTGATAACACATCTCTCTTCAATCTCATTATCTCTTCCTCTAATGTCTTAACAATTGCAATCATCTTGTCACTATTCTCAACACCGTTTTCACAAACATTTGATATCAAAAGATTCTCATTTTGAGTTTGTTGTTTTAATTCCAAAGATATACAATGTTGTTCTAGTTGATTAAAGCGTTTTGAAAGTAAATTGTAAGAATCTTGTAGCTTTAAAAACTCAGCGTTAGATTCGTGACAAGAATGATTATCTACCTCATTTACAGTTTCAGCAATATTTACAGAGAGATCACAAACATCATCACAAATATCAGTACAAATATTCACAGCATCACAATTAATCATAGTGGATGTAAGCTCATTCGAATAATTAACATTTATAGTAGTAAGCACATCACACGAGATTACTGCAGACAAGAGTCGGTCATATTCGGTTAAAATCTTTTCTTTTTCAACTAGTTGTAGTTCGTAAGCGGTGTCCATTTCATAAAACACTTTTTGAACTTCACCAATTTCAAAAACAAGATTTTCTTTAAGAGATGCAAAACTTCCTTTTAGACTTTCGACAAACGGATTGATCTCAGTTTTAAACACCTCGTTCATATGTTCGAAAGCCCATTCTCCGGCGTTTAGGCCATTTGAAGTCGTACGTTCCAAAATGACCTTGTCAAAATTAGTAAAGTATTGATTAATCTCTTGCAAGTTTAACCATACAGTGCTAACAGGTGGAAGATCCTTTGGAATTTCCTTAGGACCTTCCATATTGACAAGTGTAGGAAAAGTACTAGGGTTTTCTTCAGCTAATATGTAGGTTGGTGCTGTTATGAGATCTTTGTCCATATGGAAGCAAATTCTAAAATCCGTTTTTGCAAGCTCCTTATTCAATTTAAAATAATCACACTCGGGATATTTTGCAGAATTGTATGACCGATCCTCATCAACTAGATCCTTACTTGTTTGATCATTGGGAAAAACAATCGGGTCTAAAGCCAAACCTAATTGAGTTGCATTATAAAGTCTAGGACTATGTCTTAAAGCTTGTTTTGCATACCGTGGATTAGGGGGAAGGCCTTTTTGACGTGATAAGTTAAATTCTCTAAATGAAGCATCAAATAAGTGAACTAGTTGAGAAGCAGCGTATTGTCTTAACAGTAAGTAATCTAGACTTCTAATCTTATTAGTGGCATTAATCTCCATTTCATTCTTCTTAGACTCTAGTGATTCAAAATCCGTTTGAAGTTTTTGAAAATTAGTGACCACTAACTCTTTTTCTTGAAGTTCATTAGACAGATTTGCTCTTAAGTTTTCTATTTCTTGCAAGTGACCCATTTGTTTGTTTCTAAAGTGATCATACTCGGGATTAGTTAGAACACTAGACGAAGGCACGAGTTCCAAGGTTTGAACTTTCTCATTGCTTAAGGCAAGCTCATCAGACAAATTCTTATTCTTAGCTAAGGTTTCTAAGAGTGCAGCATTCATTTGGCTAAGTAATGTAGCAGGAACCATGACCAAATCTTGTTGAGCAGGAGTAGGCGTATGCGAACTGGGTCCCGGTTGTGATTCACTCAAAGTTTGGGGACTCACATTGATATTGCTATCATTGTTTGTCTCCTCGTTTGAAGGACTCACCACCGAAGATTCATTCGAATCAGCACTCTCTTGCACAACTTCATGTGGTTGAATACTAGCATCAGTGGTATTATCGGTGGTATTAATAAGCACCTCAGATCTCTTTTCTGGCCCTAAGCTGGAGATAGTTGCCATGAGAGCAGCCTTTGCAGATTGAAAGTCATCACAGTCGGAGTCATACGCATCAAGATCATCGGCTTGGTAAGCTGCATTCTGCGTAGTAACAACGTCTTGTTCAGCAATCCCTGGGTCAGCAAGAAATGCAAGCTCCTCTTCATCAAGTTCCCTTCCTTGCGCCTGAGCATTTACCAGATAGATCTTTTCTGCAAACCACTGTCCATCCCTTCTCCTCTTGGGTTTCTTACAATCCCTGGACATATGACCCTCTTCCTTGCAGTTGTAGCATGTAATCATTCTCAACTTGCCTGTATTAGCCCGTGGAGGATTGTTGACCATTGGAGCAGGAGCAGGATTAATCGTGCGAGCATTGGTTGAAGTGGAAGGTCTCCCCTGATATGGTTGAATTGGCTGAACCATGACCCTGCCATTCTCAATTGTAGCTTGTTGACGAGAATTCGATGAATTCCTCAACTGATTGTTGGTAGGAGCTGATCCTCTGTATCCTCGTTTGCTTAAAGTTCGTGTGAGATAAGAAGACATAGTAGTTAGCACTTCAACTAGGTCAGCTCCTTGTTGGAATACAGGAACGGGGACTTCCTCATCATCACAATACAGTGCTTGATCTGGATGAGCTGCATAATCAGTAGAAGGAATACTCATTTGATCAGGGTAGCTTGTTGGATATGCTGCATTCTCTTGATAAGAAGAATATGAAGGCTGAGCATAAGGTGCAACATTTGCTGGATGAAGTTGTGAAGCATATTGTGGTGAAGGTGCATTGAACCGATATTGTTGCTGATGTGAGGTGGGTGGTTGTGGTAGAATCGAGTATTGTGGGAAGGTTGGTGTCATGTAAGGTGATGGATGATAGGCTTGATGTCCCAAGATATAAGGTGTGTTGTTGTGTGACAAGCTTGGTTGATTCGCCATCAAAGCTAAGGAATCTGGGTACATACCGCGAGGAGAACGGTGCATAATCACATGCTTCTCATGTTGCTGAAGAAAAGCATAGATTTGATCTAAGTTGCACTTATGCAAATCCCGGGTTAACTTCACATCGGTAATATACTCACCCCATTCAGCTTGAGGTAAAGTATTCAAGAACTTGGTGTTAACCTGGAATGGAGCAATTACAAGATTGTATACATTCAGATCATTCATTAGAGTAGTGAATCTGAAGTAATAATCGTGTAGAGTTTCCCCTGGACTCTACGTGAATCTATCAAACAGATCATACAGCTGACACTCCCTTTCCTGTTTGGTGAGAGACGTACCTTGTAGCAACACCTTTAACCTTTCCCATAAATCTTTGGCAACCGTATATTGACTAACCATACGATAAATATCATGCGAAAGAGCTTGGAGAAGTGTCTGTAGAGCCTTTTCATCAGCATCAGCAATGAGTTGTTGTGCCGGTGTGAGTTCTTCATATTCTCTTGGTCGAGACACATTATTTGCCACAATGGTACCATAGTCGAGTGGACCATTCAAAATCGATTTGACCATAAGCCTTCCATATGTTGGTTTGCCCTTCAAGTATTGCATCATACGGCCCTGCCATGCCTCAAACACCTCTTTGATAAGCATTGGTGGACGACTATCAGTCCCCGTTATGATCGAGATATCCGTAAGAGATGTCATCTGAGGCATTAATGAACTTGGATTCATTTTGTTTTCTTCAAAGAAACAGAGATTATCGGTTGATCGAGCAGTGAAGTAAAGCTTTGTGAATTGTGTTGTGTTTTTGTTGTAAGAAACCAAGATTAAATCCTCTAAAAAATCGTCGAAAAAACAAGCAAAATGACCCTTGATTCGGAACTTTTTGTTGATTCGGAAGTTTGATTCGGAAGATTACCTTGATTCCGAACTTTTTGTTGATTCGGAAGATTACCTTGATTCGGAAGATTACCTTGATTCGGAACTTTTGGCTTGATCCGGAACTTCTTGACTCGGAAGTACTTGGTTCGGAACTTTTGGGCTTGATCCGGAACTTCTTGATTCGGAAGTTCTTGATCCGGAACTTTTGGCTTGATCCGGAACTTCTTGGTTAGGAAGTTCTTGGTTCGGAACTTTCTTGATCCGGAACTTCTTGACTCGGAACTTCTTGATTCGGAAGTTTCCTTGGTTCGGAACTTTCTTGATCCGGAACTTCTTGACCCGGAACTTCTTGATTCGAAAGTTTCCTTGGTTCGGAACTTGTTGATCCGGAACTCCTTGATCCGGAACTTCTTGATCCGGAACTTTTGCTGAATGAACAGATCCTTGTTCCGATGAACAGTCGAACAGTAAAGATGAAGATTAAGCCCAGATTTTGACCAAATAACCCAAAAAGTTTTGTGCTTTCGACTAAAATAAGTAACAACTAATACTTATCCACTAATCCCAATCACAAAAACATCAAAAACACCAAGAATCAAGATTGTTTTTCTTAAAGAACACTAATACAATCAAAAACTAAAAAACCACACAAATCACTACCTTAAATCACCCCATAGCTCTGATACCAAATGTAGAATATTGATAATCAATGAATCTATGAAGGGTTTTGTTGATTTCTAGAGAGAGAAAGTTAGAGAGAGAAAGTGAGAGAAACTATGTGTATTTTATTAATATGGAAACTAGCAAATGACAACAACCAACCCCTTTCCTTAGTGGAAAGGGGTATTTATATTCCAAGCCTAACATTGGGCTTGGGCCGGTCCATGACAAGCCCATGGACCGGTTCTTACTTAAGTTAATAAGCAACTAATAACTAATTACTAACTACGAGCTATTACAACATAAATCATATTGTGGAGTGACCGATACTTCTAATATACGTTAAAACGTATTTCTAACAAGACTATGTATAAAAGCAGTCTCATCAGCTGAGTTAAAGGATACACTTCAACTCAAAGAACAAGAAGTTGTTGATAACCCAACTACAATTTCTGCACCGTTCTCTAGTACTCCTAAAACCTAAAAGGTGGTGATCACTAAGAACCCGTACCATAAAAACAATCCTCTATCATATATGGTCTATATGCAGCATGCAATTAAGGACGCGGATCTTGCTAGGGATGTTGTAGATGATCTCTATGAACTATATCCCTCATATAGTCACTATTACTCTGCTCATGCGTACATTGAGAAGGTACAACAATGCTTAGATCATTTGAATTACATAGGAAAACCGGGTTCTGCAGCACTAAAACAACAAACCCCCACCATTGCCATAACTCCATTCAATAAGACCCTAGGAGCTAAGCCTATTTTAAACACACCCAACAAGGCTAAATCAAAATCTGTTACTAATGTCCCTTGCCTTCTACAGGAGTAATTGTGTCTACTAAGGCTAAAGGATCTCAAGACAAGAAAGATAGGATCGAGCCTTCCACTAGTAGGACTCCGAAGAAGAAAGTAGAAGTTCACCCTAGGAATGTTATTTCAGATTTAAATAAAAAGAATCATGTAGCTAAGACAAAAGGTTCTGCCTCTATGCAGAAACCTAAGCAAAATGTGAATTCTAATTTGAGATGTTGGAATTGTAATGAATGCATGTTTTCTCAACGTCATGATTTATGCCTTGTTGATCATGTGAATGAAATGTATGCCATTAGGAACAATCTTGCATGGATTCCAACGGGGAAGAAATTCACCCAAGTTGGTTGGCAATGAAAACCCACTGGTAGGACCTTTACTGCAAATGGAACTAAGTGCCCTTTAACTAGGATCACATCCACTGAAGTTAGGTCTCAGCATCCTTTAAATAGGAACTCCAGCACTAAAAAATGGAAAAGCGCCCTTTAACTAGGTCAGCATCCACTATTATGCCTACCAGTCAAGAAGTACCTCAGGTTATTAGACAACTAGAATCTAAGCCAGCATCTAGGAAGAAAATTTGGAAGCCTAAGAATTCTTCTGATACCAAATCTAAGATAAATATATATGTACCTGCTAACACAGAGGAACAATTAGATTCCGATACATTGTCTTCGTCTGGTGATATTTTTAGGTGGTCCAAATCATCCTCTGGTACTTGGACTCTGGATGCTCAAAGCATATGACCTGAGACCGCTCGATGCTCAGAAATTTCGTCAGCAAGTTTCTAGGCACGGTTAAATTTGGCAACGACCATATTGCGAAGATCATGGGTTATGGTGAATATCAAATTGGGAATGTTACGATTTCAAGGGTGTATTAAGTCGAGGGACTTGGTCCCAACTTATTCTCAGTTGGACAATTTTGCGATTCAAACCTTGAGGTTGATTTTCGCCAACATACTTGCTTCATTCATGATCTTGCAGGAAATGATTTGTTAAAAGGTTCTCGAGGGGATAATCTCTATACACTGTCCATTCAAAACATGATGGCCGCCTCTCATGTATGCCTTCTCTCTAAAGCATCTAAGACCAAGTCATGGTTGTAGAATCGCCGGTTATATCATCTTAACTTTGATGCTATTAATCATTTGGCTAAAAACGAGCTTGTTCGTGGTCTTCCAAAACTCAAGTTAGACACGGAGCATTTATGGTCCGCGTGTTCTTTGGGAAAAGCACCAAGAAATCATACAAACCTAAAGCTGAAAACACCAACCAAGAACCACTGTATCTTTTGCACATAGATCTTTGCGGGCCAATGCGTACGGCTAGTGTGAGTGGTCGAAAATACATCCTCGTCATGGTGGATGATTATTCAAGATTTACATGGGTTATGTTCTTAGCAACCAAGGATCAAGAACCAACATATATTGTTACTTTTCTTAAGATGATCCAGATGCGTCTTAATGCTACTGTTCGCCGCATTCGAACAGATAATGGAACTGAGTTCGTTAATCAGACTCTACGAGATTATTATGAAGAGGTTGGTATTTCACATGAAACTTCAGTTGCTCGCACTCCACAACAAAACGGTGTCGTGGAAAGACGTACCGTATACTTATGGAAGCTGCTAGAACTATGTTGATTTATGCGAACGCTCCTTTATTCTTATGGGCTGAAGCAGTGGCAACCGCATGTTATACGCAAAACCGCTCCATCATTCGTAAGCACCATGGAAAAACTCCATATGAGCTACTTCATGGACACAAACTCGATATTTCATTTCTTCATGTTTTTGGTGCACTTTGCTATCCAAATACTAATAGTGAGAATTTGGGCAAACTTCAACCGAAGGCTGATATTGGAATTTTCATTGGTTACTCACCCGCAAAGAAAGCTTACCGGATTTATAACCGTCGTCTTGGCAAGATAGCAGAAACTTTGGATGCCGATTTTGATGAGCTGACAGCAATGGCTTCTGAGCAACACAGCTCTGAACCCGCACTTCATGAGATGGGAACCGGTACGATTAGTTCTGGATTAACTCCCAACAATCCTACTTCGACATCATTTACACCACCTACAAGGCCTGAGTGGGATGAGTTATTTCAACCTATGTTTGATGAATTCTTTTATCCTCCAAGTGATGATTCTCCAGCACCTGCAGCAGTAGCTCTGATTCCCGAAGTTGTTGCTCAAGATAATGGAAATCAATCTGATGCATCTACAGTCACTATTGAACCAGATGCACCATCCCCCAACAATTCTCAAACTACACCCGAATCAACACCCCCACTCGTTCCTAATGATGTCGAAGAAGATTACTATAATCACGATTTGTATATTGCTCACCTACAAGAGCTTCCATTCTTTGGATCACAAATACCCGAAACCCTAACGGTGCGTCTCCCTCAGAGGAAGCTCCTGCAATCGTTTACACCAAACCACCACGGATTGAAAATCACAACACCAAATGGACAAAGGATCACCCAATCCGTAATATTATTGGTGACATCGATCGACCAGTCTTGACACGTCATCAACTACAAGAGCACGCATTATATTGCTTCTTTGATGTGTTTCTCTGCGAGAAGGAACCTACATCTTGGCAACAAGCCATGACACAATCATCTTGGATTGAAGTCATGCAAGAGGAACTTAATGAATTTCAACGCCTTGAAGTATGGAAATTAGTTCATCTACCTGACAACGTTGACATCCTTACATTCTTTTGGGTATATAAGGTTAAACTCGATGAGTTAGGTGGAGTGTTAAAGAACAAAGCTAGATTGGTTGCTCGAGGTTACAAACAAGCTTTGGGTATTAACTTTGAAGAATCCTTTGCTCCTGTTGCACGATTGGAGGCGATTAGACTATTCCTTGCTTATGCTGCTCACATAAATATGATCGTCTACCAAATGGATGTTAAGACGGCATTTTTTAATGGTGAATTAAGGGAAGATATCTATGTAAGCCAGCCGAATGGATTCGTCAACTAGGAGTATCCTAATCACGTGTACAAGCTCAAGAAGGCTCTATATGGGTTGAAACAAGCTCTACGCGCGTGGAACGATCTCCTATCGTCTTATCTCATTTCAGAAGGCTTATCCAAAGGCAAAGTGGACCCCACATTGTTCATTCTTAAGGAGGACAACGATATGATACTGGTACAAACTTATGTTGACGATATAATATTTGCTGCCACTACTCAAAGACTATCTGACCATTTTGAGAAAATCATGTCCACACGCTTTAAGACGTCAATGATGGGAAAATTTTCATTTTTATTAGGGTTGTAAATTTCTTAAAATCCCAGAGGCATCTTTATTAATCAATCCAAATATGCTCTTGAATCTTTGAAAAAGTATCATTTTGAAAACTGTGACCCCGTGGATACTCCAATGGTGGAGAGATCCAAGTTAGATGAGGATAGGGATAAGATTGATGTCGATCCTAAACTTTACCGTGGAATGATCGGCACCCTTCTCTATCTGACTGCTAGCAGGTCTGATTTGCAATTTGCTATATGCATGTGTGCCCGGTATCAGGCTCGGCCTACCGAAAAGAACTTACATGTTGTGAAAAGGATCTTTCGGTATCTTAAAGGAACACTTCATCGTGGTCTGTGGTATCCGAAGGATTCCTCTATTGCACTAATATCATATGCAAATGCGGATTAGGTTGGGTGTCAAGATACAAGACGTAGCACTTCCGACAGTGTGCAACTTCTTGGAGATAGACTGATTAGTTGGGCATCCAAAGGCAAAAAAGCGCTATGATATCAAGTACAGAGGTTGAATACATTGCTATATCCGGTTTTTGTGCTGAAGTTCTTTGGATGAGATCATAATTAACTGACTACGGTCTTGGATTCAACAAAATCCCGATGTATTGTGACAACAAAAGCGCCATTGCCCTTTGCTGCAACTACGTTCAACACTCCAGGGCGAAGCACATTGACATACGCTACCACTTTATCAAAGAGCAAGTGGAAAATGGAGTAATGGAACTGCATTTTGTCAACACTGAGTATCAGCTGGTGCATATATTCACAAAGGCCTTAGATCGAGGACGTATCGAGTTTTTGATCGAAAAGCTGGGCATGAAACCATTTTCACCGACGACTCTTAAGGAGTTGGTAGAAGAATCTGCAGAATAGTGGTGGTAAATTATTCTAGAGTATCCTTTTATCGTGATCTTGTATATTATCGTATATATATAAGTCGCCAAAATAAAAATACAAAAATATAAAACCTACAAAAACCATAAAAAATATAAAATCAAGAAAATCCAAAAAAAAATTTCTTTTTTAATTGGGCATGTCTTTTAGTATGGTAATATTCACGGCCTTAGAAATGTCGATTAAAATTGACACGACGACATAAATAGAGTCCGTATAAAAGTTGTACATATTTTAAAACATGCCCATATGGCTTGTAGTTATTTCTGACTGCAACCCGCTTTTCGCATTAAAGTAACGTATTTCTTTTGAAAACGTTGCCTCACAACGGGAATTAATTTTCTCGGGCAAGGTTTACTTTAAAACATTGTAAGGGATGAAGTTTACTTTATAACTTGGTCTAACACAAATTTGTGTACGCTTCAGTGCACTTATTTTGTTAAAATAAGAGAAATCTTATTGCCACCATAATCGTTTCATAAAATCACTAAACAGAAAAGGTCTTCATGGATATTTGTCTCTTTAAAACAATGACTACAACTCTTTCAATAGAAAGCAGGTCAGTGTTTAAGGGGGAGCAAATATCAAATCATTTTGGAATTGAATTGGTCTTCAAAAATTATTTTCAAAAAAATGCAACACGGTGTATGTTTTTCTTCATGTGTTATGTGTGCCTTATGAGGAACTTGAATTGGCCTTATGTTATATCTCATCACATGCTTTAAGTCATCATGATAGATAAGTTAGTGGTGGGTACGTGTTAACAAGTTAAGAGTATTCGGGCAAAGAGGTGAAGTTAACTTGTTTTATTACAAGTTTTATATATACTTCTCAAACAGGGGGACCAAAATGTAATTTTTACAAAATGGTTTGTGATTGACCAAAGTCAATACCCCCCCCCCCCCCCCCCCCCGATACTTCTTTCTCATCGCAACACACACATTCCACCAAAACTTTTCCGCCATTAACAAAGCTCTACTAACCTTCGTTTATTGTGCTAAATTTGCTATATCATCTAGGTACTCGTCAATTATACGTGCTTGTTATGATATTTAACTGCTTTTCATTACAAACGAACTTCTATATCTCTTATTAATCAGATTAGGGTTTTGAAGTTTATGTGATAAATGTTGTGATTGATAGAGGGGTTTTGTTCGTATAACATGTATAAACATTGGTCTTGAACAGTTTTGCTTCAAACATCGCTTATGTCCCGTAATCAAAGGATCAAAAGTTGCATTGTAATCTATGTTTCGGATTGTGATGACTTTTCCGCTCATATATTGCGATGACCATATTGCGATGACGTTATTGCGATGAGTTATTGCGATGACTTCATTGCGATGGGTTATTGTGATGACTTCATTGCGATGAGTTATTGTGATGACTTCAATGAGATGAGTTATTGCGATGACTTCATTGCGATGAGTTATTACGATCACTCTATGTGGAAACCTTGGTTTCCTCGATCTTTTAGCTGCTAGGAATGCATCATGTTCATATGATTAGATAATCAAAGCGGAATTAGAACACGACACATTAACAAGGTGTTTAGGGCACAAGACACATGAATTAAACAATTGGATTGTTCATTATATTAATAACAAACAATCACTAGATGTGTATACATTGAATCCCACATCTAGTCGACACACGCTTTAGGTTTACATTGTGAATATGAGTTATGAATAAAACCTAAGACCCTTGGTTCCTTTTATAGTGTAAGGATTAGGGTTTACAAGAGATAAAATCAAATAAACATGTTAATCATCTATTTAAATAAACTTATACAGAATATATCCTGAATGTTTATCTAAATAGAAGCTTCCATAGGCTTCTTTTTCTACGTTTCTGTCAATGCTTGGATTGCATGTGACAATGCTTGGATTGCACATGACAATGCTTAAGCCATCAACACTTAGTTTGCTCTTGTCAACGCTTGGATTGCTCTTGACAACGCTTAGACAATATCTTCATGTTTTCTTCGTTTTTGAGTTTCTGCCACATCAACTTTTTGACCCAACAATCTTCCCCTAGTTGATGTCGGCAAAACTCTTTGTATATCTCTTGTAAGTTGTACATGATCTTCAAATTGCTTCCCCTCAAATGTAGCATGTATATCTTCCCCTTTTTGTCACATCAACAGGGAAGTAAACAATGTATGCAATCTTGAAGATTCTCCAAATGTAGGCTCTATGTAATGATTTTGAAGAAAAACAAATATAATATTCTTGATGTAGAAGTAGAATAACCCAACCTTGTGTTCCATGTCTTGCACTATCCATGTGATAAAGAACTTATACTCATCTCACCAAGTATAAGTAGACCTCGATCCCTTGTCAATATTCTCATCCTTTGTGAGACACTGAGCACGATAATGTAACTCCTTCAAGTGTTATGACAAGTCTTCATCACCAACCATGTAAAGCACGAACACGTTATCTTTAAACCAATGGTATCCCTCTATGATTTAAAGATATGATAAAACACAAACTCGCGAAAATCTTCTTCGAACATCAAAACTTACCATAAGAATTCTTCCCCTTAAGCCAACACCTCTTCATGACGATTTTAATGGAATAACGTCTTCATACCATATGTAAAAGCTGCCAATATGGATAACACTTTCGCAAGGCTATCCCGATTACATAGTTTAAAATATCCATCAAATTCCTATGAATAGTTGCCAACTCGCATTAAAATCATTAATCCCTTTCAAAAATATCCGAGCCATAAATATCAACTTGATATTTTAAATAAAAACGGAGATTCCATGTACCTTCGTGTGTAAATACCTCCTTTTTGTGTGCTAAAAACGTACCAATTTTCTCAACAGCAGCCATTCTTTTGTTACCCGAGAAACTCCTTTATCCAAGATAATAGTCATGTGTATTGTCCAGTATCGGACAATACTTATCAACGTTTAGGTCAACCATTTCTCGGACAACACTCTCAACACTGTCAGCGTTTGACTTATTATTGTCAGCGTCAAAACAAAGCTCGTCAGCGTTTACTTCATTCTTTTCAGCGCCTAAACAACAAACATCAATGGCTAACTCGATCTTTGACTTTTTTAACAATGATTCTGGCTAGAAAATACAATATGACTCATGTCACTTCCTTTGTTTTGCTAAAAGTCACTGGCCAATCATGTCATTTTCTCACATGACTGTGATAAACTTATCACGTTAAGTTTTTGACCATATAAGTCAGCCACCATTGTTGACTAGAATAAAATACACCTTATTCTTCATTCTTGTGTCACATGAAGCTGAATAACCAAGCTAATCATTACGTGGTCCAATCTTTGTTATGAATTCTCCAACCCCACGTATAACATGCTTCACGTGAGTTATTCAAACAGTTTGGCAAAACAGCATAACGTAATGTTCTTTTCTTTGTCTTGACATACACAACACATGGCTTCCATAATTGTAACTTCTTGTGACAGTCAACCATACGGCACATCTCTTATCTTTGCACACAAGATAATAGTATTGAATAATAGCAATATCTTGTAGCAAATTACTTCGTGAATATCATGAGGTCCACACCATAGCAGCAATCATATAGAAAAGACCAAATCGTCTCCTTATATAACCAAATCAATCATAATCAATTCCTTTATCCTGAACCATCGCTGCTACACTTTTCCTTTTTCTTTTGAAAACCAACATGAATTAAAATAACAGCACCCCATATATTCCCTACGTGATGTTTACTAGAGTGAATAATGATCCAAGCTTAAACCATGACCAACCGTCCTTATGTTCTTGTTACTGCCATCCATTATTGTTTCTAGGGTTTTAAGATAAACCCTAATAACAAATTCTTTTTATTAACCGCAGCAACCAAGATCAACAAACATCATACTAGGGTTCATCGTGATTGCAAGAAATCACTCACCAAGGCTAGTACGATTAATACACAGCAACTTCTGGAACAAGTTTTTGCTTTAGAATTGAGCTAGGGTTTGGAGAAAAACCCTAATTCGTTATTTTATGTGAAAAGCAAAAACTTTTATACCATGATCAGCGAATTTTGACGTTGAATAACTTCATTATTAGAGCTCAGATCAAAGATCCCTTCGGTGAGATCCTATACACAAGTGCCAAGAATCTACAGTTCAAAAATCACGAAGATCTAACGGTTAACGAAGGAGAAATCGTGTTTTGAACATGGTTGTCCACAGAAAACTGCATTCACTCACTGCTGACTTTGACGCTTAATAACTTCTTCTTGGGGATAAAACTCGACAATCCCTCCGGTGGATGTTTAGATATATGTGTATAGAACACACACAAGAAATTTCGTGACGATCCAACGGTCCAATCAAAATTTATGACCTTGTGAATACTGCTGCGAACACAAAAACGTCCAGAAAAACCCTAGACGGATTTTTCTTTTCTTCACAATACACGAACACCTTGTTGGTCCTAGCATCACGACCCACGAGGCTCTGATACCAATTGTGGAAACCTTGGTTTCCTCGATCTTTTAGCTGCTAGGAATGCATCATGTTCATATGATTAGATAATCAAAGCGGAATTAGAACACGACACATTAACAAG
This sequence comes from Glebionis coronaria, assembly GCA_025667525.1. Taxonomy (NCBI): domain Eukaryota; kingdom Viridiplantae; phylum Streptophyta; class Magnoliopsida; order Asterales; family Asteraceae; genus Glebionis; species Glebionis coronaria. The sequence goes on along the minus strand of JANFOE010000826.1, from coordinate 541,116 downwards.
GTGTTTAGGGCACAAGACACATGAATTAAACAATTGGATTGTTCATTATATTAATAACAAACAATCACTAGATGTGTATACATTGAATCCCACATCTAGTCGACACACGCTTTAGGTTTACATTGTGAATATGAGTTATGAATAAAACCTAAGACCCTTGGTTCCTTTTATAGTGTAAGGATTAGGGTTTACAAGAGATAAAATCAAATAAACATGAAAATCTTCTATTTAAATAAACTTATACAGAATATATCCTGCATGTTTATCTAAATAGAAGCTTCCATAGCCTTTTTTGTCTACGTTTCTGTCAATGCTTGGATTGCATGTGACAATGCTTGGATTGCACATGACAATGCTTAAGCCATCAACACTTAGTTTGCTCTTGTCAACGCTTGGATTGCTCTTGACAACGCTTAGACAATATCTTCATGTTTTCTTCGTTTTTGAGTTTCTGCCACATCAACTTTTTGACCCAACAAGCTTCCCCTAGTTGATGTCGGCAAAACTCTTTGTATATCTCTTGTAAGTTGTACATGATCTTCAAATTGCTTATGTATATCTTCCCCTTTTTGTCACATCAACAGGGAAGTAAACAATGTATGCAATCTTGAAGATTCTCCAAATGTAGGCTCTATGTAATGATTTTGAAGAAAAACAAATATAATATTCTTGATGTAGAAGTAGAATAACCCAACCTTGTGTTCCATGTCTTGCACTATCCATGTGATAAAGAACTTATACTCATCTCACCAAGTATAAGTAGACCTCGATCCCTTGTCAATATTCTCATCCTTTGTGAGACACTGAGCATGATAATGTAACTCCTTCAAGTCTTATGACAAGTCTTCATCACCAACCATGTAAAGCACGAACACGTTATCTTTAAACCAATGGTATCCCTCCATGATTTAAAGATATGATAAAACACAAACTCGCGAAAATCTTCTTCGAACATCAAAACTTACCATAAGAATTCTTCCCCTTAAGCCAACACCTCTTCATGACGATTTAATGGAATACCGTCTTCATACCATATGTAAAAGCTACCAATATGGATAACACTTTCGCAAGGCTATCCCGATTACATAGTTTAAAATATCCATCAAATTCCCATGAATAGTTGCCAACTCGCATTAAAATCATTAATCCCTTTCAAAAATATCCGAGCCATAAATATCAACTTGATATTTTAAATAAAAACGGAGATTCCATGTACCTTCGCGTGTAAATACCTCCTTTTTGTGTGCTAAAAACGTACCAATTTTCTCAACAGCAGCCATTCTTTTGTTACCCGAGAAACTCCTTTATCCAAGATATCTGTCATGTGTATTGTCCAATATCGGACAATATTTCTCGGAAAACATTGTCAACGCTGTCAGCGTTTGACTTATTATTGTCAGCGTCCAAACAAAGCTTGTCAACGTTTACTTCATTCTTTTCAGCGCCTAAACAACAAATATCAATGGCTAACTCGATCACTTGTTTAACAATGATTCTGGCTAGAAAATACAATATGACTCATGTCACTTCCTTTTTTTTGCTAAAAGTCACTGGCCAATCATGTCATTTTCTCACATGACTGTGATAAACTTATCACGTTAAGTTTTTGACCATATAAGTCAGCCACCATTGTTGACTAGAATAAAATACACCTTATTCTTCATTCTTGTGTCACATGAAGCTGAACAACCAAGCCAATCATTACGTGGTCCAATCTTTGTTATGAATTCTCCAACCCCACGTATAACATGCTTCACGTGAGTTATTCAAACAGTTTGGAAAAACAGCATTACGTAATGTTCTTTTCTTTGTCTTGACATACACAACACATGGCTTCCATAATTGTAACTTCTTGTGACAGTCAACCATACGTCACATCTCTTATCTTTGCACACAAGATAATAGTATTGAATAATAGCAATATCTTGTAGTAAATTACTTCGTGAATATCATGAGGTCCACACCATAGCAGCAATCATATAGAAACGACCAAATCATCTCCTTATATAACCAAATCAATCATAATCAATTCCTTTATCCTGAACCATCGCTGCTACACTAGTGCTTTTTCTTTTGAAAACCAACGTGAATTAAAATAACAACACCCCATATATTCCCTACGTGATGTTTACTAGAGTGAATAATGATCCAAGCTTAAACCATGACCAACCGTCCTTCTGTTCTTGTTACTGCCATCCATTATTGTTTCTAGGGTTTTAAGATAAACCCTAATAACAAATTCTTTTTATTAACCGCAGCAACCAAGATCAACAAACATCATACTAGGGTTCATCGTGATTGCAAGAAATCACTCACCAAGGCTAGTACGATTAATACACAACAACTTCTGGAACAAGTTTTTGCTTTAGAATTGAGCTAGGGTTTGGAGAAAAACCCTAATTCGTTATTTTATGTGAAAAGCAAAAACTTTTATACCATGATCAGCGAACTTTGACGTTAAATACTTCTTTATTAGAGCTCAGATCAAAGATCCCTTCGGTGAGATCCTATACACAAGTGCCAAGAATGTACAGTTCAAAAATCACGAAGATCCAACGTTTAACGAAGGAGAAATCGTGTTTTGAACATGGCTGTCCACAGAAAACTGCATTCACTCACTGCTGACTTTGACGCTTAATAACTTTTTGTTGGGGATAAAACTCGACAATCCCTCCGGTGGATGTTTAGATATATGTGTATAGAACACACACAAGAAATTTCGTGACGATCCAACGGTCCAATCAAAATTTATGACCTTGTGAATACTGCTACGCACACAAAAACGTCCAGAAAAACCCTAGACGGATTTTTCTTTTCTTCACAATACACGAACACCTTGTTGGTCCTAGCATCACGACCCACGAGGCTCTGATACCAATTGTGGAAACCTTGGTTTCCTCGATCTTTTAGCTGCTAGGAATGCATCATGTTCATATGATTAGATAATCAAAGCGGAATTAGAACACGACACATTAACAAGGTGTTTAGGGCACAAGACACATGAATTAAACAATTGGATTGTTCATTATATTAATAACAAACAATCACTAGATGTGTATACATTGAATCCCACATCTAGTCGACACACGCTTTAGGTTTACATTGTGAATATGAGTTATGAATAAAACCTAAGACCCTTGGTTCCTTTTATAGTGTAAGGATTAGGGTTTACAAGAGATAAAATCAAATAAACATGTAAATCTTCTGTTTAAATAAACTTATACAGAATATATCCTGCATGTTTATCTAAGTAGAAGCTTCCATAGGCTTCTTTGTTTACGTTTCTGTCAATGCTTGGATTGCATGTGACAATGCTTGGATTGCACATGACAATGCTTAAGCCATCAACACTTAGTTTGCTCTTGTCAACGCTTGGATTGCTCTTGACAACGCTTAGACAATATCTTCATGTTTTCTTTGTTTTTGAGTTTCTGCCACATCAACTTTTTGACCCAACAATCTTAGATAAATGTGAGTGATAAGGGCTCACATGATGGTGAATCTTTGGGTGTTGCTGAGGCCCTAACTAGTTTGAAGAAACAGACGGGTTTTGATACGTCTCTAGTCTCTCCTACAAATTTAAATTTGTCATTTACAGCCATGTTGGAGGAAATTACAAGAGGCGCTGAGACAGGTACCTTGGGCGTTGACAAGCAAGATTTGAACGCTGACATGAGTAACTTGGGCGCTGACAAAGCAAAAGTGAGCGTTGACAGGCCTGCAGATGAGGTTGATGTATTCCAGTCATCATCCATCATCAAATAAGTTTCTTCACAGGTATTACCATCTTCCTTACCCACCTTGGATCCATTAGATAAGGGTAAGGGTATTATAGTAGAAGTAGATGTTCCAAAGAATGCAACACAGATTGAGTTTGATAGAAGGTTGGCTGCACAAATTGTGGAACAAGAAAGAAAGAAGGTGGGTGAATCACCTGTTGTTGTCACTTCAGAAGAGCAAGAAGGAAGTGATGAAGCTAGTTCAGACTCAAGTGTAATGATCATAGAACAACCAGAAAGATTTGAGTATGGTGATGAGCTGGCAAAAGAGAAGTTGAATGAGTTGAAATTGCAAGTTGATTTTGATATGCCAGAAGTTGTTCAGATGTACCATGCTTGGGAAGATAGGTGTATGGAGAATCCACATTTGACTATTTCAGACCAGATATGGGGTTTGAAGATTCTTCTAAGAGTACAAAAGGACTGCAAGGTAATTCTGAGACACAAGGCTAGCAATATTCTCTCATTATTGAGAAGGGATAGAAGGGAGTTGTACTACATGCTACTCAGATGTCATGGAACAGGATGGACTTATAAGAAATTTATTGGGCTGACATTTGAAGAGTTGGAGTTCAAAGCTTATCCCATTTGGGTGAGAGTGCAGGAAGAAAACACTCTAAGACTTCTTTCTGATGAAAGAAAATAAGAACTTGCAGAAGAAATGGAGCTTAAGAAGGAAATGATTGTTCCCAGACCTGTGAAGAAGGGAGTCCCTCTTGAGTTTCCCAAAGATATGGATAGATTCAATCCAAGTGAAGCTGTTATAAGAAGGAGCCTCAAGCTCTCACCATTGGAAGCTTCAGATATGGTACAAGTGTTACCACTTGATTCCAGAAACCCTATTATAAGCTACGAAGAAGATGAATGTGGGTTTTGGAAGATTGGCAAGTATGGAAAAGAGGTTCACACTTTTACCACTCTTATATCTTTGTTTGCAAGTTTTGATAGAGAAGACTTGGTAGACCTATGGAGGTTGTTAGAGGCCAAGTATGAGACTGAAGCTCCCACTTCAGTCAATGCAATAAAACTATGGTCAACATTCAATAGAATGTGTGGACCAAGAGATGAAGATCCTGCTATTTGGAAGGATCTTGAAGATGACCTCAGTGGTCTTCAATGGGGTTTGTATTCAGCTGCTAGTGTATATTACTTGAGTTCTACAAAGTTTGCTGAGTATCTTCTTGTAGATGCTCAGTATTCCATGTCCAAGGAAGTCTTGGAGAAGATGAAGACTACACAGCTGGAAATTGATTATTCAAGTGACGTGGCCAAAGATTTGATCAGACATATTTATTACCAATATGAGCAAGTTTGTAAGATTCCTCCTAGTTCTTAATGTTTATTCAGAAACTTGATTATTAGAGTAACTATCAAGTTTAGGGGAGGATTGTTGGGAATAAAATATAGCCAGTCTACTTGAGCGCTGACAAGAGAAAAACAAGCGTTGATAGGAAGAAAACCTACGCTGACAAATCAAGCGTTGACAAGAAGAAGTCAAGCGTTGATACATTGAAGACAAGCACTGATGGAAAGATTTAGTCTACGCGCATATTGTTTCTAGTTTGTTTCTAGTAAGGATAAGTTCAACAATGTATTTTCTATAATTATCTTTACCTAGAATAGTTGATACGTAGACTCTTGTACAAGGCTTCTTATGTATAAAAGAAGACCTTTAGGTTAATGTTCAATATATGTTTTCATACGTTAAACACTTTCATTGTAAGCAAGTTTGTTATCATTAATCAAAGTGAAAGTTTGTTTACATATTGTATGTTCTTGTTTAAGTGTTAATTCCGCATAACACTTAGATTATCATATACATATACAAAGGTTTCTCTAAGTGTATAACTTGATCTAATCTCGTATACATAAACCTAAATCGATCTAAGTTTGGGATCAACAAGTGGTATCAGAGCATGTTGAGGAACTTTTGATCTTAAAAGAACACAAGAACCCGAAAATCACCAAAACCCTAATTTTCACAAAACCCTAAAAACATCATGTCCAATCCAGAAGTAGCCTCCTCCTCCTCACCTTTACCAAACATCGAGATTCCCATGCTTGATGCAACCAACTTTGAATTGTGGAAATTCAACTTTGAGCAATATCTGGGGATCTATGACTACACTCTCTGGGAGATAATTGAGTATGGAAACACATACAATAGAGCTGAAAAGGTTGTTGCTGCCATTGCTACAAGAACTGCTGTTGCTGGATGTCCAGAAGCAGATAAGAAAGAAAAACCTGGTGATGGTAGAGCTATGTCTGCTGAAGACATAGCAAAGAGAAGGGTTGATATGAAAACCCTAAATATTCTGAAACTCTCTTTAGGACAAGAGAACTAGCATAAATACAGAGGTTATGATTCTGCTAAAGACCTTTGGGCAGCTCTTGAAGTTGCATATGGTGGTAATGATGATACTAGGGAAGAGAAGAAGAAGCAACTCATGCATGAGTATGTTGTTTTCAAGGCTCAACCTAATGAGAAGCTTAGCAGTGTGAGAAGCAAACTGCTTGACATTACCAGCAAGCTGTCCTTCATGGGGACACAACTTGGTGATGTTAACATTAATGCCACTTTCCTAAAAAGCTTTGGTGATGTGTGGAAGATTGAGGCAAGATCTATTCTTGCCAATTACACTCACAAAAGTTCCACTTTTGATGATATCTACAACAAACTAAGGCTGTTGGAGAATGAAACTCTTTTGGAGCATGGAAGTAAGTCTACCAATAGTAACATGGCTTTCTTCTCACATAGTGAAGGCCAATTTGATCAGAAGGACTCTTACATGCATCCAGTTACTGGATCAACATGTGTCAACGTTGGAACAATTCTTGTCAACGCGTCATATTCAGACGCTGACACATATAAAAGTGACTCACCAAGAGTTAAACCTGCTGGTTTGGATCTGGATACTGTATGTGCTTACATTGCTTCTTTGCCCAATGGTTCAGTGATTACATATGAGGACCTTGAGCAAATAAGTGATGAAAACTTGGAGGAGATGGATATTAAGTGGAACATGGCTCTTGCTAGTATAAGAGCAAACAGGTGGAATAGAAGGTTTAAGAAGAAGATGACCTTTAATGCAAAGGAAACTGCTGGATTTGACAAATCCAAGGTTGAATGCTACGATTGTCATCGTATGGGGCACTTCATGAGGGAATGCAAATCTCCTAGAAGATCTGATGCTGGCAAACCCTGAAGCCAAATTCTTAAGGCTCAGGATCCTAAGGCCATGGTTGCAGTGCAAGAAATTGATGGTATGGGATGGGATTGGAGCTATTTGGCTAAAGATGGGGAAGAGGATAAAGTTTTGGTTTCTGAGATAAAAGAAGAAGAGCATGTTCAATATGCTCTCATGTCACACTCCTCCTCTTCATCAGATAATGAGGTATACGATGATGCTTTTTGTAGTAAAGGTTGTAGGTTAAATACTGAGAAACTTAACAAAGAGGTGGTAAGATTGTTAGATGATGTGAGTACTGAGAGATGCAAACTGTCTAACTATCAATTAGCTCTCACTCAAACCGAGAAAATAGTTTTTGAGTACAAGAAAATGGAATTTGACTTAAAAGATAAAATAAATATCTTAAAACATGAGTTAGATGCTAGTAATGATGTTAGGAACATCATGGAAAGGGTTAATAGTGAGTTACAGGCTAAGTTAGATGAATCCATTAAGAATAAGGATAATGTTGGCCTTAAAATTAAGAGATTTGATAAGGCCACACAAACCCTAGGAGAATGTGTTAATAAACAAAGGGATCCTAAGGACATGACTGGGATTGGGATGAAAGACTATACTGTGGTTCCACCACCAGCTGGTGACTTCTATGGTGTCCAAAGAAAGGACCTATCTTGGACTGGTTTACCAGAACTCCAAGCGGAGGAATTCATTCCTCCACCAATAGTCATTACCCCAGTTGAAGAGTATCAACAGAAGTTGACTGACTTGAATGAATGGAAGCAAGCCAACCCTACCTTATTTGTTAAGGGTGGCTTGTTATGTGAAAGTCGTAATGAGTCAACCCCTATTAAGGTAACAAACCCAATCACTGGTAAGGCTGTTGACCTTGGCTCAAACACTGTTAGAAAACCTAGTGTCAAGTATGCTGAAATGTATAGGAATACTAGGTCACCTAAAAGCCAAGTTAGTAATGATGGAACAGGCTTCTTCTCTTCTAGACCTAGGGTTGTGTCTAGAAAAGCCTGTTACACGTGTGGTATCTTTTCACATTTAGCATATAAGTGTGTCAACACTTCCAAAGTCAACGCTGTTAAAAAGTCAAACGTTGTCAGACCCAAACCTTGTTTGCAGCAAAGTCCACAAGTGGTTAGACCAGCCCCATTCTTCACTAGAGGGTCTAACACTCATGGACAAAGACCCTTTCAAAAGACAAATACTTGGTCTACTAGGCAATGGGTTACTGTAGCAAACCCTAGGTTCAACGCTGACAAGGGCAATTTCAGCGTTAACAAGACCAAATCCAACGCTGACAGAAACGTGACCAGACCTAAATATTTGCAACCATAGGGTAAGGGGTCTAAAGCTTCTTCAAGCTTGACATGGAGACCCAAGAAAGATCAAAACCCTAATGATAATGGGATCTCTATGACCTGCAATAGATTTAATTACATTTCAAAGGTCATTACAAAACCTATTGGGGTTAACTGGGTATTTCATCCAAAGAGGGATGAACAAGGGGTTGTTATGAGAACTAAGTCTGTTCTCGTTGAACAACCAGATGAATCCAAGTCTGTTAGGCTTGGGTTCCCAAATAAAACTAACTTGTTTTCTTTATGTGCAGGGTATTCAAAAACAGGTCAATGATTATGGATATTGGGACAGTGGATGCTCAAGGCACATGATAGGGAAGGAAGATTATCTCACTAACTTCACTCCCATTAAGGATGGTATAAGGTTTACTTTGGAGGCGGATATGTAACTATCACAGGCAAAGGAACACTTCTCACCAAGAACTTGCGTTTTGAAAACATGTTTCTGGTAAAGGAACTTGATTACAATCTTTTTAGTGTATCACAAGTTTGTGATAACAAAAATAAAGTTCTGTTTACTGATACTGAATGCTTGGTGTTAAGCAAGGATTATAAGATCCCAGATGAGAAATATATTGACTATAGAACACATAGACATAAAGACATGTATAATGTGAATCTGAATGGGATTAGGATGAATAACAATATGTCATGTTTTTATGCTAAAGCTTCAGTAGATGAGAGTAATCTATGGCACATGAGACTAGGGCACATAAACTTTAAGAATATAAACAGGCTTGTGAGACTTGGCTTAGTTGATGGCTTGCCTGAAAAGGCTTTCCACAATGACCACTCTTGTGTTGCATGTCTTAAAGGCAAGCAGCACAAGGTCTCATTTAAGTCTAAACAGGTGCACTCTAGTACTAGACCACTCCACTTACTACATATGGACCTATTTGGTCCAACTAATATAGAAAGTTTGAATGGTAAATCATACTGCTTTGTCATCACAGATGACTTTTCTAGGTTTACTTGGACTTTCTTTTAAGCTATTAATAAGTGTGAAAACACTTATCCTTTTACCACTTATTTCCAATAATAACAAGACCAAAACGTGTAATTTATGTCGTAAAAGTCAGAATTATGCGTGGTTTGTGTTTTTATTGTGTTTTAGGACCAAAAGATGAAAAAGGAAGAAAACACGGGCTTTCATGGGCTTTTATCAAAGAAAACGGGAAAAGACGAAGTCAAAAGATCAAGAGTGCAAAAAGAACGGAAGTCCAAGGCCTATTCTGAAGATTTATCGAAGAACAAGTCTAAAGACGGAAGTTTAATGAAGTCGAAGAACTCAAGTCTAAATTAAAGAAGAAAATTATCAAGACAAGTTCAAATCCCGAGACGACGTCGAGAAAAGACAAAGAATTAAATCGAGTCGAGAAGACGTGAAGAAAGAAAGAAAGAAGAGGCAACACATGCACTCCTTCCCATTTTTACCTATAAATACCCTCCTAATACACATTAGGAGGGTGGTTAGTTTTTTAGTAGTTAGTTCCATTTTTCATTTTTCTTTCTAGTTTTAGAGAGAGAAAGTTCTCAACTTTCTCTCACTAAGTTTTCATCTTTTCTTTCTTTTAATCTTTCAAGATTAAACCTTTGTGTATTGTTGATTTCATTAATCAAGTTCTAGTTAAGCTTTTAATCTTTCATCTCTTTCTACCTTTCTTGATTTTAGTTAACTTTTGGTGCGAAATACATTTAATCCGTGTTGATCTTGATGTTTTTGTGCTTAAAAAGTTAATCTTTTTGTTCCTACATAAGCTTTCATACGATTAAGCTTTAAGATTCTTGTGCTTATTGGCTTATTCGCTTCTTTTAGCTTATTTACTTTTAAAATTTTTTTTAAATAGTTCATCTTTTTATCGTTTAATTTATAAGATTGCTTATTTTAAGTTGAAAAAGTTGTTATTTGTGCTTATTGAGTCCTTTTCATTATAGATTCGTTCTAGTTTTGGTGATTAGCTTATCAAATTAGCTTATTACTTTGCTTATTTTTCGAATCAAAATTGTAATCGGAAAAGGTATTAAACCCTTATTCGATTGGTACATTCCGACTGCACCCCCTCCCCTCATTCCGATCAATAGATCAGATTAGGGTTTTAACCCATTCCGATTTGAGCATCTTTATTCCGATCACCTAGATCGGATTAGGGTTTCAACTTTCCGATTGTGGAGGTTTTTGGTGACTTTCCGATTAGCTAGTGTTTTGAGATATTCCGATTAGAGTTGTTTTCCCATTATTCCGATTGCCTCCTTTTTATGATATTCCGATTGAGCTTTCCGACGACAGTATTCCGACGAAAGTTGTTTGCCATATTCCGATCAGCCACATTTTCCATATTCCGATCAGCCACATTTATCAGCATTCCGATCAGCCTTACTTTCCGACCAATTTTTTCGATCTGATTCCGATTTGGCATTCCTATGGATTAAATTCTTGTTTTTTTATAAAGTTTCCAAGTTTTAGATTCATTAAGTTTTCAAGTATTTTTCTAATTTTGTCTTTAAAGTTTTTAACATTTATTTTTAACTCGTCGTTTTAGTTTAATCTTTAAAGCTTTTATTTTACTCAACGACATTTACATTTATTTGCTATTAGTTTAAAATAGATAATCAATCAAACCATTTTCATTTCCACCAAGAACAATTGAGTCGCACTTTCTACCAATAGTCAATTCGAAGAGATTCGGAACTACGAATTTTGATACGAGTTTAAAAACCTAGTATTAAATGGCGCCGATGCCGGTTCTTTTCGTTAAGATTAAAGGTTTTTAGTGAGAGACGCGTTGGATTTTGGGATCCGTTCATCTTTGAACGTTATTTTCCTTGTTTTAAAATTTTCAAAAATCCTAAAAAATATAAAATCTTCAAAAATACAAAAAAAAATTGAAAACCCATAAAAACCAAAAATATTTCCTTTCTATTTTTCTAATCCTTTTGTAGGTGTGCATGCGTACTCGTGCTCGTGAGAAGAGAGTAGCTCAAGCCGAAGTCATTACTCAACCAATTGTCACCATGGACAATCAACCAATGATCGAGCTTTTACAATCGCACGTAGAAGGCAACACCGATGCAATTGTCATCCCTGAGATTGGAGCCAACAACTTTGAACTCAAATCTGGCTTTATACAAATGGTCTCTGCTCAACCCTTCTTGGGGCGCTCACTTGATGATCCTCATGACCACATTAAAAGGTTTCGTCAGCTTACCAATACGGTTAAGTACAATGGGGTATCACAAGAAGTGATTCGCTTGCAACTTTTTCCTTTCTCTTTAGAGGGTCAAGCCCATAATTGGCTTGATAAGGAACCGTCACAAGTATTCTTACGTGGACGGATTTAGAGACCAAGTTTATCAACTACTTTTTCCCACCCTCACGTACTACCGCTTTGCGGAATGAAATTATTACCTTTGAACAAAAGTACGGTGAGTCTTTTAGTGAATCTTGGGACCGTTTTAAGGAACTTTTAAGAAAGTGTCCACAACATGGTTTAACAAAAGTACATCAAATCAATACTTTTTACAATGGTTTAAGCATGAATGACCAAGATTCACTAAACAGTGCCGCGGGGGGTAATATTTTGGTTAAGTCTTCTAATGCTGCTTGGGATATTATTGAGAACAAATCTAGAGTTCAAACCAAGAGTGTTAGAACTAATGTAGCAAGTGCTAGTACTAGTGATGCCGACAAAAGAATTGATAAGCTTACTTCGCTTGTGGAATTGCTTGCTTTACAAACTGCCAACAATGCCAAACAATTCAATGCCCAAGCTAATGTGTTGAGCCAATCATGTGATATATGCGGGGGATCTCACTCATACACCGATTGTCCTCGACTCACGACAATCTGGAAAATGTGTATGCCGCAAACGGTACCTATGCTACAGGAAGCTATCAAGCACGTCCTCAAGGTGACCGCAACTTGCTCAGCTTTCGCTCAAACAACTTTCTTTCACCACCTGGTTTTCCCCCACAAAACCCACACAAACTAAATCGCAACAATCAAAACCAACCACGTGCTCCAAATCAATATCCAAACCAAAGAAACCCATATCCACCTCAAAGAAACAACCAAGTTACCAGCAACCTGCTTATCAACCACCCACCTACCATGCTCCTCCTCTCAACCAACAAACAGCCTTACACCAAGATGTTGAAACCTACATGAGGACTAACGATGTGATCATGCAAAATCTTCAGCGGGAAATGGCCAACATGAAAGCAGATATGGTGAAGCAAGGGAATGATCTTCGAGCTGATATGCGAAACACTTTGGCAAGTCAAACGAATGACTTGAGGAACATGATGGCTAGGTTCTTCCCTAGTAATCAAACCTCTAGATCGGGTTCTCTTCCGAGTAACACCGTTGCTAATCCAAGAGGGGAGATGAAAGCAATCACCACTCGCAGTGAAAAAGGTTTAAAGGAACCCGAGCTTCCTACACCTACACCGGTGATTGTGACAAAGGAAAACGAGTCTCCTTCTCCCAATCCTCCATCTTCTATTGCTCCAACTTCTACATCTCCTATTCCACCACCTTCTACTTCTACCCCTCCACCACCCAAGGATGTGAGTGCGAATTCTATCTCAAAGCCTTCATCTCAACCCAATATACCTTATCCTTCGAGGTTGAGGAAAGAGAAATTGAAGAACAAGGATGATATTCAGGTTTCAAACTTCCTTAAAATGTTCAAACAACTGAATTTCAATATCTCCTTTGCTGAGGCTCTCGCTCACATGCCTAAATACGCTAAAATGTTTAAAGATCTTCTCAGTGATAAGGAGAAACTTCTCGATATTGCTCAGACCCAACTTAATGAGAATTGCTCTGCAGTGCTCTTAAGAAAATTGCCAACCAAACTTGGTGATCCGGGTCGTTTCTTGATTCCTTGCAACTTCCCGGGAGTAGAGAATTGCATGGCCCTAGCCGATCTAGGTGCCAGTATAAACTTAATGCCATTAAGTGTTTGGAAGCAATTATCTCTCCCCAAGCTAGTCCCCACACGAATGACTTTGGAATTAGCTAACCGTACGGTTGCTTATCCAGTGGGGATAGCCGAAGACGTCTTTGTTGGTGTCGACAAATCACCTTCCCAGCGGATTTTGTTGTCGTTGACTACGAGATGGACCCCCTTGTTCCATTAATCGTTGGACGTCTATTCCTGAGGACCGGTCGCACTCTCATTGATGTAGCCGCTGGCGAATTAATCATGAGAGTTGGTGACGATAAAATCGTCTTCAACATGGGTAAACTTTCTAAGAAGCCTTCGGAACACGAGAGTGTTAATTTCATTGATGTTCTTGATGAGGCTTGTGAAGAACACTTTCATGATGCTTGCAAAAGTACTCTCTCTTCTCTACCCAATGTTGAGACCGTTGCCTCAATTGCTCCTTCATTGACTCCTTTTGAAGAAAGTGACTTAGATGATTTTGAAGCTAGCTTGGGTCCTCTCGATCTTAAGTTTGATGGTTCTCCAACCGATTGGGATGAAGACATTCGTACCATTGAGAAACTTCTCAATGAGGACCATACTTCTCCCCCATCTCCTAAGGATATCTCTACCGATGATCCGAAGTTGACTACGCCGTCCATCAAAAATCCTCCGGATTTAGAGCTTAAGGATCTTTCGTCTCATCTCGAGTACGTTTTCCTTGAAGACAACAAGACGTTACCGGTCATCATCGCTAAGGACTTGAAAGAAGAAGAAAAATCTCAACTTATCGCCGTGCTGAAGAATCACAAGAAAGCGATTGCTTGGAAGATCTCCGATATTCGTGGAATTGATCCTCACTTCTGCACACACAAAATTCTCATGGAGGACGACTTTAAACCCACTATTCAAAGCCAACGAAGGGTGAATCCTAAGATCCATGACGTAATCAAAAAAGAAGTTATCAAACTTCTTGATGCGGGAATGATCTATCCTATCTCGGATTCACCGTGGGTTAGTCCCGTCCATTGTGCGCCTAAGAAAGGTGGAATCACCGTTGTTCCCAATGAAAACAACGAGTTGATTCCTACTCGTCTCGTTACAGGGTGGAGGGTTTGTATAGACTACCGCAAACTCAATGATGCTACGAGAAAGGATCATTTTCCCCTTCCTTTCATGGACCAAATGCTTGAACGTCTAGCGGGTAATGACTATTACTGCTTTTTGGACGGTTTCTCTGGGTATTTTCAAATTCCCATTGATCCCAAAGACCAAGATAAAACCACATTCACTTGTCCTTACGGAACATTTGCTTATAAAAGAATGCCTTTCGGCTTATGCAATGCTCCTGGGACTTTCCAAAGGTGTATGATGGCTATCTTCCATGACATGGTTGAAGAAACTATGGAAGTCTTCATTGATGATTTCTCGGTTTATGGCGATTCTTTCTCTGCTTGCCTTGCCAATTTAGAACGTATGCTTAAGCGGTGTGAAGACACTCGCCTTGTTCTAAATTGGGAACAATGCCATTTCATGGTAAAAGAGGGCATCGTGCTGGGACACAAAATCTCCAAAGCCGGTCTTGAAGTGGACCGTGTTAAAGTCGATGTTATTGCAAAATTGCCTCCACCTTCAACCGTGAAGGGTGTGAGAAGTTTCCTCGGTCATGCGGGCTTCTATCGTCGTTTCATTTAGGATTTTTCTAAAATCGCTCGCCTGATGACCCACCTCTTGGAAAAAGATACTCCTTTCATCTTTTCCAAAGTTTGTATTGAATCCTTCAATCTTCTTAAGGATAAGCTAACTAAGGCACCGGTCTTGGTTACCCCTAATTGGGAGCTACCTTTTGAGTTGATGTGTGATGCTAGCGACTTTGCTATTGGAGCGGTTTTGGGCCAAAGAGTGAACAAACACTTCCAACTAATCCATTATGCTAGCAAGACAATGACGGGGGCTCAATTGCATTATACCACTACCGAAAAAGAGCTTTTAGCTGTAGTGTATGCTTTTGAAAAATTCCTCCCCTATCTTGTCCTTTCTACCACCATCGTGTATACCGATCATTCCGCGTTGAAGTACTTGATGACTAAGCAAGATTCTAAGCAAAGACTTCTTCGTTGGGTTTTTTCTCCTTCAAGAATTCAACATTGAAATTCGTGACAAAAAGGGAGCTGAAAACCTAGCCGCGGATCATCTCAGTAGACTTGAGGATCCTTATCAAGGGGATCATCCGAACAAAGAGATCAATGACTCTTTTCCCCTTGAGGCCTTAATGTCTATCAATTCTAATCTCGATGACACCCCGTGGTTTGCAGACATTGCAAACTACTTAGCGGGTGGGATTCTCAAGGAAGGGCTCACATCCCAACAAAAGAAAAAGTTCTTTAAAGATATTGAACATTATTTCTGGGACGACCCTTACCTTTTCAAACAATGTGCGGATCTGATTATTCGTCGATGTATTGATGGGCCGGCAGCGGTACAAATCCTTGATGCTTGCCATAAAGGACCTACCGGTGGTCACTTTGGTCCCAATTACACCGCGAAGAAAGTATTCGACTCTGGATTCTATTGGCCCACCATTTATCGTGACGCTCACAATATGGTTAAACATTGTGATGCTTGCCAAAGACAAGGCAAGATCACACATAAAGATGAGATGCCTCAAAATTTCATACAAGAATGTGAAATCTTTTATGTATGGGGCATCGACTTTATGGGGCCATTTCCATCATCCAAAGGGAACAAGTACATCCTCGTAGCCGTTGACTACGTTTCTAAATGGGTGGAAGCTAAGGCTCTCCCTACGAACGATGCGAGGGAGGTTGTGAACTTTTTGAAGTAGCTCTTTGCTCGATTCGACGTTCCTCGTGCTATCATCAGTGACCGCGGGACTCATTTTTACAATGATCAATTTGCAAGAGTCATGGTTAAGTACGGTGTTATTCATCATCTTTCCACCGCTTATCATCCCCAAACCAATGGTCAAGCTGAGATTTCCAACCGTGGATTGAAGCGAATTCTGGAGCGTACTGTGGGAGAGCATCGCACCGCGTGGGCCGATAAGTTAGATGATGCTCTTTGGGCTTTCCGTACTGCTTATAAGACCCCGATCGGTTGTACACCTTATCGTCTTGTGTACGGGAAAGCATGCCACCTCCCTATCGAGCTGGAACACAAGGCGTACTGGGCCTTGAAGTGGGCTAACTTCGACATCAACAAAGCCGGTGATCTTCGCAAGATTTAACTCAATGAGCTCAACGAACTGAGGAATGAAGCTTACGAGAACTCGCTGATCTACAAGGAGAAGACCAAGATCATTCACGATGCTAGAATTAAGAACCAAGAGTTCCACGTTGGTGATTATGTCTTACATTTTAACTCTCGGTTGAAGATCTTCTCGGGCAAGTTGAAGAGCCGCTGGTCTGGTCCATTCACCGTCGCCAAAGTCTTTCCATATGGGACCATTGAGCTTTCTCAGCCAAATGGGCCCAATTTCAAGGTGATTGGCCAGCGTTTGAAGCTGTACTTTGGTGAGGACATCTCCCATGAGATGATTCCATCCCTAAACACGTTTCCCATGAACTAAATTTGGGTCGAGTCAGGCTCGTGACTCGGTTATCAAAAACAAGCACTTCTCGGGAGGCAACCCGTGTTCTATCCTTTACTGCTTTCATAATAAGTGTAGGGGGAGCCCCGTATGTGTTTGTTGTCTTGTTTCTTGTGCTGTGCAGGGATTAAAGCTTCAAAGAGCATCTTGATGACTTTTGCTGAACCGTGATACCGTGTTCCCATCTTCCCGGTTCTATCCTAAACTGTCATGATTCAATATTTCATATCTTATATGTTCACATTGAATTCACTTTAGTTGTCCTTTCCTTAGCAAGATTTAAACAAAGTGCACAATGTCCTAAGTGTAGGGGAGTTTACTCCCACATGCTTAAACATTGAGGACAATGTTTATATCCAGTGTAGGGGGACTTCTATCGAAGTAAGTGGTCTTTTCCATCAATTTGCCCTCATTTTAACCGGAAAATTTGATTTTTCGACATTTTTCAAAATTTTTAATCTATTTTGGCCTAGTTGAATAGTTCTATTTTCCTTTGTTATGATTATTTTATTTCCTTTCTAGAATAAAGCAGTTTTAAATTTTTCAAAGTCATGAATTTTTTGACTCAACCCGAGTTTACTCTAGCTAGTATCCTTAACGTGTTTAAGTCAAGTTTTGCTAGGCTTTTATATAGGGAGCTATAAAACGCGAAAGTCTTAACTCTCATGGGTTAAGAACAAGAACTTTTCGCAAGTTCCTATAATTGATCCTAGAGATTCGTTTATCAAGGGAACTTTAAAATGCGATTTCTAAACTTGAAAAAGTCTAAGAATTTGCAAGATCCTATAGATGACTCGAAAACCCAAAACTTTGATTTAATTGGCTAAGCATCCACGAGTCTCATTACTTGAGATTTTAAACTGTGGAGGACGAGAGATGATAGAGTCAATTACAAGTTTGGTATTCTTTCGTGAATTTATGTGAGTTAATTATGAGCCTATTCTCCCATCGCTTGTTAATAAATTTATCTGCAATAAATAAGGTTGTACGATTTGAAAAGTTACTTAGCTTCTAGCCCAAGATCGTTTAAAAGTTGCTCGGTATGGATTAGAGTTCATAGCCAAGGCATAACTTATTGAAGCGGGATGCGAAGATTGGCGAGTCCGAAAAGGCCCTAACAAGGCATGAGGGCTACAGTTTATTGCTAAAGATCCAAAAGTGATGTGAAGAATCATTTATCGAAAATCAATATGAAGGATCGAGACACACGACGAAAAGTAAATACTCCCCTAAAGATCATGGAGAAGTCTATCCAAAAATGCCCTAACAAGGTATGAGGATAAATAGATTCAAGTCCTAAAAGGAGGCGGATCGTTGTATATCAAAGTCCAAAATAAAGATTGGAGAAAATTGAAGAAGTCGTGGTCCAAAGATGAAGAATCTCTCAAAACTTCAAGTGAAGAAATTCCTATTATGAAGAGAAGACCATAATTTCAAGAACGTCTCTCAAAGATTTGAAGTATGAAGTCGCTGCCAAATATCGGTCCGAGAAAGGTCTCAAATCGTGAAGCGAGTTATGCCAAGATATGAACTTTATGAGGTCCCGAGAAGCAGTTTTAAAAGATTTTGTCCTTTAGCTAACTATTGATTAAATCGTTCACCTTATTTTCGGCCTAAATAACTATCGAAATAAGTCAAACAATGCATCCTCGTGATCATTCAAGACAAAAATAAAATATAAGAGATACACCTAGGAATAAGGGAGTCTAAGTGAATAATTAGCCCACATGAATTCGTGTTAGTTTGCTAACTTATAATAAAAATGATCTCGTTTTTAAGCTTGGTATGGGGAACGTGAAACTTGAGGGTGATAAACGTTCATGGAAGCCAAAACCCAATGTAAGTCTTTGATTTATTTACTTGTTTCTATCTTTCTATGTTTAGTATTTAATAAAGGCCAATGTGGGTTATTTATGATGGAAAATGTAAACCGTGCTTTAAATTTAATGCATTACATGAGGGCATTGCAATGGTCAAGTGTAGGGGATTTAATAAGTGTGAAAACACTTATCCTTTTACCACTTATTTCCAATAATAACAAGACCAAAACGTGTAATTTATGTCGTAAAAGTCGGAATTATGCGTGGTTTGTGTTTTTATTGTGTTTTAGGACCAAAAAATGAAAAAGGAAGAAAACATGGGCTTTCACGGGCTTTTATCGAAGAAAACGGGAAAAGACGAAGTCAAAAGATCAAGAGTGCAAAAAGAACGGAAGTCCAAGGCCTATTCTGAAGATTTATCGAAGAAAAAGTCTAAAGACGGAAGTTTAATGAAGTCGAAGAACTCAAGTCTAAATTAAAGAAGAAAATTATCAAGACAAGTTCAAATCCCGAGCTGAAGTCGAGAAAAGACAAAGAATTAAATCGAGTCGAGAAGACGTGAAGAAAGAAAGAAAGAAGAGGCAACACATGCACTCCTTCCCATTTTTCCCTATAAATACCCTCCTAATACACATTAGGAGGGTGGTTAGTTTTTTAGTATTTAGTTCCATTTTTCATTTTTCTTTCTAGTTTTAGAGAGAGAAAGTTCTCAACTTTCTCTCACTAAGTTTTCATCTTTTCTTTCTTTTAATCTTTCAAGATTAAACCTTTGTGTATTGTTGATTTCATTAATCAAGTTCTAGTTAAGCTTTTAATCTTTCATCTCTTTCTACCTTTCTTGATTTTAGTTAACTTTTGGTGCGAAATACATTTAATCCGTGTTGATCTTGATGTTTTTGTGCTTAAAAAGTTAATCTTTGTGTTCCTACATAAGCTTTCATACGATTAAGCTTTAAGATTCTTGTGCTTATTGGCTTATTCGCTTCTTTTAGATTATTTACTTTTAAAAGTTTTCTTAAATAGTTCATCTTTTTATAGTTTAATTTATAAGATTGCTTATTTTAAGTTGAAAAAGTTGTTATTTGTGCTTATTGAGTCCTTTTCATTATAGATTCGTTCTAGTTTTGGTGATTAGCTTATCAAATTAGCTTATTACTTTGCTTATTTTTCGAATCAAAATTGTAATCGGAAAAGGTATTAAACCCTTTTCCGATTGGTACATTCCGACTGCACCCCCTCCCCTCATTCCGATCAATAGATCGGATTAGGGTTTTAACCCATTCCGATTTGAGCATCTTTATTCCGATCACCTAGATCGGATTAGGGTTTCAACTTTTCGATTGTGGAGGTTTTTGGTGACTTTCCGATTAGCTAGTGTTTTGAGATATTCCGATTAGAGCTATTTTCCCATTATTCCGATTGCCTCCTTTTTATGATATTCCGATTGAGCTTTCCGACGACAGTATTCCGACGAAAGTTGTTTGCCATATTCCGATCAGCCACATTTGTCATATTCCGATCAGCCACATTTATCAGCATTCCGATCAGCCTTACTTTCTGACCAATTATTCCGATCTGATTCCGATTTGGCATTCCTATGGATTAAATTCTTGTTTTTTATAAAGTTTCCAAGTTTTAGATTCATTAAGTTTTCAAGTATTTTTCTAATGTTTTCTTTAAAGTTTTTAACATTTATTTTTAACTCGTCGTTTTAGTTTAATCTTTAAAGCTTTTATTTTACTCAACGACATTTACATTTATTTGCTATTAGTTTAAAATAGATAATCAACCAAACCATTTTCATTTCCACCAAGAACAATTGAGTCGCACTTTCTACCAATAGTCAATTCGAAGAGATTCGGAACTACGAATTTTGATACGAGTTTAAAAACCTAGTATTAGCTATGAAGAGTGACACTGCTGACACTTTAATTGACTTTATCACTCAGATTGAGAAGAAGACTGGTAATGAAGTTAAAATGCTTAGGAGTGATAATGGTGGTGAGTTTAGGAATAAAGTTTTAGATTATTTTTGTGCCAAGAAAGGGATTACTAGGCAGTTTATTGTTGCCAGAACCCCACAGCAAAATGGGGTTGCAGAAAGAATGAATAGAACCCTAGTTGAAGCAGCCAGAACTATGTTGGTTGATGCTCATTTCCCCATAGCTTTTTGGGTCGAGGCTGTGAATACAGCATGCTATGTTCAAAATAGAGCATTGGTCAACAAGATACAGAACAAAACACCTTATGAATTACTTTGGGGAAGAAAACCTAATATTGGTTTTCTTAGACCTTTTGGTTGTCATGTAGTTGTACTTGATACTAGTGGTACCTTAGGTAAATTTAGTGCAAAAGGTGATGAAGGCTATTTCATGGGGTATTCAGTGCAGAGCAAGGGATATAGGGTTTACCTTAAGAAGGAAAAACGTATTCTTGAGAGAGTACATGTTAGGTTTTTAGAGAGTAAACCTAGTGATCCTGAAAGTGGTCCAAATTGGTTGTTTGACTTGGAACCTCTATCTAGAACTTTAAATTATATACCTGTTACTAATCCAGACCTTGTGAAGGTAACTTCAAATGTTGTGGAAGAACAAGTTGTTGATGTTTCAGGTACATAGATTAATGAAGAGGTTGGATCACAAGCAGAAAAGTCTTCTCCTATACTAGAGTATGTCACAATTCCCATATGGATAGATGCTTTTGCTGCTGCTGCTGGAAAGGATAATGGTGGTTCCCAAGTACCACCAGTTAACAACATGCATGGTCCTTCAGGCGCTGACAAAGGCAAATCTAGCGCTGACAGGACAAATTCAGACGTTGATGGCTCAAACGTTGACAACAATATCTCAAGCGTTGTTAGCCCAAACGCTGACAACCAAGGTTCAGGCATTAACAACACTTTTGAGCATCTTTTCTCTTCCAATTTTGAGCAAGGTGGACCTTACAATACTTATGAAGAGGTTCATATTGATGAAAGAGAGTCTGATGAAGATATTAGCAATATGGAAGATGAGATTGAGGAAAATAGACTTTTTGAAGGAGGAGTGCTTTCTACTACAACCAAGAATCATCCTCCTTCTCTTACCATTGGTGATGTGATGTCCCCTGTTCAGACTAGAAGATCTCATTAGAGTCTTGGAGGATTTATTGCTAATATTCACAAGAAGGTTGATACCCCTCTTGTGCAAGCATGTTTGTTTGCCTGTTTTCTGTCACAACAGGAACCCAACAAGATATTTGATGCTCTCAAAGAACCAAGTTGGGTGGAAGCAATGTAGGATGAGCTTCACCAATTTGCAATTCAGGATGTTTGGGAGCTGGTTGATTGTCCTAGATATGTCAGACCTATAGGTACAAGATGGGTTCTAAGGAACAAGAGAGATGAAAGGGGCATTGTGGTCAGAAACAAGGCACGTTTAGTGGCTCAGGGATATACACAAGAGGAAGGGATAGAATATGAGGAGGTCTTTGCACCAGTTGTAAGGATTGAAGCTATAAGTATATTTCTAGCCTATGCATCCTTCATGGGCTTCACTATCTATCAAATGGATGTGAAGAGTGCCTTCCTCTATGGAACAATTGTTGAGGAGGTGTATGTTATGCAGCCTCCTGGTTTTGAAGATCCAAAGAATCCAAACAACGTGTATAGAGTCAAGAAGGCTATGTATGGCCTTCATCAAGCCCCAAGAGCATAGTATGGAACATTATCCACTTATTTGGTGGACAATGGATTGAAGAGGGGTACCATAGATCAGACATTGTTTACAAAGAAGAATGGTAAGGATGTTCTACTTGTTCAGGTCTATGTTGATGATATCATTTTTGGATCTACTAATCCAAAGATGAGTGAGGATTTCTCCAAACATATGACAGACAAATTCAAGATGAGTGCAATGGGGGAGATGAACTTCTTTCTAGGGTTACAAGTTCAGCAGAAAGAAGATGGTATCTTCATCTCCCAGGATAAGTATGTGGCAGAGATCTTGAAGAAGTTTGGCTTTTCTCCACATGAAAAGAGGGCTACTACTCCTATAGATAGAGAACACCCTTGGGGAAAGATTGGAGATAGGAAAGATGTGGATGTCAGGCACTATAGATCAATGATTGGTTCATTGATGTATCTCATAGCCTCCAGACCTGACATCATGTTTGTTGTGTGTGCTTGTGCACGCCATCAAGTGACTCCCAAAGAATGTCACCTTTATGCTGTCAAGAGAATCTTTAGGTACCTAAGATGTTATCCCAGTCTTGGCTTGTGGTACCCAAAAGATTCACCTCTAGAGCTTATTGCATATTCAGACAGTTTCTATGGAGGTGATAAGTTTGATAGAAAATCCACAACTGGTGGATGTCAGTTTCTTGGGAGCAGGTTGATATCTTGGCAATGCAAGAAACAAACAGTGGTGGCCAATTCTACAACTGAAGTAGAGTATGTAGCAGCAGTTGCTTGTTGTGGACAAGTCTTATGGATTCAGAACCAGCTGTTGGATTATGGGTATAATTTCATGCATACCAAGAGTTGACAATAACAGCACTTTATGCATTATTAAGAATCCTGTACATCATTCTAAAACCAAACACATAGAAATTCGACACCATTTTATAAGAGATTGTTTTGAAAAGGGTTTAATACAACCAGATAGGGTTGACACAGAAGAGAATGTGTCAGATTTACTAACTAAACCTTTTGATGCTGGAAGGTTTCAATACTTGGTAACAAGTATTGGAATGATCAATCTCACATAATATGTGTTTTGGGGTCTTTTTGTAAAAGTATGTACAGGGTAATGCATTGTTATTGGTCCTTTTGAGGATTTAGATTTTCCACTATATTTTTCTAACACGGACAAAGGTTGATTTAACGCTGATAAGTGTTATTGTGACGTTGGCAGCAATATATTTTTCTAACGCTGACAAAGCTTTTCTTAACGTTGACAAGTGTTATCGGGGCGTTGTCAGCAACAATGTTAGTTTTGTGGTTTTCAATCTAAATGTTTAGGTGGTGTTAGCATTATACCATTGGATACAGAGTTACTTATGGATCATTGGAGAAGCATTTGAGCATGTTTATATTTATGGATGATGGTTGGAATTTTCTATTCCTATCTTGACATAAATTTTTTATGTTCATGCATGTTTTTGGCAACATATGTATCACAATTTAAGGGGAGGTTTTAGGAACCTTTAGAATGTTTGGGTATCCTAATGATACTCTTATCACAATTCTAGATTGTGTCCACAGGTGAGTATGAGTTAGTTTTACTAAATCATGAGGCACTGTAGCATGCAAAGGTGACATACTATGCATGCTGCCAAGACATTTTTTGCCTAGAATTGGTTGTGGTCTGTTGGGAGACTTGGGAATGATTTTATCATGGGTTTTACCTGGGAGTAACAAGGAATTTTATGTGGTAACTTAGTTGTTAAGAGTTTTGGTTAGCAAGGGACACTAGAGGACTGTTATGTCTATCTTGCATAAGCAAGTGTGCATAACTGGAGAGTGCTTGCCGCCCTATAATAATTATCAACTTATAGGTTATCTTCTCTAGGATAAATTACTTTGTTAAGGTCTTTTTTCATTTTTAAAAATTTTTATTTTTGGACGCTGACAAGTATTTTTCCAAGCGTTGTTGTGACCAATTTAGACGCTGACATGGCTTTGGCAAACGTTGACAAGAATATAGCCGTTGGGCGTTGATGGGTTATTTTTGACCGTTGACACTCAATGGGACCTACCCAGTTGTTACTTTTTGACATATTTTTGGGCAGTAATTTTGGGAGCAGATAACTTTCATTTAATGCATGAGATAAACTTATTTCTTTTCAATATTTTCATGATTGTCTTTTGAAAATAGTTGCCTAATTTTTGGCCAATCACATGCATATTTCTCTCCTATATATTTGGCTCCTATTTTAAACAGGGTACCTATCATTCTTGTCTAACAATCTTTTCTCCTATACTTCATCTTTATCAATCATTCAAATAGCTTTCAACAATGGCACCAAAATTTAAACCAAGTGATTTGGAATTGGGATTCAGGAGTCAACACAACATGATATCATATCTGGAAGCCGATGACACTCTGTTTCCCCAATACACACAAATGGTGGCGTATTTGAATGCATCCCCAATTAGGTATGCTCTTTCTCATGCTCCACTCATTCCTGTCACACATATTAAACAGTTTTGGAACAATCTTAGTTCCTCAACAGTTAATAGAGTGACTACATTATCATCTATTGTTCATGGGCGCACATGGGTCGTTACTGAAGCTTTGGTTCGCCAAGCTTTGCATCTTGATGATGTAGATGGTATAACCACCCTCCTCATTAATGAAATAGAACAAGGACTAAGGGCTTTGGGTTATCCTTTTCCTGATGAGGGAACTTTAAACAAATATCATAAACAGGAGTTTCCCCCAGCCTGGAAGTACCTCATACATGTCCTCTTGCAATGTTTGAGTCCCAAGTGTACTGCACACAATGAGATCAATAGATCTATTGCTAGTGCTATTGTGTGCATTGCTACTGGGCAAAAGTTTAATTATTCTAAAATGATTTTTGAGGGCATGTGTAAAAATAAAGGGAACAAAATGACTTTAGCTTATCCCAGATTCTAACAAATGGTTTTTGATGTCCAAAGTTACTGCACAAGGGATCATGATGATTTTTATGAGATCCCTGTGCAAAAGAAAGCAATTTTTACAAAGATGAACTCACCCCCACATTGTGACTTACCCCTAACCCCAGCTATGATTGTTGTCATTGAAGCAGCACAACCCCAACCAGACCCTCAACCTTAACTTGACCCAATACCAGAACCTTTACCTTCACCACAACACATGCAAATTGACCAAGAACCCTTCGACGCTGACACATTAAATGTTGGCGTTGACATGCCTATTCCAGAAGTTGACACCAATCCTTCACAGACCCAAACACCCCTTAACCAACCCACATCCACCCAATCCACATCATCTTCTCCCCCAACACAGTATAGGTTGCAAAAACACCAAAGGACTACTGGAGTGTTCTCTTCTAGTGGTCCTACCCATGAAGCAGAGAGAACCACCACCACAAGTGTGGTTGGTGCTATGGATGAGGCTGGGACTATTGGTTCTGGCTTAGAAGCTGGCCAAGACAGTCCTACCATTATTAAGACCTCATCCATGCCCAATGAATCTAACTTGGGAGGTCAAATACCCATTTTAGAGGAGGACAAATTGGAACCAATGACATTTATGGAATTGACGGCAGTCTGCATTAACTTGCAAAAGAAAAATGCAGACTTGGTACAAATTTTCAGTACACAAGGCCTTGAACTCAAGCAATTGAGGAAGAGGATTGTTATCTTGGAGAATGCTAGCACAGGGCGTGGGATGGAGGAATCTTCCAAAGGGGAGGATGAACAGATTAATGTAAGTGATAAGGGCTCACGTGATGGTGAATCTTTGGGTGTTGCTGAGGCCCTAACTAGTTTGAAGAAACAGATAGGTTTTGATACGTCTCTAGTCTCTCCTACAAACTTAAATTTTTCATTTACAGCCATGTTGGAGGAAATTACAAGAGGCGCTGAGACAGGTACCTTGGGCGTTGACAAGCAAGATTTGAGCGCTGACATGAGTAACTTGGGCGCTGACAAAGCAAAAGTGAGCGTTGACAGACCTGAAGATGAGGTTGATGTATTCCAGTCATCATCCATCATCAAAGAAGTTTCTTCACAGGTATTACCATCTTCCTTACCCACCTTGGATCCATTAGATAAGGGTAAGGGTATTATGGTAGAAGTAGATGTTCCAAAGAATGCAGCACAGATTGAGTTTGATAGAAGGTTGGATGCACAAATTGTGGAACAAGAAAGAAAGAAGGTGGGTGAATCACCTTTTGTTGTCACTTCAGAAGAGCACGAAGGAAGTGATGAAGCTAGTTCAGACTCAAGTGTAATGATCATAGAACAACCAGAAAGACTTGAGTATGGTGATGAGCTGGCAAAAGAGAAGTTGAATGAGTTGAAATTGCATGTTGATTTTGATATGCCAGAAGTTGTTCAGATGTACCATGCTTGGGAAGATAGGTGTATGTAGAATCCACATTTGACTATTTCAGACCAGATATGGGGTTTGGAGATTCTTCTAAGAGTATAAAAGGACTGCAGGGTAATTCTGAGATACAGGGCTAGCAATATTCTCTCATTATTGAGAAGGGATAGAAGGGAGTTGTACTACATGCTACTCAGATGTCATGGAACATGATGGACTTATAAGAAATTGATTGGGTTGACATTTGAAGAGTTGGATTTCAAAGCTTATCCCATTTGGGTGAGAGTGCAGGAAGAAAACACTCTAAGACTTCTTTCTAATGAAAGAAAACAAGAACTTGCAAAAGAAATGGAGCTTAAGAAGGCAATGATTGTTCCCAGACCTGTGAAGAAGGGAGTCCCTCTTGAGTTTCCCAAAGATATGGATCTAGATTGAATCCAAGTGAAGCCGTTATAAGAAGGAGCCTCAAGCTCTCACCATTAGAAGCTTCAGATATGGTACAAGTGTTACCACTTGATTCCAGAAACCCTATTATAAGCTATGAAGAAGATGAATGTGGGTTTTGGAAGATTGGCAGGTATGGAAAAGAGGTTCACACTTTTACCACTCTTAGATCTTTGTTTGCATGTTTTGATAGAGAAGACTTGGTAGACCTATGGAGGTTGTTAGAGGCCAAGTATGAGACTGAAGCTCCCACTTCAGTCAATGCAATAAACTATAGTCAACATTCAAGAGAATGTGTGGACCAAGAGATGAAGATCCTGCTATTTGGAAGGATTTTGAAGATGACCTCAGTGGTCTTCAATGGCGTTTGTATTCAGCTGCTGGTGTATATTACTTGAGTTCTACAAAGTTTACTGAGTATCTTCTTGTAGATGCTCAATATTCCATTTCCAAGGAAGTCTTGGAGAAGATGAAGACTACACAGCTGGAAATTGACTATTCAAGTGATGTGGCCAAAGATTTGGTCAGGCATATTTATTACAAATATGAGCAAGTTTGTAAGATTCCTCCTAGTTCTTAATGTTTATTCAGAAACTTGATTATTATAGTAACTATCAAGTTTAGGGGAGGATTGTTGGGAATAAAATATAGCCAGTCTACTTGAGCTCTGATAGAGTAAAACAAGCATTGATAGGAAGAAAACAAACGCTGACAGATCAAGCATTGACAAGAAGAAGTCAAGCGTTGATACATTGAAGACAAGCACTGATGGAAAGATTTAGTCTACGCGTATATTGTTTCTAGTTTGTATCTAGTAAGGATAAGTTCAACAATGTATTTTCTATAATTATCTTTACCTAGAATAGTTGATACGTAGACTCTTGTACAAGGCTTCTTATGTCTATAAAAGAAGACCTTTAGGTTAGTGTTCAATATAAGTTTTCATACGTTAAACACTTTCATTGTAAGCAAGTTTGTTATCATTAATCAAAGTGAAAGTTTCTTTACATCTTGTTTGTTCTTGTTTAAGTGTTAATTCCGCATAACACTTAGATTATCATATACATATACAAAGGTTTCTCTAAGTGTATAACTTGATCTAATCTCGTATACATAAAGCTAAATCGATCTAAGTTTGGGATCAACACTCCATTGCGATGAGTTATCGCGATGACTCCATTGCGATGAGTTATTGCGAGGACTTCATTGTGATGAGTTATTGCGATGAATTCATTGCGATGAGTTATTGCGATGACTCCATTGCGATGGGTTATTGCGATGACTTCATTAGGATGACATTCCGATGACTTCATTACGGTGACATTCTGATGACCTCATTACGATGACATTCCGATGACCACATTGCGATGACATTCCGATGACATCACTTAGTATTCCGATGGACTTTAAGATTGCGATGGTTTCCTAATATTGCGATAGGTGGAACTTATAGACACATTGGTAGATTAAGAGTTGTGAAACATAAAAAATTCTAAGTGTAGTTACTTCTCAATGTCTTACAATAACAAATACAATCAGGGTTTTTAGGCATTAAGAAAATTAAAGCCATTAAAATGAAACCAAGCTTCATTGGATAAAATTAATTTTTTCTCATAAGAATACTTGAACGGTTTCTTATTACAAAAATTAATCTTATTTTATAAGTTGATATTTCTATAAACAAAAGAGATAAAATTACTTATTCCATGTCTTGTGTTTTGCATTCAGGCCATGGAAGACACTAGATCATCTTTGTCTGACGCTGAGTTCAAACCCACTGAGATTTTGGTTATCTCAACACCTACTGAGGTTGAGGTTTTGCCTACACCTACTGAGGTTGTGGTTTTGCCTACACCTACTGAGGTTTTGGTTACACCAACACCTACTGAGGTAGAAGTTATACCCAGGCCTACTGAGGTGGTGGTTGAATTTCATCGTCATTTTCCACTAGTTCTACCACAGAAGTAGTGGTAATGACTACAAGGAAACCTAAATCCTCAAGGAACTAAAGCTAGGTCGTTATGTCATTCGAATAAAATGTCTATGGTATACTGTCATGTATTTAGGTGATAATCTGAATGTCTGATTGTATTTCCTATGAACTATGTCTGTAATATTATGTCAAATTTAATAATATGTGGTGACATTTGTTGCGATATTTACATGGATTATGAGATATATGTGTGTATATATCAATTATGTATGTGCTATCTAAGCAGGAATATGTCGATCACCGAAGAACAACAACTACAACTTGATCTTACACTTGTTCCACTTAGTGCCCGACTACCACCTACAGAGAACAATTCTCGTCTGAAAGACGACTTTGATCCATCTCTTGCAGCCTTCAAAGTCGTAGTGGGTATCCTGGACATGTCACCGATAAAGGATGCCTTACGCGCTACCGCATTAGTTCCTGAAGTTTATATGCACGAGTTTTTGGCAACAACGACAATCTCACAGGACATACAACTCTCAAAGAAGAATATCACCTTTATGCTCAACAACAAGAAAATGATGCTTGATTTGAGTCACTTTTGGCAATTGTTCAAGTTTCCTAGGTTAGCAAAAGGAGAAAAGTATGTGCCTAACCCAGAGATAGATGAAATGCTTAGAGTAATTAGAGCTCTGAACTATGAGGGTAAAATCCTTAATTTATCTCACTTTAACACTTCACACATCGGCCAACCATGGAAAGCAATTATCACTATCATCGTTAGTGCCTCATTTCAAAGACTCGTGAATCAGACGCAATGAGACCCCTCAGGCTCATGTATTTTGGGGACTTTATATTGGAGCTAAAGTGGATTATGCACTATTACTTTGGGAAGAATTCTGCTATCAATTCACAGGCACCAAGAAGAAGCTTCACATCTTCCATTTCCACGGTTCACAAAGCCTATAATCAATCATTTCATGAAGAGTGACCCAGACATTGATACTCGTGGGAATTTTTTCTACCATACCCAAGATAGATACTATGTGATGGATAATATGTTTGCTGATAATCATTCTACAAATTACTCACTCCGTCAAGCTCTAGTGCCAGGTGTACTGATCAATGAAGGGATTAAGGATAGTGAACCATACAAAAGGATGCTTAGGGACATTGAAGCACAAATGAAAACAGCAAACACCGATCCTTCTGATCAGCAAACCAGTAAACGGAAGAAACGGATAGCCAAGCGCCAAAAGACTTCTTCATCCAAAGTTAAAAGCAAAGGGGAAGAGAAACTCAATGATGAAGATGACGAAGAAGAAGATGAGATGATCAGAACTGATGACGAAGAGCAAGAAGGAAAAAGGCATAGAAGCCAAAGAAAAACAAAGGTAAAGAAAAATGTATTGATGAAGATGATCCAGTTCAAGAAACTATCTCTCAAGACAAGCAACTGTATCTCACCCTTAGGTAGAGCAGAGAGGAGGCTTTCGCGAAATTTAAGGGTTCAGGCTTCACACCAGCTAATGACTTACATGAATTTGGCGAACCTGATTAATACACTTACCTTTATGAAGACCCTAATGATGAAGAATTTGGTACATTCAACTTTGAAAGTCTTGAGCATAGTGAGGAGGGTGGTGGCAGTGACAACACAGAAATAGATGCACTGTACCATGATGTTAATATCAACACATCATTACCGGCACCAACTTGCACTTTGATTTCAAAAGATGCTCATACGACTCTCATTCCAGCAACTCAAATCCAAAGTAAGTCTACTTCTGGTTCTGATGATGTTATGAAATATCTTAACTTTGAAGCGGAAGGCGTCGAAGTCACGAATACTGATCCCTCGACGAATGATAATATGTTGGACGTTCCTATAATCTAAGTGACAACAACTACCATTCCACCATTTATCCCCCCAATAATCATGTTGTCCCATATTCTTAGATGATTAAACAAGAAAGAAAGGTAGATAAAAATGAATTCTAGAGAGAGAAACTAGAGAGAGAAAAGAGAGAGAAATGTGTGAAACTTTTGGAATATTAGATTAGAGAAAATGAGAAAAACTAACACCCTTCCTAACATGCTAGGAAGGGTATTTATAGCCTATCCTACATGTGGCATAATGGGCTATATGTTTGATTGGGTCGGGCTTGAATAAAATGCTTAGTACCTTGAAAGAGGCCTTTTAAGCTAGCCATCAAGCCCGTAATGTCACGCCTATTTTGACTAACTATTACAACGTTCTACTAAATGTTACAATATAAACCTATGACCGAACATTCTTGTTTGACTCAATATTTTGAGGCTAACAATCTCCCCCAATGTGAGGTCATTCCTCTTCGATATTTGGAGATCAATGGAGATTACGAATTTCATCATAAATGTGTCTTGAACGTGTAATAGTAGTCTTTTTCTTCATGATGTTATCTTTGAGCCTTTGTCGTTGTCTTTCAACTTTGTCTTTAATCTTGAGATCTTCAAATCATTCTTGTCTTGTCTTTTCCATCTTGCAATCTTGTGTCTTCATCCACATATTCATTCTTTTGCACAATCTTGAAAGCTTGCTAACAATCTCCCTTGAAGATAGGTCATTCCTCTACATTAATTGTTAAGGAAGATTTTGATCATCAGAGTTGCGGAAGTCTTTTGCTTTCTTGATTTTTGAATATGTCTTTTGGCATGATTATGTGGTTTTTGAATCTTTGACTTTGCTGAGTACACCGTAACGCCACCTTCTCGAGACAAAACTTAGACACAGACTGAATGGCTTTGACATTCGTCCTAAATCTGTAACGTTTTACCTCCGTTCAGTGAAGACCGTTACACGATATTTAAATATCGTACCTGTGATTAGGTAGATTCAATTAAGAATCTCCTTGACAGGGTTTTGCGGCAGTACTAGCCGTTCTCTTTACTCGACCGTCTCAAAGCAAGACTGCGAACATAAAGAGTGAATCAATTGGATAAATATCCGCTTGATTAAAGTCGTTAATTCAAATTCTTGGAACAAGTTTGATTCATTAAGAATCTTACCATTGTTGCTTTCCAGTTGACACAAGCTTGATTCATAAAGAATCTCGCAAGTTACCTACCATAGAACTATTTAATGTTGACGCTAGAAGGATTTCCATTCGTAACTGTGAATATTAACAGATATCACTCTCAATGTTCTAGCAAGACCATAAAGATATTGCGTAAAAACCTGAAACGAGTTTGAATCGATAAAGAAACAAACCACTGTTGCTTTCAGTTTTGCATATGTTCAATTCATAAAGAATCTTACACATGACCTACCGCAGTGCTGTTTGATATTAACACTGGAAGGATTTCCACTCATCATTGTAAATACTATGAAGTATCACTCTGAGTTTTCTAGCAATATCGCAAGGATATAGCGTAGGACTCTCTTGATCGTCATCCGTGTGTCCTAACGAGATTTGATTGATATCTTGACTCTAGACTCGATTTGTGCACTTTTAGTGCTCGAAGGCTGGAGCAGATGCCACCTATTCAATATCAACTATCTCGGAGTGAGAAAGCTAATAGAAGTCATGTTGTTCTCCGTGACAATAAAACAAACTTCTTTTGAGAGAAGCCTGAGTAGCTAGGTAAGGGTTGTGCATTACATCACTGGGTCCATGATGAGTTGTCTTCATGATGTGTTGACCCGGTTTCTGCCTAAGTTGTATGGGGGGCTTCTTTCTTTTCACCCTTTATCCGTACATTTCTTTTTCATTCTTCAGCCCCTTCAATGCTTACCAAGACATCATTACTAGCACCTTGTTGTGATTGTTCCAGTGCTAGCATCAGTACTTAGTCGGCATTCAGCTACATTCACATTCTACTCCATCTTTCCTAATGACTTTTAATAATCTATTGGATTGTCCCTGAGAAGATCCCTCCGGTTCTGGTTGGATCATAGGACTTAAACCTAACTACCCTTTTGACACCAATAACGTCGTGGATTAAAGATGTTGTGGGTTTTTGATCGTAACCATAAAAACCACTTCAAATGTCTAACAAGGTGTTTGAAAAACATTTAACACCTTGATAGTTTTTTTGTTTCAGAAATGCTCCCCCTTCACATGTGCATCGATAATCGAAAGTGTTTCGCACATGTAGGTAAGAGTTAAAGTGCTTGAGTCTTATATAAGATCAAATTTTAATCACATTTTCTCCCCTATCTCTAATATATTAAATCTTTTGATATTAGAGATACCAAATTTGATTAAAATATATTTTGAAAAATAGTCTTGAAAATCTCCAGGAGAAAGATGTGTTAATATTTGCATGAAATTGAAATGCTCCCCCTCAAAAAGTGATCCAATTGAATTGTCATTGTGAGGATGTGATCCACATATCGCTTTTTGAGGATGGGAGTTGTTGAACACATAATTTTTGAAAGATTTTGAATAATCATTGAAAAATTCTTGAAAAAATTATGTTCAACGCTTTTTTGAAAAATTCTATTTCTTTTTGGCGAAGAGGTTTCTCAAAAGCATAAACTTAAGTTCATAGACTTTGAATGTCTTGACGAATCCACTGAAGTTAAGAAGATTTCTCTTCTTTTGCTGAGGGTAAGGGCACTAAAGCGTACACTCCCCCGTGAATATAGAACCGGGTTGCAATCTGAAAGTGATTACAAGCCATTGTGTTGAGCTCAAAACGTTGAATGTTTTGTGACAAGCTCAACCCAAGATAGATTGCTCTACCCGTTGTTAGGATAAGTTATCTTTACAGATACACTTTCCTTTATATGAAGTTAGAGTTACAGTCTTACATTTAACTGTAAGTCGTTGACATGAGCTTAAAAACTTGGAATGTTTTTATCGAGAGCTCATGACCGAGAAAGTTTATTTTCCCTTTGTTAAGGATAAGTTATCATCCGTGATCAACTTTCCTTTCTTTGAGGCACGAGTCACAATTTGAAGTAATTGTAAATCATTGAAATGACATGTTTTGAAAAATATTTACAACTTTCATTCGAGCTTTATGTACACACCCGTGTCGTTATTGAGCGACATTTCTAGGTACGTCCATATTATCGATACTGAAAGACATGTAGAGAAGAATATTTTTTTTTGTATTTTCAAAGATTTCTCTTTTTTTATTTTGTTTTTATAATGATATTTACATTTTATTTTATTATTGTATTTTTCAAGTTTTTCGAAAATAATCCAAAATAGATTTTTGTACAATGGAAGAAGGTGATATCGAATATACAGAATTGGAACCCTTTGAAGAAGGATAAGTGGGTTCAGAATCCGCTGTTGTACCTGCAATGACAGAAGAAGAGTTTGTAGAAATACTAGTGTTAGGAGTAACAAATTCATTGTCTATATTCGGAACACCTGCATTTGTGCTTGAGCAGGTTTCAACACACTTCTCTGTGGGAATCCACTTAAGACCAACTTCTTTGAAGATCCTACCCGTTGGTTTTCACTGAAGACTAGATTTAGGAGTAGTTTTCTCTTGCACAGTGGAAGACTTTGTAACACCCCCACAATTGTTATGCGCAGCGGAACTACAACAATGGGTGCTACACAGTATTCATTGCACACAAGATATATCAAACGACGCTAAAAAAGACGTCGACTTAAAAATTCAACATTTAAAATTGTTAAATAATACATGTCCACAGTTTTTCCAACCCCAAATAGTGCACAGAGTTTAGCGTTTCGGTCCCCATGAATCTCAACCCAAAAACTTCAGTTTTACAACCACATGACATTAAACATAAAAATTGTTTAAGTAGAAAAGGAGGGAAAAACAAGCGGACACCAAGCCGATCACACAACCTCCATCCCATGCATGCTCCATCCTACTGCTCAGCGGTTACCTGAAATACATGCCAAAATTTTGGTCAACGAAAACGTTGAGTGGAATTCATAGGTTTTTCAATCCATTTGAACGTATATATAATAAAAACCATTCGTGATCATTTATAGTCTTGTCGATCAAACAAACTATAATCAGGATACTGACAATTGTGTTTAAGCTCATGACACTAATCCGTTAACTCAATCACCCGCGTAAATATACCGGCATGATTCAGCTGAAACCAGTGCCCCTCTAAAGGCATCAGTTGCAATTATACCTTATTTCTCATACAAAATAATCTACCGCAGAACTTACTATAAGTACAGCTTCTCGGCTAGCATTGGGTCGTCAACCCCGTAGTACTACAAATTGCATAAGCGGCTATTTCCCCCTTCGCAAGGGCAAGACAATAGTTAATAGTTCATGAATTTAGGGACTTTTGCAACTTTGGTACTCAACACAATTTCTAAGGCAACTTTCGGGTCTAACAATCATTCATGATATACGTTCCTTTTTAAAAACTAGCATGCATTTCCCTCGCGGGTAAAACAATTTGAAATAATATAAGCGAGGCTATAAATTCACACCTTAGATATTAAGTAGTCGGTAGTTCGAGGAGTGTTCACTGACGATGAAACGGATGCCCGGGTAAATCAACACCTATCACAAATAACGCGTAATGAGTAATCTCATTTAAATACTTACGGTACTGTATAAAATACATATATATAAGTCACTTATGACCAATATAACTCACGCCAAAACAAAAACAACAAGTATCATTCATTTTATTCCATTCATTCTTATAACCTACGTCGTCCATTTTTACACGTTCTCGCCGGTACTTGACTAAAGTACGGGCTGTTTTACCTTATTAAACCGCACTTATAAAATTTGACAAAATTTCCAAAAATCCTATATGACCTGTAGATAACATGTTTTTAAGTCCAACAAAAGTTTTCACTTTTACGACCCGTCACGCAACTCATTTCCACGACTACATTTTACGGGCTGAAATTGCGCTTCGACCAATTTTGACCACTTTGACTTATATGAAAAATACCTTTGACTTCCTTGACTCATAAGTCAACATATAGACTCATTTGTACAGGTTAGGGACCAAGTTTTGACCCTTGATCATTCACCAAATTATACTTGTGACCCTCGGGATTTGACTAAAACTTTACACAAATCCGGATTGTGAAAGTCCTCGTCTCCCGGTACCCGATCTTTAAAATGTCATAACTTTTAGCTCGTTTTGAGTCACGGGCTCTACCTTATACCAAATTAAAGCTAGAAAAACCCTCTATCACTATATTTAGTTTTCAAGACTTGGAACAAAAATCATTTTTCCAAAATAGGCCAAATGTTTCTGCCTAAAAATGACTATACCAAAAACACGCTTAGACTCGATTCCAAGACTTCTAACCAACTCTAAACATCATCCTAAGACTTCCCAAACATATCCTAACATCAAACTTCCATCCTACCCCTATTGATCAACCAATCTCAAAATCAAAATCAAAGAAAAATACACATGCAAGTAGTAACACCTATATGAGTCTTTCTAAAACAACAAACCAAACACAATAATAACATGCATATTCATCAACCACCATGGCTCCCCCAAACACCCCTTTGCCGTGGGGTTTGGGTGACCCATTCACCACAACCAAATTAATTTTGGTGGGTTTTCATGGTGTTTATACTTCCATAACACTCAAAATAAACATGCATTAGCTCAAAAAGCCACAAAAACGAATTTTGGATCATATGAAAAATCTTGAAAAATTTTTATCAATGCATGTTGGATTTGATTACATGAATAGGTGGGTAATGACCAAACTAAGCGTGGTCTAACCTTAGATTTTTGAAAAATCAAGTAGAAAAGATTTTTGGTGGATTTTTGTGTGTTTGAGGGTGTGCCGTGAGTTTGAGAGAGACAAGGGGAGGGAGTGTTTGATTTTTCTTGTAAATGTTTGTGTGTGTTTGTGTGTTTGTCCACTTTGCCCCCTTTTGTTAGTTAGGAGGGACCTTGTTGCAATTTCTAGTTTCTTTTGTCCTTAAATAGAAAACAACCTCAAAACTTTGCGGGTTTGACTCAATTGTCAATTTTGAAAATTTTACGGGAGTCGGAAATCTTCCCGAATGCTCCAAAATATTTTTGGGATACTTTAAATGTACTTGGAAGGCTATAAAACTCACACGACTCAACTTAACACGTACCGTAAATAAAATTCTCGAAAAATTACATTATCGATAAATCGTCAAAAATTATATAAAATTGGGCATCTCTCGGGATCGAAATCGTCATCGTCCTTCTCAAAACGTCAACCGTAAAAATTATAACCTCGAACATCGGCTCTAACCAAAATACGTATAATTATAGAAATTAAAATTTATCAAAAATTTCAAAATTTAGCGTAATTTAGGGTATCGTAAATGACCTCGATTCTAGGGTGTCACATCCACCCCTCCTTAAAGAGAGCGACGTCCCGGCGCTCGCCTCTTCTTGGGCTCACATTCCGTCTTACTGGAACAAATGAGGATACCTTTCCTTGAAAAAGTCCTCACGTTCCCAGGTGTATTCCGGTCCACGCTTAGAATTCCATCGGACCTTCACAATAGGAATCCTACTATGCTTCAACCGCTTGACCTCCCGGTCCATGATTTCCACAGGTTCTTCCACAAAGTGCATTTTGTCGTCTAGTCGAATCTCGTCCAAAGGAATCACCAATTCCTTGTCCGCCAAACTCTTCTTCAGGTTCGATACGTGAAACGTGTCATGAATAGCACTAAGTTCGGTCGGCAATTCTAACTTGTACGCTACTGGTCCAATTCGTTCAACAATCTTAAACGGTCCAATATACCTCGGACTCAACTTTCCTTTCTTCCCAAAACGAATTACACCCTTCCATGGCGATACCTTGAGCATAACCATATCTCCAACTTCAAACTCCAACGGTTTCCTTCGGTTATCAGCATAACTTTTCTGTCGGCTTCTCGCAGCAAGTAGTCGGTTCTTGATCTGCACGATCTTCTCTGTTGTTTCTAATACCATTTCGGGTCCAGTCAATTGACTTTCCCCTACTTCACTCCAACACACGGGCGATCTACACTTCCTTCCATACAATGCTTCGAACGGTGCCGCTTTGATACTCGCATGATAACTATTATTGTACGAAAATTCCACCAGAGGCAAGTGGCGTTCCCAACTTCCTCCAAAATCAATCACACACGCTCGGAGCATGTCCTCCATCGTTTGAATCGTTCGTTCACTCTGGCCGTCAGTTTCCGGGTGATAAGCCGTGCTTAAACTCAGTTCAGTGCCCATCGCACGTTGAAGCGATCTCCAAAATTCCGACGTAAATCTACTGTCGCGATCCGAAATGATCGATAACGGCACTCCATGTCTACAGACGATCTCTTTCACGTACACGCTGGCGAGTCTTTCCATGCTGTCCGTCTTCTTCATAGGTAAGAAATGAGCAGATTTCGTCAACCTGTCCACAATTACCCATATCATATCGCATCCACTAGGAGTCCTAGGTAAACCCGTCACAAAATCCATTGCGATTTTCTCCCATTTCCATTCTGGGATTTCCGGTTGTACCAACAATCCAGATGGTTTCTTATGTTCTGCCTGAACCTTCGCGCAAGTCAAACACTTACTGACGTAACGAGCAATATCTGCCTTCATATTCGGCCACCAATAAACTTTCTTCAGGTCGTGGTACATCTTATCCGATCCAGGATGTATCGAATACTTCGACTTATGCGACTCATTCATAACCAATTCTCGAACTCCAGGTTTTCCTTCCTCAGATGGACACAATGGTAACCAAATTCGATTCTCAAAATATCTTAGTCAGTCAGACCTAATCACGAAAATAGGTTTCAACATTCGTCCCAAATTCTCGGCTTCAACATTTCCTTTCATCAATCCTCTCTCCTGAGCCTTCAGTATGGTTTCGGTTAAGTCAACGCTCTCACTCATTACTAAAGCTCTAACCCTCAAAGGTTTCTCCCGTTCCTTCCTACTCAAAGCATCTGCTACAACATTCGCCTTCCCAGGGTGATAGCGAATTTCACAATCGTAATCACTCAATAGTTCAACCCATCGTCTTTGTCGCATATTCAACTCCTTTTGATCTAAAATGTGCTGCAAACTCTTGTGATCAGTGAATACAACACACTTTGTCCCATACAGATAGTGTCTCCACAGCTTCAACGCAAACACTACCGCTCCTAATTCCAAATCGTGCGTCGTGTAGTTCTCCTCGTTCTTCCTTAATTGCCTCGACGCGTAAGCTATCACCTTCTCACGTTGCATTAATACCGCTCCATAACCTTTACGAGACGCATCACAATACACTACGAAATCTTCGGTTCCCTCAGGCAATGATAAAATCGGCGCGGAACATAACTTATCCTTGAGCGTTTCGAAAGCAAGCTCTTCCTCATTTCCCCATTCATACACCCTATTCTTCTCGGTAAGCCGCGTCAATGGTTTCGCAATCAACGAAAATCCTTCAATAAACCTTCTATAGTACCCAGCTAAACCCAAAAATTGTCGAACTTCAGTCGGCGTCGTCGGTGCTGACCATTCCCTGATTGCCACGATCTTAGCAGGATCTACACGAACTCCCTCACTATCAATCACATGACCTAGAAACTGCACTGATTCCAACCAAAACTCACACTTAGAGAATTTTGCATACAGTTTCTCCTTCCTTAACAACTCCAAAATCTTTCTCAGGTGCTTCTCGTGCTCCTCCTTACTCTTAGAGTAAATAAGTATGTCGTCGATGAAAACAATAACAAACTTATCTAGATACGGCTTGCACACGCGATTCATAAGATCCATGAATACAGCAGGCGCGTTAGTCAACCCAAACGGCATCACTCGAAATTCAAAGTGTCCATACCGCGTACGAAAGGCAGTTACAGGAATATCCTCCTCTCTTACACGCAGTTGATGATACCCTGATCTTAAATCGATCTTTGAGTATACACTGGACCCTTGCAATTGATCGAACAAATCATCAATCCTCGGTAATGGGTACCGATTCTTAACCGTCAGCTTATTGAGTTCTCTATAGTCAATACACATTCTAAACGAACCATCCTTCTTCTTTACGAACAACACTGGCGCTCCCCAAGGTGATGAGCTCGGCCTAATAAATCCTTTGTCCATCAACTCCTTCAATTGATCCGATAACTCCTTTAACTCAGATGGTGCTAAACGATAAGGTGCACGTGCAACCGTCAACAAAACGCAGGAGCACTACACCGGTTGCTTTCATAAACATCATCATCTTCAAACACGAAATCACCTTCAAACGAGAAGTGCATTCGTCTCCCTTAACCGTCAAAACCCTATTCCTCAGCGGAATCTGCACCAATCTCTCACCACAGACGATTGTAGCACTATGCGCCATTAGCCAATCCATTCCCACAATCACGTCAAACGATCCTAGCTCTATAGGCATCAAGTCGATTTTAAAAGCGTAGTTTCCTAACTTCAAGGTACACCCCTTTCAGTATAGAATTCGTACTAACAATTTTTCCATCGGCTAATTCAACATTATAACTAGTCGTTAACAATACCGGTTCTCTATCGATATGACGACTAAATCTAACGTCTACAAAACTCTTGTCGGAGCCAGAATCAAATAAAATACTAGCATAACAAGCGTCTAGCAAAAACGTACCGGTAACCACATTGGGACCTTGTGGTTTATCAGCAGTTCCCACTTGATACACAGCTGCCGCATTATTTCCTCCCCGTCTGTTCCCTGTCTTCGGGCAATTTGCTTGCACATGCCCCCTTTCTCCACAGCTATAACATCCTCTCATCCTGATAGCATTAGCCCCAGTGGCTACTCCTCCCATTCGACAACTAGCAGTCCTATGACCTGCCTTTCCACACTTGCCGCATGCCTGCGGGCAGTTTCCAACATGATACAAGTTGCACTTTCCACAATGGGGATTCACCTTCACACCTCTAGGGTTTGTCACGGCCCTCATTCCTTCGTTCCTTCTCTGATTAAACTGCTGATTACGGTTCGGCCCTTGGTTGTTTCGGTTTCCTCCTCGGTTCTGGCCTTGGGATTGATTACCTTGTGCTGCCTCCCATTTTCTTTTGTTACCCTCAGCAATGTAATTCTGCTTATCCTGAAGCTTAACGTTCATCAAAGCGTGTGCCATTTGAACCGCCTCGTCAAACGTTCCAGGTTTCGACGAAGTTGTTTCACCCTTGATGTTGCTAGATAAACCCTTAATATACTGCTTCATTTTCTTGGCGTCATTGGCAAATATGTCCGGACACAAAAGACTTAACTCATTGAATCTCCTGGTGTAAGCAGCTATATCGTTGTTCCTTAAGGTCAAGTGTCTCAGTTCGTCCTCCAATTGCCCCAATTCCTCCTCTGGGCAGAACTTCTTTGTCAACAAAGCTTTGGTCGCATTCCACGTTCTCGCATTTGCCATAGCCAATCCCACCGTAGCTACCTGGGTATTCCACCAGCTTAACGCATCATCCAGAAACGTAGCTGCTGCAAACTTTACTTTATCCGCCTCTGCACAACCACTGATTTCAAACGTACTCTCAACTTTTTCCAACCATCGCCTAAGTTCTAGGGCTCCACCTGATCCACGGAACTGCGTAGGACCGCACTTCATAAAGCTTGAATAGGTACACACTCTCGGGGCTGGTTGTCTCCCCGCGTTCCTTCCTGGATCCTGATTTCTCCCAGCTCGGTCCGCTTCCAACGCATTAGCTATCGCTTCCTGAATCATGTTGTTAACACGATCGGCAGTCAACTTTGGAGGCATTGTTTTATCGAATATCTCTTTCTGCAAGACAAGAAAAATAGAAAAACAATGTAAGTATTCATATCAAGTTTCCCAGACATAAAATACATACAACGACACATCACTACGGAGTTACTAATATTCATCAATTCACACCACAAAAGATCAAATTTAAGACATATCACAGATTATGAAAGGTAACATAGATTGTATTGATAGTTAACCAAAATCGTGACAAGTAATGCCACTACAATCATTCACCACAAAACATCAAGTACTTGAGTTTCTCGTCATAATACCATCATACAAAGGTCTAAAATAGTTCTATTACAATGATCAAAGAAAAATACAAAACAAGTAACTAGGCATGTGGTGATCCACACGGCCTCTTGGATGGCGGCTCGTCGTCGTCCTCGGTTTCCTCATCACTCACGTCCTCGTCCACATCATCCACTTTTCCCTTTCCTTTCTCATCAGGCCCACATTCTGTTTCCTTTTTCGTCCCTGATGTGGATCCATGCTCAATCGCTCCTTGACTTCCCACCGAAATACAAGCACCTCCAGTAGGCGGCTGAACCATGAAGTCATTCGCCTCCATCTCCACATCGTCCACGAATCTCCAATCCGGGGGTAATGAATCCCTCACACGATGCTCCCAACTCTGCATCCTCGACAACCTCATCTGATCTTCCCTCACACGATCAAGACTAGCACTCAAATTCGCAACCATTGATTTCAAACTGTTGATGGCACTTGTGTTCATCATCCCATCATACGCAATCCTTGAAGTCCTTTCCAACAATCTTTGATGCTCCCTTTCAGTCTTATCAAACTTCTTAATCACCCTAGTCTCAACTACAAACCGCTCATACATTAACCTTTCCATCCTCCCCAAACGACCTGCGGGATCCCAGTAGTGACTCGGTCTCGGAAAATAGACCCTCGTAATGTTCTCGTGAATCGATGGCGACTTGGATGACTCTCCACTGCTCCCATTACTGTTGTCCATCGGGCGATCAAAAGGTTGCTGCTCATAACGACCGGTCGGTGGTACCTCATAACCCTTCGGCGAACTCGGGGTTTGAAACAAGTCGGGTTCGGTCTGGCCTACGGCATCCTCGGGAATGCCATCATCCAATAGCTCCTCGGGCTCTTCTTCGGAATCCTCATTGTCATCACTACTCATGCTGAAATTATCCACCTCACTTTCGCCATTGTCGTTTTCCGGCCCTATTTCGTCTTCTGGAGCGATCCATCCATTATTATTGTCCGGCGGGTTCGGAGGTAACGGTCCCCCTTCGTGACCTACGACGTAATCGTTCCCGTTATCGTTGGGCGGTACCTCGGCCATTCCTGCAATAACAGCGAATTTCGGAGGGTACATAAGTAATTATACAATAATTATAAATATATGCATGCAAATGCAATGCAAAGGTGGTACATATGCCCGAAATGTAATAATATGATGCTCATGCATGATAAATATGAAAATTACGATGTCGGATATTTCACGTAAAATTTAACGTCTACATATAGTAATTCCATACTTATATAATAATTGCCCACATATATACTTTACTCAAAAGTATACGTCAAATGCCATAAATACAACAATAAATCTTACCGGAGCCATGCAGGATAGTTGTGTGTGCTTGGACCCTTTTCTTACGACACCAAAAGTTATAGTTTAGGATTTTCAAAAACGACCTAGTTCTCTATAACTCGTGGCTCTGATTACCAATCTGTAACACCCCCACAATTGTTATGCGCAGCGGAACTACAACAATGGGTGCTACACAGTATTCATTGCACACAAGATATATCAAACGACGCTAAAAAAGACGTCGACTTAAAAATTCAACATTTAAAATTGTTAAATAATACATGTCCACAGTTTTTCCAACCCCAAATAGTGCACAGAGTTTAGCGTTTCGGTCCCCATGAATCTCAACCCAAAAACTTCAGTTTTACAACCACATGACATTAAACATAAAAATTGTTTAAGTAGAAAAGGAGGGAAAAACAAGCGGACACCAAGCCGATCACACAACCTCCATCCCATGCATGCTCCATCCTACTGCTCAGCGGTTACCTGAAATACATGCCAAAATTTTGGTCAACGAAAACGTTGAGTGGAATTCATAGGTTTTTCAATCCATTTGAACGTATATATAATAAAAACCATTCGTGATCATTTATAGTCTTGTCGATCAAACAAACTATAATCAGGATACTGACAATTGTGTTTAAGCTCATGACACTAATCCGTTAACTCAATCACCCGCGTAAATATACCGGCATGATTCAGCTGAAACCAGTGCCCCTCTAAAGGCATCAGTTGCAATTATACCTTATTTCTCATACAAAATAATCTACCGCAGAACTTACTATAAGTACAGCTTCTCGGCTAGCATTGGGTCGTCAACCCCGTAGTACTACAAATTGCATAAGCGGCTATTTCCCCCTTCGCAAGGGCAAGACAATAGTTAATAGTTCATGAATTTAGGGACTTTTGCAACTTTGGTACTCAACACAATTTCTAAGGCAACTTTCGGGTCTAACAATCATTCATGATATACGTTCCTTTTTAAAAACTAGCATGCATTTCCCTCGCGGGTAAAACAATTTGAAATAATATAAGCGAGGCTATAAATTCACACCTTAGATATTAAGTAGTCGGTAGTTCGAGGAGTGTTCACTGACGATGAAACGGATGCCCGGGTAAATCAACACCTATCACAAATA
This sequence comes from Glebionis coronaria, assembly GCA_025667525.1. NCBI lineage: Eukaryota > Viridiplantae > Streptophyta > Magnoliopsida > Asterales > Asteraceae > Glebionis > Glebionis coronaria. Next base: position 496,603 of record JANFOE010000826.1, on the reverse strand, counting down.
ACGCGTAATGAGTAATCTCATTTAAATACTTACGGTACTGTATAAAATACATATATATAAGTCACTTATGACCAATATAACTCACGCCAAAACAAAAACAACAAGTATCATTCATTTTATTCCATTCATTCTTATAACCTACGTCGTCCATTTTTACACGTTCTCGCCGGTACTTGACTAAAGTACGGGCTGTTTTACCTTATTAAACCGCACTTATAAAATTTGACAAAATTTCCAAAAATCCTATATGACCTGTAGATAACATGTTTTTAAGTCCAACAAAAGTTTTCACTTTTACGACCCGTCACGCAACTCATTTCCACGACTACATTTTACGGGCTGAAATTGCGCTTCGACCAATTTTGACCACTTTGACTTATATGAAAAATACCTTTGACTTCCTTGACTCATAAGTCAACATATAGACTCATTTGTACAGGTTAGGGACCAAGTTTTGACCCTTGATCATTCACCAAATTATACTTGTGACCCTCGGGATTTGACTAAAACTTTACACAAATCCGGATTGTGAAAGTCCTCGTCTCCCGGTACCCGATCTTTAAAATGTCATAACTTTTAGCTCGTTTTGAGTCACGGGCTCTACCTTATACCAAATTAAAGCTAGAAAAACCCTCTATCACTATATTTAGTTTTCAAGACTTGGAACAAAAATCATTTTTCCAAAATAGGCCAAATGTTTCTGCCTAAAAATGACTATACCAAAAACACGCTTAGACTCGATTCCAAGACTTCTAACCAACTCTAAACATCATCCTAAGACTTCCCAAACATATCCTAACATCAAACTTCCATCCTACCCCTATTGATCAACCAATCTCAAAATCAAAATCAAAGAAAAATACACATGCAAGTAGTAACACCTATATGAGTCTTTCTAAAACAACAAACCAAACACAATAATAACATGCATATTCATCAACCACCATGGCTCCCCCAAACACCCCTTTGCCGTGGGGTTTGGGTGACCCATTCACCACAACCAAATTAATTTTGGTGGGTTTTCATGGTGTTTATACTTCCATAACACTCAAAATAAACATGCATTAGCTCAAAAAGCCACAAAAACGAATTTTGGATCATATGAAAAATCTTGAAAAATTTTTATCAATGCATGTTGGATTTGATTACATGAATAGGTGGGTAATGACCAAACTAAGCGTGGTCTAACCTTAGATTTTTGAAAAATCAAGTAGAAAAGATTTTTGGTGGATTTTTGTGTGTTTGAGGGTGTGCCGTGAGTTTGAGAGAGACAAGGGGAGGGAGTGTTTGATTTTTCTTGTAAATGTTTGTGTGTGTTTGTGTGTTTGTCCACTTTGCCCCCTTTTGTTAGTTAGGAGGGACCTTGTTGCAATTTCTAGTTTCTTTTGTCCTTAAATAGAAAACAACCTCAAAACTTTGCGGGTTTGACTCAATTGTCAATTTTGAAAATTTTACGGGAGTCGGAAATCTTCCCGAATGCTCCAAAATATTTTTGGGATACTTTAAATGTACTTGGAAGGCTATAAAACTCACACGACTCAACTTAACACGTACCGTAAATAAAATTCTCGAAAAATTACATTATCGATAAATCGTCAAAAATTATATAAAATTGGGCATCTCTCGGGATCGAAATCGTCATCGTCCTTCTCAAAACGTCAACCGTAAAAATTATAACCTCGAACATCGGCTCTAACCAAAATACGTATAATTATAGAAATTAAAATTTATCAAAAATTTCAAAATTTAGCGTAATTTAGGGTATCGTAAATGACCTCGATTCTAGGGTGTCACAGACTTCATTGGAGAGAAACTATGTCATTTTTTAATCCACGTTTCAGATTTGTTTTAGTGCTTTTCTTTGCAACGGGATGTATCTCCTTGTTGTCTTATGAGATTCTGTATTCGATCTTCGTTCAAAGGAACGAGATTTGACCTCATAAAGGTATTGCAGTATGCAATGGTCACGATTTCCATTATGAATTCCCTTTTTGCAGGTGATACATACAGGGAATTTGGGATTCATGAAAGTACTTGTATTCCTTGGTTGTCCAAATCGATCAGGCGTAGTGTTAGAAACACAAGTACTCATGGATGGTTGCCATTTCCTTGGTTGCTGGAAAGGGATCCTAGGTTTTGGTTTACTACCATTAGGAGTGTGTTGAACTCTAGCGGGATTTGGTGAAATAGGTTTTGAATACACGGGTTTGTCTTTCTGAATCTTCCCTTTTTGTTTAGCATCCTCTAGGTTGTTGGTATGAACGAAGTCATTTGAACCTACAGATTCCTTTATGGACGCGAATGTCACACGTTTTGGAGGAGTCCTAGAAGTGCTAGGTGCATTCACATGGTTGGGTTTAGCAACAGTGTGCTTTCTAAATGGAGGAACATAGGGTGATATGGATGGTTTTAGAATACTTGGTTGCACATCAGTCTTAGGAGGTAACCTAGATTTCACATGAGAAGAATTGGAGAACGGAGTAGGTTTTCCTAAGATAGATGGCTTTGGATCCTTGTAGGCACTGGGTTGTAGAACAACAGGTTTCACAACTTTAGGTTCCACAGTTTTCCCACCCATTTTGGCAACGAGTTTCTTCAACTCTTCTATCGCTATGTCCTTTTCTTGCAACTGAGCTTTCAAGTCTGTAATTTCCATACTCTTTTCGTTCATTTCTCGACACAAGGCGGAAAGTTTTACTTGCAAGTTATTATCATTGGACCTTTTCCTACTTTGTCTTGCAAAGCAAGTTCTAGAGTATGACAGTGTTTTTGAAGGAATTCACATCGGTGTTGAATCAACGCAAAAGCCTTTTGATCAACATTATCTGTGTGTTTCGAAAGCTCTATTTCAAGACGTTCACACTCTTTGACTTGATCAAGATATTTGAATGCCACGTCAGAATATTCGTCTATATCGGCACAAGATGTGAGAGCAACACACAAAATATCTTTGGAGAGACATTCGTGTAAGAGTAGATCATATGCTGTAGAAAACTCGTCTCTTTCAGGTTGATGGTCGTTCACTTCTTGTTCAAGATATTTCACATATTTCAAATCATCAAACATTTAATGCTTAATTAATGTTTCAAATTCCAAAATATGTTTTTGGGTTCTTTCCGCAAGCGGAATCAAAATACTTTTCACAAGCACAGTTATATGGTGAGGAATTTCTTTATCACCTTTCAAAAGTTCACGTTTTTTCCAGTCATCATCGGCAACCTTTTTAAAATTTTCAATGTTACTCTTGAGAATACTAAGTGCTGGCTTACTCTTGATTACAGATGCTTTATATGGCAAGTACTCAATAAATTTTGAAACATTAGTTTTCTTAGTGGCAAAAGCTTGTCTCAGTTTAATTCTTATTTGTTCACATTCGAAAAATATTTGCTCACGAGTTTTCTGTGTTTGTGGTTTGAAAAGACCATAAAGACTGTTTTCATAAGCATAATTATATGCTTTAACAAATTCTTTATTAACTTTTGTTCTACTCTCTTCTTCCACGTCATTTGTCTCTTCACTATCGGGCCTAACGACCAGACAATCAAGATCGGTCCATTGGGACTCAACAAGATATAAGTGCTAATTCTCATATTGAGCTTGCTCAAGATTCTTAGGATTTGCAAAACTAGGTCTATCCTTGAAGAACAAATGAGGTGCCAACATTCTCATGGTTTGAATTGATTGATTAATATTGTAAACAGTTTTCTTGTAAAAATCAATTTGAGTTTCAAGTTCCACCATTTTGTCGATGTCATTCGCTTGTTTAGTTTTGAAATCCTTTTCCATCTTTTCAAACACAACTTTCTTTTCATTAACAAGTTTAGTTTTATCCTCTTGAAGAAAACCATTTACTTGAGTTAGCTCATTGACTTTAGTGGTAGCAAGATACGTTTTGTGACGTTCAGTACTCAAAGAGGTGTTATAATTACGTTTCTCTTGTTCAAGAATCTTAAGAGTTTCGTTATATTTCTGTTGATAATCATCCTTTTTGACGTTAATTAAACACCCTTTGTACCCCTCAATCTCATTGGTATTTTGAAGACGCTGAGCTCTGTAGCTATCAATGGTCTCACTAGATTTAATTAGAGCAGCTTTGCATTGTTCAAAATTTTGAGTGAGCGTAGCATTTGCCTTCTTTAATTGCTTTTGACTCTTTCTAGTTTCTTTGACATCTTTTTGTAAAGTGGAAATTAAATTTGCAAGCGCAATACGCTCCTCATCATTATATTCATTTGCATGTTGATCATTGCCTGACTCATTATTGCATGTGTCTGAGGAATCAGGTATGGTATTGCTATCAACCTTTTCCGTCATACATGTGTCAATAAGGGTTTGAGTTTGATCACAATGCTCATGTGTATTATCATTAGAAAACACATTATATTCATCATTGTGTACCTCTTCCAATGGCTCAGAATCGAAGACAGGACCATTATCATAGGAAGGTGTATTACCGATGACTATCTCAGAATGGATGCGTTGGTTGCCAGAACTGCTGCTTTCATTCCCATTCTGCGTACCATGCTTTGTGATCCCGAATGTGCAGCTATCATTCACATGAGTCGATACTATCCCATTACTTACTGTTGTGACTGGACAAGTATCTGCTACAGGAACCTTTACAACCTTGCACATTTGCATGTTCCGTCTTTGACCATATCTTTTGCATGAAGTAAGCGTTCATCTATAAGCCTCTCAATTGATTCTATGTTTCCAAATATCAAGTCTCTGAGGATATTTCTTCCATTGTAGTATAGTCTTTGAAGTGTTGTTTTGCATCTCGAACGTCAGAATCAAGATTAGAAGACGTGAATAACTTTGAAACAAAGAACGGTTGAATGGTGTTTGGAGTGCTTTGAGGGATATCTTGGAATTGTCTCATGAAGGTTGTTGTGGAGTAATTCATTCTCAAGATTATTCAAGTGGTCTCTTAACTCATAAGTGAATGTGCGATGGTCATTTCCGAAGAGGCACTAAAAAGCATACATATACAAAGGATTGTACGAGAAGGTCTCTCTTGTAAGACGTTTTAGATTTGTTTTAAGATCACTGAAAGCTTGCATACAACTTTGTTTAGGGACTTGTTCTTGTAGTTGCATCTCTCGTTCCTCTCTGTCTAAACACGAAGACGTCATAACATTGGTATCGGGACCATGCTGTTATGAGTGACACTATTCGTGGATGTAGAATCCATTGTGATAATCTCTGAACGGTGAAATGAATATGGATCTTAAGCAGATAAGGTGTGATTGGGTTGTGGTTGAAATTCCGAAAATTGTGATTTTTCTTCAGTCCGACAATAAATTCTCAGTCTGATAAAACGGTAAACCAAAAATTTATGAATCACCAAATTATGAAATCGAGTTTGAAATAGCCAATAACTAGTAGGGAAAAATTTTGAAAAATAAAAATTTTAATGAAAAATAAAACCTAAAAATTTGAAATTTGGCCTAAAAATTTGAATTTTGGTCCAAAAATTTGAATTTTTGGTCGAAAAATTTTTCACATCGCCAAAATTTGAAATCAAAGCTTAAATGGCCTAAAAATGGTCTAGGAAAAAATAAATTTTACAATGGTTTTCCCGCCAAAACTAGTCTAGGTACTGGCTAAGTCTAAAAGTGCTTGGACCGAAATACTGGTGATTTCGCAATGTAGTCCAAGATTACACAATTCCGAAAAGGGTATAGAGTACGATTCCGCAATGTTGTTTAAGCAAAATTCCGCAATCCTATATGTGGAACAATTCCGCAATATTTTGAAGATTCAATTCCGCAATTCTTGAAAAAAAATTCAATTCCGCAATACTTGGAAATAAATCAATTCCGCAAATTTGCAATAATTCTGTAATTTGCAATAATTCTGTAATTTGCAATAATTCTGCAATATTTGGCACTAATTCTGCAATTTGCAATAATTCCACAATATTTTAATAATTCCGCAATATTTTCACCAATTCCGTAAAACCAAAAATTTATGATTTCGCAATCATTGAAAGAACATAATTTCGCAATGAACAGGAAGACACAAGTCCGCAATCTATGATTCAATTCCGCAATTACTAAAAAGTGTTCAATTTCGCAAATTGAAGATAGATTGCGAAATTATGGCAGTTTTTCCTAAAAAATAGGATCTTGGAAGAACTTTATGAAATTTGAGATTTCAAGCCTAAAGTAGGCCAAACACCACAAAATTTCACGTTTTTAACCAATCTAAGTAACCCAAATCACTACCACACCTATGTAGTTGATTTGTCTACTCACTAACACCACGAAAACGCAAAAATTTTTGGTGATTCGAGCTTATAGATTAAGAAAACCCACGAAATCAATAAGAGAACTAAAACCAATCACGTATCTACCCCGTGGCGATTGATACCAATTGTTGTCCCATATTCTTAGATGATTAAACAAGAAAGAAAGGTAGATAAAAGATGAATTTCTAGAGAGAGAAACTAGAGAGAGAAAAGAGAGAGAAGTGTGTGAAACTTATGGAGGATTAGATTAGAGAAATGAATCAACCAACACCCTTCCTAACATTCTAGGAAGGGTATTTATAGCCTAGCCTACATGTGGCATAATGGGTTATATGTTTGATTGGGTCGGGCTTGAATAAAATGCTTAGTACCTTGAAAGAGGCCTTTTAAGCTAGCCATTAAGCCCGTAATGTCACGACTATTTTACCTACCGATTACAACGTTCTAATAAATGTTACAATATAAACATATGACCGAACATTCTTGTTTGACTCAATTTTTTGAGGCTAACAATCTCCCCCAATGTGACGTCATTCCGCTTCGATATTTGTAGATCTATGGAGATTACGAATTTCGTTATAAATGACTCTTGAACGTATAATAGTCGTCTTGTTCCTTCATGATGTGACCTTTGAGCCTTTGTCATTATCCTTCGACTTTGTCTTTTATCTTGGGATCTTCAAATCATTCTTGGCTTGTCTTTGCCATCTTGCGATCTTGTGTCTTCATCCACATGCTCATACTTTGCACTATCTTGAAAGCTTACTAACAATCTCCTTTGAATAGAGGTCATTCCTCTACATTAATTGTTAAGGAAGATTTTGATCATCAGAGTTGAGGAAGTCTTTAGCTTTCTTTATTGTTGGATGTCTTTGGGCATGAGTATGTGGTTTTGAATCTTTGACTTTGCTGAGTACACCGTAACGCCACCTTCTTGAGACAAAAACTTAGACACAGACTGAATGGCTTTGACATTCGTCCTAAATCGGTAGCATTTTACCTCCGGTCGGTGAAGACCGTTACACGATATTAAATATCGTACCTGTGATTAGGTAGATTCAATTTAGAACCTCCTTGACAGGGTTTCGCGGTTGTACTAGCCGTTCTCTTTACTCGACCGTCTCAAAGCAAGATTGTGAACATAAGGAGTGAATCAATTGGATAAATATCCGCTTGATTTAAGTCGTCAATTCAAATTCCTGGAACAAGTTTGATTCATTAAGAATCTTACCATTTTTGCTTTCAAGTTGACACAAGCTTGATTCATAAGAATCTCGCAAGTTACCTACCGTAGCGCTGTTTAATGTTGAAGCTAGAAGGATTTCCATTCGTCACTGTGAATATTAACAAATATCACTCTGAATGTTCTGGCAAGTCCATAAATATATTGCGTAGAAACCTGAAACGAGTTTGAATCGATAAAGAAACAAACCATTGTTGCTTTTCAGTTTTTCTTATGTTCAATTCATAAAGAATCTTACACATGACCTACCCCAGTGCTGTTTGATGTTAACACTAGAAGGATTTCCACTCATCATTGTAAATACTATGAAGTATCACTCTGATTGTTCTAGGAATATCGCAAGGATATATCATAGGACTCTCTTGATCATCATATGTGTGTCCTAATGAGAATTGATTGATCTCTTGGCTCTAGACTAAATTTGTGCACTTTTAGTGGTCGGAGGCTGGAGCAGATGCCACCTATTCAATATCAACTATCTCGGAGTGAGAAAGCTAATAGAAGTCATGTTGTTCTCCGTGAAAATAAAACAAACTTATTTTGAGAGAAGCCTGAGTAGCTAGGTAAGGGTTGTGCATTACATCACCGGGTCCATGATGAGTTGTCTTCATGATGTGTTGACCCGGTTTCTGCCCAAGTTGTATGGAGGGCTTCTTTCTTTTCACCCTTTGTCCGTACATTTCTTTTTCATTGTTCAACCCCTTCTATGCTTACCAAGACATAATTACTAGCACCTTGTTGTGATTGTTCCAGTGCTAGCATCAGTACTTAGTCTGCATTCAGCTTCATTCACATTCTACTCCATCTTTCCTAAGGACTTGTAATAATCTATTGGATTGTCCCTGGGAAGATCCCTCCGGTTCTGGTTGGATCATAGGACTTAACCCAACCACCCTTTTGACACCAACAACGTCGTGAATTAAAGATGTTGTGGGTATTTGATCGAAACTATGAGTGCTTGAGTCTTTAGATCACATTTTAATCACATTCTCTCTCTCTATATCTAATATATAAAATCACCAATGTCATCACACCAACTCCTACACCTGAACCCGTTGAACAATCAGTACCAACCACCGCCAAATGCATGTTCCTACACCGCCATCGATCATCCTACCACAAGTACCAACCACTACCCAAGTAACTATACCAACACCGCCACCAATCCTCGAACAACTCGTATCATCCACAACCCCTCTAACACTTATGGTCACACCTCCTCTGTCAACCACGGTACAACAAGTACCATCCACCTCTAATCCATTTCTTTCGGTCAATGATCCACTAATTCAGCACCTCCAAAAACAATTGGAGGATCATGCAAAAATAATTGAATTGCTGAATGGAGGGATACCTAATCCTACACAAGCCCTCAAAGACCAGCAAAGTGACGAGTCTAAAATCAAGGAAATATCCGACACAGTCTCAAAACTTAAAAGTCAGCATGAAAATTTTTTTAAAGAAAAGGACGCACGTGACAAAGAAAATGTTGCTTTTATCAATTCCATTGATGAACACATGACCAACATCATTCAACATGAAGTGAAGTCATAAGTCGATCAAGAGCTACCAACTCTATTTACCACAGGTTTATCTGATCTTCAATTAATGCGATTATTGGAAACCCGATTGATCAATATGGGCTCTGAGACAACGAAGACAAAACGTAAACTACTGCATTATCTCAAAAAGGACATCATTGAAGATACACCTGAAGATGATGAAGAGTTTGAGAATGAAGAAGAAGACGATGTCGAGAACACAGACAATGAGGGTAACGGTAATGAGGATAAAGATGGAGATGATGGTAAAAATGATGATGATGAGGATAAAAATGAGGATGATGGGGATGAGGATGATGATGATGATAATAGTGATGTGAATAGTATTGGAAAAGGGTGATAAGGGCGAGAATACAGGTAAAACTGGCGAAGAGTCAAAGCAGGGTGAAGATGATAAGGAATCTGAGAAGGGTGATGAGGAAGAAGAAGAAAGTGTTACTGGAACCAAAGAAAAGGATGTGGATGCAGAACCAACGGAGAGTGAACAAGAAGAAGACGAAAGAGATGATGAAACCACTACCAGCAGCAAGGAGGATTCACCATGCCTATCACTAACCAGTGATGATGGCAATAGAGAAAATCGTCAAAAGAACCTCCATGGTACATTCATCTCCAGAGAATCTCAAACTAAAGACACAGGTATGTCCAATGCACTGGTTACTACTATTGTTTCTCTTATAGCACATGTCGAACCTATGCATGTAGACGAACCTCCAGTGTCTATGAATGAAGACGAACCCCCAGTGTCTATGCATGAAGACGAACCCCTAGTGTCTATGCATGTAGACGAACCCACAATGTCTATGCATGAAGATGATTCTACTATACCTCACTCTCCACCTCCTACAACGGATCAGCATTACTCTGACATGGAAGTCGAAGACCTAAATATACCATAACCGACTTTTGCTGAATCTCTTGTCATAGACGAGACTGTACAGGAGCAACAATGGATTACCAATGCAGCACCACAACATCCTTTGTCAACAACAACAGATATCGAGATTACTCAATTCCTCAACAATCCAATCGATTTTTCGGCTTTCCTTATGTATACTCACGGGATTTCTTTGACACCATGAAGATCAGCAACAATGAGGCTGAATATCACATCAATGAGCTTGCAAAGGCCATGAAAGTGACGACTTCTGAGATTCAGACTCCAGTGTTACAGCCTCTCACACCTACAGTCATTGCCGGTTCTACAACTATTCCAATGGAATATTTTATCTGTCATGATCTCGAGTATCTAGAAACGGCGCGAACAAATATGCTACATCACTCACCATGGTTAAGGCAATAAACCTGGAGAATGTACCTTGGATTGAAGGCAAAGTACCTGATGCTTTATGGCAACGAAAGTTGCTCAAATTTTACGACCCCTTCGTAGAGCTTGGAATTTCTCATTGGAATCCAAAGAAGAGATTATCTTGCAGCCACTTCAATAGTAAGAAATTCGGTTCTCTGATTATCTCTGATCGTCGTATTAAAAGCATACAAGGAGCCACCACTATGACGGTATTCGGTTACGATTACTTGAATTTAATACTGATCAAACGCTCTGACGAAAAAGAATACTGAATCGATGAAAGTGACCTCCAGTACCTTAGTCTTGAAGACATTGAAGATCTTCTACTGACATTGGCTCAAGTAAAGGTTGCTCATTTACTTCCTGAAATCGTCATTGCATTGAGTTCAAACATCCGTAAATTTACTCGAAAGGTCGTCATCAAAAGTCGAGTTGAAGACTTCCAACTTGGTGTGGAGAGTTACCAACAGAAGCTAAACTTGCAACTTTCCCACACAACTCCGCTTAGTCAATATCATAGAACCAAATTTCCATACATGGGGACTAAGAAACCGGAAGCAAGTATATTTAATCAGAACGAAACAGGAGTCATGCAATTTATGAGATTTTCCGAACTACACAAATTCAGTGATGGCACACTTAAACACGTTCGTGATGATCTGCTTGTTCTCAATGTTGGACAACGACTTCCAGTAGTAACGTACACATGGACAACTCAATGCAAGATATGTACGTGATTAAGAAGATCGAGGAAACGTTACGGAAGCGCCAGTTGATAAGAAGTTTAGAACGATTCGTAGGTGGAAGACCATATGGAGCTCACCACAGGCAAACGGAACGATCTATTTAATATGGATCGTCTTCTCTCAGGTCAACTCCCTATGTATTTTATTGTGAATATGTTAATATATGTATAATAGGCTTTTGTGGCATAGTGTAGTGCAAGAGTATGAAATGTTTCAAGAATTTCTCACGAGATTCCAAATCTTTCAAACGTATCATACTTAAGCACTACAACTAACTCTCATTGATTTGAGGGGGAGCATTAATATGTTCTATGGCCAGCATATAATTACATTTCTAACCCAAAGACCAGTTAATCCATTAATAACCAAAAGATTAATGGTTAACCTTTTGGAAAAGGGGAGAAAATGGGATTAAGGAGACTTGTAAAACATATGTCGCTAAAAGTGAAAAAAGGGCTGAATATAAAATCCAACTTGATATGTGCTACGCATATGTTAAGGGGGAGCATTTTGTTGTAAAAATGCTGAAGGTACAAAAACTCTTGATATTTATATCACAAGTACCTTAGTGATTTTAAGGAACTTTTCATGAAGATGAATACTTACCCAAAACACACTTAACTCATGATGAATGTGGTGACAAAAGGGTGGTAGGATTAGGTACTAGTCCAATGATTCTTCCAGAACCGAAGGAATCTTCCCAAGGATAATTCCATAGTTATAATATAGAAGTCCTTGCGAAAGATGGGGAATGGATTATGAACGAAGCTGAATGCCGACCAAGTACTGATGCTAGCACTGGAACAATCACAATAAGGTGCTAGTGATGATGTATTGGTAAGCATTGAAGGGGTTGAAGAATGAAAAAGAAATGTAAAGATAAAGGGTGTAAAGAAAGAAGGCCTCCTTACAACTTAGGCAGAAACCGGGTCCAACTCATCTTGAAGATGAAAGTATCATGGACCCAGTGATGCGATGCACAAACCCTCCCATCCAACTCAAATATCTATCAAAAGATATTTGTTTTAATGTCACGGAGCTCAAAACGTTATCTATTGGCTTATTCACTTCGAATAAATTGATATTGAAAAGGTGGCAATCCTCTCCATCTTCCGATCACCAAAACAAAATGCACTATTAAGTCTAGAGCCACGAGATCATCAAAAGTCTCATTAGGACACAATTTTAAAGCAAGAAAGAATTTTATGAGTCCTACACAGTATTCTTGCAATATTGCCAGAACATCTGAGTGATAAGAAAGTATTACAATGAAGATGGAAATCCTACTTGAGCCAACATCAAACAAGATCATGGTAGGTGGCACGTGCGGTTCTTTAAGAACTAATCTTGTGATAACTGGAAAGAAACGATGGTTTGATTCTTAATTGAGATTAAACTTGTTCTACGGCCTCTACGCAAAATCTAAGTGATCTTGCCAGAACACTCAGAGTGACACTCTTTAGTGTTCACATTGAAGAGTAGAAATCCTTCCAGTGTCAACCTCAAACAGCACTGCGGTTGGTGACAAGCAAGATTCTATTAGAATCAAGCTCGTGACAACTGGAAAGCAACGATGGTGAATATCTTAATTGAAATTGACTTGTTCCAGGATCATGAATTGACGACTTCAATCATAAGGATATTTCTTATCCAAATGATTCACTCTGTATGTTCGCAGTCAGCTTTGGACGGTCGAATAAAGAGAACGGGTTTACACGTGAAATCTTGTCAAGGAGATCTTTATTTAGAGCTACTTGTCACAAGTACGATATTTAGTATCGTCCAACGGTCTTCACCGACCGGAGGTAAAATGCTACCGAATCAGAATAAAATGTAAAAGCCATTTTATTCGTGTCTTATAATGTTACTGCATTTGAAGACGGTGGCATTTCGGTGTACCAGCTGAAGTCGGCCTCACATACTTATTCCTTCTACATCAAACATTTCAGCAAATTCAAGAAAGTCTGACCTAAAAGTCTTTTGCTGTAACAACTCTGAAAGTTTCAAGAATTCAACAAAGGATAGGTATGTGGGACATGAAGTCACGAAGAGGCGAACATCACAAGAAGACAAAGACTGCACGTGAAAGGTCAAAAGGAACATGTTCTAAGCAAAATCCTGATGGTAATTAACACATATTCACAAGAATGAAGTAAAGAAAAAGAAGTAAAGAGAAAGTGGAATACGAGCACGAGAACGAAGATCTAACATGCTAGATTAGGACCTTGTAATTTGGAGGGACCTCCCTTTGGGGAAGATTGTTGGAAATACGTTTTTCGTATTTAGAAAGTCTCGGTCACTCCAACAATATAGTTAAGGGCTCATAGTATAAGTTTAATTATAGTTTATGTAAGCCCGACCCATGAGCATGTTCATGGGCCGGAGGCCCAAGTCCACTAAGGGACTTGGGTATATAAACCCCTTTCCACCATGGAAAGGGGTGTTGGTTGTTTTCATTTCACACATAATACATTTACATTTTCTCTCATCTCGCTCTCTACTTTCTCTCTCTAAAAACAACAACCCTCTTGATATATCATAGATTACCATACTTCTAAACTGAGAATTATTATTTACTCAATAAGTTCATTAATAATTTATAGATACTTTTTACATATAAAGAAAATCTTAAGATAAATAACTTTTTCACATTTGAGTAATCTATGAAGTACAAGGATCATTAGTTTTTCACATGTGAAAACAAATAAATAAATATATATCATTAGTATCCAAAAGCTTACCTCTGCTTGTACCTCATATTTGTAAGGATCTTCAAGGATTTCTAGCTTTCCAAACCCTCCGTACATTTCAGGTTCAAATTTATCTCTTTAATTCAACATTGGTTGTTTCAATACCTTAATTGCTGGTCTTTCAGCTAAGACTTTACATTCATCAAAATTTTGTCCAAGTGAGGTATAAAATCTTCAAAACAAGATTATATTAATTCAATATTAGTATTCAATTAACTTGAAGAAACAATGGTATTTATATTCGGAAATGGAAACACTTACAATCATTAAAGTGATTGGCCCTGCGTAATAACTATTAGGATTTTTTTTTCCATTTTTCTGTGCTTGTAATCAAACATTCTAATGAAACTGCACCAGTCAACTTTGTCCACTTCGACGTCATCATTTATTCGTTTTATTATCTTCATTATACAAACTCCACTGCTTTCACACATTCCCATATAATTTGCAAAAAGCATTAAGAAATTCATCTTGAAAAGCTTGCCAGTATCGTTTATAGACAGTATAACATCCTTGATGTCGTTCGGTCGTATATCACTCTTACTAAACTGAGATTTCCATTCTTTAATGAAATCGTCATCTGATTTTATTGCTGTTAAGGAATCTATTGAATATCCCCCGAGTGGAATTCCCAGGATGTCTTGGACTGTTTTTCGTAGTGATGTTAATCACACCATTCTCCAAGTTAAGAGTTTTTTCGGTATCTAGGTTTTGTATGACTTACAAACCTAGTCTACCAGGTAGCTAGGATATTGGCATGTTAATCATACTTTCAAATCCCGTTTTTAGCAAACATTCCTTCCTCTATGGGTTAAGATCACTCATTCCAGTGTGAAAAGATTTTATTGTTGCTCTTAAACGAATGCTTTCTTTAAATTTTTCTCATCTTCACATATTGAATTATCTTCTTCATCAACTTTAATTTTATTTTTCTCGTATCGGCACTTTTTTATCAACAGATAAACAACTTTTTTACTTGTCATGATTATACTCTTCATCAACATTTTTTTTCCTTTTTCAACTACAGATTTCTTGTTCGTTGGATTCATTTCTTTTTCCTGCATTTTTTTGAATTAACCATGTCAATATTATGTTTCAACAAACATTTTAATAACTAAGTTATAAAATATTGCAAAGTTTTCACATGTGAAAATATTAATTTTAAATAAAAAAACATCTTTATTACTTGAACAAACAATCATTTAATAACTCAATTAATCATTAATTATTTATCTAAGTATGATTATGATATTTATCATTAAATGTAATCATTTTTTACATTCCAAAAACCTAATAATTAAAATCATTACATGTCAACTATAGTATACTACATCTGTTTAAACATATATTAAAAAATCCACATAAAATATTGCATATAAAGAGATAATATGCTGTATAATTTCTAAACTAACAAAAAACATTTTAATTGATAATCTTATAACCAAATTATTTATAAATTAAAATAAATTTTAAAAGATTAAGTATAAAAAATTAAACAACAAAATTTTAAATGAATCTTGCTTCCACTCCGTCTTAATTTGTTATTATCGTTTTCTTCCATCTGAAATCTTCAATTAAAAATCTTCAAATTGGGTATTAAAAATCTTCAATTAATATTTAAGATGAAATAATATTAATGGCGATGAAAACATTAAATGATTTTTAGTGAAAGAAATTTTCAGTTTTTAGATATTTTCGTTTGACTGTTTGCTTATACTATTGACCGCTTCAGGTATTATTAGGAAAGTGATGTTAGGTGAGTAAATTTTCAGTAGTACAAAATATTTATATTTATCACTTTAATTTTTTTATCATTTTTATTAAAAAATATTTAAAATAACATGAAAATAAAAGAAAAGATTCTTTCACATGTCAAATTCTCAATCATTTTTTCACATGTGAAAGTGTCAATCACATTATTAAAATTAAGGGTGTAAATGAGCTGAGATTTTATCAAGCTATTCAGCCTCGAGATCAAGCTCAACTCGTTTATGTCGAGCTTTTATCGAGCTCAAGGCCAAGCTCAAGCCCAATAATAAGGCTCAAAACATATAATGAGTTGAGCTTGAGCTTTTGATAGCTTGACCTGAGCTCTTATCGAGCTCTTTGAGCCTTAATAAAAAATTATATAAGTAAATCAACGTTTTTATTTGAATATTAACCTTATTATAAAAGATAAGTCAATAAAATATTAAATAATTTATTGATAGTCGTTATAATAATTTACTAAAATCATAGAATATTAAATAATTTATTGATTGTCGTTATCATAGTTTACTAAAAACATAGAATATTAAAAAATTTATTGATAGTCGTTTCATATATAATATTTTAAGCTTTTCAAGCTAAGCTCGAGCTTTGCTTGAGTCCTTAACGGTTAAAGTTCGACAAGCTATCGAGCTCACCTTTGTTGTTTTAAGTTGATATCGAGCCTTGTTGACCTCGGGCTCAGCTCGGCTAGATTACACCCCTAATTAAAATCACATCATTTAGATGCCAATCACATTATTTCAATTATATAAAATTCACATAATTTCACATGTGAAAGTTCCATTCATTTATCCCCTAGATTAACCATAACAAGCACAATCTGAATTTTACAGTTCATGTATCTATATAGAAAACAAGTTTTTAGACACACAATAAGATTTTATTACATAATTGGTCATTATGGTGAGAACTTGATGTAACCTTGATGCTAGCTTGTAGTTTCATACATAAAATCTATGTTTCATTCATCTGAGCACGTGTCTTCATAGTTTTTTTTGTCCGCCCAATGATCACATTTTTTGATGACTCTACAACAGGTGAAGTATCTTGTGCAATTGTAGAACTTGATTTCAAAGGAAGTATAGTTGATGTTTCATGTTTAGAACTTGAATTCTACATCTTTTTTGCAACTTGAATGACATAATTAGATGCATCTTCACGATCTTTCCTCACCCTTCTCCTTAATCTTTAATTGGAACAGGCTCCATAAGAATATCTTTATTATTTTTTTTCCATCATCATTTGGTTTTCTAAACTGTTAGATACTCAATATCTTTTAATTCTATTGATTTTTAATTTCAATCAAATATATATAAAATAATTTTGAACATTTTTCTTACCTTTTTCTGTTGAATTTGCAGTTGTATTATCTTTTGTAATTGTAGAACTTGATGCATCCTTTGACGTTTTTGAAGAATTTTAAATCAGATTAGCTTCATTATTAGATTCATTATAATCATCATTCGCATCATTATCGACATGATCATAATCATTATTCCCATTCTTCTCATTACCATCTTTTTCCATGTGTGAAACAAAAGCATCTTGATTCACTTGTAAATTCCTTGCACTCCTTCAAAGTCTTTTACCAGCAACATGCTGCTTATTAGCCTCATTACTTATTCCTTCTTCATTATATGCAATATTATTTTTATTTTTAGCTTATGATGTTTAAAACATTATATCAGAAGCAGTCACATCATGAGATGTTTTAAAAGCATCAACAAGTGTGTAACCTTCATTCACTGCATTAGAAGCATTCACCGTATTACTATCATTCACAGAAGCATCATTCTTCTTAGCATTACACCTTCTCTTATATACAACTTTATTTGTTTCTATTTTGTTTCTCTACCTCGCTTTTTGGCATTCTCATCCATACAATCCTTTTTATTTTGAATTTCTAAATCAATCTCTGAAATCATAAAAAATTTATTATTTTAAAAATAATATGTAGTTAAAATAGTGTTATTTTAGCTCATGATTATTAACCTGTGCATTTTGGAAAATAATGACAAACGTTATCAGCATCATTTCCTTCATAATTTGTTAGATCAAAATTAATGGAATGTTCTGCATCACCAGTTTTTTTTGATAAAACATACCATTAAAAATTTCTTCAAATTCCTCTACCTTGGTATCATCAGGAAACATTAAGATTGACTCAGTGATGAATTTCTTCAACTTGTTCTTTTCATCATCTAGAATGAATAGCCTTGCTCCCATGTTGTCTTTCATATACTGCAGATACTTATAAAAAAAGTAGAATTATAATTCGTAAATATTAAATGAATAACCAATTTTAATATGGTTTAATTATTTTTAAACAAGAGGCTAACATCTTTATGATATTGTTGTTCTATGAATGATTCATCATCAAAAGGAAGCAATTCAGGATTTCCAAATCCGCCATTTTCCAACTCAAACTCCTCTTTGTCTTTCATAACATCAGATGTCCGGGTTGATACTGCAGGTCTTGACCTCAGCACATATACTTCATCACATTTTGTGCAATGTAAGTATATAAGCTGTCAGAGAAACATATCTTAATTATAATTAATCATATAATTCATCACTTTTTTATGCAATAACTAAATTGATTTATATAAACTTAATCATACCATGAGTAGGGTAACAGCTCCACAATAATATTTTTTTGGCTTCTTTGTTTCTTTCAGACATTTCCACACAAAAGTGCTCCAATCAAGATTCTTTATGTTAGTATCTTCACTTATGAAGTTTAGTATATCTAAATTAGACCCTCCATCTTCTTTTGAGGCACACATAACGTTGAAAAATACAAGAAGGAAATTCAGCTTAAAAATGATTCCAGATTCATTAGATTTTTTTGTCATTTCAGATACTCTTTTTGATGCACATTTGTTTTGAATTGATCTCCCCATCTTTTCTTGAGCTCGTCATTCTGTACCGTATCAACGACATTTCCACCTAAAGGTATTCCTAGAAATTCTTTGACCAATTCAAGAGTTACTTTAATTGAACCATTTTCAACCTAATTTCCATTGTAAATTGGTTGAAATTCTCTATAATGTACTGACATAATTTTGAAAGAATGAAATGGATATTCATACCGATGAGATACCTAAATCCCATACTAACTAAAGCATTTTTTTAGAGTTACATAAAAACATTAGAGAATCATATAGAGGGTGTGGAGATGATCTCGTCCGTACAGACGTCATTTATAAAACTGCACAATTGTACAAACAGTTAGTTTTTTCCCAAATTATATTTAATGCAATTGAAAGTATATTTCAACTTACTGATTACTTAGAACCAAATAAATTAACAAAATACTAAATATTTTCTAATTTTGCTTATTATGATTGAAGAATGTATCTAAAAGTATCAAAAGAAATTCTCATTTTAAAGATAATTAGTTGAATATACCTGGTTATATACTTAATTCCTTATTCTTTTCACATGTGCAAATATAATATTGTATTAAGAAATATTTTATTTACTAAAACTATTAATCTTATCACACATTTTAACCTTAATAACTCAATAAGTCGGTATTTAATGGTCTAAAATTATTACTACATTTATCGATTACACAACAAAGAAACTAAATATGTATTTACTTATATTAAATAATTTTTAGATTTAACATTAATAATTAATAATAATTATATATTACGTATCATTAACCTTATATTATAAATCACTATACATAAATTATAATCAAACTATCTAATTACAAAAAAAAAATTTAAGATATTTTGACTATCTATTCACAAATATTTAAAGATATCTGAATTCAATAGTCATATTAGTTTGAACATAGATCATATTAGTTTGATGAATGTATACCTTTTTTATAACGATTGTTGATTGCTGATCGGATATATCAGCTAGAAATGTTTTCCGATCTAGATTTCTGGTGAAATGATTTGTGTGTGTGATAAGTGTATTGACTTTTCTTTTTTTTTTGGGAAATGTTTGTTTTTTATTGTGACGGTGATAGTAGACCATATTTTTTGGGTTTATGTTATTTAAGTTCAAACTTTAGGCCCAAGTTTTTGTTATTGGATATTTTAAAATGACATTCAGACCCAATCTTTTCTTTTTAGTGAAACAATTTTTCACTAATGGCCTATTATACCGAGGTGTAAATGGTTATTAAACCATATTTTTATAAATAAATATATAAGTTGGTTATTAATCTAATTAATGTATACATAAAATAAAACATAGAGTGAAATAGTAAAAAAAATACTATCATTAAATTTTTGCATAATTTTCACATGAGAAAAATTATAAAGCTTTAATATTTTGCTTCTATAAAGAAAAAGTATTTAAATATTTAATGAGTATTTTCACATCTGAATAATATAAAAAGTTATTTGTCTTGATTGTAATCTAATTAAATATTAAATGAAATAAACATATAATTAAATAATTAAAAAAGATTATAATTAAAGTTTTTTAAGAATTTTTCACATGTGAAAAAATATAAATCTTAAAACAACCATTACTTATTTGGGTGACAATAGTACAATTTTATAAAGAAGTTCTAATTGTTTATATTAATTTCACGAAGTACGAAATATTTTAATATTTAATGAGTACTTTCACATATGAACAGTTAAAATCATCATATTTATCTATTTCAAATTAAAAATATATTCAAAATAATTGTGTTTTAAAAATATAAATTAAGAAATAAGCATAAGAAACAAAAATAAGAAACAAACATAAGAAATTACATCATTCAAATATCAAGTTTAAAACAAAAATAACAAATACCATAAGTTGAATATGAAAATTAAAACAAATAAAACCAACTTAAACAGCATCGTCATCAGCATCGTCATCCACATCAGCAATAACATCAACATCATCTTCCTCATCAGCAATAGCAGTGATTGTGGTAAATTACACCCTTTAGGAAAAAGGCGTAAAAGCGGTAAGTATTGAACAAATGACTTTAGAAAAAATCAAGTGTTAATGACCCTTAATGGTATGAAAGTTCGTTTCCCAAGGAGGTATATGTGTGTGAAAAACTTGTTAAATGTTTGTGATTAATGATTGGTTTAGAAGGGGATGAGAAAAGAAAATGACGAAGACGTAAAAATAAAAATTAACAAAAAATCACTACTAGAAAGTTAAAACGTAGAACCTTAAAAACCACAAAAACAAAAATAAATTCTAAAAATTACCAAAAATTCACCAAAAATCAAAAATAATAAACTAAGAGTTTACCAATGATCAAAACTATTTCAAACCTTTTAAATAATTAAATATTCAATTTTTAAATGCTAATTAAAGCCCTAAAAATCAAATAAATTATCAAAAAGCCCAAATAAAGATTTTTCAATTGGTAAACCACTAAAATGACCTAAAAAGATTAAAAACTATTTTTTAGAAATTTTAAAACTAATAAAAACTATTTAAAATGATTTAAAAACTATTAAAACTTAAAATAATTATAAAAATTAATCTAGAAGAGATAAAATTATTCTAAAAGTTGCTAAATTCCTATTTTAATGTAATTAACCTAAGAAAAATGTAAAAAGTTGGAAAATGTGAAATTTCAAAAATAATAATAAAATAATATTAAAATAATATTAAATAATATTAAAATCCAAAAATTATAAAAAATTCTAAAAACTTGCAAACTAGCTTATTTTAACCTAAATAATCAGAAAATCAAAGTGAAATTACTAAAATACCCCTAATGGGCCCTCAAATGGGCCAAATCCAAAATCACTCAACACAAATGGGCTTTTGGGCCCAAAAAGTCAAACTTTGCCCAATTGACTTAGAAAAGCCCTATCTGACTTAAAATTCAATTCTAAGAACAAAACTCTAAAGGCCCAAAAGCTGAATATGAGCTTCTCACAGCTTATTAAACACAAAGCTTATTCTGATTGGGCTTTTCAGCCCATTAAGCCATAAGCTAATGGCATAAACTCTAATTTGACACACAACCCTCTTTTAGGATGCTTAAGAGATCTGTCAAAAGAAATTTCCAAAAAGCACACTCAATAAGCCAGAAAATAGAAAAGCAAAAATCCACAAAACGACAAAATAGTCGTTTTTGAGAAATAATGCACCTCAGGACTTGATTCAACTTGCAAAAGCTTTCAAATGGACTCAATAAGCAATATCAATCAACAAAAATCCAATAAGCACAACCAATAAGCCAGAATAAGCACAAATGAACTTATGTAAAAGTCAAAGGAGTTGGTTTTCTAGTCAAACCTAAAAGTCAACCACCCAAATGCTCCAGTATGAACAAATGGGTCAAAATATGAGCACCTATTACAAAAACAAAGTTGTTGCTGGTTGGAATAAGCTATTATAGCTTATTGATAAGCTGACACCAATTTAACACTATCAGTGGTAACCAGCAGGGGAAAGGAGTTCCCACTGCTTTGACTATTTGACCAAGCTTATATGAGAGTTCTGGTTTGATTCAATTGGAAACAAGGGCACCCTTGTGATTAGTGAATCACAAGGAGTCAATAGCAACAATAAAATCACAAAATGGTTCACACAATAAGCCTCAATAAGCCAAATAGTTGCCAGATATGCACCAGATATGGAAATAAGCAGTTAAGCACTTAATAAGCAGATTTAAGCAGAATAAGCCAACCAAACTTAACAGGATGCATACACAAGCTATATAAACTAAGAACAAACACAAAGCAACAAGAATCAAACACTGAATCAAAGTAATCAACAATATCAAAGCACAAAATGTTTCTGATGAACAACGAACAATATGCAGACAAGTTTTGCTGATATACTTGACACTTGATCCAATTTCAAGCCTCAAATCCTTCTACCCTGGTGTGATTAACTATGATTTAGCACTTGTTAGCCCTAGCCTAAGCCTAG
Organism: Glebionis coronaria; assembly: GCA_025667525.1. Taxonomy (NCBI): domain Eukaryota; kingdom Viridiplantae; phylum Streptophyta; class Magnoliopsida; order Asterales; family Asteraceae; genus Glebionis; species Glebionis coronaria. The sequence goes on along the minus strand of JANFOE010000826.1, from coordinate 474,103 downwards.
ATCTAGGTGTCCTCAAAATCCTAGCCAATTTTACCAAGTATTTAAGATTTTATAGCCAAATAATGAATCTATGTGATCAAACCCACAAAACCTGCAAACAGATGAACACAAGCACCTAAGTAACAGATACCAACACTTGCTTACACAAAACAAACACTTAGCAAACCACAAATCCAACTTATGCAGTAATCCCAAACACCCTTTTAAAACTTGATTCCACAAATTTTCAAAGGCTTATGAAGATTCAACCCACAAATCAGATCAATAACACCTCAATAACATCAAACCAAGCCAAATCAAGAATATTCAACCACCATAACACAGATTCAAGCATAAATCCACAAAAATCACAAATAATCAGAAACTTAAAGAGAAAATGAAAAGGGAAGAAGATGCAAACCTCCAAGACCTACATCCAGGCCTTGGATTGTTTGAGCTGAGGTACTAGCAAAACAAGTACCAGCTTCCAAGCTGCTAAGAAGAACAAACCACAAGGTGAGATCAAAAATAATGCCAACTTCTGATTTTTGATGCACAAGCTTTATCACTTAAAACCTTGCCTCAAAAACCTTCAAACAAGATAATGGAACTCAGATTTTAGCTTTTCAAACACCAAACTTTTATAAATAACAGATTAGAACTCAAAATTTTAAGAAATTCAAACTTTATTTCATAAAAAGGAATTACAAAGATTAAAAGCTAAAATCTGGAACAAAGCTCTCTCACAGGTTGAGGAGTCTTTATATAGGCAAATGCCAAGGCTAGCACTATTCACAAACCCTAGATGTGAAATTCCCTAAATGCCCTAAGTCCTTGAGTTTGTTTGTTGTTGATGAGCTGTCCAAAGTGATCTTGGACGTTCATTTCAGCTTTGATATGAAGCAATGATCCTTGGCTGTTGATTTGGACATGTCACATAACTTGGAGGCTAAGTTGCATTCTGATCGGTTTAAAGGGAATTGGGGGTGGGGTCCATGGTGGAGTGGTGTGAGGTTACATGTATGGGATGTGATCGTGCTAGGGTGAATTAGTTTTTGGTTAAAGTAATTGGGAAAAACCCTTTGGCAGTAAAAAGTAAAACCTGGGTTCATGCGTGTGAACAGTGACACGTTTGATCCGTTTTTTTAGGGAAAAAGATGTTTGGCGCGTGTTTAGGGATTTAAACTTCCAAAATTGGCAGCCTTGGTCCTTTTTCTTTCTTTCTCTTGTCACTTGTAAGTAAACTTCTATCAGCGCCCATTTCCTTTGTATCAACGTTTCACAACTTGTCATTTTTGGCACAAACTTTCCAAAAAGTGTATCAAGGGTTAATTTTGGAACTTTTGCATATTTGAAGGACTGATCTTGGACATTTTTGATCTTCAAAGGTCTTCAATGTATCTTTGGCTTGATGAGGGACCATATTTGACAATTTGAAATTGTTGAGGGACTAATCTTGCCATTTCTTCAAAGTTGAGGGACCTTTTGTGTAATTTTGACAAACTTAAGGGACCAAACTTGTAATTATTAATATACAAGGGTTTTAAGTGTCATTTCTTCAATAAATGAGGATCAATCTTGTATGTCTTCAAGTCTTCAAGGGTATTTGTTGAATATTCCATGATTAGGGCCCGGTTCTTTGTACGGCTTCGTTTCTCGTGTCCGTTTTTCCTTGTAACTTGTGATCTTTTGTCTTTTTCACGATATCCATACCTAAAATACACAAGTAAACAAACACAAGCATATATATGGTATTTTATGACATTTTTATGCATTTAAAGCCCGAAAAGAACGATGAGATCATGTATAAATGCCATCTCATCACTCCCCCATACTAAGCCATTGCCGTGCCCTCACGCAATGCTAGAATAAAGTATCTAAGCATCACCAAAGTTCAATTTTATTAACCTTTATTGAAGAGTAAAAGACTTGCAACATACTACGATGATGTGTAAAGACATAATGTATGATTTTCATCACAAAAAGTGAATTTTAGGGTCAAAGAATAGAAACAAGTAAATGTCCCTTAGAGTAAACTTCGTCATCCTTGATTGTCATACATTCCATGCTAAGTGCAAAAACGAGATCATTGTAGGTACAAGTCACAATGCTAACAATACTCATACGTCCAAATTGTGTAATACTTTTTCTCCCCGCAATCCTAGTTATTATAAAAGGAAATGGGTTACTAGCATTTTTTATCTATTAGTCATGGATCACAAGTGATTCATATTGACTTATTTGAGTAGTTATTAGTCCGAAAGCAAAGTAGCACGATTTGATCAATAGTTAGCAGAAGGACAAAATCTTTTAAAATGGCTTCTCGTGTATCTCCTTAAGTTCATATCTTGGCATAACTCGTTTCACGATTTGAGACCTTTCTCGGACCGATATTTGGCATGTACTTCATACTTCAAATCTTTGGAATACGTTCTTGAAATTATGGTCTTCTCTTCATATATTTGGAATTTCTTCACTTGACGTTTTTGAGAGATTCTTCATATTGGACCACGACTTCATCATTTTTCTTCAATCTTTACTTTGGAATTTGATATACAACGATCCGCCTCCTTTTCAGACTTGGATATATTTATCCTCATACCTTGTTAGGGTCTTTTTGGATAAACTTTCTCCATGATCTTTAGGGGAGTAATTGCTTTTCGTCGTGTGTCTCGATCCTTCATATTGATTTAGGAATAATGATACTTCACATCATCTTTGGATCTTTAGCAAAAATAGAGCTCCTCATGCCTTGTTAGGGCCTTTTTGGATAATCGCCAATCTTCGCGTCCCGCTTCAATAAGTTATGCCTTGGCTATGAACTCTATTCAACCCCGAGCAACTTTTAAACGATCTTGCGCTAGAGGCTAAGTAACCTTTCAAATCGTACGACCTTACTTATTGCAATTATGATTTATTCCTAATGCATTGATCTTATGGGAAGAAAAAACCACAATTAAAAACATATGGGTTTTTGAAAGAACACTTTCGTGTTCTACGTTTAGCATGATCACTTGTCTAACTCTATCATTTCTCGTTCTTCACTATATAAAGACCTCTAATTAAAGAGACTCGTGAATACTTAGCCATGCAAGTCAAAATTAAGCCAAATTTGGATTAGCTTTCATTAAGACTATATCAAATCAATGTTTTGGGTTTTCAAGCCACCTATAGGATCTTGCACTTTCTTGGACTTTTTCAAGTTTAGAGAATGCGTTTGATAGTTCCCTTGATAAGTGACTTTCTAGAATCAATTATAGGAACTTGCGAAAAGTTCTTGTTCTTAACCCGAAAGAGTTAAGACTTTCGCGTTTTAAAGCTCCCTATATAAAAGTCTAGCAAAACATGAATTGAGCGGGTTAAGGAATGTAAATTGCTCCAAATGCCCATCAAGTCAAAAATTAACTCTTATTCTACCCAACGGAAAATATATATTCGTGTCTTAAAAACACTTATGAAAACTAAGAAAATTTTTTAAAATTTGGCCATTTTTAGCCTTATTAGCAAAACAAAACATTGAAAGTTGGAAAGCGTGAGGGCGTAGCAAAGCAAGTACCTATTCACCCCACATACTAAAAGTAAACATTGTCCTCAATGTTTCGAGTCTAAAGGTGGAGCACCCCCATACTAGAGACGAAAAGTCGAATGCTTAGGATCTAGCATGGAAAGGGTGATCAACAATATATCTAAAGCCATTTATTAAGTATGCTAAAAGATAATTGTTAGAACAATAAAGGATATGTCATGGAATCGTGAAAAACTTCTTCAAACGAACGATGGAGGCTCACGTAAACGAACACGAGAGTCTTCAATCGTAGATGATGATAATGATCTAGATAACACAATCACAAACAACCACGAGACAACGAGTTGAAAGGGTACAAGTCCCCTTATTAGTGAATAGTGAGCATAAAATATAAGCATGGGATATCCCCCACGAGGCACCTCGTTTTTTATTACCGAGTCATGAGCTCGACTCGATCCCCTCAAAATGTGAACATTTAGGGAAAATCATGGTATGGTCAATTTTTAGTGGGGCTTATATGATAAACAAGGCCCAAAAAGCAACCGGTATAAAGGACTAAGTCCTTTGATGATGCAAAATACCGGGGTCGAAGATGGCGTTCTCGTTTTTATTGGAAAAACAATTCAACGCCACTTCAACATGTGCCATAAACTCTAAGAGTTTGAAGAAAAGAGATGAGAAGTAGAAGGGTGGGACAATTGGTAAGACAAACTTTTGAGCTACTCGAGGTAGACTCGCACCAAGCAAATAGAAAGATTTTCCATTTATTGCATCGGTGGAAGACCGAGATTTCCCTTTACATGAAATTACGGGATCGAATATCTCGTCCTCGGTGGACAAGGATGAGGGAACATAAGGGGCTTCCCCCATACTAGAACCACACAAAGCATCGTCAACAGGAGTAGACGAGCTTGTAGCACTCAAAACACGTGGTGATGACGGAGTTAGATTTGTAGAAAAATCAATTAAATCACATTTAAAATCTTTATCTTCTTTATCTTTTAAACTCTCCTTATGAAAACCCTTTTTGATTATGTCGAAAATATTTGGTGTTTCTAAGACGATGTTAGTCACACTAAAAATTCTCACATTTGTAAACCGTTTTGGTTTTGGTGGTGGCAAGTTCTCAAAACGTTTATCGACGAAGAAAACCTCCCCATCGGGGTCTACATATTCATCATCCGAAAGATCTTCCGTAGAAACCGGCAACTTATCAAAACTTTTCAAGAATGAATGTTCGAGGTGAGGTGAAGGATTTTTCGATTCAAGTATTGATGGTTTCTTCTTTGTAGGCTTTACACTCATAACCTCCATCGGCGGAGGAAATGGTAACTTGTTTTTGGCGACATTTCCTAAAACTCTTGGTGAAAATTCTTTGCAAACGACATTGGTTGAATCACCATGGTTTAAAGTTGCAATAGAATAGACATGTGAAAGTTTGGAGTTTTGTGTTGCATTGATGACAAGTTCTTCCTCATTGAAACGAAGGGTGATTTTTCGAGCATGAACATCGATAAGTGCTCTTGATGTATCAAAAAATGAACGACCCAAAATGAGAGGAACTTTTCGATCGATAGGAATGTCTACAACGATAAAGTCAACGGGATAGTAAAACTTTCCGACTTTAACGAAAACGTCCTCGGCTACTCCACATGCTAAAATCGTAGAATGATCGGCCATCTCGATAGACATGTTCGAAGGAGTAAGAGCCGGAAGCGAAAGCGATTTGAAAATCTCAAGAGGCATTAAATTAATACTAGCACCAAGATCGGCCAAGGCGTAGCATTCCTCCATATCTTGAATAGCACACGGAATCAAAAATTTACCGGGATCACCGATTTTTTGTGGTATGCGGCTAAGAAAAACCGATGAACAACTAGACGGTTGTTGTAACTTCTCTTTGTTGTTTAGCATACTTTTGAAGTTTGCGGCGAATCGAGGCATCATGATAAGAGCGTCAGAAAAACTTATGTTAAAATGTAAATCACAAAACATTTTTATAAATAGCTCAAATTGATAATTGTTCCGTTCTTGTGCTTTCTCTTTGTTACGTCTTGAAGGGTAAGGTAAAGGTGGTGTGGGTTGGTCATTAGGCAACGGCCTTGGAAACTCGGGTTCCACAATTGGTATTGGTTCAACCGTAGGTGTGGTATGAGCGGTACTTCGTGGGATTGTAACGTGCTCCTTTTCGATCATCACCTCGGGTTCTTTCTCGATTTCCTTCTCCTTAGAAGTACTTGGACGAGAGATTGGTTCTTTGAAAGTTTTACCACTTCGTGTAGTAATAACCTTCATTTCTCCCTTCGGGTTTGCAATGGTATCACTAGGAAGACCACCCGAGGAAGATGGTTTACACATGATTGCTTCAAACATCTTAGCCATTCGGTCCTCAAATTTTGATTGCCTAGCATCCGTTTTTAATAACTCTTGCTTAATCTCATGTTGTCCTAATTCCATCTTTTGTTGATTTTGTTGAAGACGTTGGACATTTCCTTCCATTTTGTTTGCATGAGTTTTAAGTTCATTAGCAAGTTCATTTTTAGCTCGTTTTTCAACTCGGATCTTATGCTAATCATCTCACGTTGCATGTTATCAAATTTAGCATCATTTGCTTTAGCATAATCCAAAAATTCTCCTTGCAAATTTTTAGTGTGAGCATTTTGAAAACCTTGTGTAGTGTTTTGAAAATCACGGTTTTGGTTTTGATTAGAAATTTGTCCATTCCCACTTTGATAATTCCCCTTGTTGTAATTGCGTGTGTTGCCTTGGTAATTACCTTGGTTGTTGTTTCGATAATTGTTAACATTTTGATTTGGTGGAGCTTGATTTGGGCGGGAACCTTGACCGTTTTGGTTGTAAGTTCCCATTGCTACATAAGCACTCGAAGTGTTACCATCCGCGGTAATGCACTCAGAAAGATCATGAGCTCCTCCACAAGATAAACAACTCTTAGCAACCGCTTTAACCGAAGCGGAATTGGAAGCTTCTTGAGCTTTCCAATGGGACATAAGATTAGCAAATCTATCAAAAAACCGATTTTCCTCATTAGCTTCATCATGTAAGGCGTTAATGCTACGAGACGATTGTGACGAAGATGACGAACCCATATTGGCAACACTCGGTGTGTTACGAGGGTTATAAACCTTAGATCTATTTTCAATGATTTGTAAAGCCTCATTTGTCGTCTTGCACAAAAAATTACCACCCGCGGCGGCATTCAAATAATCTCGTTCATGATCATTAAGCCCATTATAAAAAGTATCCACTTGATGCAATTTCGTAAAATCATGGTGTGGACATTCATGTAACATTTCTTTAAAGCGTTCCCATGCCATTGAAAAACTTTCATTATTTCTTTGCACAAATCGTGAAATCTCATTTTTCAAGTGTGTTGTTTTAGATGGTGGAAAAAACTTGTTCACAAACTTAGAAACGAGATCGGCCCATGTCAAAATCGAATTTGGCGGTTCTTTCTCAAGCCAAATTTTTGCGGGTCCATCTAACGAGTATGGAAACAACATCATTTTAATGGCGTCATGTGGAACATCCTTAAATTTGCTAGTGGCGGTGAGACGGTTAAAATTCCTAATATAGTAATGCGGGTTGTCTTTCTCGTGACCTCTAAACTTATTTGCTTGCAACATCGACATTAAACCCGTCTTGATTTCGAAATTCTCCGCAAGGATGGCGGGAATCACAATAGCCTCTCCAAAACCCTCGGTGGGTGCTTGTAGCAACTCCATCATAGTACGATTAGCCATGACGACTTCTTGTTCTACAATAGGTTCAACAATTGGAGGTTCTTCAACAATCAACGTCTCTTGATTGGCTTGCTTTTGTAGTCGTTTACGAGCTCGTTTTGCTTGATTACGAGTGATCATAAACTTCATGAAGAATGGGAGGTAAGCAAAGAAGATTCTTTTTGGTTGTTTTGTGAATTTTCAATTTTTTTTTCTTTTTTGTTTTTGATGATATTTAATTTTTTTGGATTTTGGTGTATCTTCGTAGACAACAATCTACAAAATCTCTCCTCGAATCAAACTCTTGATTAAAGAAGCCTCAAAGGAATGAAAACGATCACGTGGAGTGAACGTCTTCCAATGACTTTAGAACTTTGGTGAAAACCAAATTATTCAAGAGGGTTTAATCACAAAGAAACCAAGCAAATATACTATACGTAATAATACTTTGGGCGGCAAAACCCTCGATTAGCCTTCAATCTCAAAATACTCACAAGCAAGCGGGGAAACGAGGTGGCGCGAAGCACTTAAGAGCCTTTTTCCTTAGGGTATATTTTATAATACCCGCCTTATACCCACCTTATAGTTTGTATTTTTCAAAATCGAGCTTCACGAAAGTATTTATCTATTTTTGCCTTTTTCTTTTTGTTTGAGATTCGAATACAATAATTGAGTGATGAAATCCCAATTAAGGTTGTGTTTTCACACTTTTGGAGATATTGTAAATTTATTGTGATACTTAATACAATATAGTAATAATATTTGTACAAGAAAAACCAAGAAAACCGATAATACGTATTAGTAGAAATCTACTAATACAAATACTATTTGGTTAATATTAAAAACAACAATGCAAATTAATCACGACACACCTCCCCGGCAGCGGCGCCAAAGTGATTGTGGTAAATTACACCCTTTAGGAAAAAGGCGTAAAAGCGGTAAGTATTGAACAAATGACTTTAGGAAAAATCAAGTGTTAATGACCCTTAATGGTATGAAAGTTCGTTTCCCAAGGAGGTATATGTGTGTGAAAAACTTGTTAAATGTTTGTGATTAATGATTGGTTTAGAAGGGGATGAGAAAAGAAAATGACGAAGACGTAAAAATAAAAATTAACAAAAAATCACTACTAGAAAGTTAAAACGTAGAACCTTAAAAACCACAAAAATAAAAATAAATTCTAAAAATTACCAAAAATTCACCAAAAATCAAAAATAATAAACTAAGAGTTTACCAATGATCAAAACTATTTCAAACCTTTTAAATAATTAAATATTCCATTTTTAAATGCTAATTAAAGCCCTAAAAATCAAATAAATTATCAAAAAGCCCAAATAAAGATTTTTCAATTGGTAAACCACTAAAATGACCTAAAAAGATTAAAAAATATTTTTTAGAAATTTTAAAACTAATAAAAACTATTTAAAATGATTTAAAAACTATTAAAACTTAAAATAATTATAAAAATAATCTAGAAGAGATAAAATTATTCTAAAAGTTGCTAAATTCCTATTTTAATGTAATTAACCTAAGAAAAATGTAAAAAGTTGGAAAATGTGAAATTTCAATAATAATAATAAAATAATATTAAAATAATATTAAAATCCAAAAATTATAAAAAATTCTAAAAACTTGCAAACTAGTTTATTTTAACCTAAATAATCAGAAAATCAAATTGAAATTACCAAAATACCCCTAATGGCCCTCAAATGGGCCAAATCCAAAATCAGTCAACACAAATGGGCTTTTGGGCCCAAAAAGTCAAACTTGGCCCAATTGACTTGGAAAAGCCCTATCTGACTTAAAATTCAATTCTAAGAACAAAACTCTAAAGGCCTAAAAGCTGAATATGAGCTTATCACAGCTTATTAAACACAAAGCTTATTCTTATTGGGCTTTTCAGCCCATTAAGCCATAAGCTAATGCCATAAGCTCTAATTTGACACACAACCCTATTTTAGGATGCTTAAGAGATCTGTCAAAAGAAATTTCCAAAAAGCACACTCAATAAGCTAGAAAATAGAAAAGCAAAAATCCACAAAACGACAAAATAGTCGTTTTTGAGAAATAATGCACCTCAGGACTTGATTCAACTTGCAAAAGCTTTCAAATGGACTCAATAAGCAATATCAATCAACAAAAATCCAATAAGCACAACCAATAAGCCATAATAAGCACAAATGAACTTATGTAAAAGTCAAAGGAGTTGGTTTTCTAGTCAAACCTAAAAGTCAACCACCCAAATGCTCCAGTATGAACAAATGGGTCAAAATATGAGCACCTATTACAAAAACAAAGTTGTTGCTGGTTGGAATAAGCTACTATATCTTATTGATAAGCTGACACCAATTTAACACTATCAGTGGTAACCAGTAGGGAAAAGGAGTTCCCACTGCTTTGACTATTTGACCAAGCTTATATGAGAGTTCTGGTTTGATTCAATTGGAAACAAGGGCACCCTTGTGATCAGTGAATCACAAGGAGTCAATAGCAACAATAAAATCACAAAATGGTTCACACAATAAGCCTCAATAAGCCAAACAGTTGCCAGATATGCACCAGATATGGAAATAAGCAGTTAAGCACTTAATAAGCAGATTTAAGCAGAATAAGCCAACCAAACTTAACAGGATGCATACACAAGCTATATAAACTAAGAACAAACACAAAGCAACAAGAATCAAACACTGAATCAAAGTAATCAACAAGATCAAAGCACAAAATGTTTCTGATGAACAATGAACAATATGCAGACAAGTTTTTCTGATATACTTGACACTTGATCCAATTTCAAGCCTCAAATCCTTCTACCCTGGTGTGATTAACTATGATTTAGCACTTGTTAGCCCTAGCCTAAGCCTAGATCTAGGTGTCCTCAAAATCCTAGCCAATTTTACCAAGTATTTAAGATTTTATAGCCAAATAATGAATCTATGTGATCAAACCCACAAAACCTGCAAACAGATGAACACAAGCACCTAAGTAACAGATACCAACACTTGCTTACACAAAACAAACAATTGACAAACCACAAATCCAACTTATGCAGTAATCCCAAACACCCTTTTAAAACTTGATTCCACAAATTTTCAAAGGCTTATGAAGATTCAACCCACAAATCAGCTCAATAACACCTCAATAACATCAAACCAAGCCAAATCAACAATATTCAACCACCATAACACAGATTCAAGCATAAATCCACAAAAATCACAAATAATCAGAAACTTAAAGAGAAAATGAAAAGGGAAGAAGATGCAAACCTCCAAGACCTACATCCAGGCCTTGGATTGTTTGAGCTGAGGTACTAGCAAAACAAGTACCAGCTTCCAAGCTGCTAAGAAGAACAAACCACAAGGTGAGATAAAAAATAATGCCAACTTCTGATTTTTGATGCACAAGCTTTATCACTTAAAACCTTGCCTCAAAAACCTTCAAACAAGATAATGGAACTCAGATTTTAGCTTCTCAAACACCAAACTTTTATAAATAACAGATTAGAACTCAAAATTTTAAGAAATTCAAACTTTATTTCATAAAAAGGAATTACAAAGATTAAAAGCTAAAATATGGAACAAAGCTCTCTCACAGGTTGAGGAGTCTTTATATAGGCAAATGCCAAGGCTAGCACTATTCACAAACCCTAGATGTGAAATTCCCTAAATGCCCTAAGTCCTTGAGTCCGTTTGTTGTTGATGAGCTGTCCAAAGTGATCTTGGACGTTCATTTCAGCTTTGATATGAAGCAATGATCCTTGGCTGTTGATTTGGACACGTCACATAACTTGGAGGCTAAGTTGCATTCTGATTGGTTTAAAGGGAATTGGGGGTGGGGTCCATGGTGGAGTGGTGTGAGGTTACATGTGTGGGATGTGATCGTGCTAGGGTGAATTAGTTTTTGGTTAAAGTAATTGGGAAAAACCCTTTGGCAGTAAAAAGTAAAACCTGGGTTCATGCGTGTGAAAAGTGACATGTTTGATCTGTTTTCTTAGGGAAAAAGATGTTTGGCGCGTGTTTAGGGATTTAAACTTCCAAAATTGGCAGCCTTGGTCCTTTTTCTTTCTTTCTCTTGTCACTTGTAAGTAAACTTCTATCAGCGCCCATTTCCTTTGTATCAACGTTTCACAACTTGTCATTTTTGGCACAAACTTTCCAAAAAGTGTATCAAGGGTTAATTTTGGAACTTTTGCATATTTGAAGGACTGATCTTGGACATTTTTGATCTTCAAAGGTCTTCAATGTATCTTTGGCTTGATGAGGGACCAAATTTCACAATTTGAAATTGTTGAGGGACTAATCTTGCCATTTCTTCAAAGTTGAGGGACCTTTTGTGTAATTTTGACAAACTTAAGGGACCAAACTTGTAATTATTAATATACAAGGGTTTTAAGTGTCATTTCTTCAATAAATGAGGATCAATCTTGTATGTCTTCAAGTCTTCAAGGGTATTTGTTGAACATTTCATGATTAGGGCCCGGTTCTTTGTACGGCTTCGTTTCTCGTGTCCGTTTTTCCTTGTAACTTGTGATCTTTTGTCTTTTTCACGATATCCATACCTAAAATACACAAGTAAACAAACACAAGCATATATATGGTATTTTATGACATTTTTATGCATTTAAAGCCCGAAAAGAACGATGAGATCATGTATAAATGCTATCTCATCAAGCAGCATCATCATCATCCTCCCCATCAAAAGGCTCCTTCTCTAAAAAGCCAACCAACTTCTTCATCAAGTCAATCTTGTCATCTAACCTATCCTGCTTCGTTCGCATTTCAAATACATATTTATAATAAGTAGCACTACTCCTTTTTCCACCCAACTCATCGGTCAACTTACTTGACGTACTAATTCGGTCTTCAACCACATAAATTTTTTTCGAAGATAACTTGCCATTTCATTATCTTCTTCAATTTCTTTGTTAAAGAAAGATTTAAAAACATCTTCAACCTTTTTCTCACCGATAGTTTTAAAAAGTTTATCTAGAGTTGGAGTTAAGGATTTTGATTTTTTTGAATCAGATTTACGTTTTAGAGAACTTGAAGAAGCCATTTTTTTGGTGTGAAAATGATTTTTTGAATTGGATATGAAAATAATTTTTGCAAGTAGATGTACAAATAATATGTCAGCTGATCTTATAGGAGAAATTATCACCGGTTATAAATGCCTAACCATGGTTAAGTATCTGATAAGGCAGCGGTTAGTTTTATGTCTTGGAAACCGTTTGTTCCTTTTTCCATGATAAAGTATGTGACAGTTAAGATTTCATTTAGAATCGTTTGTTCCTTTTTTCATGATAAAATATATTGTACATGGTTATCTATTAAAGAATTTTTCTAGTACTATCCAAAATAAGTCCTACATATTTTGCAAATATTTTTCATTAGCCATCATGTAAAATACACTAGTATAATTTCAATGTCACCCAAATTATAACAATTTTCACATGTGAAGAAATATAAAACCTTAAATTATTGTGTACTTTAAATTACATATACAACTAAATTAAAATTACGAAAAAAATCTAATTAGATAACTATTACACCTAAATTACATTTACACCTTAGTTTTTTTAGTAAAAACTATTACTCTAAAAAGTTTCTTAACCAATAACTAGAATTGTGAAAAAAAATAATTATGAAGATGAAAAATAATTATGATAATGAAAAAAAATAATTATATTTTTCGCATGTGCAAATATTAGTAATAAAAAAATTATTTTTCAGAATGATTACTTACTTCTATCTCAAACACTAAAGGTCAACAAGATAAAACCAAAGACTGACTAACTTCAACCAAAAGGGCAATGATATTATCTTTATTAAATGTAAAATAATGTTTAAATATTATAATAAATATTACAAAGTTACTTTAATTATTTGAAGAAAAATTAAATAGAAGATGAAGAGTTTATATTTTAAAAAAATAGAATGGGGGCAACTAAAAAGCAACAAAAAAACTACTGTATGTTAACTCAAAATTAAAGCAAAGGAAAACAAACGAAAATAATATTTTTAATTGGATATGAAAACAATTTTTGCAAGTGGATAGTACTAATTATGTTTAGAATAACTATTAATAAAAAAGGAATAACAAATTTTTAAAAAAATTTCACCTGTGAATTTTTATATAAATTTTTTTTTTTACTATATATCAACGTGTTTATAATATATAAATAAATTAATAAATTTAAAAACATATCTTAAAGATATTAGAAACACATTCTTTCTAATATATTTTGTTGTTTATTTAGACTTGTGTTGTTTTTATCTTATATAAACTACCAAAAATAAGACAAGAATAAAAAAAATGGATATTGGGTCTCGAACCCACAAACCATACCCTCACAAACTCATATTCAGCCCTTGGTTGAGCCCTTTGGACTTTTTTAAACGAGAGTAGAACAATTTTCATTTTACACCTAACAAGTTAATTAAGGCAGTTTTCAAATGTGCACATTTCTTAGTAAAAAATGTATTTCTGTTAATGACTACTTATTATTATTTCAAACAGTAAATGACAACAAAATAGTAAACAAAGTGCAATCAAATTCAACCAAAGGACAATCATTTTAATTTATAATAATCTATATTCTCATAAAAAAGGCAACAACTATTTAATGCTAGCAGTTAGTAAGTTTAAAATAATTTGTTATAAAAAAATTATTAGAAAATTTAAATTACTTTTTCACATGTGAAAATTTTATAAAAAGAACAAAAAAATGTTTTTTTTTAATTTTTAAAATTTCGATAATGATATTTTTACTATATATTAAGGTCTTAAGAATATATCTTAAATCAAGTCTTAATCTGCTTTTAACAAGTCTCAAACACATTGTAATTTATATTTTTCACATGTGCACATTTGAGTAAAAATATGTATTTTAAACAACGATTACCAACTCTTACTTCAAACAGTAAAGGGCAACAAAATAGTAATCAAAGTGCAACCAAGATAAACCAAAGGACAACCATATTAACTTATGATATTATATATAATCGATAAATAAATTATAAATAGTATAATGAAAATAAAAAAATTAATTATATTAAGAGAAGATGAATAGAAGTCGAAGACCAAAAGGTTATTTTTTAAAAATATGAAACAGTTAACAAGAAAGTTGAGTGTCTAGAAATATCTATAAATAATCTATTTTAAAACTCACAAACTCAAAATTTCAAAATCACACAAATTCATTTCAAAATGAATACCCAAAATTCAAAAAAAAAGAATGAACCATTCAATTCCAGCTCTAATCTATGACATCGTATTCAAAATAATGATTTTTCTTCTAGTTGAATGTTTGTGTTCAAGTTTGTATGCAAAGAATGGTGATCAGAGATATCTAACAAAGATTTCATTAAAGAGCATGCTGAAAATGCAAAATACAAGCATGCCATTATTAGAAATCTTGAAGGTGTCTACAATAATGTTCTTGATGATTCTTTGTTGTTTAAGATGGATGAAAAGATGGAAATCAGGCATAATCCATTTTATGCTGATGACTATCTCCGGGTGGTGGGTTCATGTAATGGATTGGTCTGTATTTTAAATGATTTAGGTCTTTAAATTTACACCAAAGTACACATAAATGTAGAAGGGTACATGGTTGTTTACATAGTGAACATACTTATCAAACAAGGATTGGTTTTGGTTATGTCAAACATTATGATTACAAAGTTGTTTGTATAAATGCAAAAACTAATAAAGCTACCATTTAGTCTTTAAATAATGGAAATTGGAAGGATATAGTAGAAGATTTTCCATCTGATTATGATTTTAAAAATGATGGTTTTTATTTAAAGAGTTATGTTTATTGGTTGGTTGGATCTGTTAATATTCTAAAGTCATGGAAGCTAATTTCATTCGATTTGGAAAAAGAAACTTATTGTGATATTATGCAGCCTGTTTATCACCAACATGAGAAAACTTTGTAATTTGGTCTTTTGGGGGAATGGTTGTGCATAATATCCAGCTATGATAAAGAACGTTTCGCAGATATATGGTGTTGGAAATACGTTTTTACGTATTTAGGAAGCTTCAGCCACTCCGACAATTTATTAAGTAGTAGCTCATAGTCTAGTTACTTTATATTATCTAACAAGGAAAGGCCCGGTCCATGTTATGTATGGACGAACCAATATTGCAAGCCCAAGCCCATCTTATGGGCTTGGTATATAAACCCTCTTCTTAGATGGAGAGGGTGTGGTTCACTTATTATTTCACATAGTAGAAGGTGTTTCTCTTTCACTTTCTCTCTCTAAAAGTGTGTGTGTTCTCACCATCATTCTATCTCTTTCTCTCTCTAAACATAAGCAAGATTTACAATATCATACAAATGGTATCAAGAGCCATAAGATGATTGTATTGTTTATGTGTTTGATTTATAGAGTTCGTGTGTTCTTGTTCTTTAAATCCCACGTCCAAATTTTTTTTTGGTGTTTTTTGTGGTTTGATCTTCACCAAATCATCTACATATTCGTGTTAGTGATTTGGGTTACTTGGATCGCTCAAAAACGCAAAAATTTTTAGTGTTTGGATTCATTTTTGGCATCAAAATTCGAATATCTTAAAGTACAATCCGAGATCCATGTTTTTTGCCTAATTCCGCAATCTTTTGCATAATTTCGCAATTGACTGGATTGCGAAATTGATAGGTATGGCGGAATCTTGTTGATTTCTACTTTTGCGGAATCTTGCACTAATTCCGCAATTTGTATTGCGGACTTGATTGTTTCTAGTTTTGCGGAATTGTTGATTGTATTGCGGAATTGTTTGCGAATTTGAATCATCTACTGGACTTTGCGAAATCGAATCCTCCAAGAATTTTAGAATTGAAAGTTTTCTTTGCATTGCGGAATTGATTCATTTCGAGCATTGCGGAATTAACTCATTAATAACATTGCGGAATTGAGTCATTAATAGCATTGTGGAATTAATTCTTTAAGAGCATTGCGGAATTGATTCAACATTTGGATTGCAGAATTAATTCATCACTTGGATTGCGGAATTAATTCATTACTTCATTGCGGAATTGATTTAATTTTTGGATTGGGGAATTGAATCAAGTCTAGAATTGCGAAATCATTGTACATAATTGAGTAATCTTCACACATTGCGGAATTATTGGAACTTTTCAAGATTTTCGATAAACGTGATTTAGAAAATGTTAGGGGATTTTAACATAATTTCTCGACTTCAACACACGACAACAAGCACATTTACTTTCTCTCATTGTTCGATCAACGTTTGTAAATCTTAACTTATCTAAATGGAGTACACATCTCTTACGGATAAGTCCATCCTCTCGGGTACGGATAATCGTCTACCAATGTTGGAGAAGACTATGTAGGAGGATTGGACTTCCCGAATGGAACTTTACATGTTGAACAAAGAGAATGGACATCTCATTTGGGCATCGGTGCTCAATGAACCATTAGATTATGGTACTGTGACGGAAGGTACAGTTACTCGTCCTCGCACAACGGGTGAATTGACCGGATATATGAAGATTCAAGACAAATGTGATAAGTATGCCACAAATATCATTCTCCAAGCCCTTCCTCCATATGTCTACAAACTCGTCGGCAAACATAAAGTTGCCAAAGAGTTATGGGATAGAATTCGTGTTCTAATGCAAGGCACCTCGTTAACTAAACAAGAACGAGAGTGTAAGCTATATGATACGTTTGATAAGTTTTCCTATGTTCCCGGGGAGACTCTCAATGATTACTATTTGAGATTTACTCTCTTGTTGAATGAGCTCAATATCTATGGCATGGAAATTCCTACGTTTGAATTAAACACCAAGTATTTGAACACCCTTCCTTCAGAATGGCGTAAGTACGTGACGACTGTTAAATTGGCTAAGGACTTGCATAACACCAATGTGGATCAACTTCAAGCTTTTCTTCAACAACACAAATTCCATGTCATCGAGGCTCGGTTGTCTACACCACAAGTTCGTGATCCACTTGCCATGTATGCTTCTCAACAAATGACCCCCTAACAAAACATGGCTTACACTTATCAACAACAATCATACTTGCAGCAACAACCACACCACACATATCAACAACCACAAAAACATCTTATCAACCACTGATGATGCCACAACAAGCATATCAAAAAAGTGTTCTTCCACAGCCTTATCCACAACTACCAGCACATCAGGCATCACCCTCACAAGCTAACACTTCTCCTATGGGCTATACTCCTCAGCAAGGATATTTTCCAATTGAAGCACCACAAGCACAAGCCTTCTACTCCAATGAACTTCCAACAATTCAACCACCGGTCTTTACTCCAAATGATACGCCTACTGATGTCTTAAACCATCTCACTACCTACTTGTCAAAACTTATTGCTACTAGAGGTTTTCCACCAACGAACAATCAGCTCCGCACCTCTTCAAATCCTCGACAACAAGCCACTGTTCAAGATGGTCAAGTGACGGTGCAACTTATTCAGGGAAAGCAAAATTCATATGGACCACCTACAAGGATCGTTAATGCTCAAGCTGTGAATTCTCAAGCTAATGGAAATGGAAGCATTTTTGGTCTGCAAAAGGTTGTGACTTGCTAAAATTGTAGAGGACAAGGTCATATGGCTAGGGAATGCACTCAACCAAAAAGGAGAAGGGATGCAACGTGGTTTCGTGAGAAGATGTATTTGGTCGATGCTCAGTCTAAGGGAAAGATTTTGGATTCAGAAGAGTTAGCATTTCTGGCAGACCCAGGGGCAGCAGACAATGAAGGCATTGTAATCGTTTCCACTTCTAATGCAGCTTATCAAGCAGATGATCTTGATGCATATGATTCGGATTGTGATGACATTCACTCAGCCCAAGCTGCACTCGTTGCTAATCTCTCTCACTATGGTTCTGATGTCGTCAGTGAGGTACCAACCACATCTAATAATATTCATGATAATCCACATCATGTTGAGCATGACAATGACAACCTCGAACAGCATTCGGGAACTAGTAACTCAAATGATGCGGTATCCAATCCAACACATTTGAGTGAACCTCAACCAAATGCTACGACGGGTATGTAATCTTATGATCAACGTGACTTGGTAATGGTGCCTAAACATATTATTGATAACATGAATGTGGCTGTTCGAAAAACCATAGATATGAATGCCAACCTAACCGCTGAGCTTGCGTTGTATAAGGAAAAGGTCAAAACTTTTCAAATGGTCCCTCAAGTAGAGAAAATAACGTGTTCTGAATTTGACCAATTTCGTTTTGAAAAGATTGAACACTTAAAAGAAATAGAATCATTAAAAGCTAATCTTTCCATTGAATTAAAGGCAAAAGGTAGTCAGTGATTTTCAGAAACTTAAAATGGATTTCGAAACTCTCGAGTCTAAAAAGTTTGAATCGAAAATTAATGCTACCAAACTTCTTAAATTCAAAGAAAAACAGCTTTTAAAACAACACTCTTCCACAGAAAAGGTTCATCTTTTAACTAAATCGTTTAAAGAACTCGAACTTAAGCGTCTTCAAGATTTACCACATAATCCTGGTTATGCAAAACAAGCTCATGAATATATTCCTTGTCTTTATGATGTGACCCTAATTGGCAAATCGAAAGAAGCACCTTATGTTCGTAGTACTGAGGAGACACAATCACTTGCGGAAGAAACTCATTCTAAAATGCTTTCAAAATTCCATAAGCTTGATTAAGATAAGAATAATAAAGATCAGTTTTCTAAAAAGACCCGCATTCGCTTACAAAAGGAATTAGCTCAATTATCAGCTTTTGTGCTCCAAAGTTTGTCAACGAAAAATCTTCCTAGTACGTCTCCTACACTTGTCAAAACGGATTTAACTAAGTTAATTCCACCGGTAAGTAAGGAGTCCGTTAGCTTAAATGCGGTGCACCAACACTTAGCCGATTTTGAAAAGGTCATTGTGGAACGTACGACGGCTTTGGCGATAACGGAAGGTGAATGGAATTTTGAGCACACAATATCTGCGTTCCGAGACGAAATTGTTCCATTTGTAAACAATGTGAAAGCTTGTCTTAGTAATATTGATCAAGATTTGCTTTTGGAAATAGAAGAAGATAGACGTGTTTTCAATGAAATTGATGATGCTTATGAAAACAGTTTACTTGAAATTGAACGTGTTTCACGCCAAAATGATCAGCTTCTAAAGCAAGTGATGTCTCATGATATAGTTTCCATCTGTGTGAATAAAAGTGTTGATAATGGTTCTATTGTGCATAATGTTGAATCTGTGGATAATGTGGTAGATATTACTTGTCACGAATCTAACGCTGAAATTTTTAAGCTTCAAGATTCATATTCTTCGCTTTCAAAACGTTTTGATGAGATTCAAACACATTGTATTTCGCTTGAATGCAAGCAATAATTTATTCAAGAAATCTTTGAAACGTCATTCGAAGGTGTTAATATCGATGATGCAAATTTTCAAAAGAATTTTCAATTGAATTTACAATCAAAACAGCGTCAGCCAAGTGACAAGGTTGCTAACTCATTGCTGATAGACAGAGAGAAATCTAAGGAGATTAACTGTGTGAACATACTTGAGGCCGCTGAGAATTTTAAACTTGATCTAGATAATCGAGTTTCTAAGATTTTGTCCAAAGTTGATAACTTAAAACAGAAAAATACACAACTCTTTGATTCAGTAAAGCCCGCATGTGCTAATACCACTGCACAGAATCAATAATTGATTGAACAATTGAATCTAAAGTCGGTGGAAATATCTGATCTGAGGCAACAAATTTGTGATGAAAATCTGGCTTTGACTGAGTCAAAGGAAACACTTCGTAACCTAAAAGGTAAGAATGTTGTGGATAACGCAGCCACTGTCTCAGCATCGTCCTCTAGTGCAATCAAAAGGAACCTCATTGATGTCACGCCATTTAACAAGGGCCCTAGGAGTAAACCATCTCAAACATTGGTCACTAAAGATAAGGAAAAATCAAAACCCGCTTCTAATATTCCCATGTTGCCTTCTACATGAGTAAGCACCACTACTAAGGCTCAAAGATCTAAACTTAAAATAAACAAGAAGAATGATAGGATCTTTCCCCCATCTAGTAGTCAAGTGAAGAAGAAAGTAGAAGCCCATCCTAGGAATGTTATTTCTGTTTTGAATAAAAAGAATCATGTAGCTAAACCTAAAGGCTCTGCGGTTGTGCAGCGGTCTAAGCCTACTGTGAATTCTAATTTGAAATGTTGGAATTGCAATGAATGTATGTTTTTTAGTCGTCATGATTCTTGCCTTATTGACCATGTGAATGAGATGAATGCCCGTAAAAATGGTTTAGAATGGAAACCGACTGGGAAAGTGTTACCCCAAGTTGGCTGGATGTGGCGTCCCACTGGTAGAACTTTCACTATAGTAGGAAATGCGTGCCCTTTAACTAGGATCACTCCCACTACAGCGAAGAAAGCGTGCCCTGTAGAACAATGATAAACTATAATCTAATCAAGAGGGTTGTTGTTAATCTAGAGAGAGAAACAAGAGAGAGAAACAAAGAAACTTTATTAAATGTGTAAAACAAACTAAAACAACCAACACCCCTTTCCATGGTGGAAAGGGGTTTATATATACCCAAGTCCTTAAGTGGACATGGGCCTCCGGCCCATGAACATGCTCATGGGTCGGACTAAACATAAGTATTACTTAAACAATACTACGAGCCTATAACTATATAGTTGGAGTGATCGAGACTTTCTTAATATACAAAACGTATTTCCAACAATCTCCCCCAAAGGGAGGTCACTCCAAATTTACAAAGTCCTAATCTAGCATGTTAGATCTTGTTCTTGAGCTCGTAGTCAACTTTTCTCTTTTCTCTTTTCTTTTTGTTGTGAATATGTTGATGTTGATCTTTTAGGCTTTGGCTTTTGAGCATTGTTCTTTTGCGTGATCTTTGCCTTCTTGTGATTCTTCCCTCCTCGTGACTTCATGTCCCACACACTTATCCTTTGTTGAATTCTTTGACAGTTTCAGATTTGATATAGCGGAAGACTTTTTAGGTCAGACTTTCTTGAATTTGCTGAAGTATTTGAAGCATAAGGAATAAATATGTGAGAACGACTTCAACAGGTACACCGCAACGCCACCGTATTCAACAGGTACACCGTAACGCCACCGTCTTCGAATGCAGCAACATAATAAGACACGAATGAAATGGCTTAGAACATTTCATTCTATATCGGTAGCATTTTACCTCCGGTCGGTGAAGACCGTTGGACGATATTATATATCGTACCTGTGACGGATAGTTTCAATTAAGTAACTTCCTGACAGGATTTCACGGGTAAACCCGTTCTCTTTATTCGACGATCACTAAGCTTGACTGCGAACATAAAGAGTGAATCACTTGGATAAATTATCCTTGTGATTGAAGCCGTCAATTCATGAAACCTGGAACAAGTGAATTTCATCTAAGATTTTCACCATCGTTGCTTTCCAGTTGTCACGAGCTTGATTCAAATAGAATCTTGCTTGTCACCTACCACGTGTTGTTTGATGTTAACACTAGAAGGACTTCCACTCGTCACTGTGAACACTAAAGAGTGTCACTCTGAGTGTTCTGGCAAGATCATACGATAATGCGTAGAGGTCTGGAACGAGTTTAAATTCAATTAAGAATTAAACTACTGTTTCTTTCCAGTTTTTCACAAGATTGGTTCTTAAAGAACCGCACTTGTCACCTACCATGAGCTTGTTTAATGTTGGCTCAAGCAGGATTTCCATCTTCATTGTAATACTTGCGTATCACTCGGATGTTCTGGCAATATTACAGGAATACTACGTAGGACTCATAAAGATCTCTTACTTTTCACAGTGTGTGAAGAAGCAAGGAATAAAAGGAAAGTGTCCTAATGAGACTTTTGATGATCTCGTGGCTCTAGACTCGATAGTGCGTTTTGATTTAGTGAGCGATGGCTGGAGAGGATTGCCACCTTTTCAATATCAGTATATTCGGAGTGAATAAACCAATAGAGAATGTGCTGAACTCCGTGTGATTAAAACAAATATCTTTTGAGAGATATTTGAGTTAGCTGGGGAGGGTTGTGCATTGCATCACTAGGTCCATGATGTCTATCTTCAATATTGAGAATCATTGAAAAATGATCTCAATAGCATATGTATTGACCCGGTTTCTGCCTAAATTTGTAAGGAGGGATTCTTTCTTTACACCCTTTATCTTTACAATTCTTTTTCATTCTTCAACCCCTTCAATGCTTACCAATACTTCATCACTAGCACCTTGTTGTGATTGTTCCAGTGCTAGCTTAAGTACTTGGTCGGCATTCAGCTACGTTCACAATCATTCTCCATCTTTCCTAGGACTTCTAATTCTATCTAGGGAATTGTCCTTGGGAAGATTTCATCGGTTCTGATGAATCATTGGACTAATACCTATACCTACCACCCTTTTTGTCACCACATCCGTCGTGAATTAAGTGAGTTTTGGGTAAGTATCGTCACCATGAAAAATCCTTGAAAAATCACTTAAAGCACTTGTGATATTATAATCAAAGTTTTTGTGCCTTAAGTGTTTTGATCATCAAAAATGCTCCCCCTTAACATGTGCATGACACATATTTAGTTGGTTTATCTTTTAAGTCTTTTTCATTGTTTAGCCAAATATCATTAAGTCTCCTCAATCCCATTTTCTCCCCTTTCCAAAATGTTAACCATCAATATTTTGGATATTAAATGGATTAACCGGTCTTTGGGTAAAAATGAAATCAATCCATGGCCATAGAACATATTAATGCTCCCCCTCAAGTTTATGAGGGTTAGTTGTAGTGCTTGAGTATGATATATTTTGAAAGATTTAGAATCTCGTGAGAAATTCTTGAAACATTATGATACTTTCACACTACAACAAGCCACAAAAGCAGTATATTCACAATATTTACATATTCACAAATTTAACAATATGGAGATGACCTGAGGTAGTACGACCCATTAGATGGATCGTTCCATGAACTTGTGGTGCGCACCATACGGTCTTCCACCAACGAATCGTTCTAAACTTCTTATGAGACGTCTTTCTCTCAGCTTCTCATCAGTCTTCTTGATCGTGTATGTAGCACTCTATTGATATACCTTGTCCCAATCTATAGTGACCTCTAGAAGATTCTTGTGCTTGTTGAGATGCACCAACTTGTCCCGAATATGGGTGAGGGTCCCGTCACTGAATTTGTTGATCTCTGGAATTCTCATGACCTTCATAAGACCACGACCATTCAGGTAGAAAATGCCAGGCATCGGGTCAGAGGTGCTGGTGTAAGGAGATTTGTCCGCATGCCTCTGGAAGACTTTAGTACGTGGTTTTGAAAGGTTGAGCTTCCTTTGATAACTTTCTACTCCAAGTTGCAGATCTTCAACTCTTTTCTTGATGACTACTCGACGTGTGTAATACTTGGTTTTTACAACCAAATATAAAATTCGTTAGTCCCAAGTCTTTTCGAATTGAAAACCGGTCTTAAGTGCGACTCAATCGTCTTTTGGTTAATCAAGAGAATGGTTTGGTTTGTTATAAACTATTAGCAAGTAATTAAAGTGTCGTTGAGTAAATGGAAGAATTAAGATTAATTTCAAATGACGAGTAAAATAAAAGGTAGCTAAACATAAAGATAAGATTAGAAAAATGCTTAAACACTTAATAAAAACTAACACTTAGAAAATTACTAAAAGAAAGTAAGGTCGGAGTATCAAACAAGTGCAACAATCGGAATGGGCCCAAAATGAGTCCCGATCGGAATGTTTTCCGATTGGTTGATCTGAAAGTGGGTGGGACAGCGATCGGAATAATGGACGAAGGCTACTAATCGGAATGTTACACAAGAGCATCAATCGGAATACGCAGAAAACCCCAATCGGAAAGTTAAGAAACACTCCAATCGGAATGTCGAAAAGTGATACCGTCGGAATACTAAAATGCTCAGTCGGAATCTACAAACCCTAATCCGATTGATCAATCGGAATGCGGAGATGGGGTCCAGTCGGAATAGGCTGCAGTTGGAAGGCACCAATCGGAAAGTCAAAGCCCTCTTCCGATTGGACTCAATCGGAAAGAGGGGGAGGGCTGCTCGGAAAAAGGGACCAATCGGAAAGGGGGGTTGTACCACTTCCTAAAATTGTGGAATTCGGTTAAGCAAGTGAATAAGCTATATTTGAGAGCTTATCACAAAACTAACCCGAATCAATGCCTAAACCGGATCAAATAAGCACTAGAATCAACTTATCAAACCAAAATTAAGCAACTTTTTGGATCAAACAATAAAAACATAAACTTTTTAATAAAACTTTTTAATAAGAAAAATAAGCTAATCATAAAAATAAGCCAATAAGCACAAAAGTCTTAAAGCTTAATCAAATGAAAACTTATAAAATGATCAAAAGATTAACTTTTTAAGCACGAAATCAATTAGAACAACACGGATCTTATGATATACGCACCAAAATCAATCTAAAATCAAAGAAAAGTAGAATGAGATTAAGGAATAAAAGCTTAAAATAGAACTTGATTAATAAAAATAAGCAATACAAAGTGTTTAATCTTGAAAGATTAAAAGAAAGAGATGAACTAGTGAGAGAAAGTTTAAGACTTTCTCTCTCTAAAAACTAGAGAAAACTAAGAAAAAGTGAAAAAATTAACTAAAAACTCTAACTGCCCTCCTAATGACTATTAGGAGGGTATTTATAGGGAAGGTGGAAGGAGTGCATGTGTTGCATCTTCTTTCTTGCTTTCTTCACGTTTTCTCGACTCGACTTTAATTCTTCGTCTTTGTCGTCTCGGGATTTGAACTTGTCTTTTAATTTTTCTTCTTCTATTAGACTTAAGTTCTTCGACTTCGTTAAACTTCCGTCTTTTGACTTTTTCTTCGATAAATCTTCAGAATAGGCCTTGGACTTCCGTTCTTTTTGTACTCTTGATCTTTTGACTTCGTCTTTTCCCGTTTTCTTCAATAAAAGCCCGTGAAAGCCCGTGTTTTCTTCCTTTTTCATATTTTGGTCCTAAAACACAATAAAAACACAAACCACGCATAATTCCGACTTTTACGACATAAATCACACGTTTTGGTCTTGTTATTATTGGAAATAAGTGGTAAAAGGATAAGTGTTTTCACACTTATTAAATCCCCTACACTTGACCATTGCAATGCCCTCATGCAATGCATTAATTTTAAAGCACGGTTTACATTTTTCATCATAAATAACCCACCTTGGCCTTTATTAAATACTAAACATAAAAGATAGAAATAAGTAAAGAAATTAAAATCTTACATTGGGTTTTGGCGGCCATGAACATTTATCATCCTCAAGTTTCATGTTCCCCATACCAAGCTTAAAAACGAGATCATTGTTATTATAAGTTAGCAAACTATCACGAACTCATGTGGGCCAATTATTCACTTAGACTCCCTTATTCCTAGGTGTATCTCTTATATTTTATTTTTGTCTTGAATGATCACGAGGATGCATTGTTTGACTTATTTCGATAGTTATTTAGTCCGAAAATAAGGTGAACGATTTAATCAATAGTTAGCTAAAGGACCAAATCTTTTAAAACTGCTTCTCGGGACCTCATAAAGTTCATATCTTGGCATAACTCGCTTCGCGATTTGAGACCTTTCTCGGACCGATATTTGGCAGGGACTTCATACTTCGAATCTTGAGAGACGTGCTTGAAATAATGGTCTTCTCTTCATAATAGGAATTTCTTCACTTGAAGTTTTGAGAGATTCTTCATCATTGGACCACGACTTCTTCATTTTTCTCCAATCTTTATTTTGGACTTTGATATACAACGATCCGCCTCCTTTTTAGGACTTGGATCTATTTATCCTCATACCTTGTTAGGGTCTTTTCGGATAGATTTCTCCATGACTTTTGGGGAGTTCTTGCTTTTCGTCGTGTGTCTTGATCCTTCATATAGATTTTCGATAAATGATTCTTCACATCACTTTTGGATCTTTAGCAACAAAATGTAGCCCTCATGCCTTGTTAGGGCCTTTTCGGACTCGCCAATCTTCGCATCCCGCTTCAATAAGTTATGCCTTGGCTATGAACTCTAATCCGTACCGAGCAACTTTTAAACGATCTGGGGCTAGAAGCTAAGTAACCTTTTAAATCGTACAACCTTATTTATTGCAGATAAATTTATTAACATGCAGAGGGAGAATAGGCTCATAATTAACTCACATAAATTCACGAAAGAATACCGAACTTATAATTGACTCTATCATCTCTCGTTCTCCACAGTTTAAAATCTCAAGGAATGAGACTTGTGGATGCTTAGCCTATTAAATCAAAGTTTTGGGTTTTCGAGTCGCCTATAGGATCTTGCAAATTCTTGGACTTTTTCAAGTTTAGAAATCGTGTTTTAAAGTTCCCTTGATAAACAACTCTCTAGGATCAATTATAGGAACTTGTGAAAAGTTCTTGTTCTTAACCCGTGAGAGTTAAGACTTTCGCGTTTTATAGCTCCCTATATAAAAGCCTAGCAAAACTTGACTTAAACACGTTAAGGATACTAGCTAGAGTAAACTTAGGTAAGTAAACTCGGGTTGAGTCAAAATGTTCACGACTAAGAAAAATCTAAAACCACTTTATTGAAAATACTATTCTAGCAATGGAGAGAAAATAAACATAACAAAGGCAAATACAACTATACAACTAGGCCAAAATAGATTAAAAATTTTGAAAAATGTCGAAAAAAACAAATTTTCCGGTTAAAATGAGGGCAAATTCATGGAAAAGACCACTTACTTCGATAGAAGTCCCCCCTACACTTGAGATAAACATTGTCCTCAATGTTTAAGCATGTGGGATTAAACTCCCCTACACTTAGGACATTGTGCACTTTGTTAAAATCTTGCTAAGGAAGGGACAACTAAAGTGAATTCAATGTGAACATATAAAATATGAAGTATTGAATCACAAGAGTTTAGGATAGAACCGGGAAGATGGGAAACACGGTATCACGGTTCGTCAAAAGTCATCAAGATGTTCTCTGAAGCTTTAATCCCTGCACAACACAAGAAACAAGACAACAAACATATGCGGGGGTCCCCCTACACTTATTATGAAAGCAGTAAAAGATAGAACACGGGTTGCCTCCCGAGAAGCGCTTGTTTTTGTTCACCGAGTCATGAGCCTGACTCGACCCAATTTTAGTTCATGGGGAACGTGGTGAGGGATGGAATCATCTCCTGAGAGATGTCCTCACCAAAGTACAGCTTCAAACGCTGGCCATTCACCTTGAAATTGGGCCCATTCGGCTGAGAAAGCTTAATGGTCCCATACGGAAAGACTTTGGCGACGGTGAATGGACCAGTCCAGCGGCTCTTCAACTTGCCAGAGAAGATCTTCAACCGAGAGTTAAAGAGTAGAACTTGATCACCAACGTGGAACTCTCGGTTCTTGATTTTAGCATCGTGGATAATCTTCGTCTTCTCCTTGTAGATCAGCGAGTTCTCATAAGCTTCATTCCTCAGTTCATTTAGCTCGTTGAGTTGAACCTTGCGATGATCACCGGCTTTGTTGATGTCGAAGTTAGCCCACTTCAAGGCCCAGTGCGCCTTATGTTCCAGCTTGATAGGTAGGTGGCAGGCTTTCCCGTACACAAGACGATAAGGTGTACAACCGATCGGGGTCTTGTAAGCAGTACGAAAAGCCCACAGAGCATCATCTAACTTATCGGCCCACGCAGCGCGATGCTCTCCCACAGTACGCTCCAAAATTCTCTTCAAGCCACGGTTGGATATCTCGGATTGCCCATTGGTTTGGGTATGATAGGCGGTGGAAAGACGGTGATTGACACCATACTTTGCCATGACTCGTGCAAATTGATCGTTGCAAAAATGAGTCCCGCGATCACTGATGATAGCACGAGGAACGCCAAATCGAGCGAAAAGCTGCTTCAAAAAGTTCACAACCACCCTCACATCATTCGTAGGAAGAGCCTTAGCTTCAACCCATTTAGAAACGTAGTCGACAGCGACGAGGATGTACTTGTTCCCTTTGGAGGATGGAAATGGCCCCATAAAGTCGATGCCCCATACGTCAAAGATTTCACATTCCTGTATGAAATTTTGAGGCATCTCATCCTTATGTGTGATCTTGCCTTGACGTTGGCAAGCATCACAATGCTTAACCATTTCGTGAGCGTCACGATAAATGGTGGGCCAGTAGAATCCAGAATCAAACACTTTCTTAGCGGTGTAGTTGGGACCAAAGTGACCATCGGTGGGTCCTTTGTGGCAAGCTTGGAGGATGTCAAAAGCTGCCGGTCCGTCAACACATCTACGAATAATCAGATCAGCACACTGTTGAATAGATAAGGGTCATCCCAAAAGTAAGTCTTAACATCATTCAAGAACTTCTTCTTTTGTTGGGATGTTAACCCTTGGATAAGAATACCACCCGCTAAGTAGTTTGCAATGTCCACAAACCACGGGGTGCCATCAAGATTGAGATTTATAGACATTAAGGTCTCAAGGGGAAAAGAGTCATTGATCTCTTTGTTCGGATGATCCCCTTGATATGGATCCTCAAGTCGACTCAGATGATCCGCGGCCAGGTTTTCGGCTCCCTTCTTGTCACGAATTTCAATGTTGAATTCTTGAAGGAGTAAAACCCAACGAAGAAGTCTTGGCTTAGAATCGTTCTTAGTCATCAAGTACTTCAACGCGGAATGGTCCGTGTATACAATGGTGGTGGATAAAACAAGATAGGGGCGAAATTTCTCAAAAGCATAGACAACAGCTAAAAGCTCTTTTTCGGTTGTCGTATAATGCAATTGAGCCCCCGTCATTGTTTTGCTAGCGTAGTGGATTGGTTGGAAGTGTTTATTCACAAGTTGGCCCAAAACCGCACCAATAGCAAAGTCGCTAGCATCGCACATCAATTCAAAAGGCAGCTCCCAATTAGGGGTAACCAAGACCGGTGCCTTAGTTAGCTTATCCTTAAGATGATTGAAGGCTTCGAGACACTCTTTAGAAAAGATAAAAGGAGTATCTTTTTCCAAGAGGTGGGTCATCGGGCGAGCGATTTTAGAGAAATCTTGAATGAATCGACGATAGAAGCCCGCATGACCCAGAAAACTTCTCACACCCTTCACGGTTGAAGGTGGAGGTAATTTGGCTATGACATCTACTTTAGCACGGTCGACTTCAAGACCGGCTTTAGAGATTTTGTGTCCTAGCACAATGCCTTCTTTTACCATAAAATGGCATTTTTCCCAATTCAGAACAAGGCGAGTGTCTTCGCACCGCTTAAGCATACGTTCCAAATTGGCAAGACAAGAAGAGAAAGAATCCCCAAAGACCGAGAAATCATCCATGAAGACTTCCATGGTTTGCTCAACCATGTCATGGAAGATAGCCAACATGCACCTTTGGAAAGTCCCGGGGGCATTGCATAAGACAAAAGGCATTCGTTTGTACGCAAAGGTGCCATAGGGACAAGTGAATGTTGTCTTCTCTTGATCTTGGGGATCGATGGGTATTTGGAAATAACCCGAGAAACCATCAAGAAAGCAGTAATATTCATTACCCGCTAAACGTTCAAGCATTTGGTCCATAAAAGGTAGAGGGAAATGATCCTTTCTCGTGGCATCATTGAGTTTGCGGTAGTCTATACAAACTCTCCACCCAGTAACGAGACGGGTAGGAATTAACTCGTTGTTTGCATTGGGCACAACGGTGATTCCGCCTTTCTTAGGCACACAATGGACTGGACTAACCCATGGTGAATCCGAAATAGGGTAAATCATACCCGCATCAAGAAGTTTGATAACCTCTTTTTTGATGACTTCATGGATTTTAGGATTCACCCTTCGTTGACTTTGAATTGTGGGCTTAAAGTCGTCCTCCATGAGAATTTTGTGTGTGCAGAAGTGAGGATCAATTCCGCGGATGTCGGAGATTTTCCAAGCGATAGCTCGTTTATGCTTCTTCAACACAGCGACAAGTCGGGCTTTTTCGTCTTCTTTCAGATCCTTAGCGATGATGACCGGTAGCTTCTCGTCGTCTTCCAGAAAAACGTACTCAAGATGAGGAGGTAGGTCCTTAAGCTCGAGAGTAGGAGGATCCTCAATAGATGGTGAAACTAACGATGGATCATCATTAATCACCTCTTTAGGAGAAGGAGGAGACAAAGGGTCCTCATTGAGAAGTCTCTCAATAGTACGAATATCTTCATCCCAATTGGTGGACAAATTATCATACTTAATATCGAGAGGACCCAAGCTAGCTTCGAAATCATCCAAGTCACTTTCTCCAAAAGGAGTCAATGTTGGAGCAATTGAGGCAACGGTCTCAACATTGGGTAGAGAAGAGATAGTACTTTTGCAAGCATCATGAAAATGTTCTTCACAAGGCTCATCGAGAACATCAATAGCATTAACACTCTCATACGAATAAGGTTGCTTAGAAATCTTACCCATGTTGAAGACAATTTTATCGTCACCAACTCTCATGATTATTTCGCCTGGGGCTACATCAATGAGAGTGCGACCGGTCCTCAGGAATGGACGTCCAACGATTAATGGAACACGGGGATCCATCTCGTAGTCAACGACAACAAAATCCGCCGGGAAGGTGAATTTGTCAACGCCAACAAAGACATCTTCGGCTATCCCCACTGGATAAGCAACCGTACGGTTGGCTAATTCCAAAGTCATTTTGGTGGGGACTAGCTCGGGGAGAGATAATTGCTTCCAAACACTTAAAGGCATTAAGTTTATACTAGCACCTAGATCGGCTAGGGCCATGCAATTCTCTACTTCCGGGAAGTTGCAAGGAATCAAGAAGCGACCCGGATCACCAAGTTTGGTGGGCAATTGCCTTAAGAGCACTGCGAAGCAATTCTCATTAAGGTGGGTCTGAGCAATGTCAAGAAGCTTTTCCTTATCACTTAAAAGATCTTTAAACATCTTAGCGTATTTGGGCATGTGAGCGAGAGCCTCGGCAAAGG
This sequence comes from Glebionis coronaria, assembly GCA_025667525.1. Classification (NCBI taxonomy): domain Eukaryota; kingdom Viridiplantae; phylum Streptophyta; class Magnoliopsida; order Asterales; family Asteraceae; genus Glebionis; species Glebionis coronaria. The sequence continues at coordinate 442,869 of JANFOE010000826.1, read as the reverse complement.
AGATGTTAAAATTCAATTGTTTAAACATTTTTAGAAAGTTTGAAACCTGAATATCATCCTTGCTCTTTTGCTTCTCTTTCCTTAACCTTGAGGGATAAGGTATATTGGATGAAGAAGAAGGCTTAAAGGGAATAGGATCACTCACAACCACGGGTGGTGGGGAAATGGGGATAGAAGGTGAAGAAGGTGGGGAAAGTTGCTCGGTTTCCTTGTTCACAATCACGGGTGGAGGTGTAGGAAGCTCGGGTTCCATATAACCTTTTCCACTACGAGTGGTGATTGCTTTCATCTCCCCTCTTGGATTCGCAACGGTATTACTCGGAAGAGTACCCGAAGAAGAGGGTTGATTACTTTGGATGAGTGAACCAATCATATCACGAAGGTGAAGAGCTTGATTGTTAAAAGAGTTTTGCATGTTCGCATTAATTGCATCACTGTGTTTGGCCATATCATTCCTTAGCTCGGCTCGAATATAGTTCCCTTGTTTTGCCATTTCTCCCTTCAAGTTGCGGACTTGACTCTGAAGATTCGTCACCAACTCCCGATTAGTCTTCATAAATGTCTCGACATCTGGACTCACTGCCATCGGTTGATTGAGAGGTGGAGCCTGGTAGGCTTGGGAATTTCCCTGAGTTGGGTATGGGTTCCGTTGGGATTGATATTGATTGTTTGCACGAGGTTGGGATTGATTGTAGCTTTGTTGTTGGTTCTGGTTTGCAGGAGGGAAACCGGGGGGAGCAAGATAATTGTTGGAGCGATAACTTAGCAAGTTACGGTCTCCTTGAGGGCGAGCTTGATAGCCTCCCGTGGGATAAGTACCGTATGCTGCGTTAACGTCTTCAGAATAATTGCCGTGAGTAGAAGGACACTCATTAAAGGAATGAGGACCACCACATGTGTCACAAGAAATAACAACGGCTTTAGCTTGTTGAGTTTGGTTAGAAGTCAAAATTTGGAGACTTTTGTTAATATCAAGAATAGCACGTTCCAAAACAGACGAGCTGGTGGTGGAAGAAGTAGATGAAACATTGACTCTCTGATTAGATCTTGAGGATGCGGAAGAATCCAAATTCTTGTGGTGAGTAGTCATGTTTTCAATCAACTCTCGGCACTCCTCCGGTCTCCTTTTCATAAAAGTACCACCGGCGGCGGCATTGATCGTGTCACGATCACGAAAAGTGAGACCATTGTAGAAGGTGTCAATGAGAGTGACGGGGAGCATATTGTGATTAGGACAGCGATCGATCAAATCATTGTAGCGTTCCCAAGCATCGAAAAGCGATTCATCATTCTCTTGCATAAATCCACTGATTTGGTTACGAAGGCTAGTGACCATGGATGGGGGAAAGTAGCGCGATAAAAAGCGTTGAGTCATGTCGTTCCACGTATGAATAGAATTCTTAGGAAGACGGTCAAACCATTTTTCGGCATGGTGAGAAAGTGAGTGTGGAAAAAGTTGGAGGCGAAGGTCATCCATAGAAACACCGGAGCACTTCATGCTTTGGGTCATGGTAATGAATTTGTCGAGGTGTTTGTTGGCATCATCATCCGGAATTCCATGAAATGGCTTCGTTTGCACTTGTTGTATCATGTGATGCTTCAACGAAAACTCCTGAGCCGTGACGTGCATTGGCGCAATCGGGCCTCCGCGTCCGTTCATGGTGGGTTGGCACAATTCCTCCATGGTTCGTAAATCAGGCAAGAGGACATTGTTGTTGTTGTTGTTGTTGTTGTTATTCAAATTGTGTTGAGGTGGGTGATTATTGTTGTTATTAACACCAGCCATATCTAAATCTTCACGAGTCTCGGGCTCAGAATAGTTCGAAGATCTAGTACGCATACACCTGCAGAAGAAAAATATACACAAAGAGAATATCTATATAATCGTTTTGGTGCAAAACCTTTTGAAAAGAATTGCTTTTTATGATTTTTTAAATGTTTTTGTATTTTTGAAGAGTTTTATATTTTTTTTATGGATTTTTGGAAATTTTTATAGCAATGAAAATAACGTTCAAATAACGGATCCCAAAATTCAATGCGTCTCTCACTAGAAACCGTTTATCTTAACGAAAAGAGCCGGCAGCGGCGCCATTTAATACTTGGTTTTTACAACCAAATATAAAATTCGTTAGTCCCAAGTCTTTTCGAATTGAAAACCGGTCTTAAGTGCGACTCAATCGTCTTTTGGTTAATCAAGAGAATGGTTTGGTTTGTTATAAACTATTAGCAAGTAATTAAAGTGTCGTTGAGTAAATGGAAGAATTAAGATTAATTTCAAATGACGAGTAAAATAAAAGGTAGCTAAACATAAAGATAAGATTAGAAAAATGCTTAAACACTTAATAAAAACTAACACTTAGAAAATTACTAAAAGAAAGTAAGGTCGGAGTATCAAACAAGTGCAACAATCGGAATGGGCCCAAAATGAGTCCCGATCGGAATGTTTTCCGATCGGTTGATCGGAAAGTGGGTGGGACAGCGATCGGAATAATGGACGAAGGCTACTAATCGGAATGTTACACAAGAGCATCAATCGGAATACGCAGAAAACCCCAATCGGAAAGTTAAGAAACACTCCAATCGGAATGTCGAAAAGTGATACCGTCGGAATACTAAAATGCTCAGTCGGAATCTACAAACCCTAATCCGATTGATCAATCGGAATGCGGAGATGGGGTCCGGTCGGAATAGGCTGCAGTTGGAAGGCACCAATCGGAAAGTCAAAGCCCTCTTCCGATTGGACTCAATCGGAAAGAGGGGGAGGGCTGCTCGGAAAAAGGGACCAATCGGAAAGGGGGGTTGTACCACTTCCTAAAATTGTGGAATTCGGTTAAGCAAGTGAATAAGCTATATTTGAGAGCTTATCACAAAACTAACCCGAATCAATGCCTAAACCGGATCAAATAAGCACTAGAATCAACTTATCAAACCGAAATTAAGCAACTTTTTGGATCAAACAATAAAAACATAAACTTTTTAATAAAACTTTTTAATAAGAAAAATAAGCTAATCATAAAAATAAGCCAATAAGCACAAAAGTCTTAAAGCTTAATCAAATGAAAACTTATAAAATGATCAAAAGATTAACTTTTTAAGCACTAAATCAATTAGAACAACACGGATCTTATGATATACGCACCAAAATCAATCTAAAATCAAAGAAAAGTAGAATGAGATTAAGGAATAAAAGCTTAAAATAGAACTTGATTAATAAAAATAAGCAATACAAAGTGTTTAATCTTGAAAGATTAAAAGAAAGAGATGAACTAGTGAGAGAAAGTTTAAGACTTTCTCTCTCTAAAAACTAGAGAAAACTAAGAAAAAGTGAAAAAATTAACTAAAAACTCTAACTGCCCTCCTAATGACTATTAGGAGGGTATTTATAGGGAAGGTGGAAGGAGTGCATGTGTTGCATCTTCTTTCTTGCTTTCTTCACGTTTTCTCGACTCGACTTTAATTCTTCGTCTTTGTCGTCTCGGGATTTGAAATTGTCTTTTAATTTTTCTTCTTCTATTAGACTTAAGTTCTTCGACTTCGTTAAACTTCCGTCTTTTGACTTTTTCTTCGATAAATCTTCAGAATAGGCCTTGGACTTCCGTTCTTTTTGTACTCTTGATCTTTTGACTCCGTCTTTTCCCGTTGTCTTCAATAAAAGCCCGTGAAAGCCCGTGTTTTCTTCCTTTTTCATATTTTGGTCCTAAAACACAATAAAAACACAAACCACGCATAATTCCGACTTTTACGACATAAATCACACGTTTTAGTCTTGTTATTATTTGAAATAAGTGGTAAAAGGATAAGTGTTTTCACACTTATTAGTGTGCATATTCGAAGAGCTGAATTCAGGGCAATTAGTTCTTCCGACTTCAAGTGCCTGAGGGCGTTGTGAGTTAGCAAAAGCAGCATGTCCTTAATATCCTTGAGACGAAGAAGTGGAAAATCGCCTTCTTGGATAGTGTAGACTTTTTCATCTTCTCTAATGAGTCTGATCTCTGTCAAATGCTGATAGCCTGTTTTGGGTTCAATCCTAACGCCTTGGATGCTTTTGATTCGAATTAGGGAGAAGACTTGAGAACCTGAGTTGTGCACACTTGCATAGTTGTAGGCGCGTCGCACACGCTCATCCTAATGTGAAGCACCCAATTCAGCATATCGATCATATGCAGGATATTGTTGTGGAACCCAGAGACGGTTAACTTTTTCTTCTAACCAAGGTATCAAATCCTAAGCTGCTGCCTTTACCAATGTTAAGGAAGTTGCATACTTGTTTGCTCCCTTGACCAAGTATTCGAGATCCTCACTGACAAAGAATTTAAGTGCAAATTGATCATCATCTGCAGTTGTAGTAGGAGGAGGTTTTTCAGGCGCATGAAGACCATCCCTTTGAGTAGTTCTCAACGCTTTTAGAAGTTCATTTGCGTTGTACTCGTATTCCGTGCTGCTGAGCCTTGATTTAACACGAAGGTTGGGATTTTTGAGTCCTCTCACAACCATTGATTGAGTTACATTAGACCCATAGTTGTACTCCAAGTATCTTGAAAAGTCTATCGGATTGCTTAGGAATTGAGAGAAATCAGCTTCATCAGCCTTTGTCAATGGACGAAGTGCAGCAACATTGGACACCCAAGGTTGTACGGGTGCATTTTCATCTTCCTCGAGTGTATCCACCCATGCTGGTTCACTTGACTCTAGAACATCAGGAACTGCAATAGATACATGAACATCATCAACAGGTTCTGCTACTGCTTTAGTGTCTGGTATGTCTTGGACTGGATCAGAGACTGGAATGTCTGGTACAGGTTGATCGGGTTCTGGCAGTTGTTGTTGCACTAAAGGTGTAGTGACAGAAGCAACTCGGGCAGATGTGGTTGCAGGAGTGGTTGTGGCTGGAGTATGTGATGAGGCTGTATTAGCATCTACATCATGAAACTTCTTGGTGCGTTTGCCTTGACGAGGTGTAGGTTTTAGAGTTTATTTACCTTTGGTAACCTCATCTTTAGAAGATTTTTCACCTTTGGACTTGTCTTGCTTGCCTCCATCCATTTTCCCTGTATCATCGTTCCCTTCTTCTTGATCATCACCATTTTTGCCATTACCATCACCATCACCATTATCATCACCATCGCTGTGTTTAGCACTTCCTTCTTCGTCATTGGTACCTTCTTTGTCATCAGTAACTTTGTCTTCATCACTCCCGCCTTTGTCATCACTATCTTTGTCTTCATCACCCTTGTCATCATCACCCTTGTTATCATCATCATTGTTATCATCATCATCGTCTTCATCATTGTCGGATTCATCTTCTTCTTCACTTAAGATATCGTAGGGAATTACAGAACCATGTTTCTCGAATATCTTAGTATCATGATCTATAGCCGTCTTAAGAGCTTTGTGAAGGATCTTTTGAGCTTTGGTTTTGCTGTAAGACCCGACTTGAATCATCCGAGCATGTAAGATTTTCTTTAACTCATAATCCGTGAACTTTTGAGCCATGAGAAAATCTGACTTTTTAGCGTCAAAAGACTTGATTATGACTTTGCTTGCAGCAATTTGTTTCAACTCGTCGCGCAGATTGTCAACAGATTCCTTGACCATTTCATCAAGTGATTGAACAATTGCTTCATTAGCTTCTTCAAGAACCTCTTTCTCAGCTCGGTACCTCTTTTTGAGGTCTCGAAGACGAATGAACGTTGCTTCGTGTTTGGCAGCTTCTTTTGCTTTGACGTGAGCTAGTTATTCTTCATGAAGTTTGCGAGATAATTCTAACTCTTCTTAGATTTTAGCCATTGCGTCTTCTTGAGATTTTCTTAAGGATTCTTCACTTTGTTGTCTACGAGTTAACTCTTCTTTAATCTGAACCATCTCTTCTTGTTGAGCTGTCAAGTGTTGTTCTATCTGAATCATGAACATTGTTCATAAAGATGGAATCAACGATATCGGTGCAGCTGTGGTTTGTAGTGTAGGAGTAATGGTCATGGCAGTGCTAGAAAATGAAGTGGAGAGAGGTCGACTTGGTAGAGTTAACGGGAGTTGCGTTGACGCAGGTGGAGTCTGTTAGCCTCAAAATATTGAGCCAAACAAGAATGCTCGGTCATATGTTTATTATGTATCGTACTTTAGAACGTTGTAATAGGTAGTATATTAGTCGTGTAATTACGGGCTTAACTTTAAGCTAAGGTTCATTAATAAGTAACCAAAGCCCAAAAGGAAAGCCCGGCCCATGATCATATAGCCCTTTAAGCTACATGTAAGCAAAGGCTATATAAACCCTTCCTAGCATGTTAGGAAGGGTGTTGGTCATTTCATTTTCTCTCTAATCTAATATTCCACAAGTTTCACCAACCATTTTCTCTCTACTTTCTCTCACTACTTTCTCTCTCTAGAATTCTTCTCATATCTTCCTTTCTTTCATAAATTCGTGTATTAACATCACATATATTTGGGACAACAATTGGTATCAATCGCCATGGGGTAGTTTTGTGCTTGGTTGTTGTGTTTTCATATGATCCGTTTGATTTGATCCATATTTCTTCCTCGAATTCAAGATTTTTCTTGTTTTTGATTGTGTTTCTTAACCGTATACCTTCTTTAATCTTGTTGTAGAGATTTGGTTGTTTTGGTTTGGTTAAAAACACGATCTTGTTGCCTAAAAGTTGCTAAATTTGTTGCCTAAAAGTTGCTAAAATCGTTGCCTAAAAAGTTGGAAAAAAGTCCCTTATTGCGACAGCTTGAATTTCGGAAAAGGAGAGTACGATTTCGATCGCAATAACCCTAGGGTTTTACTTTGCGATCAGTATTGCGATAGCCCCTTATTCCGATCTGGTCATTCCGATCGTTATTGCGATCTGGATTGTGACGAAATTTAAGGCAATCTTGAAACGTTACTCTGCCCACATTGCGACAGCCACATTGCGATAGGTGTTATTGCGACAGATTATTGCGATCAGAATATTCCGATCTGGGATTTCGATAGGTACACTTTGCGATCTGAACATTCCGATCTGAAGGATTCCGACAGGTGCACATTGCGATCTAAAGGACATTCCGATCCATGCAACATTCCGATGGGCATTCCGATGGACATTCCGATGACATCTTTAGCTAAATTTTGTTTGAGTATTTTTTAGATTTAGCCACCATCTAGACTAGTTTCGGAACGTAGGTCAAGTAAAATCAAATTTTTTCCATACTAGTTTTAGGACATTTCTAGCTCAATTTCAAAATTTGGTGATTACAAATTTTTTAGGTCTACCGTTTTGTCGGACTGAGGAATTTATTGTCGGGCTGAGAAAAAATCGCAATTTTCGGAATTTCAACAACCAAACAATCACAACACAACTACTTAAGATCCACATTCGATTCATCATTTCAGAGAATATTGAGATGGATTCTACTGCCGAATACCGTGTGACGAACAACAACATAATGGTGGCAGGTAACAAGGAAAGACCACCAATGCTTGTGTCGGGTCGATACGATCAATGGCAATCCCGTTTTATACGTTACCTTGACACAAAACCTAACGGTGATGCTTTAAGGCAATGTATCTTGGAAGGACCCTATAAACTCTCAAGGATTCAAGTTCCTGCAGTACCAGCCACAGACACAAGTGACGCACAACCCGCATATGAACGTGATGAAAAGAGGACCGACCTCACCCCAGAGAACCGTGCGTGGTTTGATGCAGAGAAGGAAGCAATCTACTTAATTCTCAGTGGCATTGGAGATGAAATTTACTCTACAGTTGACGCATGTCCTACTGCTCAACAAATGTGGACGGCCATTGAAAGATTGCAACAAGGTGAATCACTTAACAAACAAGATGTGAAAACTAAGATGTTTTGGAACTTTGGCAAGTTTACATCAAAGGATGGGGAATCAATTGATTCTTATTACTCCCGATTCTACAAGATGATGAATGATATGACCCGAAACAACTTGCAAGTTTCCACCATGCAAGTCAATGTCCAATTTCTACAGCAACTTCAACCAGAGTGGACACGATTTGTCACCTTGGTGAAACAACAACAAAAGTTAGACGAAGTTTCATATCACAAGCTCTTCGACATCTTGAAACAATTTCAAAATGAGGCAAATGAACTTCGTGCTGAACGAGTTGCAAAGATTTCCAATCCACTTGCTTTGGTGTCTACCACTCAACATTACCCAGATTATCACTCCCGTACTTCAAAGACCTACTCTACTCAATCATCATCACCACGATCATCCATTGTCTCCAAGTCACATGTTCCAACACGATCCCGAGGAAAAGAAGTTGCAAGAGCACCATCACCCATACCTGAGCAATCATTCGAAGAAGACAGTGATGAAGAAGTAGCTCAACGGGATAGGGAATTCAAGCAACAAATGGCTTTCGTTATGAAGCAATATAAGAAAATCTACAAACCCACCAACAACAACCTTCGAACATCTTCAAACTCGAGGAACACCCATGCACAGAGTCCCCCAAGGTATGACACACGAAGACGTGTTGAGAGTCCTCCAAAGTATGATCGACATCCTAAGTATGATAACCAGAGGGTGGCTACTGTTGTTGGAAATAGGGAAACTGTTGGTACTCAAGTTGTGCAACAAAGTGGGATTCAGTGTTTTAACTGCAGAGGTTTTGGGCATTTGGCCAAGGAATGCAGGCAGCCAAAGAGGGTTAAAGATTATGGTTATCATAAGGAAAAGATGTTGTTGTGCAAGAAAATGGAAGCTGGAATCAAGTTATCAGCTGAGGAAGGAGAAATGCTTGACGACACAGATGATGAACTCTCCGACCAAGAACTCGAGGCACATTATTCATACATGGCAAAGATTCATGAGGTCCTTAACGTCACTGAAGATGACAATGGTCCTATCTTTGATACCGAGCTAATTGATAAGGTACAAGATGATGCTGAATATAATGTGTTTGGTGATACACATGAGCATAGTGATCTACCAACAACAATTACTAACACGTGTATGATGGAAACGGTTGATAGCAATACCACACCCGATTCATCAGACATGTGCAATAATGGGTTTGAGGATGATCAACATGCAAATGAGTATGATGACGAGGAGCGTGTCGCGCTTGCTAATTTAATTGCTAGTTTACAAAAAGATGTCAATGAAAATAGAAAGAATCAAAAGCAATTAAAGAAGGCAAACGCAACGCTCACTCAAAACTTTGAAGAATGCAAAGCCGCTCTTATAAAAGCTAGTGAGACTATTGATAGTTATAGGGCTGAGCTTCTTCAAAAGACCAACGAGCTTGAGGGGTACAAAAGTCGTGTCATCAACGTTAAAAAGGACGATTTTGAAAATAAATACAATGAAGCTCTTGCTTTGTTAACTAAAGAAAAACGTCAATTTAATGTTTTATTAAGTGATGAACGTCAAAAAACGTACCTTGCCACAACAAAAGTTAATGAACTTGAACAGAGGATTTCTATGAACACCACCGATTCTGCTAAAATTCTTGACGAGAAGAAACAAGAGGTTGAAACATTAAAACAAGATTTCAAAAATAGACAAACCAAAGATACTGAAAAAGTAAAGGATCTCGAAGAACAAGTCGATTTTTTGAAAAAAGTTGTTTATAATACACATGACTCTATTCAAACCGTAAGAATGATAGCACCTCGGTCGTTTTTCAAGGGTCAACCTAGCTTTGCCACCCCCAAGTACCTCGAACAAGCTCAAGCTGCGAACCCCCATTTATATCTTGACGAGTCCGAATGGACCAATCATGATTGCCCTGTAGCTAACCTCGATAGTGAAGAGACGTCCCTTTGGGATGAGGAGAGTAGATCACCGGTCAATAAAGATTTTGTGAAACCATATAACTATGCTTATGAAAACATTCTTTATGGTCTTTTCACTCTACAAAAACAGAAGTCTCGTGAGGAATTATTTTTAGAATGCAAACAAAAAAGAATTCAATGGAAAAAAGCTTTTGCCACTAAGAGGAAAACTAATGTTTTTAAATATATTAATTATTTGCCTCTAGATGCTTCTAAAAGCAAAAGTAGAAAAATACTTGGTTTTCTTAAACACCACGTTAATAATGTTCAATCAATTGTTGAAAGCGATTGGGAGAAACGTCAAAAGGATAAGTGGAAAACCGAGATTCCTCACGACATAACTGTGCTTATGAAAGAACTTTTAATACCAAATACGAAGATAATAAAAGAACATGTTCTTGAGTTTGAAAGTCTAATTCAGTCTGAAATGTTTGATGATTTGAAATATGTTGAGTCTCTTGAAAAAGCAATTGATGACCTTCAAAATGACAAATTAGAATTTTCAAACGAATATGATCTACTCTTAGAGGAATGTCTCTCCAAAGATATTTTGTGTGTTACTCTTCAATCTTGTGCTGATATCGATGAATATTCTGATGTTGCATGCAAATATCTTGATAAAATCTAAGAGTGTGAGCGTCTTGAACTTGAGCTTTCGAAACATAAAGAAAATGTTGATAAAAAGGCTTTTGAGTTACTTCAACACAAAATTGATTTCCTTCAAAAACATTGTCATTCTCTTGAACTTGCTTTGCAAAAAGACGTTGGTAGTTTTCCACATGATAATAAATTGCAAGAAAAACTTTCCCAAACGTTTCGAGAAATGAACGAACAGAATTTGGAAATTAAAGGGTTGAAAGCTCAGTTACAAGACAGGGACAGAGCGATAGCAGAGTTGCAGAAACTCATTGCTAAGATGGGTGGGAAGATTGTGGAACCTAGTGTTAAGAAACCTGCTGTAAGACAACCCAATGCTCAAAAAGTGACTAGACCCTCTGTCTTGGGAAAACCATCTGTTTTCTCTAATTCTGCATTTGCAAAACCTGCGTTTGCCCCCAAGATGGATGGGAAGGATAGGTTACCAAAAAACACTCTCAAAACAAATATTCGATCACAAAGCATTGAGAACACAAATGTGGTTAAACCAGGGATGCATAGATTGACCACTAAACCCACACAAAACAAAGAAAGTCAATCACCTCAGACTTCTAGAAACACTAATAGACGTGTGTCTTTTACTACAGGAGTAGTCCCCACTGCTAGTGTTAGCCGGCCCCAGCTTAAGAGCAATCGCATGAATGAAAAGGTCTGGCAAAACAAAAGTCAAGGGAAGATGAAGCAAGTAGAAGACCACCCTAGGATTTTCAATGTTTCTAAGAATAAAACGTCTGTAATCGCGTGTAATGACGATTTGAATGATTCGACTTTGAATGCTATGAAAGTTAAGTTTGTTTGTGTGAAATGTGGAAAGTGTGCTAATGCTAATCATGCTATGTGTGTTTCGAATAATGTCAAAGGCGTAGAAACTAGAACTAAGAAGCAAACTGTGATGCCTATTAGTGCTAGAAAACCCAAACGCAAAGTGAACCATTCTGGTGCAACCCCCCCTAAGAAAAGTATTGCATCAGACTCCACCACTAAGAACCCTAGAAGCAGAATTAGGGAATTATATGAGTCTGCTAGCAAGCCTTGGAAATGGTGGTTTGCTAATCAATGTCCTCCAGGATATAAATGGATGCCTAAGGTTAGGACAGAAAATGTGACTACGAGCGTTAGTGTGCCTCTAAGTGATGAAACTAGGGAAACTTATGAATCGGAAATCACAACTAACATGGAATCCAATTTAACAAATGCTCCATCGTGTTCTAATTCTTCTGCAGGTGATCGAAGTAATTCTCTTCATAATGGACTCCGGATGCACGAAGCACATGACGGGGAATCTCAAGATTCTAATTAACTTCGTAGAGAAGTTCCTAGGTACGGTCCGATTCGGAAATGATCAATTTGCACCGATCCTAGGATATGGAGACTTGGTTCAGGGGAATATCACTATCAAAAGGGTTTACTACGTCGAAGGGCTCAATCATAATCTTTTCTCGGTTGGTCAATTCTGTGATGCGGATTTGGAGGTTGCTTTTAGAAAGAAGACATGTTTTGTTCGTGATTATGATGGGAATGACTTACTTACCGGCACACGGGGTACTGATCTCTACACTATTTCACTACAAGACTCCACATCTTCAACTCCAATCTGTTTCATGGCTAAAGCTTCAACGACTCAAGCTTGGTTATGGCATCAACGTTTATCTCATCTTAACTTTGATACCATCAACTTGCTTTCCAAGAAAGATATTGTGCGAGGCCTTCCTAACTTGAAATTCATCAAAGATCATCTTTTTTCTTCTTGTGAGCTTTGTAAAGCTAAACGGAGTAGTTTCAAAACAAAGACTACACCAAGCTCTAAAGGACGGTTAGATCTTCTTCATATAGATTTGTGTGGTCCCATGCGAGTTCAAAGTATCAATGGGAAGAAATACGTTATGGTAATTGTCGATGACTACCCAAGGTACACATGGACTCACTTCTTGAGGTCCAAGGATGAAACACCCGATGTTCTCATCAACTTCATTAAAGTGATACAACGTGGTCTTCAAGCTCAAGTTAAAGTGGTTCGTACTGACAGAGGTACTGAATTTTTGAATTCAAAACTGAGAAACTATTTTGAAGCTGAAGGAATTGAACATGAAACATCTATTGCTCGAACACCCGAACAAAACGGCGTTGTTGAAAGACGAAACCGTACTTTAGTTGAGGCTGCTCGAACATTATTATCCGCTTCAAAACTTCCACTATACTTTTGTGCCGAAGCTGTGTCAACCGCATGCTACACACAAAACCGCTCCTTAGTTATCCCAAGACACGAAAAGACACCATATCACATAATTAATGATCGCAAACCTTCACTCAAACACCTTCATGTTTTTGGATGTACGTGTTACATTATTCGAGATGGTGAAAATCTGGACAAGATGAAAGAGAAAGGTGATGCATGCATTTTAGTGGGATATGCAACTCAGTCAAAGGGATACAGAGTGTACAACAAGAGAACAAAATTGATAGTCGAGACTATTCATATCAGATTTGATGAATTGCAAGAAATGGCACTTGAATAAAACAGTTTAAGTCCCGATCCACAAAGACAAACGACTTCCGTTCACAACCGCACGGAACTCGGAACTCAAGACCACAACAATGAACCGTCAAGTTCAAAGCTGGTTCCTGAACATGTTCCTAGAGCAGATATGACAGTGGACACGACACTTGAAGAGTTGGAAATGTTATATGGACCAATGTATGATGAATATTTCACGGGGGAGAAACAAGTTGCATCGAAGTCTTCCACTGTCACTCATGATACGAATGATGATACCAATCATCATCAACAAAAGGATACAACTTCATCTACTTCAACACGGGTTGTTGCAGATTTACCTCCTCAGAATATCACTTCAACAATAGATCCTACAACATCCACAACTACTGTCATTGCTCCAGAGAACACACATCAAGCAGACGATGCATTATCTGACGAAGACGAATTTATCAACCCATTCGGTACACCAGTACACGAAACTGGAGAGTCTTCTACTCGCCATGTTGATCCGTCAAATATGCATACGTTCTACCAACGACATCCTTCAACACATCATTGGACCCGAGATCATCCTTTGGTTCACGTAATTGGAAACCCTTCACAGCCCGTTCGTACAAGACGACAACTAGCCACCGATGGCGATGTTTGTATGTTCGCACTCGCCGTGAGTACTGCTGAACCGAAAAACATCAAAGAAGCCATGGCTGATCATGCTTGGATTGAATCGATGACGGATGAACTTCAACAGTTTGAAAGACTTAAAGTCTGGGAACTTGTTGACAGACCATACGATGTGACTCCTTTAAATCTTCGTTGGATCTGGAAAAACAAGATGGATGAAGAAAACACGATCATCAAGAACAAAGCTAGGCTAGTGGCTAAGGGGTATGGCCAGAAAGAGGGAATTGATTTTGATGAATCATTTGCACCAGTTGCTCGGATGGAAGCAGTCAGGATTTTTCTTGCTTATGCTGCACATAAGGGATTCACTGTCTATCAAATGGACGTAAAGACGGCATTTCTTAACGGTCCTTTGAAGGAAGAAGTCTATGTCACGCAGCCGGAAGGATTCGTCAATCCTCATTATCCTGACAAGGTGTATCGTCTCCACAAAGCACTTTATGGACTCAAGCAAGCTCCAAGGGCGTGGTACGACGAGCTCTCAAAATTTCTGGTATCCAAAGGTTTCTCAAAAGGTTCCATTGATCTAACTTTGTTCACTTATAAATATGGGGATGACATTCTGCTTGTGCAAATTTATGTTGATGACATTATTTTCGGGTCTACAAACCCAAAACTTTCAAAATGGTTTGAAAAAGTAATGTACAGCAGATTTGAAATGTCTATGATGGGCGAACTAAAATTCTTTCTAGGAATTCAAGTTCACCAATCCCCAAGTGGTATCTTTATAAACCAAGCTAAGTATTGTCAAGAGATAATCAAAAAGCATGGTATGACTTCATGTGACCCCGTTGGGACACCATTATCAACCACATCGCTAGATGCTGACTTGGAGGGATTACCCATAGATCAAACGAGATATCGTTCCATGATCGGGTCCCTCATGTACTTGACAGCAAGCAGACCTGATATTTCACATGCTACGTGTTATTGTGCACGTTATCAAGCACGACCCACTGAAAAGCACCTCAAGGAGGTTAAACGGATCTTTCTGTACCTCAAGAATACCATTCATTTGGGACTCTGGTGTCCGAGGGAAACCGGTTTCTTTCTAACGGCCTATTCAGATTCTGATCATGCAGGGTGTCTTGATACACGAAAAAGTACTTCTGGTGGTGCACAATTTCAAGGTCAAGATAATCTTGTGGGATGGTCTTCCAAGAAGCAGGATTGCACGTCACTTTCATCAGCCGAAGCGGAGTATGTGTCTCTATCTGCGTGTTGTGCTCAAGTTCTTTGGATGAGAACACAACTCACGGATTATGGCTTCCACTTTGATAAAGTACCTATGTACTGTGACTCAAAGTCGGCCATAGCCATCTCCTGCAATCCGGTACAGCATTCCCGCACGAAGCACATCGATGTCAGATACCACTTCATAAAGGAACAAGTTGAAAGAGGTATCGTTGAATTATACTTTGTTGGAACGGATTACCAATTAGCCGACTTGTTTACGAAAGCTCTGTCGAAAGATAGGTTTGAGTACCTCGTTAGGCAAATTGGTATGAGATGTTTGACTCCAGCAGACCTGGAGATTCTGGCAAAGGTGCCTGCTTGATTTATCTATCAAACATCAACTTGTAAATATCTTTGAAAAAGCAAAATACAAAAAGATAAAACACATAAAAGCAAAACACAAAATTAAAAAATCTTTCAAAATCCAAAAATATTCTTCTCGACATGTCTTTCAGTATCGATAATATGGACGTGCCTAGAAATGTCGCTCAATAACGACACGGGTGTGTACATAAAGCTCGAATGAAAGTTGTAAATATTTTTCAAAACATGTCATTTCTTCTTTTAATAAAGGAAATTGTCTATTTTGGACAAATATTTCCAAACAACGGGTAGAGCAATCTATCACGGGTTGAGCTTGTCACAAAACATTCAACGTTTTGAGCTCAACACAATGGCTTGTAATCACTTTCAGATTGCAACCCGGAACTATATTCACGGGGGAGTGTACGATTTAGTACCCTTACCCTCAGCAAAAGAAGAGAAATCTTCTTACACTTGAGTGGATTCGTCAAGACATTCAAAGTCTATGAACTCAAGTTTATGCTTTAGAAAAACCTCTTCGACAAAAAGAAATAGGATTTTTCAAAAAGCGTTGAACACAATTTTTTCAAGAATTTCTCAATGATTATTCAAAATCTTTCAAAAATTGTGTGTTCAACAACTCCCATCCTTAAAAAGCGAAATGTGGATCATATCCTCACAATGACAATTCAATTGGATCAATTTTTGAGGGGGAGCATTTTTCACTTCATGCAAAAGATTAACACATCTTTCTCCCAGAGATTTCACGACTATTTTTTTCAACATATATTTTAATCAAATTTGGTATCTCTAATATCAAAAGATTTTATATATTAGAGATAGGGGGAGAAAATGTTCTAAGATAAGACTCAAGAACTTTAACTCTTACCTACATGTGCGAAACACTTTCGATTATCGATGCACATGTGAAGGGGGAGTATTTCTGAAACGACAAAACTAGCAAGGTGTTAAATGTTTTTCAAACACTTTGTTAGAATTTAAAGTGGTTTTCATGGTTACGATCAAATACCCACAACATCTTTAATTCACGACGTTATTGGTGTCAAAAGGGTGGTTAGGTTTAAGTCCTATGATCCAACCAGAACCGGAGGGATCTTCCCAGGGACAATCCAATAGATTATTAGAAGTCCTTAGGAAAGATGGAGTAGAATGTGAACGTAGCTGAATGCCGACTAAGTACTGATGATAGCACTGGAACAATCACAACAAGGTGATATGAATGATGTCTTGGTAAGCATTGAAGGGGTTGAAGAATGAAAAAGAAATGTAAGGATAAAGGGTCTAAAGAAAGAAGCCCTCCATACAACTTAGGCAGAAACCGGGTCAACTCATCATGAAGACAAACTCATCATGGACCCAGTGATGTGAAGCACAACCCTTTCCTAGCTACTCAGGCTTCTCTCAAAAGAAGTTTGTTTTATTGTCACGGAGAACAACATGACTTCTATTGACTTTCTCACTCCGAGATAGTTGATATTGAACAGGTGGCATCTGCTCCAGCCTCCGACCACTAAAAGTGCACAAATAGAGTCTAGAGCCAAGAGATCAATCAAATCTCGTTAGGACACACGGATGAAGATCAAGAGAGTCCTACGCTATATCCTTGTGATATTGCTAGAACACTCAGAGTGATACTACATAGTATTCACAATGATGAGTGGAAATCCTTCCAGTGTTAACATCAAACAGCACTACGGTAGGTCATATGCAAGATTCTTTATGAATTGAACATGTGAAAAACTGAAAAGCAACAGTGGTTAATTGATTCAAACTCGTTTCAGGTTTCTACGCAATATCTTTATGGTCTTGCTAGAACATTCAGAGTGATATTCATTAATATTCACAGTGACGAATGGAAATCCTTCTAGCGTCAACATCAAACAGCGCTACGGTAGGTAACTTGCGAGATTCTTATGAATCAAGCTTGTGTCAACTGGAAAGCAACAATGGTAAGATTCTTAATGAATCAAACTAGTTCCAGGAATTTGAATTGACGACTTTAATCAAGCGGATATTTATCCAATTGATTCACTCTTTATGTTCGCAGTCTTGCTTTGAGACGGTCGAGTAAAGAGAACGGCTAGTACAGTCGCGAAACCCTGTCAAGGAGATTCTTAATTGAATCTACCTGATCACAGGTACGATATTTTATATCGTATAACGGTCTTCACCGACCGGAGGTAAAACGCTACCGATCTAGGACGAATGTCAAAGCCATTCAGTCCGTGTCTATGTTTTGTCTCGAGAAGGTGGCGTCACGGTGTACACAGCAAAGTCAATGATTCAGAAACCACATACTCATGCCTAAAGACATATTCAACAATTAATAGTGTGAGCATGTGGATGAAGACACAAGATCGCAAGATGGCAAAGACAAGTCAAGGATGATTTGAAGATCTCAAGCTTAAAGACAAAGTCGAAAGACAACGACAAAGGCTCAAAGATCACAGCATGAAGGAACAAGACTACGATTACACGTTCAAGACTCATTTATGGCGAGATTAGTAATCTCTACAAATTTCCTAAATGACTAAGGTTTATGACCTCTCATTGGGGGAGATTGTTAGCCTCAAAATATTGAGCCAAACAAGAATGCTCGGTCATATGTTTATTATGTATCGTACTTTAGAACGTTGTAATAGGTAGTATATTAGTCGTGTAATTACGGGCTTAACTTTAAGCTAAGGTTCATTAATAAGTAACCAAAGCCCAAAAGGAAAGCCCGGCCCATGATCATATAGCCCTTTAAGCTACATGTAAGCAAAGGCTATATAAACCCTTCCTAGCATGTTAGGAAGGGTGTTGGTCATTTCATTTTCTCTCTAATCTAATATTCCACAAGTTTCACCAACCATTTTCTCTCTACTTTCTCTCACTACTTTCTCTCTCTAGAATTCTTCTCATATCTTCCTTTCTTTCATAAATTCGTGTATTAACATCACATATATTTGGGACAACAGAGTCTCTATAATAACCGGTGGGGGTAGAGTTAAAACTAGTGGAGGCATTGTAGTAACTGGTGGAGGCACTGTAGAAACTTGTAGAGGTACTGTTGAAAGTGGTAAAGACACAGTAGAAACTGGTGAGGTCACTGGAGAAACTTGTAGAGGCACTGTAAAAAGTGGTAAAGACACTGTAGAAACTGGTGGAGGCATTGTAGTAACGGGTATAGACACTGTAGAACTTATGACTTTGGTAGTCTCATCAAATGTTGTCGTATCATTGGACACGGTAACATCCATATCCTTCAATCCATCATGAGGTTGTTGTTCATCAACATCATCAGCAGTTTGGGCAGATTTGTCACGACGAGGTGTGTGCTCATCAGGTTTCCCAAATTCAGCAATATCAGAAGGTAGTATGGTTTCCTTTGCTTTCATACCAGAACCACTACCCCCAGTGTCTTTCTTACTTTGCATGATAGCTGCCTTGACATTTCGTCTTTCGGTTTTGCGAAGCATTTCTTCTTCATTGATATCTTCATCTTCATCCTCAAGCATTAGCTCCTTCCCACTAGACTTGGCAATAGTTTTCTTCTTTTTGGGCTTAGGTCAAGCTGTTTCATCTGATGGTTCACCTTGTTTGCGTTTGCCTTTGCCTTTGGGTTTTAATGAAAAGAACTCTCCCAATGAAGCTCTTTCCTTTTGAAGTTCCATTTCATCCAACAATTGCTTGTATGTCTCACTTGCTTTGAGTTCATCAGTCAACATATGATTAGGAATAGCGGTTGGAATACCTGAGTAAACACCGGTGTGTCCGTCGTGTTTTAAACCCGCAAGAATATCATCTTCATCGGGAGTATGCTGAGGACTTCCTTCAAGCTTATCGATTGAGGCATCTAATTGAATGAAGTGATGAATAATAAGCTTAATGAAACGTGGGAAAGGAAAGTAACCTATCTTCTTCTTGGTATTGTGGAAGAGTTGATAAGTAAAATCCTCCCATAGTAACTCTGCATAGTTCACATTCTTCCTCTCATAGATGCCCCAAAAGATACAAGCAGTTGAAAAACGCAAAGAGTCATATCCAGTTGATTTAGCAGTAAAACACCGAACGAGTATTCCGAAAAATGTTTTCCAAGGTTGACCCAAGTTAGCTGTAGTAAACCGAGACACCAGTCGTAAATCAGGATCACCGTATCCAAGAGAGTGATACATCTTCACAATTGCATTCTTGTCCGGGTCGGCTGTAAACTTTTGACCTGTAGGTGGTATTGGTAATCCAAATATTTGACGAAAGATAGAAATTGTGAGAATACATTCCTTTTTGTTGATGGTGAATGAGAACTTTTTGTCTGTTAGCCGTTTTTTGAAGCCCAAAATTCAAACATATAATCGGTTGGAACCGAAGCCGTACCCCAGAACACCTTCTTAATTGGAGTTTGATTAAGAATATCTGTGACTACTTTGAAAGCATAGTGAGCTAAGGCATAATCTTCTTTGTCTTCTTTTAGTCGAAAGTTGTTTGGTATGAACTTTAGAGCCTTGGCGGCTTCAAGTGCCTGATTAGCTTTGATTTGCTTCTCGGTAAGTTGAGACATATTTTCTGCTTAAGACAAACAAACATACAAGATTGATATACCCAAAAATATATATCATGATGTATCTATACCTAAGAAAATCAAGCATATACCAAGGACAACAAACAATACACCATTTCTGAATAAAGCTACAATCAGTGGATAAAAAGCACTTTTCAAAGAAAACAATTTTTTTTTTCGGAATAAACATTTTCAGAAAAAAACACCTTTTTCGGAATAACAGATATTTTCAGATAAAATCATCTTCTTCGGAATAATGACTTTTTCAATAAAAACAACTTTTTCGGAAAAATGAATTTTTCAGTAAAATCAACTTTTTCGGAATAATTGACATTTTCAGAAAAATCATCTTTTTCGGAATAAAGACTTTTTCAGTAAAAACAACTTTTTCGGAAAAATGACTTTTTCAGTAAAAACAACTTTTTCGGAAAAATGACTTTTTCAGTAAAATCAACTTTTTCGGAATAATTGACATTTTCAGAAAAATCAACTTTTTCGGAATGAACGACATTTTCAGAAAAATCATCTTCTTTAAAATAATGAATTTTTCAGTAAAATCATCTTTTTTGGAATAATGTCTTTTTTAGTAAAAACAACTTTTTCGAAAAAATGACTTTTTCAGTAAAATCTACTTCTTCGGAAAAATGGGCTTTTTCAAAGAAATCAACTTTTTCAGAAAAATGACGTTTTCAGTGAAATGCACTTCTTCGGAAAAATGGACTTTTTCAGTGAAACGATTTTTTCAGATTGGTATGTTTTCAGATAAATCTTCGGATAAAGGCCATGTTTTCAGAAAAAATCATGAGTTTCATAGAAATCTTCGGATAAACTAATTTTTCAGAAAAAAAATCTATGACATCCTAAACTGCCATCTCGTTATGATTCTTGGAGCAAATAGTGATTCTAAGGCATCCTAAACAACAACATCTATGATCTAAACCTATCCCTTTTCAAAAACCCACTTAATAATCCAATGATACAACCTAATTAAATTCATAAACCCTAAATTGAAATATTTGGGGATTTAACTAATTAGACTAATGCACAAGTGGATCATAATCAAAAATTAGATAAGAACTAGATTACCTTTGATGTTGTTTAGCAGATTAAGGCTGTGATAAGCTCAATGAAATAAATCAATGGCGGCAAGGTTGTGTTTTGAGTGTGTGAATAAACAGAGAATAGAAAATGAGAAGGGGGCGGTTTCAATATATTTGACTTAGGTCAAATCTAAACATTTTCCCTTTTTGCATGTTTAGTCCTCCTATTTTCGTCTTGTTTACTTTTGGTGACTATCCTATTTAAACACATACCATCCAAGTAACGAAATTGAACTCCTATGCCAGAACACACATTAATCATATAATCACGAAAAAAATCCTAAGACCGAGTCACATAAATCACAAAAAGTCACGAAGCACAACGAGTACACACGAAGAATAATACACCATAAAGTACGTAACCAATTAGTTTTTCTGAAAGACTTTTGAAGACCGATTTGATGATGAAAACAATTTGACATTTTCTCCCCCTTAAATACAGACACGTTTTCGATTTAAAGAGTTGTAGTCTTAGTATTTTAGAGAACTGATGAAAGACTTTTTCGATTAAGACGATATTAAAACAATTCGTGGTGGCAATAAGATATCTCTTATTTTAACAAAATAAGTGCACTGAAACGTACACAAATTTGTGTTAGACCAAGTTATGAAGTAAAATCGGTCCCTTGTATGGTTTTAAAGTAAACCATACCCGAGAAAATTAATTCCCGTTGTGAGCCAACGCTTTCGTAAGAAATACGTGACTTTAATGCGAAAAGCGGGTTGTAGTCAGAAATAACTACAAGCCATATGGGCATGTTTTAAAATATGTACAAATTTTATACGGACTCTATTTATGGCGTCGTGTCAATTTTAATTGACATTTCTAAGGCCGTAAATATTACCGTACTAAAAGACATGCCCGTTTTAAAATGAAAAATATTTTTGGATTTTCTTAGTTTTATATTTTTTATGGATTTTCTGAGTTTTATACTTTTTTATGGTTTTTCTATGTTTTATATTTTTGTATTTTTCTTTTGGTGGTTTTAAATATATACTATAATATACAAGATCACGATCAAAGGATACTCTAGAATAGTTTACCACCACTATTCTTCAGATTCTTCTGCCAACTCCTTAAGTGTCGCTGGTGAGAATGATTTCATGCCTAGCTTTTCGATCAAAAACTCGATACGTCGTCGATCTAAGGCCTTTGTGAATATATCTGCCAGGTGATACTCAGTGTTGACGAAGTACAGTTCGATCACTCCATTTTCCACTTGCTCTTTGATGAAGTGGTATCGTATGTCAATGTGCTTTGCCCGGGAATGTTGAACGTAGTTGCAGCACAGAGCAATAACACTTTTGTTATCACAGTACATCGGGAGTTTGTTAAAGCCAAGACCGTAGTCAGTTAATTGTGATCTCATCCAAAGAACTTGAGCACAACAACTGGACATAGCAATGTATTCAGCCTCAGTACTTGATATCGTAGCGCTTTTCTGCCTTTTTGATGCCCAACTAACCAGTCTATCTCCAAGAAGTTGCACACTGCCAGAAGTGCTACGTCTAGTATCTTGACACCCAGCATAATCCGCATCTGCATATGATATTAGTGCAATAGACGAATCCTTCGGATACCACAGACCACGATGAAGTGTTCCTTTAAGATACCAAAAGATCCTTTTCACAACATGTAAGTGCTTTTTGGTAGGCCGAGCCTGATACTGGGCACACATGCATATAGCAAATTGCAAATCAGGCCTGCTAGCAGTCAGATTAAGTAAGGTGCCGATCATTCCACGGTAAAGTTTAGGATCGACAGCTATCCCTTCCTTATCTTCATCTAACTTAGATCTCTCCACCATTAGAGTATCCACGGGGTCACAATTTTCAAAATGATATTTCTTTAATGATTCAAGAGCAAATTTGGATTGATTAATGAAGATGCCTCTGGGATTCTGAGAAATTTGTAACCCTAAGAAAAATGAAATTTTTCCCATCATTGACATCTTAAAACGTGTGGACATAATTTTCTCAAAATGGTCAGACAGTCTTTGATTAGTAGCAGCAAATATTATATCATCAACATAAATTTGTACCAGAATCATGTCGTTGTCCTCTTTGAGAATAAATAATGTTGGGTCCACTTTGCCTTGGAGAAGCCTTTCGAAATGATATAAGACGATAGGAGATCGTACCACGTGCGTGGAGCTTGTTTCAACCCATAAAGAGCCTTCTTGAGCTTGTACATGTGATTAGGATACTCCAAATTGACGAATCCATTCGGCTGGCTTATGTAGACATCTTCCCTTAATTCACCATTAAGAAATGCCGTCTTAACATCCATTTGGTAGACGATCATGTTCATGTGAGCAGCATAAGCAAGGAATAGTCTAATTGCCTCCAATCGTGCAACAGCAGCAAAGGATTCTTCAAAATCAATACCCAAAGCCTGTTTGTAACCTCTTGCAACCAATCTAGCTTTGTTCTTTAGTACTCCACCTAACTCATCGAGTTTAACCTTATATACCCACAACAATGTAAGGATTTCAACGTTGCTGGGTAAAGGAACTAATTCCCACACTTCAAGACGTTGAAATTCATTAAGTTCCTCTTGCATGGCTTCAATCCAAGATGATTTAGTCATAGCTTGTTGCCAGTTTTTAGGTTCAGTATCGGAAAGAAATGCATCAAAGTAGCAATATAATGCATGTTCTTGGAGTTGGTGGCGAGTTAAGACTGGTCGATTGATGTCACCAATAATATTGCAGATTGGGTGATCCTTTGTCCATTTCGTGTTGTGAGTTTCAATCCGTGGTGGTCGGGAGTGAACGATTGCAGGAGCTTCTTCTGGGGAAGACGCACCGTTTGGGTTTTCAGGTATGTGTGAACCAAAGAAAGGAAGCTCTTGTAAGTGAGAAAATTCCAAATCGTGATCATAGTGATCCTCTTCAACATCATTAGGAACGAGTGGGGTGAAGATTCATGTGTGGTTTGTGAATTGGTGGGGGATGGGACATCTTTTTTAAGAGTGACAGTAGATGCCTCTGACGGATTTCCATTATCTTGAACAATAACTTCAGGAATTGGAGCTACTGCTACAGGTGCTGGAGAATCATCACTAGGTGGATCAAAGAA
This sequence comes from Glebionis coronaria, assembly GCA_025667525.1. Classification (NCBI taxonomy): domain Eukaryota; kingdom Viridiplantae; phylum Streptophyta; class Magnoliopsida; order Asterales; family Asteraceae; genus Glebionis; species Glebionis coronaria. The sequence continues at coordinate 418,959 of JANFOE010000826.1, read as the reverse complement.
TTCATCAAACATAGGTTGAAATAACTCATCCCACTCGGGCCTTGTAGGTGGTATGAATGATGAAGACGTAGGATTGTTGGGAGTTAATCCGGAACTAATTTTACCGGTTCCCATCTCATGTAATGCGGGTTCAGAGCTGTGTTGCTCAGAAGCCATCGCTGTCAGCTCGTCAAAATCGGCATCCAAAGTTTCTACTATCTTGCCAAGACGACTGATACAAGGTTTTCTATGGGTTCTAATTCTCTCTCAGTCCTCTCGAATTGATCTCAATTTTGAGTGGAATGATTTGTTCTTGGTGACAAAAAGGAGTTTGGTTTTCTATTCTATTAAAAAGTAAAGCTAGACTTAAAAATTTAAATCAAACAGTAAATGAAAAATACCCTAACAGAAATTACCCTATTCGGAAAACAAGTACTTCGCGGAAAGCATTCTTCTATTCGGAATAATTTGCAACTCGGAATACAATCTCTATTCGGAAAATACAGTCTGTTCGGAAAAACACAAACCTATGCGGAAAAGAAACTCTATTCGGAAAACATGTCCTATTCGGAAAAACAGATCCCTATTCGGAAAAACTGGCTTATGCGGAAAGTAAGTGCTATTCGGAAATCTGGTTCAATTCGGAAAAGTTGTTCTATACGGAATAAATTTCTTATGCGGAAAAACTGGCTCTATTCGGAATATATCAAATATTCCGAGTAATGAAATGGCAAATTTTGCTATGCGGAATAATTTATTCCGAGTAAAGGAAAAATAAAAAGCCCTATTCAGAATATGTAATATTCCGAATAAGGGAAACAGAAATCGTCTATTCGGAATGTCCAGAGCTGAAGAACAGTAGCAGTTAGGGAAGAACGATTTTCGATTCAAAACACAAAATTACTCAAAAAGGTTTTTACCAAATCAACCAATCATCATTTAAATACCATAAGTAACAAATCCCAACAATAAAAACACAAAATCAACAACTTTTTAAGATCAAACTTGAACCAAATAAAAACTTAAGAACTTGCAATAAAAAGATGATGAAGAACAAGATGAATAGAAAGATTGGATTGAAAGATTAATGTAAAAGTTAACAATAGTAATGATTAAAACTTACAAGATTGAAGGAAAAATTAAAAATCACCAATCACCCTAATGGTGTTGGAGATGAAACGAACCAAAGAACTAGGAAAAGAAAAATTGAAAGCTAACTCCCTAATTGTGTGTGTAGGAGATCCTTTTATAGTCCTTAGTGGTTGGTTGGTGAGTGGGCTTTCTTCTCTATCTTTCGTCTTCTCGTCTTTTCAGAAAAGTTGACGTTTTTGATTCTGATTCGGGATTTGTCGTCGATTAAATTCAACTCGTCTTTTAATTTCTTCGTTTAATAGACTTGAGTTTCTTCGACTTATGTAAATCTTCCATCTTTGGTCCTTTTCTTTGATAAATCTTCGAATAGGCCTAGTGACTTTAAATCTTTTGCATCTCTTGGACAATAGACTTTATCTTGAGTCTTTTTTCTTCAGTAAAACCCGTGCAATCCCATGTTTTCTTTAATATTCATCCGGTTAGCTCTGAAAACACAATAAACACAAAAACCACGCATAATTCCAAACAAATGATATTAAATACGTGTTTTGGTCTCGTTTTAGCCAGAATTAAGTGGTAAAAGGATGGGTGTTTACACACCTATCAAATCCCCTACACTTAACCATTGCCATGCCCTCATGCAATGCTTAGTGATAAAGCAATTTTACACTTTTCTCATAATTAATCAACCTTGGCCTTACTAAATGAAAATTAAAATACTAAGAGAAATTAAAATTTTAAAATAAACAAAAGGATGGAAATAACTTGCAAAGAAATCAAAGACTTACATTAGGGCTTTGGTGTTGCGAAGATTTATCACCCTCAAGTTTCACGTTCCTCAAACTAAGCTTAAAAACGAGATCATTGTTATTATAAGTTAGCAATTCAAACACTTACACACATGGCTTAATTAAATGCTTAAACTCCCTTATTCCTAGGTGTATCTCTTATATTTTATTTTTGGTCTTAGAATGATCATGAAGATGCATTTTTGAGACTTATTTTGATAGTTTATTTAGGCTGAAAGCAAAGTGGGACGATTTGATCAATAGTTAGTTAAAGGACAAAATATCTTAAAACTGCTTCTCGGGATATCAAAAAGTTCATATCTTGGCATAACTCGGTTCACGATTTGAGACCTTTCTCGGGCCGATATTTGGCATGTACTTCATACTTCATATCTTCGAGAGACGTTCTTGAGATAATGGTCTTCTCATCATAATAGAGTTTCTTCACTTGGAGACTTTTGAGGGGTACTCCAACTTTGTTGACCACGACTTCATGATTATTTCTTCAATCTCTAATTGGGATTTTGAGATACAACGATCCGCCTCCTTTTCGGACTTGGATCTATTTATCCTCATACCTTGTTAGGGTATTTTTAGATAGACTTCTCCATGATCTTTATGGGAGTTGATTGCTTTTCGTCGTGAGTCTTGATCCTTCATATTGATTTTAGGAATAATGCTTTTCACATCACTTTGGATCTTCAGCAATAAAATTGAATCCTCATGCCTTGTTAGGGCCTTTTCGGACTCGCCAATCTTCGCGCCCCGCTTCATAAGTTATGCCTTGGCTATGAACTCTTATCATTACCGAGCAACTTTTAAACGATCTTGGGCTAGAAGCTAAGTAATTTTTCAAATCGTACGACCTTACTTATTGCAGATAAATTATTAGCAAGTGGTGGGAGAATAGGCAAATAATTACACCAAGTGAGCTTGCGTAAGAATACCGACTTATAATTGACTCTATCATTTCTCGTTCTCCACAATTTAAAATCTCAAGTAATGAGACTCGTGGATACTTAGCCTAATAAACCAATTAAGGTCTACATGGTTAAGGATACTAGCTAGAATAAACTTGGATAAGTCTATTCGGGTTGAGTCAAAATAAACGCAACGGGCCTAATATGACAAAGATTTCTAAACTAGCTACATCACTTTATTAATATTTTTGAATTTATTGCGGGATATATACATATGAAAGCAACGATAAAAATTTAAAAATTACGACTAAATGGCCAAAGTTAATAAAAAATTTGAAAAATGTTTGAAAAAGATGATTTTCTGGTTTAATGAAGGCATTTTCATGGAAAAGTCCACTTAAAAGTTCGATAGAAGTCCCCCCTACACTTAAGATAAACATTGTCCTCAATGTTTAAGCATGTGGGAAAAGTCTCCCCTACACTTATGACATTTTGCACGTTGGTTAAATCAAGTTAAGGAAGAGACGACTAAAGTGATCAATTATGAAGAAAATTGAATCACGATAGTTGAGAGATAGAACCGGATTTCGGATAACACGGGAGCACGGTTCTTCAAAGATTCCAAGAGTGAAATTATCCCTGTAATTACATCACCACACAAACACAAACGACAAAAATAGGTCTTCCCCTACACTTAGGGGGTTAAAGGGATAGATACTCGGGTTGCCTCCCGAGGAGCGCTTGTTTTTGATAACCGAGTCACGAGCCTGACTCGACCCAAAATTAGTTCATGGGGAACGTGGTGAGGGATGGAATCATCTCCTGAGAGATTTCCTCACCAAAGTACAACTTCACTCGTTGGCCATTCACCTTAAAATTCGGTCCATTAGGTTGAGCGAGCTCGAGAGTACCATATGGAAAAATTTGGGCAATGGTGAATGGGCCGGACCAACGAGATTTGAGCTTGCCCGAAAAGATTTTCAACCGAGAGTTAAAAAGTAAGACTTTGTCTCCAACATGGAACTCTCGGTTTTTGATCTTGGAGTCGTGAATGAGCTTAGTTCTTTCCTTATAGATCAAAGAATTTTCATAAGCCTCATTCCGAAGTTCATTCAGCTCATTGAGTTGGATCTTACGTAGGTCACCGACTTTGTTAATATCAAAATTAGCCCACTTCAAGGCCCAATAAGCCTTGTGCTCCAACTCAATGGGGAGGTGGCACGCTTTCCCGTACACAAGACGATATGGTGTACAACCAATCGGAGTCTTGTATGCAGTACGAAAAGCCCACAAAGCATCATCAAGTTTATCAACCCATGAGGCACGATGCTCTCCCACGGTTCTTTCCAGAATTCTCTTAAGACCTCGGTTGGATATTTCAGCCTGGCCATTAGTTTGTGGGTGGTAGGCTGTGGAAAGACGATGGTTTACACCGTACTTAGCCATGACTCTAGCAAATTGTTCATTGCAAAAATGAGTCCCACGATCACTAATAATGGCACGAGGCACACCGAATCTAGCGAATAGAGCTTTCAAAAAGTTACAAACCACCCTTGCGTCATTAGTGGGTAAAGCTTTGGCTTCAACCCATTTGGAGACGTAGTCAACGGCTACAAGGATGTATTTGTTTCCTTTAGAAGAAGGGAATGGCCCCATAAAGTCGATACCCCAAACATCAAATATTTCACACTCTTGAATGAAATTCTGAGGCATCTCGTCTTTATGTGTGATCTTGCCTTGTTTCTGGCAAGCATCACATCGTTTAACCATATCGTGAGCGTCACGATATATGGAGGGCCAATAAAATCCCGAATCAAACACTTTTTTGGCGGTGTAGTTGGGACCAAAGTGACCACCGGTGGGTCCTTTGTGGCAAGCATCGAGGATTTCCAAAGCTGCCGGTCCATCAACACATCGACGAATAATCAGGTCGGCACATTGTTTGAATAGGTAGGGGTCGTCCCAAAAGTAAGTCTTGATGTCGGTGAAGAACTTTTTCTTTTGTTGAGACGTCAACCCTTCCTTGAGAATTCCACCCGCCAAGTAGTTTTCAAAGTCCGCAAACCACGGGGTTTCATTCGACTTCGAGTTTATAGACATTAAGGTCTCCAAGGGAAAAGAATCATTGATTTCTTTGTTCGGATGATCCCCTTGGTAAGGATCCTCAAGTTTGCTAAGATGGTCCGCGGCTAGGTTTTCTGCTCCTTTTTTATCACGAATTTCGATTTTAAATTCCTGGAGCAGCAAAACCCAACGAAGAAGTCTTGGTTTGGAATCTTACTTTGTCAACAAGTACTTCAGCGAGGAATGATCGGTGTAAACGATTGTGGTGGAAAGGACAAGATAGGGGCGGAATTTTTCAAAAGCATAGACAACAGCTAAGAGCTCTTTTTTGGTTGTCGTATAATGCAATTGTGCCCCAGTCATTGTCTTGCTAGCGTAATGGATTGGTTGGAAGTGTTTGTTCACTCTTTGTCCCAGAACCGCACCAATAGCAAAATCACTAGCATCGCACATTAACTCAAAAGGCAGCTCCCAATTGGGGGTAACCAAGACGGGTGCCTTAGTTAGCTTATCTTGAAGCGAGTTGAAGGCTTCAAGACACTCTTTGGAAAAGATAAAAGGAGTATCTTTTTCCAAGAGGTGGGTCATCGGGCGAGCGATTTGAGAAAAATCTTTGATGAATCGACGGTAGAAGCCCGCATGGCCCAGGAAATTTCTCACACCCTTCACGGTTGAAGGTGGAGGCAACTTAGCGATAACATCAACTTTAGCACGGTCTACTTCAAGACCGGCTTTGGAAACTTTATGTCCCAGCACGATGCCTTCTTTTACCATAAAATGGCATTTTTCCCAATTTAGAACAAGGCGAGTGTCTTCGCACCGCTTAAGCATACTTTCCAAATTGGCAAGGCAAGAAGAGAAGGAATCCCCGAAGACCGAGAAATCATCCATGAAGGCTTCCATGGTTTGTTCAACCATGTCATGGAAGATGGCTAACATGCACCTTTGGAAAGTCCCGGGCGCATTACATAAGCCAAAAGGCATTCTTTTGTAAGCAAAAGTGCCATAGGGACAAGTGAATGTTGTCTTCTCTTGATCTTGGGGATCGATGGGTATTTGAAAATAACCCGAGAAACCATCAAGAAAGCAGTAATATTCATTACCCGCTAAACGTTCAAGCATTTGGTCCATAAAAGGTAGAGGGAAATGATCCTTTCTCGTGGCATCATTGAGTTTGTGGTAGTCTATACAAACTCTCCACCCAGTAACGAGACGAGTGGAAATTAACTCGTTGTGTTCATTGGGAACAACGGTTATTCCGCCCTTCTTGGGCACACAATGGATTGGACTAACCCATGGGGAATCCGAAATAGGGTAAATCATACCCGCATCAAGAAGTTTGATAACCTCTGTTTTGATGACTTCATGGATTTTTGGATTCACCCTTCGTTGGCTTTGAATTGTGGGCTTAAAGTCGTCCTCCATGAGAATTTTGTGTGTGCAGAAGTGAGGATCAATTCCACGAATATCCGAAATCTTCCATGCAATAGCCTTCTTATGATCTTTCAACACGGCGATAAGTCGGGCTTTCTCTTCATCCTTCAAATCCTTAGCAATGATGACTGGCGACTTCTTCTCTTCTTCAAGGAATACATACTCGAGATGGGGCGGCAACTCCTTAAGTTCTAGATCCGGAGGATTGTCGACGGGAGGCGTATTCGAAGTCGGAGTATCGATAGCAATAACCGTGGGAGATGGAGGAGAAGGATTGTCTTCTTTGAGAAGGTTTTTAATGAAGCTGAGATCTTCATCCCAATTGGTAGTAGAATCGTCATTGTCTAAATGCACATCTCCCATGGTGGCTTCCAAATCTTTCCAAAGGAAATCACTTTCTCCAAATAGAGATAGTGATGAGTCGATAGAGGAAACGGTCTCAACAATGGGAAGAGAGGTAGGAATACTTTTACAAGCATCTTTGAAGTGTTCTTCACAAGCCTCATCAAGAACGTCAATACAATTAACACTCTCATATGAATAAGGCTGTTTAGAATGCTTTCCCATGTTGAAGACTACTTTATCGTCACCCACTCTCATAATAAGCTCACCAGCTTCAACATCGATGAGAGTGCGACCGGTCCTCAAGAATGGACGACCAACAATTAGTGGCACATGGGGGTCCATCTCGTAGTCGACGACAACGAAATCAGCAGGGAAGGTGAATTTGTCGACTCCTACAATGACGTCTTCGGCTATCCCCACTGGATAAGCAACCGTACGGTTAGCTAATTCCAAAGTCATTTTGATGGGGACTAGCTCTGGGAGAGATAATTGCGTCCAAACACTTAGAGGCATGAGATTAATACTGGCACCTAGATCGGCTAGGGCCATGCAATTCTCTACTCCCGGGAAATTGCAAGGGATAAGGAAACGACCCGGATCACCAAGCTTAGTTGGCAATTTCCTTAAGAGCACTGCAGAGCAATTCTCATTAAGTTGGGTGTTGGCAATATCGAGGAGCTTTTCCTTGTCACTCAGAAGATCTTTAAACATTTTCGCGTATTTGGGCATGTGAGCGAGAGCCTCAGCGAAGGAGATATTGAAATTCAATTGTTTGAACATTTTAAGGAAGTTCGAAACCTGAATATCATCCTTGCTCTTTTGCTTCTCTTTCCTCAACCTAGATGGATAAGGTATATTGGAAGAAGAGGAAGGCTTTGGGAGAATAGGATCACTCACATCCTTGGGTGGAGGAGGGGTAGAAGGAAGAGGTGGAGAAATTGGGGAAGGAGAAGGATGAGGAATAGGAGCAGGTGACTCGTTCTCCTTAGTCACAACCACCGGTGGAGGTATAGGAAGCTCGGTTCCTTGGTACCTTTGCCACTTCGAGTGGTGATTGCTTTCATCTCCCCTCTTGGGTTCGCACCGGTGTTACTCAGAAGAGTACCCGAAGAAGAGGGTTGATTACCTTGGAAGAAACAAGCCATCATGTTCCTCAGATCATTAGTTTGGCTATCCAACGTGTTTCTCATGTCGGCTCTCAAATCGTTTCCTTGCTTGACCAAGTCTGCTTTCAAGTTTCGCACTTCCTGTTGGAGATTTTCCACAATCACATCATTAGTCCTCATGTAGGTTGCAACCTCTTGGTGTAATGCAGTGGGTTGGTTTGGAGGAGCATTGTATGCGGGTGGTTGATAAGCAGGTTGTTGGTAAACTTGGTTGTTACGTTGAGGTGGTTGTTGCTGCTTGTGAGGAGGTATGTATGGTTGTCGAGGTTGTTGTTGTTGTTGAGGAGGGCGATTGAGGTTTTGTTGTTGGTTTGGGTTGTTTGGGGGAAAACCAGGTGGGGAAAGATAATTGTTAGAGCGGTAGCTAAGCAAATTACGGTCACCTTGAGGTCTAGCTTGATAAGCAGGTTAGGATAGGTGCCATATGCCGCATTCACATTTTCAGCAGGGTGGTCTTGGGTGGCGGTACAAGTTATGTAAGAGTGAGGACCACCGCATATCTCACAAGGTTGGCTGACAGCGTTCACTTGAGCGTTTTTGGCGTTGTTGCTGTTGTTGTTGCTGACGGTGTGGGTGACAAGCGATTCAAGAAGCGTAGTGATTTTGTCTAATCGCATGTCGATGTCACTAGTGCTAGCACTAGCGACATTGGTCCGAACACTCTTGGTTTGCACACGAGATTTATTCTCAATGATGTCCCAAGCAGCATTGGAAGTCTTAGCCAATAGATTACCCCCCGAGGCACTGTTCAGTGAATCTTGGTCACTCATGCTTAAACCATTGTAAAAAGTATTAATTTGATGTACTTTGGTAAAACCATGTTGTGGGCATTTTCTTAAAAGATCTTTGAAACGATCCCAAGATTCACTGAACGACTCATCGTACTTTTGGTCAAAATTTATGATTTCATTCCGCAAAGCGGTAGTACGAGAGGGTGGGAAAAAGTAATTGATAAACTTTGTTTCCAAATCCGTCCACGAGAGAATACTCTGTGGCGGTTCCTTAGCAAGCCAATGCCGGGCTTGTCCCTCTAAAGAAAAGGGAAAAAGTTGTAACCTTATAACCTCCTGTGGAACACCATTGAACTTGACCGTGTTAGTGAGTTGCAAGAAAATCTTGATGTGGTCGTGTGGGTCATCAATGGTACGTCCCAAGAATGGTTGAGCGGAGACCATCTGGATAAAGCCTGATTTTAGCTCAAAGTTGTTGGCGGCAATTGGAGGTATGACAATTGGATCCGTGTTGCCATCTACATGAGCTTGCAGCAGTTCAATCATAGGGCGATTATCTGGAAGGGGCTCATTGTTGTTGTTATTGTTCATGTTGTTGAAAGGTGGGTTGTTGTTGTTATTATTGTTTAGAGGTGGTATACCGGCCATGTCTAAGTGATCGAGAGGCTCGGGCTCTTGATAAGACGTGGATCGAGTGCGCATACACCTGCAAAAGAACTAACAAAAATATTTTTGGTTTTTTATGGTTTTTTAATTTTTTTGAATTTTTTTTTTGAAAATTTTATATTTTTTTAGTGTTTTTGAAATTTTTTATGAAAAAGTAACGTTCACGGGGAACGGATCCCAAAATCCAAGTTCTCACAAAAAACTTTTGATCTTAACGAGAAGAGCCGGCAACGGCGCCATTTGATACAAGGTTTTCTATGGGTTCTAATTCTCTCTCAGTCCTCTTGAATAGATCTCAGTTTTAAGTGGAATGATTTGTTCTTGGTGACAAAAAGGAGTTTGGTTTTCTATTCTATTAAAAAGTAAAGCTAGACTTAAAAATTTAAATCAAACAGTAAATGAAAAATACCCTAACAGAAATGACCCTATTCGGAAAACAAGTACTTCGCGGAAAGCATTCTTCTATTCGGAATAATTTGCAACTCGGAATACAATCTCTATTCGGAAAATACAGTCTGTTCGGAAAAACACAAACCTATGCGGAAAAGAAACTCTATTCGGAAAACATGTCCTATTCGGAAAAACAGATCCCTATTCGGAAAAACTGGCTTATGCAGAAAGTAAGTGCTATTCGGAAAGCTGGTTCAATTCGGAAAAGTTGTTCTATACGGAATAAATTTCTTATGCGGAAAAACTGGCTCTATTCGGAATATATCAAATATTCCGAGTAATGAAATGGCAAATTTTTCTATGCGGAATAATTTATTCCGAGTAAAGGAAAAATAAAAAGCCCTATTCGGAATATGTAATATTCTGAATAAGGGAAACAGAAATCGTCTATTCGGAATGTCCAGAGCTGAAGAACAGTAGCAGTTAGGGAAGAACGATTTTCGATTCAAAACACAAAATTACTCAAAAAGGTTTTTACCAAATCAACCAATCATCATTTAAATACCATAAGTAACAAATCCCAACAATAAAAACACAAAATCAACAACTTTTTAAGATCAAACTTGAACCAAATAAAAACTTAAGAACTTGCAATAAAAAGATGATGAAGAACAAGATGAATAGAAAGATTGGATTAAAAGATTAATGTAAAAGTTAACAATAGTAATGATTAAAACTTACAAGATTGAAGGAAAAATTAAAAATCACCAATCACCCTAATGGTGTTGGAGATGAAACGAACCAAAGAACTAGGAAAAGAAAAAATGAAAGCTAACTCCCTAATTGTGTGTGTAGGAGATCCTTTTATAGTCCTTAGTGGTTGGTTGGTGAGTGGGCTTTCTTCTCTATCTTTCGTCTTCTCGTCTTTTCAGAAAAGTTGACGTTTTCGATTCTGATTCGGGATTTGTCGTCGATTAAATTCAACTCGTCTTTTAATTTCTTCGTTTAATAGACTTGAGTTTCTTCGACTTATGTAAATCTTCCGTCTTTGGTCCTTTTCTTTGATTAATCTTTGAATAGGCCCAGTGACTTCAAATCTTTTGCATCTCTTGGACAATAGACTTTATCTTGAGTCTTCTTTGTTCAGTAAAACCCGTGCAATCCCATGTTTTCTTTAATATTCATCCGGTTAGCTCTGAAAACACAATAAACAAAAAAACCACGCATAATTCCAAACAAATGATATTAAATACGTGTTTTGGTCTTGTTTTAGCCAGAATTAAGTGGTAAAAGGATGGGTGTTTACACACCTATCAACGACGGTTATAAATTCGGTAAGCTTTCTTTGCAGGTGAGTAACCAATGAAAATTCCAATGTCAGCCTTCGGTTGAAGTTTGCCCAAATTCTCACTATTGGTATTTAGATAACACAGTGCACCAAATACATGAAGAAATGAAATATCGGGTTTTTGTCCATGAAGTAGCTCATATGGAGTTTTACCATGGTGATTGTAGAGGTTTTACTACCCTTTAGGAAAAGAGCGTAAATAGCGGAAAGTATACAAATGACCCAATCACTTAAAAGAGAGAAGAGATTCGTTTCCCAAGGAGGTATGGTGTTGTGAGTTAACTTGTATGTATTTGAGATTAATATTAAGAAGAATGGGGATGAGAGGATGAAAAGACGGATACGTTAAAATTAAACTACGACTTAAACGTAAAACCGTGAAAAAACTACTCAAATTAAAAATTTATACTAAGACCAAAAACAAAATCAATAATTAAAAAGACTAAAAACAAGTCAATAATAATATAAATAAAGACAAAAATCCAACAAAGATATTTTAAAACCTTTTATTAATTAAATATTTAATTTTAAATGCTAATTAAAGCCCTAAAATTAAATATAACTATTTCAAATGTCTAAAATATGATTTTGTTGAATAATCACTTAACTTATATTATTATAAGACTAAAAAGTAATTTTCTAAAAATTAAAACTTATTAAAACTATTTTTAAAATTCTAAAAATGATTAAAAATGATTAAAACCTAATTAAACTTAAAATAATTATAAAAATAAATCTAAAAGCTATAAAAATATTCTAAAAATGGAAAAGGTCCTAATTAATGATAAAGATCCTAAGAAAAATGAAAAAAGAAATAAAAATAAAATTTTGAAATTTTAATATTAAAATAATATTAAAATATTGCTAAAAATAAAAAGTTTATAAAATTAATTCTAAAATTTTTCTAAAAATCCTAAATAATATAACTAAGAGAAAAACACTAATTAGAGCTTCTAAACCTTTTTTAATAATTTTATAAAAATCCTTAAAGTTTATAAAAAACCTTAAAATAATATAAAATTAAAAATTAAAATTTATAAAACCAAAATAAGATGTAAACCTCAAGTTATATATTAAAAAGCTAAAAACTATTTTTCCTAAAAATTTAAAATCTTTTTGGTATTTTTTAATGATTTAATAAAAACGTCTATTAAATAATTCCTAGAAATTAAACTAATAAAAGGAAAAATGTGAAAGCAATTTTGAAAAATCAAAAACCCTAACACTAACTCAGGAAAAATAAGCCAGATCGAATAAGTCAAATAAATAAGCTGAAAAGATGCTTAAAAGCCTACGGCTTATTAAATAGTGAGAAATGAAAAACTGGTTAAATAGAAAACAAAACCACACCCTAGCAGTCAAAGACCCTAGGGCGCAGTGGTGGTGTTGTGTGTGTGTGAACGTGATGATACGGGTTCGAGTCTTGAAACCCCCTTTTTAATCTTTTTTTTTTTTTTTTTTTTTTTACTTAACTTTTACAAACCAACTGACACACTAATATAACTTAAACACAATCCAATTTACCCTTTTTAAGCAAAGATTAACCAAATTCAAGATCCAAATTCGTCCAGTTGTGCTTGAATACTGATTAGCAAGTGTGAGTGCACACTTGTGCTCACTTGATGTCAAGAGGACTTGACTAGAGCTTATTATGGTGTTGGATTTGTTGGACAGGGGCACCCTTGTGCTCATAGAAGCACAAGGAGTCAAGTTACAGCAAGAATAAAACACTTAGCAAGCAAATAGATCACAATCCAAGCTCAAACAGGCAAATGAGAGTTGCTGTGACAGATTAGGGGGGTCTGTGGACTAATAGGCCTATAACTTGCACTCTAGTGATTTTCAACTTACCAAACTTGGTACACTAACTCACCAAATAGTTCTCAACAAACCTACAATCCTGTATTGCCCTAAATCTCAACAGAATTGAAAAGATCAAGCTCACAAATTCAACAAAACTGGCAGATATGGGAACATGCAGATTTTAAGACTACTCTTTTCACTTTTAACACACAAAATGGCTCCAAAACTACACCAAAGTAGATTACCAACTCACTATATCCTAACCTAACCTTAATTACTAACTCTAACACCTTTTAAATCCACAAATTAAGACTACTACCCTGTTAAAACCTGTTGCCAAACAACCTATTAAATATTTGAAAAACGTTTTTATCAAACCAAACCTTCTAAAACCTTAATCAATCTAACTCAAATAGCATTAAACAAGTACTAACACACATAAGAACATGAATATCACAGCTTTAACACACTTAATCAACTAAATCAAATAAGAACATACACACTTGCTATTTTTCTGAGTTTTTCACCAAGGTAAAAGAGGATTACCTAAGGTCCTTACTTCCAAGGACCTAGAGACAGCCTTGTCACCTCCTTACCAACACGGGTTGGTGCTGACAAGCATCAACAACAATTTCATCACCTGTTTGGATCAAAATCAAAGCAAACAGAAATAATACAAGCACAATATTATCACACTGATTTCTTTTCTTTTTCTTCTAAAAACTTTCCAAAAGCTTTTAAACCTTTAAAACTCGTTTTTAAATTCCTATATCACCAACTACTCCAAACTTCTTAACATTAAAACATATGAATCAAATTCTACCAAAAATCTCAGATTATCAAAAACCTTTTGAAATTTTGAAAATAAAAATTACTTCACCAAACTACAAATCATGGAACTCAGTCTCTCTTCCAATAACAATACCAACTTTAACAGATTATAAAAAGGAATTAATTGCTTATTTTAAACAAAACCAACTTTTATTTCAAATTAAAAGGAATTACAATATTTTTGGAAGGAAACTGGAACAAGAGGATCACCACAGCTTGGGTCTCTCTTTATAGTGCATACAGAACATCCTAGAAGCATAAAAACACTAACCCTAATACATAAAAAATTCCAAAATTGCCCTTAAACGTTTTTGGTGCATTTTGTCCAAATATGATCTTGGCCGTTTGTTTATGCTTTGAGAGTAAGCTAATATCCTTAGCCTTTGATTTAGGACACGTCATTGCCTTGGAGGACAAGGTGTGAGCTGATTGGTGGAATGGGGAATTGGGGGTTTGGTACACACGCGTGGGATTGGGGTGTTTGTGTGTGGGAAATGTTCCTGCGTGTGTGAATCACACGTGGGCTGGGTTAATTGGTTTTTACCCAAGGTTTAAGTGAAATAGAACCTGGGGGTGAAAGAGGTACAGTAAAAGCTTATTTGATCCGTTTTTAGGGGAACAGTGGGTGTTAGGCGCGTTTTTAGTTTTGAATGTTTGAAAGTTGACACATTTGGTCCTTATCTTTGAGATTTTTGGCATATGAAGTCTTCCAGCCCTAAAAACGTAAACCCTTTGTAAACAACTTTCCATCTTTTACATTTTTGGCACCAACTTTTCCAAAAAATGTTTCAAGGACTATTTTTGACATCTTTGAATATTTCAAGGGCTGTTTTTGGACAATGTTGATCTTCAAAGGTCTTCAATGCATCTTAATCTTCATGAGGGACCATATTTGGCAATTTGAAATTGTTGAGGGACTAATCTTTCCATTTCTTCAAAGTTGAAGGACCTTTTTGCAATTTTGACAAACTTAAGGGACCAAACTTGTAATTATCAATATACAAGGGTTTTAAGTGTCATTTCTTCATTGAAAGAGGATCAATCTTGCTTGTCTTCAAGTCTTCAAGGGTATTTGTTGAGAATTTCATGATTAGGGCCCGGTCCATTGTACGTCTTCGTTTCTCATGTTCGTTTTTCCTTGTATCTTGTGATCTTTTGTCTTTTTCACGATATCCATACCTAAAATACACAAGTAAACAAACACAAGCATATATATGGTATTTTATGACATTTTAATGCATTTAAAGCCCGAAAAGAACGATGAGATCATGTATAAATGCCATCTCATCACTCCCCCATACTAAGCCATTGCCGTGCCCTCACGCAATGCTAGAATAAAGTATCTAAGCATCACCAAAGTTCAATTTTTTTTAACCTTTATTGAAGAGTAAAAGACTTGCAACATACTACGATGATGTGTAAAGACATAATGTATGATTTTCATCACCAAAGTGTGACTTTTAGGGTCTAAGAATAGAAACAAGTTAATGTCCCTTAGAGTAAATTTCGTCATCCTTGATTGTCATACATTCCATGCTAAGTGCAAAAACAAGATCATTGTTGGTACAAGTCACAATGCTAACACTACTCATACGTCCAAATTGTGTAATACTTTTTCTCCCCGCAATCCTAGTTATTTATAAAAGGAAATGGGTTACTAGCATTTTTTATCTATTTGTCATGGATCACAAGTGATTCATATTGACTTATTTGAGTAGTTATTAGTCCGAAAGCAAAGTAGCACGATTTGATCAATAGTTAGCCGAAGGACAAAATCTTTTAAAACGGCTTCTCGTGTATCTCCTTAAGTTCATATCTTGGCATAACTCGTTTCACGATTTGAGACCTTTCTCGGACCGATATTTGGCATGTACTTCATACTTCAAATCTTGGGAAGACGTTCTTGAAATTATGGTCTTCTCTTCATATATTTGGAATTTCTTCACTTGACGTTTTTGAGAGATTCTTCATATAGGACCACGACTTCATCATTTTTCTTCAATCTTTACTTTGGATTTTGATATACAACGATCCGCCTCCTTTTCGGACTTGGATATATTTATCCTCATACCTTGTTAGGGTCTTTTTGGATAGACTTTCTCCATTCTTTAGGGGAGTAATAGCTTCTCGTCGTGTGTCTCGATCCTTCATATTGATTTTGGAACAAATGATACTTCACATCATCTTTGGATCTTTAGCAAAAATAGAGCTCCTCATGCCTTGTTAGGGCCTTTTTGGATGATCGCCAATCTTCGCGTCCCGCTTCAATAAGTTATGCCTTGGCTATGAACTCTATTCAACCCCGAGCAACTTTTAAACGATCTTGCGCTAGAGGCTAAGTAACCTTTCAAATCGTACGACCTTACTTATTGCAATTATGATTTATTCCTAATGCATTGATCTTATGGGAAGAAAAAGCCACAATTAAAAACATATGAGTTTTTGAAAGAACATTT
Source organism: Glebionis coronaria (assembly GCA_025667525.1). Taxonomy (NCBI): domain Eukaryota; kingdom Viridiplantae; phylum Streptophyta; class Magnoliopsida; order Asterales; family Asteraceae; genus Glebionis; species Glebionis coronaria. The sequence goes on along the minus strand of JANFOE010000826.1, from coordinate 402,946 downwards.
TCATGTTCTACGTTTAGCATGATCACTTGTCTAACTCTATCATTTCTCGTTCTTCACTATATAAAGACCTCTAATTAAAGAGACTCGTGAATACTTAGCCATGCAAGTCAAAATTAAGCCAAATTTGGATTAGCTTTCATTAAGACTATATCAAATCAAAGTTTTGGGTTTTCAAGCCACCTATAGGATCTTGCACTTTCTTGGACTTTTTCAAGTTTAGAGAATGCGTTTTAAAGTTCCCTTGATAAGTGACTTTCTAGAATCAATTATAGGAACTTGCGAAAAGTTCTTGTTCTTAACCCGAATGAATTAAGACTTTCGCGTTTTAAAGCTCCCTATATAAAAGTCTAGCAAAACTTGAATTGAGCGGGTTAAGGAATGTAAATGGCTCCAAATGACCATCAAGTCAAAAATTAACTCTTATTCTACCCATCGGAAAATATACATTCGTGTCTTAAAAACACTTATGAAAACTAAGAAAAAATTTTAAAATTTGGCCATTTTTAGCCTTATTAGCAAAATAAAACATTGAAAATTGGAAAACGTGAGGGCGTAGCAAAGCAAGTACCTATTCACCCCCCCATACTAAAAGTAAACATTGTCCTCAATGTTTCGAGTCTAAAGGTGGAGCACCCCCATACTAGAGACGAAGAATCGAATGCTTAGGATCTAGCATAGAAAGGGTGATCAACAATATATCTAAAGCCGTTTATTAATTATGCTAAAAGATAATTGTTAGAACAATAAAGGATATGTCATGGATTCGTGAAAAACTTCTTCAAACGAACGATGGAGGCTCACGTAAACGAACACGAGAGTCTTCAATCGTAGACGATGATGATGATCTAGATAACACAATCACAAACAACCACGAGACAACGAGTTGGAAGGGTACAAGTCCCCTTATTAGTGAATAATAAGCATAAAGATAAGCATGGGATCTCCCCCACGAGGCACCTCGTTTTTGATTACCGAGTCATGAGCTCGACTCGATCCCCTCAAAATGTGAACATTTAGGGAAAATCATGGTGTGGTCAATTTTTGATGGGGCTTACATGATAAACAAGGCCCAAAAAAGCAACCGGTATAAAGGACTAAGTCCTTAGATGATGCAAAATACCGGGGTCGAAGATGGCGTTCTCGTTTTTATTGGAAAAACAAATCAACGCCACTTCATCACGTGCCATAAACTCAAAGAGTTTGAAGAAAATAGATAAGAAGTAGAAGGGTGGGACAATTGGTAAGACAAACGTTTGAGCTACTCGAGGTAGACTCGCACCAAGCAAATAGATATAGTTTCCATTTATTGCATCGGTGGAAGACCGAGATTTCCCTTTACATGAAATTCCAGGATCGAATATCTCGTCCTCGGTGGACAAGGATGAGGGAACATAAGGGGCTTCCCCCATACTAGGACCACACAAAACATCGTCAAAAGGAGTAGACGAGTTTGTAGTACTCAAATCACGTGGTGATGACGGAGTTAGATTTGTAGAAAAATCAATTAAATCACTTTTAAGATCATTTCCTTTTTTATCTTTTGAACTCTCCTTATGAAAACCCTTTTTGATTATGTCGAAAATATTCGGTGTATCTAAGACGATGTTAGTCACACTAAAAATTCTCACATTTTGAAACCGTTTTGGTTTTGGTGGTGGCAAGTTCTCAAAACGTTTATCGACGAAGAAAACCTCCCCATCGAGGCCAACATATTCATCATCCGAAAGATCTTCCGTAGAAACCGGCAATTTATCAACACTTTTTAAGAATGAATGTGAAGGATTTTTCGATTCAAGTATTGACGGTTTCTTCTTTGTAGGCTTAGTACTCATAACCTCCACCGGCGGAGGAAATGGTAAATTGTTTTTGGAGACATTCCCTAAAACTCTTGGTGAAAATTCTTTGCAAATGACATTGGTCGAGTCACCATGGTTTAAAGTTGCAATAGAATATACATGAGAAAGATTGGAGTTTTGTGTTGCATTGATGACAAGTTCTTCTTCATTGAAACGAAGGGTGATTTTTCGAGCATGAACATCGATAAGTGCTCGTGATGTATCCAAAAATGAACGACCCAAAATGAGAGGAACTTTTTGATCGATGGGAATGTCTACAACGATAAAGTCAACGGGATAGTAAAACTTTCCGACTTTAACGAAAACGTCCTCGGCTACTCCACATGCCATGATCGTAGAATGATCGGCCATCTCGATGGACACGTTCGAAGGAGTAAGAGCCGGAAGCGAAAGCGATTTGAAAATCTCGAGAGGCATTAAATTAATACTAGCACCAAGATCGGCCAAGGCGTAGCATTCCTCCATATCTTGAATAGCACACGGAATCAAAAATTTACCGGGATCACCGACTTTTTGTGGTATGCGGCTTAGAAAAACCGATGAACAACTAGACGATTGTTGTAACTTCTCTTTGTTGTTAAGCATACTTTTGAAGTTTGCGGTGAATCGAGGCATCATGATTAAAGCATCGGCAAAACTTATGTTAAAATGCAAATCACGAAACATTTTCATAAATAGCTCAAATTGATAATTGTTCCTTTCTTGTGCTTTCTCTTTGTTACGTCTCGAAGGGTAAGGTAAGGGTGGTGTGGGTTGGTCATTAGGCAACGGCCTTGGAAACTCGGGTTCCACAATTGGTATTGGTTCAACCGTAGGTGTGGTTTGAGCGGTACTTCGTGGGATTGTAATATGCTCCTTTTCGACCATCACCTCGGGTTCTTTCTCGATTTCCTTCTCCTTAGAAGTACTTGGACGAGAGATCGGTTCCTTGAAAGTTTTACCACTTCGTGTAGCAACAACCTTCAATTCTCCCCTCGGGTTGTTAATGGTATCACTAGGAAGACCACCCGAAGAAGAGGGCTTACACATGATAGCTTCAAACATCTTAGCCATTCGGTCCTCAAATTTTGATTGCCTAGCATCCGCTTTTAATAACTCTTGCTTAATCTCATGTTGTCCTAATTCCATCTTTTGTTGGTTTTGTTGAAGACGTTGGACATTTCCTTCCATTTTATTTGCATGAGTTTTAAGTTCATTAGCAAGTTCATTTTTAAGCTCGTTTTTCAACTCGGATCTTAAGCTAATCATCTCACGTTGCATATTATCAAATTTAGCATCATTTGCTTTAGCATAATCCAAAAATTCTCCTTGCAAATTTTTCGTGTGAGCATTTTGAAAACCTTGTGTAGTGTTTTGAAAATCACGGTTTTGGTTTTGATTAGAGATTTGTCCATTCCCACTTTGATAATTCCCTTTGTTGTAATTGCGTGTGTTGCCTTGGTAATTACCTTGGTTGTTGTTTCGATAATTATTAGCATTTTGGTTTGGTGGAGCTTGATTTTGACGGGAACCTTGGCCGTTTTGGTTGTAAGTTCCCGTTGCTACATAAGCACTCGAAGTGTTACCATCCGCGGTAATGCACTCGGAAAGATCATGAGCTCCCCCACACGATAAACAACTCTTAGCAACCGCTTTAACCGAAGCGGAATTGGAAGCTTCTTGAGCCTTCCAATGGGACATTAGATTAGCAAATCTATCAAAAAACCGATTTTCCTCATTAGCTTCATCATGTAAGGCGTTAATGCTACGAGACGATTGTGACGAAGATGACGAACCCATGTTGGCAACACTCGGTGTGTTACGAGGGCTATAAACCTTAGATCGATTTTCAATGATTTGTAAAGCCTCATTTGTCGTCTTGCACAAAAAATTACCACCCGCGGCGGCATTCAAATAATCACGTTCATGATCATTAAGCCCATTATAAAAAGTATCAATTTGATGCAATTCCGAAAAATCATGGTGAGGACATTCATGTAACATCTCCTTAAATCGTTCCCATGCCATTGAAAAACTTTCATTATTACGTTGCACAAATCGTGAAATCTCATTTTTTAAGTGTGTTGTTTTAGATGGTGGAAAAAATTTGTTCACAAACTTAGAAACGAGATCGGCCCATGTCAAAATCGAATTTGGCGGTTCTTTCTCGAGCCAAATTTTTGCGGGACCATCCAACGAATATGGAAACAACATCATCTTAATGGCGTCATGTGGAACATCTTTGAATTTGCTAGTAGCGGTGAGACGGTTGAAATTCCTAATATGGTAATGCGGGTTGTCTTTCTCGTGACCTCGAAACTTGTTTGCTTGCAACATCGACATTAAACCCGTCTTAATCTCGAAATTCTCCGCAAGGATGGCGGGAATAACAATGGCCTCTCCAAAACCCTCGGTGGGTGCTTGTAGCAACTCCATCATAGTACGATTAGCCATTACGACTTCTTGTTCTATAATAGGTTCAACAATTGGAGGTTCTTCAACAATCAACGATCCTTGATTTGCTTGCTTTTGAAGACGTTTACGAGCTCGTTTAGCTTGATTACGAGTGATCATAAACTTCACGAAGAATGGGAGGTGAGCAAAGAAGATTCTTTTTGGTTGTTTTGTGGATTTTCAATTTTTTTTTGTGTTTTTGATGATATTTAATTTTTTTGGATTTTGGTGTATCTTCGTAGACAACAATCTACAAAATCTCTCCTCGAATCAAACTCTTGATTAAAGAAGCCTCAAAGGAATGAAAACGATCACGTGGAGTGAACGCCTTCGAATGACTTTAGAACTTTGGTGAAAACCAAATTGTTCACGAGGGTTTAATCACAAAGAAAACCAAGCAAATATAGTATACGTATTAATACTTTGGGCGGCAAAACCCTCGATTAGCCTTCAATCTCAAAATACTCACAAGCAAGCGGGGAAACGAGGCGGCGCGAAGCACTTAAGAGCCTTTTTCCTTAGGGTATATTTTATAATACCCGCCTTATACCCACCTTATAGTTCGTATTTTTCAAAATCGAGCTTCTCGAAAGTATTTATCTATTTTTGCCTTTTCTTTTTGTTTGAGATTCGAATACAATAATTAGGAGATCAAATCCCAATTAAGGTTGTGTTTTCACACTTTTGGAGATATTGTATTTTGATTGTGATACTTAATACAATATATTAATAATATTCACAAAGAAAAACCAAGAAAACCGATAATACGTGTTAAGGGAGTTCCACTTAACACAAATACTATTATGGATAATATCAAAAACAAAAGCTTCCAAATTAAAGCACAACACACCTCCCCGGCAGCGGCGCCAAAAATGATTGTAGAGGTTTTACTACCCTTTAGGAAAAGAGCGTAAATAGCGGAAAGTATACAAATGACCCAATCACTTAAAAGAGAGAAGAGATTCGTTTCCCAAGGAGGTATGGTGTTGTGAGTTAACTTGTATGTATTTGAGATTAATATTAAGAAGAATGGGGATGAGAGGATGAAAAGACGGATACGTTAAAATTAAACTACGACTTAAACGTAAAACCGTGAAAAAACTACTCAAATTAAAAACTTATACTAAGACCAAAAACAAAATCAATAATTAAAAAGACTAAAAACAAGTCAATAATAATATAAATAAAGACAAAAATCCAACAAAGATATTTTAAAACCTTTTATTAATTAAATATTTAATTTTAAATGCTAATTAAAGCCCTAAAATTAAATATAACTAATTCAAATGTCTAAAATATGATTTTGTTGAATAATCACTTAACTTATATTATTATAAGACTAAAAAGTAATTTTCTAAAAATTAAAACTTATTAAAACTATTTTTAAAATTCTAAAAATGATTAAAAATGATTAAAACCTAATTAAACTTAAAATAATTATAAAAATAAATCTAAAAGCTATAAAAATATTCTAAAAATGGAAAAGGTCCTAATTAATGATAAAGATCCTAAGAAAAATGAAAAAAGAAATAAAAATAAAATTTTGAAATTTTAATATTAAAATAATATTAAAATATTGCTAAAAATAAAAAGTTTATAAAATTAATTCTAAAAATTTTCTAAAAATCCTAAATAATATAAATAAGAGAAAAACACTAATTAGAGCTTCTAAACCTTTTTTAATAATTTTATAAAAATCCTTAAAGTTTATAAAAAACCTTAAAATAATATAAAATTAAAAATTAAAATTTATAAAACCAAAATAAGATGTAAACCTCAAGTTATATATTAAAAAGCTAAAAACTATTTTTCCTAAAAATTTAAAATCTTTTTGGTATTTTTTAATGATTTAATAAAAACGTCTATTAAATAATTCCTAGAAATTAAACTAATAAAAGGAAAAATGTGAAACCAATTTTGAAAAATCAAAAACCCTAACACTAACTCAGGAAAAATAAGCCAGATCGAATAAGTCAAATAAATAAGCTGAAAAGATGCTTAAAAGCCTACGGCTTATTAAATAGTGAGAAATGAAAAACTGGTTAAATAGAAAACAAAACCACACCCTAGCAGTCAAAGACCCTAGGGCGCAGTGGTGGTGTTGTGTGTGTGTGAACGTGATGATACGGGTTCGAGTCTTGAAACCCCCTTTTTAATCTTTTTTTTTTTTTTTTTTTTACTTAACTTTTACAAACCAACTGACACACTAATATAACTTAAACACAATCCAATTTACCCTTTTTAAGCAAAGATTAACCAAATTCAAGATCCAAATTCGTCCAGTTGTGCTTGAATACTGATTAGCAAGTGTGAGTGCACACTTGTGCTCACTTGATGTCAAGAGGACTTGACTAGAGCTTATTATGGTGTTGGATTTGTTGGACAGGGGCACCCTTGTGCTCATAGAAGCACAAGGAGTCAAGTTACATCAAGAATAAAACACTTAGCAAGCAAATAGATCACAATCCAAGCTCAAACAGGCAAATGAGAGTTGCTGTGACAGATTAGGGGGGTCTGTGGACTAATAGGCCTATAACTTGCACTCTAGTGATTTTCAACTTACCAAACTTGGTACACTAACTCACCAAATAGTTCTCAACAAACCTACAATCCTGTATTGCCCTAAATCTCAACAGAATTGAAAAGATCAAGCTCACAAATTCAACAAAACTGGCAGATATGGGAACATGCAGATTTTAAGACTACTCTTTTCACTTTTAACACACAAAATGGCTCCAAAACTACACCAAAGTAGATTACCAACTCACTATATCCTAACCTAACCTTAATTACTAACTCTAACACCTTTTAAATCCACAAATTAAGACTACTACCCTGTTAAAACCTGTTGCCAAACAACCTATTAAATATTTGAAAAACGTTTTTATCAAACCAAACCTTCTAAAACCTTAATCAATCTAACTCAAATAGCATTAAACAAGTACTAACACACATAAGAACATGAATATCACAGCTTTAACACACTTAATCAACTAAATCAAATAAGAACATACACACTTGCTATTTTTCTGAGTTTTTCACCAAGGTAAAAGAGGATTACCTAAGGTCCTTACTTCCAAGGACCTAGTGACAGCCTTGTCACCTCCTTACCAACACGGGTTGGTGCTGACAAGCATCAACAACAATTTCATCACCTGTTTGGATCAAAATCAAAGCAAACAGAAATAATACAAGCACAATATTATCACACTGATTTCTTTTCTTTTTCTTCTAAAAACTTTCCAAAAGCTTTTAAACCTTTAAAACTCGTTTTTAAATTCCTATATCACCAACTACTCCAAACTTCTTAACATTAAAACATATGAATCAAATTCTACCAAAAATCTCAGATTATCAAAAACCTTTTGAAATTTTGAAAATAAAAATTACTTCACCAAACTACAAATCATGGAACTCAGTCTCTCTTCCAATAACAATACCAACTTTAACAGATTATAAAAAGGAATTAATTGCTTATTTTAAACAAAACCAACTTTTATTTCAAATTAAAAGGAATTACAATATTTTTGGAAGGAAACTGGAACAAGAGGATCACCACAGCTTGGGTCTCTCTTTATAGTGCATACAGAACATCCTAGAAGCATAAAAACACTAACCCTAATACATAAAAAATTCCAAAATTGCCCTTAAACGTTTTTGGTGCATTTTGTCCAAATATGATCTTGGCCGTTTGTTTTTGCTTTGAGAGTAAGCTAATATCCTTAGCCTTTGATTTAGGACACGTCATTGCCTTGGAGGACAAGGTGTGAGCTGATTGGTGGAATGGGGAATTGGGGGTTTGGTACACACGCGTGGGATTGGGGTGTTTGTGTGTGGGAAATGTTCCTGCGTGTGTGAATCACACGTGGGCTGGGTTAATTGGTTTTTACCCAAGGTTTAAGTGAAATAGAACCTGGGGGTGAAAGAGGTACAGTAAAAGCTTATTTGATCCGTTTTTAGGGGAACAGTGGGTGTTAGGCGCGTTTTTAGTTTTGAATGTTTGAAAGTTGACACATTTGGTCCTTATCTTTGAGATTTTTGGCATATGAAGTCTTCCAGCCCTAAAAACGTAAACCCTTTGTAAACAACTTTCCATCTTTTACATTTTTGGCAACAACTTTTCAAAAAAATGTTTCAAGGACTATTTTTGACATCTTTGAATATTTCAAGGGCTGTTTTTGGACAATGTTGATCTTCAAAGGTCTTTAATGCATCTTAATCTTCATGAGGGACCATATTTGGCAATTTGAAATTGTTGAGGGACTAATCTTGACATTTCTTTAAAGTTGAAGGACCTTTTTGCAATTTTGACAAACTTAAGGGACCAAACTTGTAATTATCAATATACAAGGGTTTTAAGTGTCATTTCTTCATTGAATGAGGATCAATCTTGCTTGTCTTCAAGTCTTCAAGGGTATTTGTTGAGAATTTCATGATTAGGGCCCGGTCCATTGTACGTCTTCGTTTCTCGTGTTCGTTTTTCCTTGTATCTTGTGATCTTTTGTCTTTTTCACGATATCCATACCTAAAATACACAAGTAAACAAACACAAGCATATATATGGTATTTTATGACATTTTAATGCATTTAAAGCCCGAAAAGAACGATGAGATCATGTATAAATGCCATCTCATCACATGGCGTTTACGAATGATGGAGCGGTTTTGGGTATAACATGCGGTTGCCACTACTTCAGCCCATAAGAATAAAGGAGCATTCGCATAAATCAACATAGTTCTAGAAGCTTCCATTAGTGTACGGTTACGTCTTTCCACGACACCGTTTTGTTGTGGATTGCGAGCAACAGAAGTTTCATGTGAAATACCGACCTCTTCATAATAGTCTCGTAGAGTTTGATTAACGAACTCAGTTCCATTATCAGTGCGAATGCGGCGAACAGTAGCATTAAGACGTACTTGGATCATCTTTAAGAAAGTAATAATATACTTTGGCGCTTGATCCTTATATGCTAAAAATTTTACCCATGTAAACCTTGAGAAATCATCCACCATGACGAGGGTGTATTTTCTACCACTCACACTAGCCGTACACATTGGCCCGCAAAGATCCATGTGCAAAAGATACAATGGTTCTTGGTAGGTGTCTTCAGCTTTAGATTTGTATGATTTCTTGGTGCTTTTTCCCAAAGAACACGCGGAACATAAATGATCCTTGTCGAACTTAAGTTTTAGAAGACCACGAACGAGTTCGTTTTTAGCTATATGGTTAATAGCATCAAAGTTAAGATGAGATAACTGACGATGCCACAACCATTAATTGGTCTTAGATGCTTTGGAAAGACGGCATACAGGAGAGGCGGCCATCATGTTTTGAATGGACAGTGTGTAGAGATTATCCCCTCGAGAACCCTTTAACAAATCATTTCCTGCAAGATCGCGAATAAAGCAAGTATGTTGTCGAAAAGCCACTTCAAGGTTTGAATCCCAAAATTGTCCCACTGAAAATAAATTATGACCAAGTCCCTCCACATAATAAACCCTTGAAATCGTAACATTCCCAATTTGATATTCACCGTAACCCATGATATTCGCAATATGGTCGTTGCCGAATTTCACCGTTCCTAGAAACTTGCTGACGAAATTTCTGAGCATCGAGCAATCTCCGGTCATATGCTTTGAGCATCCAGAGTCCAAGTACCAGAGGATGTTTTGGACCACCTGAAAATATCACCAGACAAAGACGATGTATCGGAATCTAGTAGTTCCTCTGTGTTAGCAGGTACAGATATAATTATCTTAGATTTGCTAACCGAAGAATTCTTAGGCTTCCAAACTTGCTTCCTAAATGCCGACTTAGATTCTAGTTGTCTAGGATCCTGAGGTACTTCTTCACTGGTAGGCACAATAGTGGGGGCAGACCTAGTTAAAGGGCACTTTTTCCATTTCTTAGTGCTAGTGTTCCTATTTAAAGGACGTTGAGACCTAACTTCCGTGAATGTGATCCTAGTTAAAGGACACGTAGTTCCATTAGTAGTGAAGGTCCTACCAGTGGGTTTCCATTACCAACCAACTTGGGTGATTTTCTTCCCCGTTGGAATCCATTCAAGATTGTTCCTAGTTGCATACATTTCATTCACGTGATCAACAAGGCATAAATCATGATGCTTAGAAAACATGCATTTATTACAATTCCAACATCTCAAATTAGAATTCACATTTTTCTTAGGCTGCTGCACAAGCGCAGGGCCTTTAGTCTTAGTTACATGATTCGTTTTATTCAAATTTGAAATAACATTCCTAGGGTGAGCTTCTACTTTCTTCTTCGCAGTCCTACTAGTGGAAGGCTTGATCCTATTCTTCTTGTCTTGAGATCCTTTAGCCTTAGTAGAAACAATCACTCCTGTAGAAGCCAAGGGAACATTAGTCACAGATTTTGATTTAGCCTTGATGGGTGTGTTTAATATAGGCTTAGATCCTGTATTCTTATTGAATGGAGTCATGGAAATGGTGGTGGTTTGTTGTTTAAGTGGTGCAGAACCCGGTTGTCCTATATACTTTAATTGCTCTAAGCATTGTTGTACCTTCTCAATGTAAGCATGAGCAGAGTAATAGTGACTATTCATACGATCAGTTTCATAGTAATCATCTACCACATCCCTAGCAAGCTCCGCGTGCTTAACTGCATCTTCCATATGCTACTTATATGATAGTGAGTTGTTCTTATTGTACGGGTTCTTAATGATCACCACCTTGTTGGTTTTTGGAGCACTAGAGGTCGAGGCAGAGATGGTGGCTGGATTATCAACAACTTCTTGTCCTTTGAGTTGAAGTGTCTCCTTTAATTCAGCCAAAACCATGTTTTTATGTATGAGTTGAATATTTAAGTCAGAGATTTCCTCGCACTTACGGTTCAATTGGTCAACGAGTGACTTTTGCTCTGCCGCATTAAAAGCGAAGCGATCTTCTAATGAACCATAAATTTGTGAAAAACCGTGCTTTACTTTATCAAACTCACGTAGCATAGAAGTAATTCTATCTTCTAGGGCATGATTTTTAATCTTTGCAGCCTCTAGTTCCAATTTTTCTGGTACTGATTCTCTCTTAAGTCTCATAAATTCTTCCTCTAATGCCTGAACCACCTGAATCATCTTGTCACTTGTCTCAACGGAGTTTTCACAATCATTTGTTTTTGAAAGAGTTTCATTTTTAGATTGATTTTCAATTTCAAGAGATATACAATGTTGTTGAAGCTCATTAAAACGTTTTGAAAGTGTGTTATAAGAATCTTGAAGCTCTAAAAATTTAGCGTTATGTTCATGACAAGAATGATTATCTACATTAATCACAGGCTCAACAATATTCACAGAAAAATCATGCACATCATCACATTTATTCACAGTAGATGAAATCTCATGAGCATATTTAAGAGTAACAACTTGCATCACTTCGAGAGACACTATATGTTCTAAGAATCGGTCATATTCGGATAAAATCTTTTCTTTTTCAATTAAATGTTGTTCATAAGCATCATACATTTCATAGAAAACTTTTTGAACTTCACCAATTTCAAAACTTAGATTTCCCGCTAGATCATAGACTCCCTTTTTAATATGGTTTACAAACGGAACGATCTCTTTCTCAAACACCGTTTTCATGTGTTCGAAAGCCCATTCTCCAGCGGTTTGAGCCGTTGAAGTCGTACATTCCAGGATGACCTTGTCAAACTCGGTAAGGTATCGCTCAATCTCTTCCAAGCTGAGCTTTACCGTACTTACCGGTGGAAGATTCTTAGGAATTTCCTTCGGTTCGTCCGAGTTAACGAGTGTGGGAATTATACTAAGGCATTCTCTAGTAGGCATGAAAGTGGATGTATGGATAGATTTCTTTTGCATATTAAATCGAGTTCTAAGATCTATTTTAGCATTTTTTGCATTCATTTGAGCATAGTCATATTCAGGATATGTAGTAAGTAATTTTAACCGATTGTCTTCATATAGTGTCATGCTCTCAGATTCATTTGAAAACACAATCGGATATAATACCAATCCTAACTTGGTTGCATCATAAAGTCGTGGGTTGTGGTGAAATGCTTGCTTTGCATACCCCGGGTTAGGTGGTAGGTCTATTAGACGCGATAGATTGAATTCTTGAAAAGAAGAATGAAACAAGTGTACTAAATGTGAAGTAGAGTATTGTTTTAAAAGCAAAATTTCAGTCTTTTTAACTCTCTCAAACGCCTTAATTTCCGTTTCAACTCTTTTAGACTCGAGAATTTCGAAGTCTGTTTGTAGTTTTTGAAAATTATTAACGACTGACTCTTTTTCTTTAATTTCTTTCGAAAGATTTGCTCTTAAACTCTCAATTTCTAGCAGATTATTCATCTGGACTTGCCTAAACCTATCAAATTCAGGATTAGTTAAGGTAGTGGACACTGGAGTTAATTCCAAGGTTTTAACCTTTTCCTTATGCAAAGCAAGCTCGGCAGATAAATTCTGATTAACACTGAGGGTTTCAAGGACCGCATTATTCATTTGGCTAAGCAAAGATGCTGAGACCATAAACAAATCAGGTTGATCAGACGAATTGGTAGCCGTAGTTCCCGGTTGTGGTTCACTCAAAGTCTGGGGACTTTCATTGATATTGCTATCATTGTTTGTCTCCTCGATTAAGTTACTAACCACCGGAGGCTGTTCCGAATACTCAGACACTTGCTCAACTTGATAAGGTACAATACTAGTATCTGTAGCAGTATTTGGTACCTCAGAAATTGTGTTAGCTCCATAAAGTGAAAGATTTTCCATGAGAGCTGCTTTGGCGGTATTGAGATCATCACAGTCAGAGTCGTATGCATCAAATCATCACATTGATATATGGCATTGTTTGTGATGGCTGCTGTGAGACCGTCAGTGTCCGCAACTCCCGGATCTGCGAGAAATGCCAACTTTTCTTCATCGAGCTCACGTCCTTGGGCTTGAGCATTCACCAAGTAGATCTTCTCCTGAAACCATGTGCTGTCCCTTTTCCTCCTGGGCTGCTTACACTCTCGGGCCATGTGCCCTTCCCCTTTGCAATTGTAGCATATAATCACCTTCGTTTTGCCAGTGCTATTACCTCTTGTAGCAGCAGTGTTAGATGAACGTGCACCAGCAGTAGATGAATTGGGTCTCCCCTGAAGTGGTTGCACCATGACTCTGCCATCTTGAATTGTAGCTTGTTGTCAAGAGTTAAAAGAGTTCCTTAACTGATTGTTTGTTGGAGCTGGCCTTCTGTAACCTCGTTTGTTCAATGTTTGAGTGAGATAAGCAGACATTTGAGCAAGTATATCCGTAGGACTATCCCGTAGTCTTAACTCAGGGACAGGAATCTCATCATCACAATAGAACGCTGGTTCTGATTGAGCTACAAGCGGATTTGATGGAGCACTAACTTGTTGTGAGTAATGGGGTTGAGGAGCCTCAAGTTTTTGATAGGTAAAAGCAGGGTTTGTTAGAGGTTGATAAGGTGAATACTGGTGTGAAGCATAAGGTAACGGATGTGAATCTCCTTGTGATGATGTTGTTGGTTGCTTATATTGTTGGTGATAAGATGTAGGCGGTTGTGGCAAGATCGAGTACTGTGGGAAGCTTGGTGTTTGATACACTGGTTGATAGGAAGATTGGTGTACCAAAGCAAACGGAGAGTTGTGATATGACAATGTAGGATGGTTTGCCATTAATGCCAATGGTTCTTGATAAGATCCCTGAGAGATGCGTTTTTGGATCACGTGCTTCTCGTGTTGTTGCAAGAAGGCATAGAGTTGATCTAAATTTGACTTGTGCAAATCTCGAATCATCTTAACATCGTGACATACTGACTCCATTCTTGGGTTAACGTGTTCAAGAACTTTGTGTTAAGTTGAAACTGTTCAATCCTTAGATTATACACGTTCATGTCATTCATCAAAGTAGTGAAACGCCAGTAGTAATCGTGAAGAGTCTCCCCTGGAATGTATGTAAACCTATCAAACAAGTCATACAATTGACTCTCTCGTTCTTGCTTAGTTAGAGAGGTCCCTTGTAACAAAACAGCTAATCGATCCCAAAGATCCTTTGCCACTTTATGTTCACTTACCATTCTAAAGATATCGGGTGGAAGGGCTTGATAAATTGTCTAAACAGCCCTTTCATCTGCATCGGTAATGATTTTGTTTCAATCAGTCAACTCATGATACAACCTTTCCCTCGTCACATTGTTGACGGTAACTTCTCCCCAATCTAATGGACCTTTTTCAATTGATTGAAGCATAAGTCGAGCATTGGGTTTGCCCATGATGTACGTTTTCATAAGACCTTGCCATGCTTCAAATAAATCTTTAATGAGAAAAGGTGGGCGAGTGTCGGTACCCGAGATGATTGAGATATCGGTAAGTGAAGTCATTGTAGGCATGAATGAATGAGGATTCATTGTTGGAACACTTGATTGAAAAAGATTATGTTTTGATCGGTCAATGAAGTAAGGATGTGAAAAATGTTGTTGTCGATTTAGATCGTGTGTTGATGTATCAGTATTGAAATCCACTAAGAATCCTAGAAAAATATTCTAAATAAAACCAATCACTAATCTTCGGAATAATCCCCTATCTTCGGAATAGCCTTATCTTCGGAATCACCTTGATTTTCAGAGAAATGTGGATTTTCGGAATACGTGATTTTTCAGATAAATCTTCGGATAAATCTTCGGAATAATTGGGTTTTCAGAAAAAAACGATCTTCGGAATAATTAAACATTTCAGAACTTTCTTCAGAATAAGAGGATTTTCAGAAAAAGAACAAATCTTCGGAATAAATGAACTTTTCAGAGATTTCTTTGGAATTCGTGGATTTTCAGAACTTTCTTCGGAATAAGTGGATTTTCAGAACTTTCTTCAGAATAAGTGGGTTTTCAGAACTTTCTTCGGAATAAGTGAGTATTCAGAAATATCTTTGGAATAAGTGGGTTTTCAGAAATTTCTTCGCAATAAGTTATCTTTTCAGAAAACAACCAATTTTCAGAAAAATTGAACTTTTCAGAGAATTCTTCGGAATAAGTGATCTTTTCAGATATTTCTTCGTAATAAGTGAACTTTTCAGAGATTTATAAACCCTTTTCCGAAATAAAAAATTTCGGAATAACAAACCCTTTTCTGAAATTTCTGGTACGTATGGATGTACAGTAACTGAATAATAGCTAAAAAGTACCCAAAAACACGAAAAAAATTTGTGATTTCTACCAAGATAATCAAACCGTATGTTTTGTTTACCACTTTAAACCATAAAATCACAAAAATTTTCAAGATTTGAAATGGATTATCCTAAAAAACCCACTAACCCAAACAAACACTAAACAACACGAATCAACATACCTTAAATCATCCCATGCTCTTGATACCAATTGTAGAACAATGATAATCTATAATCTAATCAAGAGGGTTGTTGTTAATCTAGAGAGAGAAACAAGAGAGAGAAACAAAGAAACTTTATTAAATGTGTAAAACAAACTAAAACAACCAACACCCCCTTTCCATGGTGGAAAGGGGTTTATATATACCCAAGTCCTTAAGTGGACTTGGGCCACCGGCCCATGAACATGCTCATGAGTCGGGCTAAACATAAGTATTACTTAAACAATACTACGAGCCTATAACTACATAGTTGGAGTGACCGAGACTTTCTTAACATACAAACGTATTTCCAACATGCCCTTTAATTAGGAGTACCAAGGCTACCAAAACACAAGCGTGTCCTTTAACTAGGAACACCGACACTACTGCAGGAACAAAGTGCCCTTTAAATAGGTCTACTCCCACTTTAGTGCCCGCGAATACTCCAAAACCTTAGAAAGTTGGAACAATAAAACCTGTTAGTGGAAAAACTCACATTAGAAAACGCAGGAAATCTAAGGGCCACACAAATGTTAGCAATTCTGATAATATTATATCTGTATCTGCTAACACTCTAGAACCAATAGCTTCCAATGCATTGTCTACTGTTTTTGTTAGAAACAGGTGGTCCAAATTGTTCTCTGGTATTTGGACTCTGGTTTCTCTAAACATATGACCGGAGATCGCTCTCAGCTCAGAAATTTCGCCAGCAAGTTTCTTGGTACGGTTTGATTTGGAAATGATCATATTGAAAAGATAATGGGTTACAGTGAGTATCATATTGGGAATGTTATAATTTCAAGAGTGTATTATGTGGAAGGTCTCGGTCAAAACTTATTTTCTGTGGGACAATTTTGTGATGCAAACCTAGAAGTTGCTTTTCGAGAGCATGCCTGCTTCATTTGTAATTTGGAAGGGGTTGATTTATTGAAAGGTACTGGAAGGAATAATTTGTGCACTTTGTCTCTACAAGGTATGATGGTCGCTTCTCCCGTATGTCTTCTCTCCAAAGCATCAAAGACTAAGTCATGGTTATGGCATCGACGGTTATCTCATCTTAACTTTGACACTATTAATCATTTGGCGAAAAACGAACTTGTTCGTGGTCTTCCTAAACTTACATTTCACAAGGATCATTTGTATTCCGCGTGTACAATGGGGAAAGGCACTAAGAAATCATACAAACCCATGACTAAAGACACCAACCAAGAGAAACTTTATTTGTTGCATATGGATCTTTGTGGGCCAATGCGTGTTGAAAGTCTTGGTGTTAAAAAGTACATCCTCGTCATAGTGGATGATTACTCTTGGTTTACATGGGTGAAATTTCTTGCAACAAAAGACGAGGCACTAAAGTCATTATCGATTTTCTCAAGATGATTCAAGTGCGTCTCAACACTACCGTCTGACGCATTTGTACAGATAATTGAACCGAATTTATGAATCAAACTTTGCGTAAGTATTATGAAGAAGTTGGCATATCTCATGAAACATCCGTTGCTCGTACTCCACAACAAAAGGGTGTCGTTGAAAGGCGAAATCGCACACTTATGGAAGCAGCTCGAACGATGTTAATTTACGCAAAGGCTCCATTACTTTTATGGGCAGAAGTAGTAACTACAGCAGTGTACACCCAAAACCGGTCACTAATTCGTAAACGCCATGGTAAAACACCATATGAGCTTCTCCATGGAAAAGTACCAGCTTTATCATATCTTCATGTATTTGGTTCTCTTGGCTATCCAAATAATGATGGTGACAATTTGGGAAAAATTCAACCAAAGGCTGATATTGGTATTTTCATTGGTTAAGCACCCATAAAGAAAGCATAGCGAATCTACAACCGTAAATCTCGCAAGATCCTCGAATCTATGAATGTTGATTTTGATGAGATGACAGCAATGGCTTCTGAGCAAAGCAGCTCTAAACCCGCACTTCATGAAATGGGACCCAGTAACATTAGCTTTGGTCTTGTCCCAAACAACCCCACTTCATCATCATTTACACCACCTTCTAGGAATGGATGGTATACGTTGTTTCAACCGTTCTTTGATGAATTCTTTACTCCTCCAAGTATTGTTGCTGCAGAACCTGAAGTAATAGCTCCGGTTACCGAAGTTGTAGCTCTAGCAACCGTTGCACAGTCAGATATGTCTACACCTACAATTGGCCAAGATATACCTACAACGAGTAATTCTCAACCAACACATGTTTCAACTACCCATGTCACGCCTATTGATGATGATCACGATTTGGAATTCGCTCAAATGCGTGAACTTCCATTCTTTTGTGTACCAATTCCCGACCCTAATCAAGTCAGGTCGTCCACCTCAAAGGAAGCTCCTACTACGGTCTACTCCAATCCACGGATTCGTGAACATGACAGCAAGTGGACAAAGAATCATCCTATAGATTCTATCATTGGTGACCCTAATCGTCCGGTATCCACACGAAGTCAGTTACAAGAAAATGCAATGTTTTGTTATTTTGATGCTTTTCTCACTGAAGTTGAACCTAAGACATGACAAGAAGCTTTTACCCAATCATGTTGGATAGAAGCTATGCAAGAAGAACTTAATGAATTTATACGTCTTGATGTATGGGAACTTGTCCCATGCCCGGATCAAGTGCAGTTACTCACTTTGAAATGGGTTTACAAGGTGAAACTCGACGAGTTAGGCGGAATATTAAAGAATGAAGCTCGACTAGTAGCTCGTGGATACAAGTAATAATTGGGCATCGACTTTATGGAATCCTTTGCACCTGTTGCCCGTTTAGAAGCTATTAGACTATTCCTCGCTTATGCAGCCCACATGAATATGATCGTTTATCAAATGGATGTGAAGACGGCATTTCTAAATGGTGAAATCAAGGAAGAGGTCTATGTTCAAAGCCGGATGGTTTTGTGAATTCTAAATATCCTAATCATGTGTACAAGCTTAAGAAGGCTCTATATGGGTTGAAACAAGCTCCACGCGCATGGTATGATCTATTGTCACAATTCCTCATCATACAAGGCTTCGCTAAAGGCAAGGTGGATCCCACGCTGTTCATACAGAAACGATGTAAAGATATAATTATGGTACAAATATATGTTGATGATATTATATTTGCAGCCTCGACCCAAACCTTATCCGATGAGTTTGGGACACTTATGTCTTCCAAGTTTAAGATGTCAATGATTGGCAAGGTATCATTCTTCTTAGGTCTTCAGATATCTCAGAGTCCCAGAAGCATCTTTATCAATCAATCCAAGTATGCCCTTGAATCTTTTAAGAAATATACGATGAAATCTTGCGACCCCGTGGATACTCCAATGGTGGAACGAACTAAGCTTGATGCAGATCCACATGGAATTGCCGTTGATCCGACACTTTATCGTGGAATGATCGGTACCCTTCTGTATATCACAGCTAGTCGACCCGACCTTCAGTTTGCTATATGTATGTGTGCTAGGTATCAAACTCGACCTACTGAGTTACACTTGGCTACTATGAAACGGATCTTTTGATATCTTAAAGTAACCATTAATCGGGGACATTGGTATTCGAAGGACTCTTCCATTGCATGATACACGACTTTTGACACCCCGTATAAAAATTACAGTTCTTGTTCTCGATATCTTAACGAATTGATTCCCGGTTCAAAGTACGACTCAGTTGATATTGGTAAAACAAATATTTTTGGGTTGTTTTTAAATAAAAAGTGCAAAACAATTAAAGTAAATGACGTAAAAATAAAATGGCGTTAAAATTAATCTAAAACTAATTAAAATAAAGGGTGCAATATTAAAACTTTGAAAAGTAAATAACGAGAAATTAAGTGACTTGAAAATAAAGCGTAACGAAAATTAAAATTGACAAGGTATTAAAATGAGAACGCAAAAATTAAACAAGACAAAATATAAAAGTAAACCCACCATCGGAATACATTTCGATCAGTACAATCGGAATGTACACAAACTCTGATCGGAATAAGGAATGGGCCTGGATCGGAATGCGGTCACCTTTCCAATCGGAATAACCAAACTTACCCTGATCGGAATATGCCTCGTCGGAATGTACTTACCTTTCAGATCGGAATGTGAAGAATGGACTCAGGTAGGAATAACTGTCACTTACCTTCTGATCGGAATACCCACAAATCTCCTTGATCGGAATACTAATCAAACCCAGATCGGAATGCACTAAAATTACACTAATCGGAATGTCAACACAACACCCCAGATTGGAATGCCAGTCGGAAAACCAAAACCCTTTTCTGACCAAGCCAAGGAGCTATGGTCGGAATAATAAACCCTTTTCCGACCTGTATGGTCGGAATACAGTAAAAGGGATGAAAAATAAGCTAAACAAATAAGCTATAAGCCAAATAAGCACACCCTAAAATCCTAAGCAAACACGTATAAGAAAAAGCTAATAAGCTGAAATTTAAAGACTTTTAAAACACGAAATGAAAAAGGTTTACGAAAGATAAACTTTATATAAAAATAACTTTTATAAAAACTTTATAAACTTGAAGATAAACACAATAAGCTATAAAAATCAATGATCTAAAACAATCAAAAGCATAAAAACGTAATATTTAATCAAATAAGCAACACAATAAGCATGTAAACAAAGATTAAAGCATAGAAAGAAAGGAAGAGTGAGAGATTAAACAAGTAAAGTAAAGGTGCAATAAAGGTAAAAGTAACTTACTTGAAAATTAAAGTGCAAGACAAGGTAATTAAAGGTGCAATAAAGTAAATGTGCAAATAAAATAAAGATGGGAGAACTAGTGTCACTTTAGCCAACAAAAACTAATGAAATGAATATGAAGACTATTTATAGGGGATTAGGGAGATGGTTAGAGGAAGCTTCCTCCCCTCCTTCCTTTCTTCTTAATTGCATGATCAAGTCCTTAAGCTTCTTTAATCTTCTTAAATCTTCTTAATACTTGGACTTTGTCTTGGGATTTCTTCGAACTCGACTTTTAATTCTTCAATAATTAAGACTTGAGTTCTTCGGATTTAAGTAAACTTCCGTCTTTTGACTTTTTCTTCGATAAATCTTCAGAATTGGTCTTGGACTTCCGTTCTTTTTGCACTCTTGACTTCTTGACTTCGTCTTTCATCTTTTTCTTCAATAAAAGCCCGTGAATTCCCGTGTTTTCTCCACTTTTTACAATTTCGTCCTAAATCACAACAAAAACACAAACCACGCATAACTCCAACATAAAAGACATAAAATACACGTTTTGGCTCGGTTATTATTGTAATTAAGTGGTAAAAAGGATGGGTGTTTACACACCTATCAAATCCCCTACACTTGACCATTGCAGTGTCCTCATGCAATGCATTAGTTACAAAGCAAGATTACATTTTTCATCAAAATCAATCCACGTTGGCCTTTATTAAAGAAATAAAAAAATATAAACATTCTAAGTAAAGAAATCAAAAAGCATACCTTGGGTTTTGGAAATGTTATGAATAATCATCATCCTCAAGTTTTCACTTTCTCCAAACCAAGCTTAAAAACGAGATCATTGTTATAAGTTAGCAAACTATCACGAACTCATGTGTGCCAATTATTCACTTAGACTCCCTGATAGGTGTGTAAACACCCATCCTTTTACCACTTAATTCTGGCTAAAACAAGACCAAAACACGTAATTAATATCATTTTGTTTGGAATTATGCGTGGTTTTTGTGTTTATTGTGATTTCAGAGCTAACCGGATGAATATTAAAGAAAACATGGGATTGCACGGGATTTATCAAGGAAAAAGACTCAAGATAAAGTCTATTGTCCAAGAGATGCAAAAGATTTGAAGTCACTGGGCCTATTCGAAGATTTATCAAAGAAAAGGACTAAAGACGGAAGATTTTCATAAGTCGAAGAAACTCGAGTCTATTTAACGAAGAAATTAAAAGACGAGTTGGATTTAATCGACGACAAATCCCGAATCAGAATCGAAAACGTCAACTTTTCTGAAAAGACGAGAAGACAAGAAGAAAGGGAGAAAGCCCACTCACCAACCAACCACTAGGAGTATAAATAGATACTCCTTTCACACAATTAGGGAGTGAGTTCATTTTTCTTTTTCCCAGTACCTTAGGTTCGTTCCTTAACCAACTCCATTAGGGAGTTTGGTGATTTTTCTTCTTTTTTTCAATCTTGTAAGTTTCATTCAATACTCTTGTTACTTTTCTATTAATTAATCCAATTCAATCTTTTCATTCATCTTGTTCATCTCCATTTTTATTGCAAGTTTTTAAGTTTCTTATTTGATTCAAGTTTGATTTTAAAAAGTTGTTGATTTAGTATTTTTATTGGTGGGATTTATTTCTTATGGTATTTAAATGATTTGTGTTTAATTTGGTAAAACCTTTTTGAGTATTCAAGTCGATTTGGATTTAATTTCGTGTCCCTGTTTTACTGCTACTGTTCTGTTCTTCGCTTCCCAGTACTTTCCGAACAGACCTTTTATTCCGAATAGGCGAATTCACTTTTCCCTTACTCGGAATATTTTGCATTTTCCGAATAGGGGGTTTTACTTTTCTTTTACTCGGAATATTTGCGATATTCCGCATAGCCAGCTTCTTCGTTTCCTTATTCGGAACATTTTAAATATTCCGAATAGAAAATATTTTCCGCATAGACTTTCTGTTCCGAATAGCCATGTTTTCCGAATAGGATCCTTTTTCCGCATAGAACAATTTTTCCGAATGGTGTTGTTTTTCCGCATAGGCATAATTTTCCGCACAGCTAATTTATTCCGCATAAGCCATCTTTCCGCATAGAGATTTATATTCCGCATAGGCCACTTTTTCCGAATAGCCCAGTTTTCCGAATTGAAGCACTTTATTCCGCATAGCAATTTTTCCGCATAGAGCAGACTTTTCCGAATGGCCATATATTCCGCATAGGCATGTTTTCCGCATAAGGGTTATTTTCAGCATAGGGCATTTTTTCAGTAAGAATATTTTTCTGCTTTACCATTTAATTGTTTTTATCTACTGTTTCCGGTTTTAATCTTTATTCACTTCATATATTTAGAATAGAAAACCAAATTCACTTTTTTTCACCAAGAACAATCATTCCACTTTTAACTGAGATCAATTCGAGAGGATTCCGAGAATTATATTTTGAACCCCTAGCAAAATCATAATATCAAATGGCGCCGCTGCCGGTTCTTCTCGTTAAGATCAAAAGTTTTTGTGAGAACTTGGATTTTGGGATCCGTTCCCCGTGAACGTTACTTTTTCAAGAACACTTTCAAAAACACTAAAAAATATAAAATTTTCAAAAATCCTAAAAAGTAAAAACATAAAAACCAAAAATATTTTTGCTTTGTTTTTCTTTGTTTGTTCTTTTGCAGGTGTATGCGCACTCGATCCACGTCTTATCAAGAGCCCGAGCCTCTCGATAACTTAGACATGGCTGGTGTACAAAACAACAATAACATACCACCTCCGAACAACAATAATAACAACAACAACCCGCCTTTCAACAACATGAACAATAACAACAACAATGAGCACCTTCCGGATAACCGCCCAATGATTGAATTGCTGCAAGCTCATGTCGATGGCAATACGGATCCAATTGTTATACCACCAATTGCCGCCAACAATTTCGAGCTAAAGTCAGGCTTTATCCAGATGGTCTCAGCTCAACCATTCTTGGGACGCACCATTGATGATCCACACGACCACATCAAGAGATTTCTACAACTCACCAACACGGTCAAATTCAATGGAGTTCCACAAGAAGTGATAAGGTTACAACTTTTTCCCTTTTCTTTAGAGGGACAAGCCCGGCATTGGCTTGCTAAGGAACCGCCACAGAGTATTCTCTCGTGGACGGATTTGGAAACAAAGTTTATCAACTACTTTTTTCCACCCTCTCGTACTACCGCTTTGCGGAATGAGATTATAAACTTTGAACAAAAGTACGATGAGTCATTCAGTGAATCTTGGGATCGTTTTAAAGATCTTTTAAGAAAATGCCCACAACATGGCTTTACCAAAGTACATCAAATTAATACTTTTTACAATGGTTTAAGCATGAGTGACCAAGATTCACTGAACAGTGCCTCGGGGGGTAATTTATTGGCTAAGACTTCCAATGCTGCTTGGGACATCATAGAGAATAAATCTCGTGTGCAAACCAAGAGCGTTCGGACCAATGTTGCTAGTGCTAGCACTAATGACAGCGACAAGCGACTTGACAAAATCACCACGCTTCTTGAATCGCTTGTCACACATACCGTCAGCAACAACAACAGCAACAACGCCAAGAACGCTCAAGTGAACGATGTCAGCCAACCATGTGAGTTATGCGGTGGTCCCCACTCTTATACAACATGTACCGCCACCCAAGATTACCCTGCTGAGAATGTGAATGCGGCATATGGCACCTATCCTCAACCTGCTTATCAAGCAAAACCCCAAGGTGACCGTAACTTGCTTAGCTATCGCAGCAACAACTATCTTTCACCACCTGGTTTCCCTCCTACCAACCCAAACCAACAACAAAACCTTAACCGTCCTCCTCAACAACAACAACAATCTCGACAACCTTACATCCCTCCTCACAAGCAACAACAACCACCTCAAAGAAACAATCAAGTCTACCAACAACCTGCTTACCAACCACCTGCATACAATGCTCCTCCCAACCAACCCACCGCTCTTCACCAAGAAGTGGAAACTTATATGAGGACTAACGATGCGATAGTGGGAAATCTTCAGAGAGAAGTGCTCAACCTGAAAGCCGACTTGGTCAAGCAAGGAAATGATTTGAGAGCTGATATGAGAAATACGTTGGATAGCCAAACTAATGATCTGAGGAACATGATGGCTAGTTTCTTCCAAAGTAGTCAACCCTCTTCTTCGGGTACTCTTCCGAGTAACACCGTTGCGAACCCAAGAGGGGAGATGAAAGCAATCACCACTCGAAGTGGGAAAGGTACAAAGGAACCCGAGCTTCCTATACCTCCACCGGTGGTTGTGACTAAGGAGACCGAGTCGCCTGCTCCTATTCCTCCTCCTTCTCCTTCCCCAATTTCTCCACCTCTTCCTTCTACCCCTCCTCCACCCGTGGTTGTGAGTGATCCTATTCCCCTTAAGACTTCATCTTCTTCCAATATACCTTATCCTTCAAGGTTGAGGAAAGAGAAGCAAAAGAGCAAGGATGATATTCAGGTTTTGAATTTCCTTAAAATGTTCAAACAACTGAATTTCAATATCTCCTTCGCTGAGGCTCTCGCTCACATGCCCAAGTATGCTAAAATGTTTAAAGATCTTTTGAGCGACAAGGAAAAGCTCCTCGATATTGCCAACACCCAACTTAATGAGAACTGTTCTGCAGTGCTCTTAAGGAAATTGCCAATTAAGCTTGGTGATCCGGGTCGTTTTCTTATCCCTTGCAATTTCCTGGGAGTAGAGAATTGCATGGCCCTAGCCGATCTAGGTGCCAGTATTAATCTCATGCCTCTAAGTGTTTGGAAGCAATTATCTCTCCCAGAGCTAGTCCCCACCAAAATGACTTTGGAATTAGCTAACCGTACGGTTGCCTATCCAGTGGGGATAGCCGAAGACGTCATTGTAGGAGTCGACAAATTCACCTTTCCTGCTGATTTTGTTGTCGTCGACTACGAGATGGACCCTCGTGTACCACTGATTGTTGGTCGTCCATTCCTTAGGACCGGTCGCACTCTCATTGATGTTGAAGCCGGTGAGCTTATCATGAGAGTGGGTGACGACAAAGTAGTCTTCAACATGGGAAAGTTGTCTAAACAGCCTTATTCATATGAGAGCGTTAATTGTATTGACGTTCTTGATGAGGCTTGTGAAGAACACTTTAATGATGCTTGCAAAAGTATTCCTACTTCTCTACCCACTGTTGAGACCGTGTCCTCCATTGATTCATCGTTGTCTCTATTTGGAGATAGTGATTTATTCTGGAACAATCTTGAAGATACCATGGGAGATGTGAATTTAGCTACTAATGATTCTCCCACCGAGGGGGATGAAGACATGAG
This sequence comes from Glebionis coronaria, assembly GCA_025667525.1. NCBI lineage: Eukaryota > Viridiplantae > Streptophyta > Magnoliopsida > Asterales > Asteraceae > Glebionis > Glebionis coronaria. The sequence continues at coordinate 377,271 of JANFOE010000826.1, read as the reverse complement.
TTTCTTTGACAATCTTCTCACCGAAGACAATCCTCCATCTCCCACGGTTATTGCTATCGATGCCACGACTTTGAAAACGCCTCCCGTCGAAAATCCTCCGGATTTGGAACTTAAGGAGTTGCCGCCACATCTCGAGTACGTGTTCCTTGACGACAACAAGAAGTCGCCCGTCATTATTGCAACGGATTTGAAAGATGAAGAGAAGACTCGCCTCGTTGCCGTGCTGAAAGCTCATAAGAAGGCTATTGCTTGGAAAATCTCGGATATTCGTGGAATTGATCCTCACTTCTGCACGCACAAAATTCTCATGGAGGACGACTATAAGCCCACTATTCAAAGCCAACGAAGGGTGAATCCAAAAATCCACGAAGTCATCAAAACAGAGGTTATCAAACTTCTTGATGCGGATATGATTTACCCTATTTCGGATTCACCATGGGTTAGTCCAATCCACTGTGTGCCCAAGAAGGGCGGAATAACCGTTGTTCCCAATGAACACAACGAGTTGATTCCCACTCGTCTCGTTACTGGGTGGAGAGTTTGTATAGACTACCGCAAACTCAATGATGCCACGAGAAAGGATCATTTCCTTCTACCTTTTATGGACCAAATGCTTGAACGTCTGGCTGGTAATGAATATTACTGCTTTCTTGATGGTTTCTCGGGTTATTTTCAAATACCCATCGATCCCCAAGATCAAGAGAAGACTACATTCACTTGTCCCTATGGCACTTTCGCTTACAAAAGAATGCCTTTTGGCTTATGTAATGCGCCCGGGACTTTCCAAAGGTGTATGTTAGCTATCTTCCATGACATGGTTGAACAAACCATGGAAGTCTTCATGGATGATTTTTCGGTCTTCGGGGATTCCTTCTCTGCTTGCCTTGCCAATTTAGAACGTATGCTAAAGCGGTGCAAAGACACTCGCCTTGTTCTAAATTGGGAAAAATGCCATTTTATGGTAAAAGAAGGCGTCGTGCTTGGACATAAGATCTCGAAAACCGGTCTTGAAGTTGACCGTGCTAAAGTCGATGTTATCGCTACGTTGCCTCCACCTTCAACCGTGAAGGGTGTGAGAAGTTTCTTGGGTCATGCGGGCTTCTATCGTCGATTCATTAAAGATTTTTCGCACATCGCTCGCCCGATGACCCACCTCTTGGAAAAAGATACACCCTTTATCTTCTCCAACGAGTGTCTTGAAGCCTTCAACTCGCTTAAGGATAAGCTAACTAAGGCACCCGTCTTGGTTACCCCTAATTGGGAGCTTCCCTTTGAGTTGATGTGCGATGCTAGCGATTTTGCTATTGGAGCGGTTCTTGGACAAAGAGTGAACAAACACTTCCAACCGATCCATTACGCTAGCAAGACAATGACAGGGGCACAATTGCATTATACGACAACTGAAAAAGAGCTTTTAGCTGTTGTCTATGCTTTTGAAAAATTCCGCCCCTATCTTGTCCTTTCCACCACCATTGTGTACACCGATCATTCCGCGTTGAAGTACTTGTTGACAAAGCAAGATTCCAAACCAAGACTTCTTCGCTGGGTTTTGCTGCTCCAGGAATTTAAAATCGAAATTCGCGATAAAAAAGGAGCAGAAAACTTAGCCGCGGATCATCTCAGCAGACTTGAGGATCCATACCAAGGGGATCATCCGACCAAAGAAATCAATGATTCTTTTCCCTTGGAGACCTTAATGTCTATAAACTCGAAGCCGAATGAAACCCCGTGGTTTGCGGACTTTGCAAATTACTTGGCGGGTGGAATTCTCAAGGAAGGGTTGACGTCCCAACAAAAGAAGAAGTTCTTTACCGACATTAAGACTTACTTTTGGGACGACCCTTACCTATTCAAACATTGTGCTGACCTGATTATCCGCCGATGTGTTGATGGACCGGCAGCGTCTGAAATGGATCGACCAACAAATGATAGGCCAGAGGGATGGGCTCATTCGACTAATCAGTGATCCCTGGGCCTACCTAACACAGATGTCCCTGAAATAGGGGATTGGTTGATCGGCCTTGATGCTTGCCACAAAGGACCCACCGGTGGTCACTTTGGTCCTAACTACACCGCAAAGAAAGTGTTTGATTCGGGATTTTATTGGCCCTCCATATATCGTGATGCTCACAATATGGTTAAGCAATGTGATGTTTGCCAAAAGCAAGGCAAAATCACACATAAAGACGAGATGCCTCAAAATTTCATTCAAGAGTGTGAAATTTTTGATGTTTGGGGTATCGACTTTATGGGGCCATTCCCTTCATCTAAAGGAAACAAATACATCCTTGTAGCCGTTGACTACGTTTCAAAGTGGGTTGAAGCCAAAGCTTTACCTACTAATGACGCAAGGGTGGTTTGTAACTTTTTAAAAGCTTTATTCGCTAGATTCGGTGTGCCTCGCGCCATTATTAGTGATCGTGGGACTCATTTCTGCAATGACCAATTTGCTCGAGTCATGGCTAAGTACGGTGTAAACCATCGTCTTTCCACAGCCTACCACCCACAAACTAATGGCCAGGCTGAAATATCAAACCGAGGGCTGAAGCGAATTCTTGAAAGAACCGTGGGAGAGCATCGTGCCTCATGGGCTGATAAACTCGATGATGCTTTGTGGGCTTTCCGTACTGCTTACAAGACCCCGATCGGCTGTACGCCTTATCGTCTTGTGTACGGGAAAGCGTGCCACCTCCCCATTGAGTTGGAGCACAAGGCTTATTGGGCCTTGAAGTGGGTAATTTTGATATAAACAAAGCCGGTGACCTACGCAAGATCCAACTCAATGAGCTCAATGAACTTCGGAATGAGGCTTACTTTTTAACAACTAAGCTCATTCACGACTCCAAGATCAAAAACCGAGAGTTCCATGTTGGAGACAAAGTCTTACTTTTTAACTCTCGGTTGAAAATCTTTTCGGGCAAGCTCAAATCTCGTTGGTCCGGCCCATTCACCATCGCCCAGATTTTTCCATATGGTACTCTCGAGCTCGCTCAACCTAATGGACCAAATTTTAAGGTGAATGGCCAACGAGTGAAGTTGTACTTTGGTGAGGACACCTCTCAGGAGGTGATTCCATCCCTCACCACGTTCCCCATGAACTGAATTTGGGTCGAGTCAGGCTCGTGACTCGGGTATCAAAAACAAGCGCTCCTCGGGAGGCAGCCCGAGTATCTATCGCTTTAACCCCCTAAGTGTAGGGGAGGACCTATTTTGGTCGTTTGTGTTTGTGTGGTGATGTGCTTACAGGGATAACTGCAATCTTGGAAATCTTTGAAGAACCGTGCTCCCGTGCTATCCGACATCCGGTTCTATCTCTCAACTATAGTGATTCAATTTTCTTCATACTCACATTTGAAATTGATCACTTTAGTCGTCTCTTCCTTAACTCGAGTTAACCAACGTGCACAATGTCATAAGTGTAGGGGAGACTTTTCCCACATGCTTAAACATTGAGGACAATGTTTATCTTAAGTGTAGGGGAGACTTCTATCGAAGTTTTAAGTGGACTTTTCCATGAAAATGCCTTCATTTAACCGGAAAATCCTATTTTACAGCATTTTTCAAATTTTTTATTAACTTTGGCCATTTAGTTGTAATTTTTAAATTTTTATCGTTGCTTTCATATGTATATATCCCGCAATAAAGTCAAAAATATTAATAAAGTGGTGTAGCTAGTTTAGGAATCTTTGACATATTAGGCCCGTTGCGTTTATTTTGACTCAACCCGAATAGACTTATCCAAGTTTATTCTAGCTAGTATCCTTAACCATATAGACCTTAATTGGTTTATTAGGCTAAGTGTCCACGAGTCTCATTACTTGAGATTTTAAATTGTGGAGGACGAGAAACGATAGAGTTAATTATAAGTCGGTATTCTTGCGCAAGCTCACTTGGTGTAATTATTTGCCTATTCTCCCATCACTTGCTAATAATTTATCTGCAATAAGTAAGGTCTTACGATTTGAGAAGTTACTTAGCTTCTAGCCCAAGATCGTTTAAAAGTTGCTCGGTAATGATAAGAGTTCATAGCCAAGGCATAACTTATGAAGCGGGGCGCGAAGATTGGCGAGTCCGAAAAGGCCCTAACAAGGCATGAGGATTCAATTTTATTGCTGAAGATCCAAAGTGATGTGAAAAGCATTATTCCTAAAGTCAATATGAAGGATCAAGACTCACGACGAAAAGCAATCAACTCCCATAAAGATCATGGAGAAGTCTATCCGAAAAGACCCTAACAAGGTATGAGGATAAATAGATCCAAGTCCGAAAAGGAGGTGGATCGTTGTATCTCAAAATCCCAATTAGAGATTGAAGAAATAATCATGAAGTCGTGGTCAACAAAGTTGGAGTACCCCTCAAAAGTCTCCAAGTGAAGAAACTCTATTATGATGAGAAGACCATTATCTCAAGAACGTCTCTCGAAGATATGAAGTATGAAGTACATGCCAAATATCGGCCCGAGAAAGGTCTCAAATCGTGAACCAAGTTATGCCAAGATATGAACTTTTTGATATCCCGAGAAGCAGTTTTAAGAGATTTTGTCATTTAGCTAACTATTGATCAAATCGTCCTACTTTGCTTTCAGCCTTAATAAACTATCGAAATAAGTCCAAAAATGCATCTTCATGATCATTCTAAGACAAAAATAAAATATAAGAGATACAATTAGGAATAAGGGAGTTTAAGCATTTAATTAAGCCATGTGTGTAAGTGTTTGATTTACTAACTTATAATAACAATGATCTCGTTTTTAAGCTTAGTTTGGGGAACGTGAAACTTGAGGGTGATAAATCTTCGCAACACCAAAGCCCTAATGTAAGTCCTTGATTTCTTTACAAGTTATTTCCATTCTTTTTATTTATCTTAAAGTTCTTATTTCTCTTAGTAATTTTTTTGTCCCATATTTTTGTGATAATTAAGCAATGAAGAAAGAAAGAAAATAGATGAAGAAGAGATGAATTCCTAGAGAGATAAAGTAGTGAGAGAAAGTAGAGAGAAGATTATTAACTTGGTGAGATTAGATTAAGAAAAGAAGTTACAAATGACCATCCACCCTCCTAACATGCTAGGAGGGTAGTATATATAGTCCACCCACATGCGGGCTTTAATGGACTATATATTGGGCCGGGCTTGTCTTTTGGACTTTAATTAGTTTAAATCCAAGCCCGTGAATCACGACTAAATAACTACTTATTACAACGTTCTAATAAATATTACAATAGAAACCTATGACCGAACATTCTTGTTTGACTCAATATTTTGAGGCTAACAATCTCCCTCAATGTGAGGTCATTCCTCTTTGATATTTGGATTCCAATGGAGATTTATGAATTTCGTCATAAATGAGTCTTGAACGTGTAACAGTAGTTTTGTTCCTTCATGTTGTGATCTTTGAGCCTTTGTCGTTGTCTTTCGACTTTGTCTTTTAGTCTTGAGATCTTCAAATCATCCTTGACTTGTCATTGCCATCTTGCGATCTTGTGTCTTTGTCCACATGCTCACACTATCAATTGTTGGATAAGTCTTTGGGCATGAATATGTGGTTGTGAATCTTTGACTTTGCTGAGTACACCGTGACGCCACCTTCTCGAGACAAAACATAGACACGGACTGAATGGCTTTGACATTCGTCCTAAATCGGTAGCGTTTTACCTCCGGTCGGTGAAGACCGTTATACGATATTAAATATCGTACCTGTGATCAGGTAGATTCAATTAAGAATCTCCTTGACAGGGTTTCGCGGCAGTACTAGCCGTTCTCTTTACTCGACCGTCTCAAAGCAAGACTGCGAACATAAAGAGTGAATCAATTGGATAGATATCCGCTTGATTAAAGTCGTCAATTCAAATTCCTGGAACAAGTTTGATTCATTAAGAATCTTACCATTGTTGCTTTCCAGTTGACACAAGTTTGATTCATAAGAATCTCACAAGTTACCTACCGTAGCGCTGTTTGATGTTGACGCTAGAAGGATTTCCATTCGTCACTGTGAATATTAATGAATATCACTCTGAATGTTCTGGCAAGACCATAAAGATATTGCGTAGAAACCTGAAACGAGTTTGAATCAATTCAGAATCAAACCACTGTTGCTTTTCAGTTTTACATATGTTCAATTCATAAAGAATCTTGCATATGACCTACCGCAGTGCTGTTTGATGTTAACACTGGAAGGATTTCCACTCATCATTGTGAATACTAAGTAGTATCACTCTGAGTGTTCTAGCAATATCGCAAGGATATAGCGTAGGACTCTCTTGATCTTCATCCGTGTGTCCTAACGATATTTGATTGATCTCTTGGCTCTAGACTCGATTTGTGCACTTTTAGTGGTCGGAGGCTGGAGCAGATGCCACCTATTCAATATCAACTATCTCGGAGTGAGAAAGTCAATAGAAGTCGTGTTGATCTCCGTGACAATAAAACAAACTTCTTTTGAGAGAAGTCTGAGTAGCTAGGAAAGGGTTGTGCTTCACATCACTGGGTCCATGATGAGTTTGTCTTCATGATGAGTTGACCCGATTTCTGCCTAAGTTGTATGGAGGGCTTCTTTCTTTACACCCTTTATCCTTACATTTCTTTTTCATTCTTCAACCCCTTCAATGCTTACCAAGACATCATTACTAGCACCTTGTTGTGATTGTTCCAGTGCTAGCATCAGTACTTAGTCGGCATTCTGCTACGTTCACATTCTACTCCATCTTCCTAAGGACTTCTAATAATCTATTGGATTGTCCCTGGGAAGATCCATCCGGTTCTGGTTGGATCATAGGACTTAAACCTAACCACCCTTTTGACACCAATAACGTCGTGAATTAAAGATGTTGTGGGTATTTGATTGTAACCATGAAAACCACTTTAAATTCTAACAAAGTGTTTGAAAAACATTTAACACCTTGCTAGTTTTGTCGTTTCAGAAAATGCTCCCCCTTCACATGTGCATCGATAATCGAAAGTGTTTCGCACATGTAGGTAAGAGTTAAAGTGCTTGAGTCTTATATTAGATCACATTTTAATCACATTTTCTCCCCCTATGTCTAATATATAAAATCTTTTGATATTAGAGATACCAAATTTGATTAAAATATATTTAGAAAAAATAGTCTTTAAATCTCTGGGAGAAAGATGTGTTAATATTTTGCATGAATTTAAAATGCTCCCCCTCAAAAATAGATCCAATTGAATTGTCATTGTGAGGATATGATCCACATTTCGCTTTTTGAGGATGGGAGTTGTTGAACACACAATTTTTGAAAGATTTTGAATAATCATTGAGAAATTCTTGAAAAAATTGTGTTCAACGCTTTTTGAAAAATCCTATTTCTTTTTGTCGAAAAGGTTTTTCTAAAGCATAAACTTGAGTTCATAGACTTTGAATGTCTTGACGAATCCACTCAAGTGTAAGAAGATTTAACTTCTTTTGCTAAGGGTAAGAGTACAAAAGCGTACACTCCCCCGTGAATTTAGATCCGGGTTGCAATCTGAAAGTGATTACAAGCCATTGTGTTGAGCTCAAAACGTTGAATGTTTTGTGACAAGCTCAACCCGAGATAGATTGCTCTACCCGTTGTTGGAAGTATTGTCCAAAATAGACAATTTCCTTTTGAAAATATAGAAATGACATGTTTTGAAAAATATTTACAACTTTCATTCGAGCTTTATGTACACACCCGTGTCGTTATTGAGCGACATTTCTAGGTACGTCCATATTATCGATACTGAAAGACATGTCGAGAAGAATATTTTTGGAATATCAAAGATTTTTTACTTTTGTATTTTGCTTTTTGATTAATATTTACAGGTAGATGTTTGATAAATGAATCAAGCAGGCTTCTTTGCCAGAACCTCCAGTTCTGCTGGAGTCAAACATCTCATACCAATTTGCCTAACTAGATACGCAAACCTCTCTTTCGAAAGAGCTTTTGTAAACAAGTCAGCTAATTGGTAATCAGTTCCAACAAAGTATAATTCAACAATACCTCTTTCAACTTGTTCCTTAATGAAGTGATATCGGACATCGATGTGCTTCGTGCGGGAATGCTGTACCGGGTTGCAGGAGATGGCTATGGCCGACTTTGAGTCACAGTACATAGGTACTTTATCAAAATGGAAGCCATAATCCGTGAGTTGTGTTCTCATCCAAAGAACTTGAGCACAACACGCAGATAGAGACACATACTCCGCTTCGGCTGATGAAAGTGACGTACAATCCTGCTTCTTGGAAGACCATCCCACAAGCTTGTCTTGACCTAGAAATTGTGCACCACCAGAAGTACTTTTACGTGTATCAAGACACCCTGCATGATCAGAATCTGAATATGCCGTTAGAAAGAAACCGGTTTCCCTCGGATACCAGAGTCCCATGTGAATGGTATTCTTAAGGTACCGAAAGATCCGTTTAACCTCCTTGAGGTGCTTTTCAGTGGGTCGTGCTTGATATCGTGCACAATAACACGTAGCATGATGAATATCAGGTCTGCTTGCTGTCAAGTACATGAGGGACCCGATCATGGAACGATATCTCGTTTGATCTATGGGTAATCCCTCCAAATCAGCATCTAGGGATGTGGTTGATAATGGTGTCCCAACGGGGTCACATGATGTCATACCATGCTTTTTGATTATCTCTTGACAATACTTAGCTTGGTTAATGAAGATACCACTTGGGGATTGGTGAACTTGAATTCCTAGAAAGAATTTTAGTTCGCCCATCATAGACATTTCAAATCTGTTGTGCATTACTTTTTCAAACCATTTTGAAAGTTTTGGGTTTGTAGACCCGAAAATAATGTCATCAACATAAATTTGCACAAGCAAAATGTCATCCCCATATTTATAAGTAAACAAAGTTAAATCAATGGAACCTTTTGAGAAACCTTTGGAGAGCAGAAATTTTGCGAGCTCGTCGTACCACGCCCTTGGAGCTTGCTTGAGTCCATAAAGTGCTTTGTGGAGACGATACACCTTGTCAGGATAATGAGGATTGACAAATCCTTCCGGCTGCGTGACATAAACTTCTTCCTTCAAAGGACCGTTAAGAAACGCCGTCTTTACGTCCATTTGATAGACAATGAATCCCTTATGTGCCGCATAAGCAAGAAAAATCCTGACAGCTTCCATTCGAGCTACTGGTGCAAATGATTCTTCGAAATCAATACCCTCTTGCTGTCCATACCCTTTAGCCACTAGCCTAGATTTATTCTTGATGATCGTGTTTTCTTCATCCATCTTGTTTTTCCAGATCCATCGAAGATTTAATGGTGTTACATCGTATGGTCTGTCAACAAGTTCCCAGACTTTAAGTCTTTCAAATTGTTGAAGTTCATCCGTCATCGATTCAATCCAAGCATGATCAGCTAATGCTTCTTTAATGTTTTTCGGTTCAGCTGAACTCACGGCGAGTGCGAACATACAAACATCGGCATCAGTGTGAAGCTGTCGTCTTGTACGAACGGGCTGTGAAGGGTTTCCAATTACATGAACCAAAGGATGATCTCGGGTCCAATGATGTGTTGAAGGATGTCGTTGATAGAACGTATGCATATTTGACGGATCAACATGGCGAGTAGAAGACTCTCCAGTTTCGTGTACCGGTGTACCGAATGGGTTGATAAATTCATCTTCGTCAGATAATGCATTGTCTGCTTGATTTGTGTTCTCTGGAGCAATGACAGTAGTTGTGGATGTTGTAGGATCGATTGTTGAAGTGATATTCTGAGGAGGTGAATCTGCAGCAACTCGTGTTGAAGTAGATGAAGTTGTATCTTGTTGTTGACGATGATCGGTTTCATCATTCTTATCATGAGTGACAGCGGAAGACTTCGATACAACTTGTTTCTCCCCCGTGAAATATTCATCATACATTGGTCCATATAACATTTCCAACTCTTCAATTGTCGTGTCGACTGTCATATCAGCTCTAGGAACATTTTCTGGAACCAGCGTTGAACTTGACGGTTCATTGCTGTGGTCTTGAGTTTCGAGTTCCGTGCGGTTGTGAACGGAAGTCGTTTGTCGTTGTGGATCGGGACTTAAACTGTTTTGTTCAAGTGCCATTTCTTGAAATTCATCAAATCGGATGTGAATTGTCTCGACAATCAATTTTGTTCTTTTGTTGAACACTCTATATCCCTTAGACTGAGTTGCATATCCCACAAGAATACATGCATCACCTTTTTCTTTCATCTTATCCAAATTTTCACCATCTCGTATAATGTAACAAGTACATCCAAAAACATTAAGGTGTTTGAGTGAAGGTTTTCGATCATGAATTATGTGATATGGTGTCTTTTCGTGTCTTGGGATAATTAAGGAGCGGTTTTGTGTGTAGCAAGCGGTTGACACGGCTTCGGCCCAAAAGTACAGTGGAAGTTTTGAAGCGGATAATAATGTTCGAGCAGCTTCAACCAAAGTACGGTTTCGTCTTTCAACAACGTCGTTTTGTTCGGGTGTTCGAGCAATAGATGTTTCATGTTCAATCCCTTCGGCTTCAAAATACTTTCTCAGAGTAGAATTCAAAAATTCTGTACCTCTGTCAGTACGAACCACTTTAATTTGAGCTTGAAGACCACGTTGTATCAATTTTAGGAAGCTGATGAGAACGTCGGGTGTTTCATCCTTGGACCTCAAGAAGTGAGTCCATGTGTACCTTGAGTAATCATCAACAATTACTAGAATATATTTCTTTCCATTGATACTCTGAACACGCATTGGACCACACAGATCCATATGAAGAAGATCTAACCGTCCTTTAGAGCTTGGTGTGGTCTTTGTTTTGAAGCTACTTCGTTTAGCTTTACAAAGTTCACAAGAAGAACAAAGATGATCTTTGATGAATTTCAAGCTTGGAAGGCCTCTCACAATATCTTTCTTGGAAAGCAAGTTAATGGTATCAAAGTTGAGATGAGAAAGACGTTGATGCCATAACCATGCCTGAGTCGTTGAAGCTTTAGCCATGAAGCAAATTGGAGTTGATGAAGTTGTGTCTTGAAGTGAAATTGTGTAAAGATCAGTACCCCGTGTACCGGTAAGTAAGTCATTCCCATCATAATCACGAACAAAACATGTCTTCTTTCTGAAAGCAACTTCCAAATCCGCATCACAGAATTGACCAACCGAGAAAAGATTGTGATTGAGCCCTTCGACGTAGTATACCCTTTTAATCGTGATATTCCCCTGAACCAAATCTCCATATCCTAGGATCGGTGCAAATTGATCATTTCCGAATCGGACCGTACCCAGGAACTTCTCCACGAAGTTAATTAGAAGCTTGAGATTCCCCGTCATGTGCTTCGTGCATCCGGAGTCCATTATAAAGAGAATTATTTGTATCACATGCAGAAGAGTTAGAACACGATGGAGCATTTGCTAAATTGGATACCACAGTAGTTGTGATAGTAGAATCAGTAGTGTCCTTATCAACATTTAAAGGCAAACTAACACTCGTTTTCACATTTTCTGTCCTAACTTTAGGCATCCATTTATATCCGGGAGGACATTGATTAGCAAACCACCATTTCCAAGACTTACTGGCAGACTCATATAATTCCTTAATTTTGCTTCTAGGATTCTTAGTGGTGGAGTCTGATGCATTACTTTTCTTAGTGGGTGTTGCACCAGAATGGTTCACTTTGCGTTTGGGTTTACTAGCTCTAATAGGCATTGCAACTTGCTTCTTAGTTCTAGTATCTACGCCTTTGACTTTATTTATAGCACACATAGAATGATTAGCATTAGCACACTTGCCACATTTGACACAAACAAATTTCACATTCATAGCATTCAAAGTTGAATCATTCAAATCGTCATGACACGCGATTACAGACGTTTTATTCTTAGAAACATTGAAAATCCTAGGGTGTTCTTCTACTTGCTTCATCTTCCCTTGATTCTTGTGTTTCCAGACCTTATCATTCTCTTGAGTGCTCTTAAGCTGAGGCCGGCTAACACTAGTAGTGGAGACTATTCCTGTAGTAGAAGACACACGAATATTAGTGTTTCTAGAAGTCTGAGGCGAGTGAGTATCTTTGTTTGTGGGCTTAGTGGGCATTCTATACATCCCTGGTTTAATCACATTATTGTGCTTAACGCTTGGTGCTACAGGATTCCTTATGGGTTGAGCTTGTGGTAACCTTTCCTTTCCATCCATCTTGGGGGCAAACACAGGTTTTGCAAACGAGGAATTAGATAAAGCAGATGGTTTTCCCAAGATAGAGGATCTATTCTCTTTAGAGGCATTGGGTTGTCTAACAACATTTTTGTTAATGCTAGGTTCCACAATTTTTCCACCCATTTTAGCAATGAGTTTCTGCAACTCTGCTATCGCTCTGTCCCTGTCTTGTAATTGAGCTTTCAACTCTTTAATTTCCAAATTCTGTTCATTCATTTCTCGAAATGTTTGGGAAAGTTTTTCTTGGAATTTATTATCATGTGAAAAACGACCAACGTCTTTTTGCAAAGCAAGTTCAAGTGAATGACAATGTTTTTGAAGGAAATCAGTTTTGTGTTGAAGTAACTCAAAAGCCTTTTTGTCAACATTTTCTTTCCGTTTCGAAAGCTCAATTTCAAGACGTTCACATTCTTTGAGCTTATCAAGATATTGGCATGCAACTTCAGAATATTCATCAATATCAGCACAAGATGTAAAATAAGCACACATAATATCTTTAGAAACGCATTCCTGCAAGAGTAAATCATATTCATCAGAAAAAACGGACTTGTCCATTTGAAGATCATCAATTGCTTTCTCAAGAGACTCAACATATTGTAAATCATCAAACATTTCAGACCGAATTAAGCTTTCGAATTTAAGAACATTTTCTTTTAGTGTGGCCGCGTTCGGTATTAAGATTTGTTTGACAAGCACAGTTATGTCTTGAGGAATTGGTTTCTTCCACTCGTCATTTTGTCGTTGTTTCCAATCATTATCAATAATGGACTTAATATTATCTATGTAATGAGTAAGAAACCCAAATATCTGCCTACTCTTGCTTTTAGAAGCATCTAGGGGCAAGTAGTTGATGAACTTAGAAACGTTTGTTTTCTTAGTGGCAAACGCTTTCTTCCATTGAATTCTCTTTTCCCTGCATTCTAAAAATACTTCCTCACGAGATTTCTGAGTTTGTTTGTGGAACAGACCATAAAGACTATTCTCATAAGCATAATTATATGGTTTCACAAACTCCTTATTAACTGATGGTTGACTATCAGCATCCCAAAGGGCAGTCTCTTCACTATTGGCACTTAGAGGCATGCAATCAAGATCTGTCCTTTCAGTCTCATCAAGATAAAGATGCGGGTTCGCAGCTTGAGCTTTGGCAAGGTACTCAGGACTTGCAAAGCTAGCTTGACCCTTAAACATCGATGGAGGTGCTAGCATTCTTACGGATTGAATAGAATCATGCGTTTTATAAACAACGTTCTTCAAAAAGTCGACTTGTGCTTCTAGTTTCGTAACTTTTTCGGTTTCTTTATCATATCTACTTTTGAAGTCTTGTTTTAACGCATCTACCTCTTGTTTCTTATCCTCTAGAATTTTAGCAGAATCAGTAGTGGTCATAGAGAGCTTTTGTTCAAGTTCATTAACTTTGGTATTGGCAAGGTACGTTTTTTGACGTTCATCCATTAAGAAAACATTATATTGACGCTTCTCTTTAGCTAATAACTCAAGAGTGGTATTATATTTGTTTTCAAAATCGTCCTTTTGACTTTTTAACGCACTTCCCTTGTACCCCTCAAGCTCTTTGGTTTTCTGAAGGAGCTCATCTCTATAGCTTTCAGTCATCTTAGTAGATTTGATAAGAGCAGCTTTACAATCTTCAAAACTTTGAGTGAGCGTAGCGTTTGCCTTCTTTAATTGCTTTTGACTCTTTTTATTTTCAGTGACATCTTTTTGTAAAGTAGCAATTAAATTAGCAAGCGCAATACGTTCCTCTTCATCATATTCAGTTGCATGTTGATCATCCTCAGACTCATTATTGCACATGTCTGATGAATCGGGTGTGGTATTACTATCAACCGTTTCCATCATACACGTGTCATTAATGGCATTGGGTAGATCACTATGCTCAGGAATATCACCAAACACATTATATTCATCAGTAGTGTGTACCTTATCGATTGGCTCAGTGTCAAAGATAGGACCATTGTCATCTTCAGTGACTTTGAGAACTTCTTCAACATGTGCCATGTACGAGTAATGTGCTTCTAATTCCTGGTCGGAGGCTTCATCATCAGTGTCATCAAGCATAGCTCCTTCCTCAGCTGACAGTTTGACCCCTGCTTCCATCTTTTTGCATAGCAACATCTTTTCCTTGTGATAGCTGGAGTCTCTAACCCTTTTCGGCTTCCTGCATTCCTTTGCCATATGCCCAAAACCTTGGCAATTAAAACATTGAATCCCGCTTTGCTGAACCACTTGACTTCCAACCGTTTCCCTATTCCCAGTAGCAGCAGCAATCCTCTGAGTATCATACTTTGCAGTTTGTCGATCATATCTTGCAGAACCCTCAACATGCGTTGGATTATGTCGATCATACCTAGAAGGACTTTCACCACGTCGACGTGTGTCATACCTTGGAGGACTCGCAACATATCGGTTCTTTGTGTTAGATGATGTTCGAAGATTGTTATTGGTGGGTTTGTAGATCTTCTGATAAGTCTTCATAATGAAAGCAATTTGTTGTTTCATCTCACGATTCTTCTGAGCTTGATCTTCATCACTATCTTCTTCAGATGATGACTCAGATGGTGGTGAAGTTGCTCTTGGTGCTTTGCCGCGTGATCTTGTGGATGATGAAGACTTGGATGATGTGGAATATCGTGGTGAGGATGATGGGCTAGAGTATGGCTTAGGAGCACGAGATCGATGATCTTGAACATTTTGAGTGGTAGTTAATAAAGCAAGTGGATTAGCCGTCTTTGCAACTCGTTCAGCTCGAATCTCATTTGCTTCATGCTGAAATTGTTTCAAGATATCAAAGAGAGTGTGATAGTTTACCTTGTCTAACTGCTTCTGTTGTTTCACCAAAGTGACAAAACGTGTCCACTCTAGTTGGAGTTGTTGTAGAAATTGCACATTGACTTGCATGGTGGATACTTCCAAGTTGTTTCTTGTCATATCATTCATCATCTTATAAAATCTTGAATAATAGGACTCAATTGATTCTCCATCCAATGCAGTAAACTTACCAAAGTTCCAAAACAAGTTTGTTTTGACATCTTGCTTGTTGAGAGACTCTCCTTGTTGCAAGCGTTCAATGGCCGTCCACATTTCTTGTGCTGTAGGACATGCATCGACTGTGGAATAAATATCATCTCCAATTCCACTTAGGATCATATAGATCGCTTCTTTTTCTACATCATGCCAAGCACGTTTCTCGGGTGTAAGGTCAGATAAAGTTTCCTTTTTCTTTGTTGCAGGTACTTCTGGACATGTGTCTGTGGCTGGTGTATAAGGAACATCAATTTCAGAAAAGACATATGGGCCATTGTTAATACATTGTCTCAAGGCATCACCATTAGGTCTTGTATCAAGATAGCGAAGAAAGCGTGATTGCCATTGAGCATATCGACCAGCCACAAGCATTGGTGGTCTCTCTTTATTACCCGCGACCATGATGTTGTTGTTCGTCACACGATATTCTGCAGTAGAATCCATCTCAAAATTCTCTGAAATGATGAAGTGAATATGGATCTTAAGTAGATTTGTTGTGATTGATGTTGTGTTTTAAATTCCGAAAATTGCAATTTTTCTCCAGGCCGACAATAAATTCTCCAGTCCGACAAAAACGGTAGTCCAAAAATTTTGTAATCGCCAAAATTTGAAATCGAGCTAGAAATGTCCTAAAACTAGTATGGAAAAAATTTGAATTTACTTGACGAAAAAATTTTAACTCCTTTTTTTTTTTTTTTTTTTTTTTTTTTTTATCTTCGTGGAAACGATATTCTGAAACTAGTCTAGATGGTGGCTAAGTCTAAAAAATACTCAAACAAAATTTAGCAAAACACATCATCGGAATAACCAATCGGAATGTTATCGGAATAACCAATCGGAATGTCACCGGAATAACCAATCGGAATGTCATCGGAATAACCAATCGGAATGTCAATCTGAATCACCAATCCGAATGTCAATCTGAATCACCAATCGGAATGACAATCTGAATCACCAATCGGAATGTCAATCTGAATCACCAATCGGAATGCCAATCTGAATCACCAATCGGAATGAGTTAATCGGAAAACACCAATCGGAATGCCAATCTGAATCACCAATCGGAATGTCAATCTGAATCACTAAACCCTTTTCAGATTACACCAATCGGAATGTATCCCCCTTTTCTCGGACAAAACTCAACCAATACGTGATTTTAAGCCAAAAAATGATCAAAAAACCCAAAAATTTTGTGTTTTTAGCCAAAGTAAATATACCAAATCACTACTACAACTATGTATAAGATGTAGATGATTAAGCAAAGAACGGAAAACACAAAAAAAATTTGAATCGGAGATGATTTATGGATTAAATCATTCGAATCAAATATAATAACACCAACCAATCACAAATCTACCCCGTGGCGATTGATACCAAATTTTGTCCCATATTTTTGTGATAATTAAGCAATGAAGAAAGAAAGAAAATAGATGAAGAAGAGATGAATTCCTAGAGAGAGAAAGTAGTGAGAGAAAGTAGAGAGAAGATGATTAACTTGGTGAGATTAGATTAAGAAAAGAAGTTACAAATGACCATCCACCCTCCTAACATGCTAGGAGGGTAGTATATATAGTCCACCCACATGCGGGCTTTAATGGACTATATATTGGGTCGGGCTTGTCTTTTGGACTTTAATTAGTTTAAATCCAAGCCCGTGAATCACGACTAAATAACTACTTATTACAACGTTCTAATAAATATTACAATAGAAACCTATGACCGAACATTCTTGTTTGACTCAATATTTTGAGGCTAACAAATTTGATTCTTATTTAGTAGAATTTAAATAAGGCCAAGGTTGATTAATTATGAGAAAAATGTAAAATTGCTTTATCACTAAGCATTGCATGAGGGCATGGCAATGGTTAAGTGTAGGGGATTTGATAGGTGTGTAAACACCCATCCTTTTACCACTTAATTCTGGCTAAAACAAGACCAAAACACGTAATTAATATCATTTTGTTTGGAATTATGCGTGGTTTTTGTGTTTATTGTGATTTCAGAGCTAACCGGATGAATATTAAAGAAAACATGGGATTGCACGGGATTTATCAAGGAAAAAGACTCAAGATAAAGTCTATTGTCCAAGAGATGCAAAAGATTTGAAGTCACTGGGCCTATTCGAAGATTTATCAAAGAAAAGGACTAAAGACGGAAGATTTTCATAAGTCGAAGAAACTCGAGTCTATTTAACGAAGAAATTAAAAGACGAGTTGGATTTAATCGACGACAAATCCCGAATCAGAATCGAAAACGTCAACTTTTCTGAAAAGACGAGAAGACAAGAAGAAAGGGAGAAAGCCCACTCACCAACCAACCACTAGGAGTATAAATAGATACTCCTTTCACACAATTAGGGAGTGAGTTCATTTTTCTTTTTCCCAGTACCTTAGGTTCGTTCCTTAACCAACTCCATTAGGGAGTTTGGTGATTTTTCTTCTTTTTTTCAATCTTGTAAGTTTGATTCAATACTCTTGTTACTTTTCCATTAATTAATCCAATTCAATCTTTTCATTCATCTTGTTCCTCTCCATTTTTATTGCAAGTTTTTAAGTTTCTTATTTGATTCAAGTTTGATTTTAAAAAGTTGTTGATTTAGTATTTTTATTGGTGGGATTTATTTCTTATGGTATTTAAATGATTTGTGTTTAATTTGGTAAAACCTTTTTGAGTATTCAAGTCGATTTGGATTTAATTTCGTGTCCCTGTTTTACTGCTACTGTTCTGTTCTTCGCTTCCCAGTACTTTCCGAACAGACCTTTTATTCCGAATAGGCGAATTCACTTTTCCCTTACTCGGAATATTTTGCATTTTCCGAATAGGGGGTTCTACTTTTCTTTTACTCGGAATATTTGTGTTATTCCGCATAGCCAGCTTCTTCGTTTCCTTATTCGGAACATTTTAAATATTCCGAATAGAAAATATTTTCCGCATAGACTTTTTGTTCCGAATAGCCATGTTTTCCGAATAGGATCCTTTTTCCGCATAGAACAATTTTTCCGAATGGTGTTGTTTTTCCGCATAGGCATAATTTTCCGCACAGCTAATTTATTCCGCATAAGCCATCTTTCCGCATAGAGATTTATATTCCGCATAGGGCCACTTTTTCCGAATAGCCCAGTTTTCCGAATTGAAGCACTTTATTCCGCATAGCAATTTTTCCGCATAGAGCAGACTTTTCCGAATGGCCATATATTCCGCATAGGCATGTTTTCCGCATAAGGGTTATTTTCAGCATAGGGCATTTTTTCAGTAAGAGTATTTTTCTGCTTTACCATTTAATTGTTTTTATCTACTGTTTCCGGTTTTAATCTTTATTCACTTCATATATTTAGAATAGAAAACCAAATTCACTTTTTGTCACCAAGAACAATCATTCCACTTTTAACTGAGATCAATTCGAGAGGATTCCGAGAATTATATTTTGAACCCCTAGCAAAATCATAATATCACTCCCTTATTCCTAGGGGTATCTCTTATATTTTATTATTGTCATGAATGATCACGAAGATGCATTGTTTGACTTATATCGATAGTTATTGAGGCCGAAAATAAAGTGAACGATTTAATCAATAGTTAGCTAAAGGACAAAATCTTTTAAAACTGCTTCTCGGGACCTCATAAAGTTCATATTTTGGCATAAATCGCTTCGCGATTTTAGACCTTTCTCGGACCGATATTTGGCAGCGACTTCATACTTCAAACCTTGAGAGACGTTCATGAAATTATGGTCTTCTCTTCATAATGGAATTTCTTCACTTGAAGTTTTAAGAGATTCATACTTGGACCATGACTTCTTCATTTTTCTCCAATCATTATTTTGGACTTTGATATACAACGATCCGCCTCCTTTTATGACTTGGATCTATTTATCCTCATACCTTGCTAGGGTCTTTTCGGATACACTTCTCCATGACTTTTGGGGAGTTTTTTGCTTTTCGTCGTGTGTCTCGATCCTTCATATTGATTTTTGATAAATGATTCTTCACATCACTTTGGATCTTTAGCAACAAAATATAGCCCTCATGCCTTGTTAGGACCTTTTTGGACTCGCCAATCTTCGCGTCCCGCTTCAATAAGTTATGCCTTGGCTATGAACTCTAATCCAGACCGAGCAACTTTTAAACGATCTTGGGCTAGAAGCTAAGTAACTTTTCAAATCGTACAACCTTATTTATTGCAGATAAATTTATTAGCAAGCGATGGGAGAATAGGCTTATAATTAACTCACATAAATTCCTGAAAGAATACCAAACTTATAATTGACTCTATCATCTCTCGTTCTCCACAATTTAAAATCTCTAGGAATGAGACTCGTGGATGCTTAGCCTATTAAATCAAAGTTTTGGGTTTTCGAGTCGCCTATAGGATCTTGCAAATTCTTAGACTCTTTCAAGTTTAGAAACCGCATTTTAAAGTTCCCTTGATAAACGACTCTCTAGGATCAATTATAGGAACTTGCGAAAAGTTCTTGTTCTTAACCCGTGAGAGTTAAGACTTTCGCGTTTTATAGCTCCCTATATAAAAGCCTAGCAAAACTTGACTTAAACACGTTAAGGATACTAGCTAGAGTAACTTAGACAAGTAAACTCGGGTTGAGTCAAAAAAATTCACAACGTTTGAAAAATAAAACCACTTTATTAAAAATTTATTCTAATAAGGAAAATAAATAACTATACAAAAGGAAAAACTAATAGGCCAAAATAGATCAAAAATTTTGAAAAATGTCGAAAAATTGATTTTCCGGTTAAAATGAGGACAAATACAAGGAAAAGGCCACTTAACTTCGATAGAAGTCCCCCTACACTTAACATAAACATTGTCCTCAATGTTTATGCATGTGGGAGTAAACTCCCCTACACTTAGGAAATTGTGCACTTTGTTTAAATCTCGCTAAGGAAGAGACAACTAAAGAGATTCCTATTTTAATATTGGAAAATATAAAATAGTGAATCGAAAAGAGTTTAGGATAGAACCGGGAAGAAGTGAACACAGAATCACGGGTCGTCAAGAATCATCAAGAGTGGATCTTTGAAGCTCGAATCCCTGATTAAGAGAGGAGAAGAAATAGCAAACCAACGGGTCTCCCCTACACTTAGGATAAAGAAAGCGAAAAGATAGATACATGGGTTGCCTCCCAAGAAGCGCTTGATTTTTTATTACCGAGTCGTGAGCCTGACTTGACCTTGATCATCATAGGAAGAAACATGAAACATATCCACCAGGATCAAAGACATAGTTTTCGTCCATCAAATAACACAAGCTTGAGGCGAACAAGGCAAGCCAAAGAAGAATAGGCAAGGTTCCCTTAAGCAGCGATGGATCACGGTGGAAGCAAGGGTGAAGTGGTGCAAGCAGATTTCCATAAGTTCCAAAGATATTTCCTTTTATTTCATCAGGTGGATACTGAGATGGCGGCAGAATATCGATACCGGGGTCGAACACCTTTTCCTTTAGGGGAAAATAGCACTCAGGCGCAGCAGAATGGGAAGAAGATCCGTGAAGAAGCACAACCTCGTCCTCAGAAGGTGGACAAAGAGGTGTTAAATCATACGTGCTGCGGATATCGGTGTCGACCGGTTTCTTCTCCTTTGAAAGAATGTTTTTCAAATCCAAAGTAGGATCAAGACGATAATCTTCAAAGTCCAAAGGAGGTGCATCACTCTCATGAGGGAAGTAAGTGTTGAGAAACGTAGAGAAGTCTTCCTAAAAAGAGTAATCATCCAAAGTAGGATCGAGTGATGGCGGAGGATCTTCATCATGTGAAGAATCGCTCGAAAGAGTATCAGCCTCATCGAAATCATCATACATGGGCAGGTTGGGATACTCGGAGGTAAGGTCATCATAATCATCCGAATCTGAGCTAGAATCATTGATTGTAGGTAAATTTAGATAACTTGCTTTAGGAAAAACAAGCAACTAAATATGAGCGGTAAGTATCGAGTGATGATTTTAGGAAAAATCAACACAAATGACCCTCAATCAAATAAAATGAGAGAAAGAGTTCGTTTCCCAAGGAGGTATGGTGTTGTGAATTAACTTGTATGTATTTGAGATTAATGTTAAGAGAATGGGGATGAGAAGATGAAAGACGGTTACGTGAAAATTAAACTACGACGAAAACGTAAAACCGTGAAAACTACCCAAATTAAAAATTATTATACTAAGACCAAAAACAAAATCAAAATTTAGAAAGACTAAAAAGAAGTCAATAATAATATAAATAAAGACAAAAATCCAACAAAGATATTTTAAAACCTTTTATTAATTAAATATTTAATTTTAAATGCTAATTAAAGCCCTAAAATTAAATATAACTAATTCAAATGTCTAAAATATGATTTTATTGAATAATTACTTAACTTATATTATTAGAAGACTAAAAAGTAATTTTCCAAAAATTAAAAGCTATTAAAACTATTTTTAAAACTCTAAAAATGATTAAAAATGATTAAAACCTAATTAAACTTAAAATAATTATAAAAATTAATTTAAAAGCTATAAAAATATTCTAAAAATGGAAAAGGTCCTAATTAATGATAAAGAACCTAAGAAAAATGAAAAAGAAAGAAAAATAAAATTTTGATAAATTAATATTAAAATAATATTAAAATAATGTTAAAAATAAAAAGTTACTAAAATTAATTCTAAAAATTTTATAAAAATCCTAAATAATATAACTAAGAGAAAAACACAAATTATAGCTCCTAAACCTTTTTTAATAATTTTATAAAAATCTTTAAAGTTTATAAAAAACCTTAAAATAATATAAAATTAAAAATTAAAGTTTATAAAACCAAAATAAGATGTAAACCTCAAGTTATATATTAAAAAGCTAAAAACTATTTTTCCTAAAAATTAAAAATCTTTTTGGTATTTTTTTGTTGATTTAATAAAAAACGTATATAAAATAAATGCTAGAAAATATTAAAATAACGAGAAAATTATCAAACCAAGCTAGAAAAATCAATAAAGCTATAACTTACCTAGGAAAAATAAGAAAAGTAAAATTTGCTTAATAAATAAGCTGGAATTAAGCTCAAAAGCTACGGCTTTATTAAAATAAGACAAAAGAAAAACGGGTTAAGTAGAGAACAAAACCACACCCTAGCAGTCAAAGACCCTAGGGCGCAGTGGTAGTGTTGTGTGTGTGTGAACGTGGGGATTGTGGGTTCGAGTCTTGAAACCCCCCTTTTTGCTTCCTTTTTGCTTCCTCTTTTTTTTTTTTTTTTTAACTTACCAAAACAATCCAGACACTTAAACAAACTTATAAACCAATCCCACTTTCCTTTTTAGTTAGGTTAAAGCACAAATGAAGATCAAAAATGTTGCCAGTTCTGCTAAGTTACTGATGAACAAGTGAACTTTGGTTCACTTGTTAAATGTTGAGCCAAGAGGCCTTGGCTGTTGCTTTGTTTGGTGATTGTTTTGGAATTATGGGGCACAATGGGCACCCTTGTGCTTATTTAAGCACAAGGAGTCAAATAACAAGCAAATATAAGCACTTAGCAGGCACAAAAAGCAATCAAAATCACACAAGAGCCAATGCAAGTTGCTGATACAATTTGTGCAGGTCTATGGACTGTTTAAGCTCATTACATGCATTCAAGTGAACTTCAAATGCCCAAATTAAGCAAACTTAATCACCAAGTAGCACACAAACCAAAACAAACCTTGAATTAACCTATATCTCAACAGATTAAGAACTTCAATGCACAATTTTCATGAAATTTATACAGAAAAGAGAGTATGCAGATTTTGACTACTTGGTTTCACTTTTAACACACCAACTCTGTTTCAAATCTCTTCTAATCTTGCTAACAACTAACTAGCATCCTATCTTAACTATTTTTAAACCTTCTAACACCTTTCTAAATCATAAATCAAGCAATCTACCCTGCTAAAACCTAATGCCAAACACCCTGTTATTTTTCTAAATCCAAGATTTAACACTCCAAATTACTTGCAAACTTGCTCAACTTGTTTTACTTAGCATCAAACATACATAGCACAACTTACTGACTTAAATCAAACAGATTAAACACAAATCCAATACTTATCAAACAAGATCACACAATACTTGCTATTTTCTGAAACTTTAACAAAGGAAAAGGGAATACCTTAGGGTCTTACATCCAAGACCCTAGAGGATGTAAATCCTCCTCCCTACCAGCCCGGGCTGGTGCTGAACATTATCAACAACTCCTTCCACCTGCTTAAGAACAAAATCAAAGAAAACACACAATAATACAATATAATGTATTTTTCTGATTTTTTTTTCTTTCTTCTTAAAATCTTTCCAAAAACTTTTTCAACCTTCTAAACACGTTTTTAAAACACCTTAACACCAATTACTACTAACCATTAAACAACAAAACCTGCAACAGATTTCTTACCAAGATTACCTCAAAATTTCAGAAAACCTTAATAAATTTTGAATCACAAAACAAATGAACCAATGTAAAAGTGGAACTCAGAATTCTTCAATAACATTTACCAACTTTAATAAATCATAAAAAAGGAATTATTTTGCTTTATCTAACAAAAACCAACTTTTTATATTAATCAAAAGGAATTACAATTTTTATTGAAGAAAACTGGAACAAGGGTGTGTGAACAGGCTCACACCCCTTTTATACTAAGCTAAGAAGGATCTAGAATCCAAATAACTAAACCCTAATACAAGAAAAATCCTAAAATGCCCTCAAAACTTTCTAGACGATTTTGGTGTTGATGAGCTGACCTTTTGATCTTCATCGTTCATTTTGCTTTGGGAGGAAGGCAATGATCTCAGCCTTTGATTTGGGGACACGTATTATACTTGGGGCCAAAGGAATGATATGATTGGTGGATTGGGGATTTGGGGATGGGGTCCACAAACGTGGGATGGGGATTTTTTGCGTGGGATGGGTTTGGGTTGGTGTGAATTACACGTGTGCACTTTTAATTGGAAATTTACCCACGTTAAGTTGATGTAAATTCTGGGAAGTAAAAAAGATGAACAGTGAATATTTTGATCCTAATTTGGGGGAATAAAGCTGTTAAGCGCCTTTTTTCTGTTTAAACGTTTCCACTTGGCACTTTTGGTCCTTGTAACTTGAGATTTTTGCCATTAAAGGTTTTCAGCCCTAAAATTCGTCTTCCTTTGCAAATAAGTTTCCAACTTTTGCATTTTTGGCACAATACTTTGTAAAAAGTGTTACAAGGATGATTTTTGACACTTTTGAATATTTCAAGGGCTGTTTTTGGACAAAGTTGATCTTCAAAGGTCTTCCTTGCATCTTAATCTTCATGAGGGACCATAATTGGCAATTTGAATTTGTTGAGGGACTATTCTTGCCATTTCTTCAAAGTTGAAGGACCTTTTTGCAATTTTGACAAACTTAAGGGACCAAACTTGTAATTATTAATATACAAGGGTTTTAAGTGTCATTTCTTCATTCATTGAGGATCAATCTTGTTTTGTCTTCAAGTCTTCAAGGGTATTTGATGAAAATTCCATGATTAGGGCCCGGTTCTTTGTACGGCTTCGTTTCTCGTGTCCGTTTTTCCTTGTATCTTGTGATCTTTTGTCTTTTTCACGATATCCATACCTAAAATACACAAGTAAACAAACACAAGCATATATATGGTATTTTATGACATTTTTATGCATTTAAAGCCCGAAAAGAACGATGAGATCATGTATAAATGCCATCTCATCACTCCCCCATACTAAGCCATTGCCGTGCCCTCACGCAATGCTAGAATAAAGTATCTAAGCATCACCAAAGTTCAATTTTATTAACCTTTATTGAAGAGTAAAAGACTTGCAACATACTACGATGATGTGTAAAGACATAATGTATGATTTTCATCACCAAAATGTGACTTTTAGGGTCAAAGAATAGAAACAAGTTAATGTCCCTTAGAGTAAATTTCGTCATCCTTGATTGTCATACATTCCAAGCTAAGTGCAAAAACAAGATCATTGTTGGTACAAGTCACAATGCTAACACTACTCATACGTCCAAATTGTGTAATACTTTTTCTCCCCGCAATCCTAGTTATTATAAAAGGAAATGGGTTACTAGCATTTTTTATCTATTTGTCATGGATCACAAGTGATTCATATTGACTTTATTTGAGTAGTTATTAGTCCGAAAGCAAAGTAGCACGATTTGATCAATAGTTAGCCGAAGGACAAAATCTTTTAAAACGGCTTCTCGTGTATCTCCTTAAGTTCATATCTTGGCATAACTCGTTTCACGATTTGAGACCTTTCTCGGACCGATATTTGGCATGTACTTCATACTTCAAATCTTGGGAAGACGTTCTTGAAATTATGGTCTTCTCTTCATATTTTTGGGATTTCTTCTCTTGGCGTTTTTGAGAGATTCTTCATATAGGACCACGACTTCATCATTTTTCTTCAATCTTTACTTTGGATTTTGATATACAACGATCCGCCTCCTTTTCGGACTTGGATATATTTATCCTCATACCTTGTTAGGGTCTTTTTGGATAGACTTTCTCCATTCTTTAGGGGAGTGATTGCTTCTCGTCGTGTGTCTCGATCCTTCATATTGATTTTGGAATAATGATACTTCACATCATCTTTGGATCTTTAGAAAAAATAGAGCTCCTCATGCCTTGTTAGGGCCTTTTTGGATGATTGCCAATCTTCGCGTCCCGCTTCAATAAGTTATGCCTTGGCTATGAACTCTATTCAACCCCGAGCAACTTTTAAACGATCTTGCGCTAGAGGCTAAGTAACCTTTCAAATCGTACGACCTTACTTATTGCAATTATGTTTTATTCCTAATGCATTGATCTTATGGGAAGAAAAAGCGACAATTAAAAACATATGAGTTTTTGAAAGAACATTTTCATGTTCTACGTTTAGCATGATCACTTGTCTAACTCTATCATTTCTCGTTCTTCACTATATAAAGACCTCTAATTAAAGAGACTCGTGAATACTTAGCCATGCAAGTCAAAATTAAGCCAAATTTGGATTAGCTTTCATTAAGACTATATCAAATCAAAGTTTTGGGTTTTCAAGCCACCTATAGGATCTTGCACTTTCTTGGACTTTTTCAAGTTTAGAGAATGCGTTTTAAAGTTCCCTTGATAAGTGACTTTCTAGAATCAATTATAGGAACTTGCGAAAAGTTCTTGTTCTTAACCCGAATGAATTAAGACTTTCGCGTTTTAAAGCTCCCTATATAAAAGTCTAGCAAAACTTGAATTGAGCGGGTTAAGGAATGTAAATGGCTCCAAATGCCCATCAAGTCAAAAATTAACTCTTATTCTACCCATCGGAAAATATACATTCGTGTCTTAAAAACACTTATGAAAACTAAGAAAAATTTTAAAATTTGGCCATTTTTAGCCTTATTAGCAAAACAAAACATTGAAAGTTGGAAAACGTGAGGGCGTAGCAAAGCAAGTACCTATTCACCCCCCATACTAAAAGTAAACATTGTTCTCAATGTTTCGAGTCTAAAGGTGGAGCACCCCCATACTAGAGACGAAGAGTCGAATGCTTAGGATCTAGCATGGAAAGGGTGATCAACAATATATCTAAAGCCGTTTATTAATTATGCTAAAAGATAATTGTTAGAACAATAAAGGATGGATTCGTGAAAAACTTCTTCAAACGAACGATGGAGGCTCACGTAAACGAACACGAGAGAGTCTTCAATCGTAGACGATGATGATGATCTAGATAACACAATCACAAACAAACACGAGACAACGAGTTGGAAGGGTACAAGTCCCCTTATTAGTGAAAATAAACCTAAAGGATAAGCATGGGATCTCCCCCACGAGGCACCTCGTTTTTTATTACCGAGTCATGAGCTCGACTCGATCCCCTCAAAATGTGAACATTTAGGGATATCATGGTGTGGTCAATTTTTGGTGGGGCTTACATGATAAACAAGGCCCAAAAAGCACCCGGTATAAAGGACTAAGTCCTTAAATGATGCAAAATACCGGGGTCGAAGATGGCGTTCTCGTTTCCATTGGAAAAACAATTCAACGCCACTTCAACATGTGCCATAAACTCAAAGAGTTTGAAGAAAATAGATGAGAAGTAGAAGGGTGAGACAATTGGTAAGACAAACGTTTGAGCTACTCGAGGTAGACTCGCACCAAGAAAATAGATATAGTTTCCATTTATTGCATCGGTGGAAGACCGAGATTTCCCTTTACATGAAATTCCGGGATCGAATATCTCGTCCTCGGTGGACAAGGATGAGGGAACATAAGGGGCTTCCCCCATACTAGAACCACACAAAACATCGTCAAAAGGAGTAGACGAGTTTGTAGCACTCAAAACACGCGGTGATGACGGAGTTAGATTTGTAGAAAAATCAATTAAATCACATTTAAGATCTTTTCCTTTGTTATCTTTTAAACTCTCCTTATGAAAACCCTTGTTGATTATGTCGAAAATATTCGGTGTTTCTAAGACGATGTTAGTCACACTAAAAATTCTCACATTTTGAAACCGTTTTGGTTTTGGTGGTGGCAAGTTCTCAAAACGTTTATCGACGAAGAAAACTTCCCCATCGGGGCCAACATATTCATCATCCGAAAGATCTTCCGTAGAAACCGGCAATTTATCAACACTTTTCAAGAATGAAGGTGAAGGATTTTTCGATTCAAGTATTGTTGGTTTCTTCTTTGTAGGCTTAGCACTCATAACCTCCACCGGCGGAGGAAATGGTAAATTGTTTTTGGAGACATTCCCTAAAACTCTTGGTGAAAATTCTTTGCAAATGACATTGGTCGAGTCACCATGGTTTAAAGTTGCAATAGAATAGACATGAGAAAGATTGGAGTTTTGTGTTGCATTGATGACAAGTTCTTCTTCATTGAAACGAAGGGTGATTTTTCGAGCATGAACATCGATAAGTGCTCGTGATGTATCCAAAAATGAACGACCCAAAATGAGAGGAACTTTTCGATCGATGGGAATGTCTACAACGATAAAGTCAACGGGATAGTAAAACTTTCCAACTTTAACGAAAACGTCCTCGGCTACTCCACATGCCATGATCGTAGAATGATCGGCCATCTCGATGGACATGTTCGAAGGAGTAAGAGCCGGTAGCGAAAGCGATTTGAAAATCTCGAGAGGCATCAAATTAATACTAGCGCCAAGATCGGCCAAGGCGTAGCATTCCTCCATATCTTGTATAGCACACGGAATCAAAAATTTACCGGGATCACCGACTTTTTGTGGTATGCGGCTTAGAAAAACCGATGAACAACTAGACGATTGTTGTAACTTCTCTTTGTTGTTAAGCATACTTTTGAAGTTTGCGGCGAATCGAGGCATCATGATTAAAGCATCGGCAAAACTTATGTTAAAATGCAAATCACGAAACATTTTCATAAATAGCTCAAATTGATAATTGTTCCTTTCTTGTGCTTTCTCTTTGTTTCGTCTTGAAGGGTAAGGTAAAGGTGGTATGGGTTGGTCATTAGGCAACGGCCTTGGAAACTCGGGTTCCACAATTGGTATTGGTTCAACCGTAGGTGTGGTTTGAGCGGTACTTCGTGGGATTGTAATGTGCTCCTTTTCGACCATCACCTTGGGTTCTTTCTCGATTTCCTTCTCCGTAGAAGTACTTGGACGAGAGATTGGTTCCTTGAAAGTTTTACCACTTCGTGTAGCAACAACCTTCAATTCTCCCCTCGGGTTGTTAATGGTATCACTAGGAAGACCACCCGAAGAAGAGGGCTTACACATGATTGCTTCAAACATTTTAGCCATACGGTCCTCAAATTTTGATTGCCTAGCATCCGCTTTCAATAAATCTTGCTTAATCTCATGTTGTCCTAATTCCATCTTTTGTTGGTTTTGTTGAAGACGTTGGACATTTCCTTCCATTTTATTTGCATGAGTTTTAAGTTCATTAGCAAGTTCATTTTTAAGCTCGTTTTTCAACTCGGATCTTAAGCTTATCATCTCACGTTGCATATTATCAAATTTAGCATCATTTGCTTTTGCATAATCCAAAAATTCTCCTTGCAAATTTTTCGTGTGAGCATTTTGAAAACCTTGTGTAGTGTTTTGAAAATCACGGTTTTGATTTTGATTAGAGATTTGTCCATTCCCACTTTGATAATTCCCTTTGTTGTAATTGCGTGTGTTGCCTTGGTAATTACCTTGGTTGTTGTTTCGATAATTATTAACATTTTGATTTGGTGGAGCTTGATTTTGGCGGGAACCTTGGCCGTTTTGGTTGTAAGTTCCCGTTGCTACATAAGCACTCGAAGTGTTACCATCCGCGGTAATGCACTCGGAAAGATCATGAGCTCCTCCACACGATAAACAACTCTTAGCAACCGCTTTAACCGAAGCGGAATTGGAAGCTTCTTGAGCCTTCCAATGGGACATTAGATTAGCAAATCTATCAAAAAACCGATTTTCCTCATTAGCTTCATCATGTAAGGCGTTAATGCTACGAGACGATTGTGACGAAGATGACGAACCCATATTGGCAACACTCGGTGTGTTACGAGGGCTATAAACCTTAGATCGATTTTCAATGATTTGTAAAGCCTCATTTGTCGTCTTGCACAAAAAATTACCACCCGCGGCGGCATTCAAATAATCTCGTTCATGATCATTAAGCCCATTATAAAAAGTATCTATTTGATGCAATTCCGAAAAATCATGGTGAGGACATTCATGTAACATCTCTTTAAATCGTTCCCATGCCATTGAAAAACTTTCATTGTTACGTTGCACAAATCGTGAAATCTCATTTTTTAAGTGTGTTGTTTTCGATGGTGGAAAAAACTTGTTCACAAACTTAGAAACGAGATCGGCCCATGTCAAAATCGAATTTGGCGGTTCTTTCTCGAGCCAAATTTTTGCGGGACCATCCAACGAATATGGAAACAACATCATCTTAATGGCGTCATGTGGAACATCCTTGAATTTGCTAGTAGCGGTGAGACGGTTGAAATTCCTAATATGGTAATGCGGGTTGTCTTTCTCATGACCTCGAAACTTGTTTGCTTGCAACATCGACATTAAACCCGTCTTAATCTCGAAATTCTCCGCAAGGATGGCGGGAATAACAATAGCCTCTCCAAAACCCTCGGTGGGTGCTTGAAGCAACTCCATCATAGTACGATTAGCCATTACGACTTCTTGTTCTATAATAGGTTCAACAATTGGAGGTTCTTCAACAATCAACGATCCTTGACTTGCTTGCTTTTGAAGACGTTTACGAGCTCGTTTAGCTTGATTACGAGTGATCATAAACTTCACGAAGAATGGGAGGTGAGCAAAGAAGATTCTTTTTGGTTGTTTTGTGGATTTTCAATTTTTTTGTGTTTTTGATGATATTTATTTTTTTTGGATTTTGGTGTATCTTCGTAGACAACAATCTACAAAATCTCTCCTCGAATCAAACTCTTGATTAAAGAAGCCTCAAAGGAATGAAAACGATCACGTGGAGTGAACGCCTTCGAATGACTTTAGAACTTTGGTGAAAACCAAATTGTTCACGAGGGTTTAATCACAAAGAAAACCAAGCAAATATAGTATACGTATTAATACTTTGGGCGGCAAAACCCTCGATTAGCCTTCAATCTCAAAATACTCACAAGCAAGCGGGGAAACGAGGCGGCGCGAAGCACTTAAGAGCCTTTTTCCTTAGGGTATATATATAATACCCGCCTTATACCCACCTTATAGTTCGTATTTTTCAAAATCGAGCTTCTCGAAAGTATTTATCTATTTTTGCCTTTACTTTTTGTTTGAGATTCGAATACAATAATTAGGAGATCAAATCCCAATTAAGGTTGTGTTTTCACACTTTTGGAGATATTGTATATTGATTGTGATACTTAATACAATATATTAATAATATTCACAAAGAAAAACCAAGAAAACCGATAATACGTGTTAAGGGAGTTCCACTTAACACAAATACTATTTATGGATAATATCAAAAACAAAATTTTCCAAATTAAATCACGACACACCTCCCCGGCAGCGGCGCCAAAATGATTGTAGGTAAATTTAGATAACTTGCTTTAGGAAAAACAAGCAACTAAATATGAGCGGTAAGTATCGAGTGATGATTTTAGGAAAAATCAACACAAATGACCCTCAATCAAATAAAATGAGAGAAAGAGTTCGTTTCCCAAGGAGGTATGGTGTTGTGAATTAACTTGTATGTATTTGAGATTAATGTTAAGAGAATGGGGATGAGAAGATGAAAGACGGTTACGTGAAAATTAAACTACGACGAAAACGTAAAACCGTGAAAACTACCCAAATTAAAAATTATTATACTAAGACCAAAAACAAAATCAAAATTTAAAAAGACTAAAAAGAAGTCAATAATAATATAAATAAAGACAAAAATCCAACAAAGATATTTTAAAACCTTTTATTAATTAAATATTTAATTTTAAATGCTAATTAAAGCCCTAAAATTAAATATAACTAATTCAAATGTCTAAAATATGATTTTATTGAATAATTACTTAACTTATATTATTAGAAGACTAAAAAGTAATTTTCCAAAAATTAAAAGCTATTAAAACTATTTTTAAAACTCTAAAAATGATTAAAAATGATTAAAACCTAATTAAACTTAAAATAATTATAAAAATTAATTTAAAAGCTATAAAAATATTCTAAAAATGGAAAAGGTCCTAATTAATGATAAAGAACCTAAGAAAAATGAAAAAGAAAGAAAAATAAAATTTTGATAAATTAATATTAAAATAATATTAAAATAATGCTAAAAATAAAAAGTTACTAAAATTAATTCTAAAAATTTTATAAAAATCCTAAATAATATAACTAAGAGAAAAACACAAATTATAGCTCCTAAACCTTTTTTAATAATTTTATAAAAATCTTTAAAGTTTATAAAAAACCTTAAAATAATATAAAATTAAAAATTAAAGTTTATAAAACCAAAATAAGATGTAAACCTCAAGTTATATATTAAAAAGCTAAAAACTATTTTTCCTAAAAATTAAAAATCTTTTTGGTATTTTTTTGTTGATTTAATAAAAAACGTATATAAAATAAATGCTAGAAAATATTAAAATAACGAGAAAATTATCAAACCAAGCTAGAAAAATCAATAAAGCTATAACTTACCTAGGAAAAATAAGAAAAGTAAAATTTGCTTAATAAATAAGCTGGAATTAAGCTCAAAAGCTACGGCTTTATTAAAATAAGACAAAAGAAAAACGGGTTAAGTAGAGAACAAAACCACACCCTAGCAGTCAAAGACCCTAGGGCGTAGTGGTAGTGTTGTGTGTGTGTGAACGTGGGGATTGTGGGTTCGAGTCTTGAAACCCCCCTTTTTGCTTCCTCTTTTATTTTTATTTTTTTTTAACTTACCAAAACAATCCAGACACTTAAACAAACTTATAAACCAATCCCACTTTCCTTTTTAGTTAGGTTAAAGCACAAATGAAGATCAAAAATGTTGCCAGTTCTGCTAAGTTACTGATGAACAAGTGAACTTTGGTTCACTTGTTAAATGTTGAGCCAAGAGGCCTTGGCTGTTGCTTTGTTTGGTGATTGTTTTGGAATTATGGGGCACAATGGGCACCCTTGTGCTTATTTAAGCACAAGGAGTCAAATAACAAGAAAATATAAGCACTTAGCAGGCACAAAAAGCAATCAAAATCACACAAGAGCCAATGCAAGTTGCTGATACAATTTGTGCAGGTCTATGGACTGTTTAAGCTCATTACATGCATTCAAGTGAACTTCAAATGCCCAAATTAAGCAAACTTAATCACCAAGTAGCACACAAACCAAAACAAACCTTGAATTAACCTATATCTCAACAGATTAAGAACTTCAATGCACAATTTTCATGAAATTTATACAGAAAAGAGAGTATGCAGATTTTGACTACTTGGTTTCACTTTTAACACACCAACTCTGTTTCAAATCTCTTCTAATCTTGCTAACAACTAACTAGCATCCTATCTTAACTATTTTTAAACCTTCTAACACCTTTCTAAATCATAAATCAAGCAATCTACCCTGCTAAAACCTAATGCCAAACACCCTGTTATTTTTCTAAATCCAAGATTTAACACTCCAAATTACTTGCAAACTTGCTCAACTTGTTTTACTTAGCATCAAACATACATAGCACAACTTACTGACTTAAATCAAACAGATTAAACACAAATCCAATACTTATCAAACAAGATCACACAATACTTGCTATTTTCTGAAACTTTAACAAAGGAAAAGGGAATACCTTAGGGTCTTACATCCAAGACCCTAGAGGATGTAAATCCTCCTCCCTACCAGCCCGGGCTGGTGCTGAACATTATCAACAACTCCTTCCACCTGCTTAAGAACAAAATCAAAGAAAACACACAATAATACAATATAATGTATTTTTCTGATTTTTTTTTCTTTCTTCTTAAAATCTTTCCAAAAACTTTTTCAACCTTCTAAACACGTTTTTAAAACACCTTAACACCAATTACTACTAACCATTAAACAACAAAACCTGCAACAGATTTCTTACCAAGATTACCTCAAAATTTCAGAAAACCTTAATAAATTTTGAATCACAAAACAAATGAACCAATGTAAAAGTGGAACTCAGAATTCTTCAATAACATTTACCAACTTTAATAAATCATAAAAAAGGAATTATTTTGCTTTATCTAACAAAAACCAACTTTTTATATTAATCAAAAGGAATTACAATTTTTATTGAAGAAAACTGGAACAAGGGTGTGTGAACAGGCTCACACCCCTTTTATACTAAGCTAAGAAGGATCTAGAATCCAAATAACTAAACCCTAATACAAGAAAAATCCTAAAATGCCCTCAAAACTTTCTAGACGATTTTGGTGTTGATGAGCTGCCCTTTTGATCTTCATCGTTCATTTTGCTTTGGGAGGAAGGAAATGATCTCAGCCTTTGATTTGGGGACACGTATTATACTTGGGGCCAAAGGAATGATATGATTGGTGGATTGGGGATTTGGGGATGGGGTCCACAAACGTGGGATGGGGATTTTTTGCGTGGGATGGGTTTGGGTTGGTGTGAATTACACGTGTGCACTTTTAATTGGAAATTTACCCACGTTAAGTTGATGTAAATTCTGGGAAGTAAAAAAGATGAACAGTGAATATTTTGATCCTAATTTGGGGGAATAAAGCTGTTAAGCGCCTTTTTCCTGTTTAAACGTTTCCACTTGGCACTTTTGGTCCTTGTAACTTGAGATTTTTGCCATTAAAGGTTTTCAGCCCTAAAATTCGTCTTCCTTTGCAAATAAGTTTCCAACTTTTGCATTTTTGGCACAATACTTTGTAAAAAGTGTTACAAGGATGATTTTTGACACTTTTGAATATTTCAAGGGCTGTTTTTGGACAAAGTTGATCTTCAAAGGTCTTCCTTGCATCTTAATCTTCATGAGGGACCATAATTGGCAATTTGAATTTGTTGAGGGACTATTCTTGCCATTTCTTCAAAGTTGAAGGACCTTTTTGCAATTTTGACAAACTTAAGGGACCAAACTTGTAATTATTAATATACAAGGGTTTTAAGTGTCATTTCTTCATTCATTGAGGATCAATCTTGTTTTGTCTTCAAGTCTTCAAGGGTATTTGATGAAAATTCCATGATTAGGGCCCGGTTCTTTGTACGGCTTCGTTTCTCGTGTCCGTTTTTCCTTGTATCTTGTGATCTTTTGTCTTTTTCACGATATCCATACCTAAAATACACAAGTAAACAAACACAAGCATATATATGGTATTTTATGACATTTTTATGCATTTAAAGCCCGAAAAGAACGATGAGATCATGTATAAATGCCATCTCATCAATCATCATCATAAGCATCAAAGATAGGTGGAGAATCATAAATGGGAGAAGGTTCCAAATTGGATAGAGAATCATCCACATCATCTTGAAAAAGTGGATTATCAATGCAAGAATTGAATAGAGGATTGTTGTAGACGACAAAATCATCAAGCACATTAATCATATTCGCAGATTCTCGTCCATAGGATTTGCTTGTAAGCTTCCCCATTTTAAAAACTTGTGAATCATTCCCGACTCTTAAGATTAACTCACCTTCGGCAACATCAACTAAAGCTCGTCCGGTTCTCAAGAATGGTCGACCAAGTATTAAAGGAATACGAGGGTCCATTTCATAATCAACAACGACAAAATCGACCGGGAAAGTAAATGTGCCAACTTTGATGAACACATCTTCGGCTATACCAACGGGGTAAGCGAGAGTGCGATTTGCAAGTTCAAGAGTCATCTTTGTTGGAGTGAGGTCGGGTAATGATAGTGTTTTCCAAACACTCAAAGGCATAAGATTAATACTGGCCCCGAGATCAGCAAGGGCAGTAAATTCTTCGATTTTGCTGAAAACGCAAGGCAACACAAAACGACCGGGATCTCCAAGCTTTTCCGGAAGTTCTTTAAGAATAACTGCATAGCAGTTTTCATTTAAGCGTGTGTTGGCGAGCTCAATAAGCTTCTCCTTCTTGCTAAGCAATTCCTTAAATGCTTTGACAAATTTCGGCATGTGGACAAGTGCTTCGAGAAAGCTAATATTGAAGTTCATTTGAGAGATCATCTTCACATAGCTCGACACTTGAGAGTCATCCTTGGTTAGCTCGTTGGTTTTGCCTAAGCGAGAAGGATATGGGATATTGGGTTTGGGTGGTGAAGGTGAAGGCGTAGCAGGTAAAGGTTGAGATGTTGAAGGGTCCTTCCTAGGTACATCGCCATGACGAGGCGAAGACGGTAATGGTGCACTAATACTAGGTGTAAGAGGAGTAGGGATAAATGGTGGTGGAGGAGGTGTAGATGATGGGGTGGGATTGGTGGATCGACAATGGTAATTCCACTACGAGTAGTAATAGCACTCACATTTGCTCGCGGATTGGTGACGGTGTTTGAAGGTAGAGAACTCGAAGAAGAAGGTTGAGCTGTGGGCAAGAAACTAGCAAGCATATTCTTCAAATCATTTGTTTGATTGCTGAAGGATGATTGGATATTATCTCGAAGCTCGGATCTAATCTCATTTCCTTGCCTGGTGATATCTCCTTTTAGATTGATGATTTGGCTCTGTAGATTCTTGATTTGCTCACCTTGGGTTCTCATGATGGCTTCAACATCGGGGTTAATGGGTGGGGCTTGTTGAGCGGGTTGGTGATAAGGATTAGAAGCTCTTGGTGGGATTTGGTTACTTCTATTGTAGTTGTTGGCGGGGTTTTGGTTTTGAGGAGAAAAACCGGGTGAAATGTAATTGTTTGACCGGTAACTCAGCAAATTTCTATCCCCTTGAGGTCGAGCTTGGTAATTTTCCGGTGAATAATTACCATAAGCTGCATACACATTTTCCGTATTTCCTTGAGTCGAAGGACAATCGGTGTATTAGTGAGGACCGTCGTATGTTTCACAAGAAGGTGCAACCGCTTTAACTTGTTGTTGTTGTTGGTTTGAAGCGAGAAGCGTGATACTTTTGCTCATTTCAGTCATCATGCGGGTGAGTTCGGTCATATCAGGGTTTGCTGAAGTGGAAGAGACATTGACTCTCGGATTGTTCCTTGAAGAAGCAGAGGAATCCCAGTTTTGTGGTGAGTAGTCATGTTCTCAATAAGCTCTCTACACTCCTCTGGTCTCCTTTTCATGAATGTGCCACCGGCGGCTGCATTAATCGTATCACGATCTCGAAAAGTCAAACCGTTGTAGAAAGTATCAATCAATGTGACTGGAAGCATGTTGTGGTTTGGACAACGATCAATCAAGAAATTATATCTTTCCCAAGCATCAAAAAGAGATTCATCGGGATCTTGCATGAAACCGCTGATTTGATTGCGAAGGCTCGTGACCATGGATGGTGGAAAGTAGCGCGACAAAGAGCGTCGAGTCATGTCATCCCAAGTGTGAATAGAATTCTTCGGGAGACGATCAAACCATTTCTCGGCATGATGCGATAAAGTATGTGGAAAGAGTTGTAGGCGAAGAACATTCATTGTGGCACCGGGCAGCTTCATGCTTTGAGTGATTGTAATGAACTTGTCGAGGTGTTTGTTGGCATCATCATCAGGCATTCCTCTAAAAGGATTTGTTTGCAATTGCTGAATCATGTGGTGCTTCAACGAAAACTCTGGAGCGTTGATTTGCATCAGCGCAATCGGTCCTCCTCGTCCAAACATGGTAGGTTGACAAAGCTCCTCCATTGTCCGAAGATCGGGCTGTGGAAGAACATTGTTGTTATTGTTGAGGTGCGGTGGATTATTATTGTTGTTAACACCTGACATACTTAAATCTTCTTGAGTCTCGGGCTCTTGATAATTAGAAGATCTAGTACGCATACACCTAAAAATGCAAAAGAAAAAGAAACCAAACACAAAGACAATATATATACACAATAAAGATAAAATCTTTTTGGATTTTTGAAATTTTTTATTTTTATGGATTTTAAAATTTTTTAAGCAAGAAAATAACGCTCACAAGTGAAAGGATCCCAAAAAGCAACGCGTCTCTCACAGAAAACCGTTAATCTTTACGAAAAGAGCCGGCAGCGGCGCCATTTGATACACGACTTTTGACACCCCGTATAAAAATTACAGTTCTTGTTCTCGATATCTTAACGAATTGATTCCCGGTTCAAAGTACGACTCAGTTGATATTGGTAAAACAAATATTTTTGGGTTGTTTTTAAATAAAAAGTGCAAAACAATTAAAGTAAATGACGTAAAAATAAAATGGCGTTAAAATTAATCTAAAACTAATTAAAATAAAGGGTGCAATATTAAAACTTTGAAAAGTAAATAACGAGAAATTAAGTGACTTGAAAATAAAGCGTAACGAAAATTAAAATTGACAAGGCATTAAAATGAGAACGCAAAAATTAAACAAGACAAAATATAAAAGTAAACCCACCATCGGAATACATTCCGATCAGTACAATCGAAATGTACACAAACTCTGATCGGAATAAGGAATGGTCCTGGATCGGAATGTTGTCACCTTTCCAATCGGAATAACCAAACTTACCCTGATCGGAATATGCCTCGTCGGAATGTACTTACCTTTCAGATCGGAATGTGAAGAATGGACTCAGATCGGAATAACTGTCACTTACCTCCTGGTCGGAATACCCACAAATCTCCTTGATCGGAATACTAATCAAACCCAGATCGGAATGCACTAAAATTACACTAATCGGAATGTCAACACAACACCCCAGATCGGAATGCCAGTCGAAAAACCAAAACCCTTTTCCGACCAAGCCAAGGAGCTATGGTCGGAATAATAAACCCTTTTCCGACCTGTATGGTCGGAATACAGTAAAAGGGATGAAAAATAAGCTAAACAAATAAGCTATAAGCTAAATAAGCACACACCTAAAATCCTAAGCAAACACGTATAAGAAAAAGCTAATAAGCTGAAATTTAAAGACTCTTAAAACACGAAATGAAAAAGGTTTACGAAAAACAAACTTTATATAAAAATAACTTTTATAAAAACTTTATAAACTTGAAGATAAACACAATAAGCTATAAAAATCAATGATATAAAACAATCAAAAGCATAAAAACGTAATCTTTAATCAAATAAGCAACACAATAAGCATTTAAACAAAGATTAAAGCATAGAAAGAAAGGAAGAGTGAGAGATTAAACAAGTAAAGTAAAGGTGCAATAAAGGTAAAAGTAACTTACTTGAAAATTAAAGTGCAAGACAAGGTAGTTAAAGGTACAATAAAGTAAATGTGCAAATAAAATAAAGATGGAAGAACTAGTGTCACTCTAGCCAACAAAAACTAATGAAATGAATATGAAGGCTATTTATAGGGGATTAGGGAGATGGTTAGAGGAAGCTTCCTCCCCTCCTTCCTTTCTTCTTAATTGCATGATCAAGTCCTTAAGCTTCTTTAATCTTCTTAAATCTTCTTAATACTTGGACTTTGTCTTGGGATTTCTTCGAACTCGACTTTTAATTCTTCAATAATTAAGACTTGAGTTCTTCTGCTTTAAGTAAACTTCCGTCTTTTGACTTTTTCTTCGATAAATCTTCAGAATTGGTCTTGGACTTCCGTTCTTTTTGCACTCTTGACTTCTTGACTTCGTCTTTCATCTTTTTCTTCAATAAAAGCCCATGAATGCCCGTGTTTTCTCCACTTTTTAAAATTTCGTCCTAAATCACAACAAAAACACAAACCACGCATAATTCTGACATAAAAGACATAAAATACACGTTTTGGCTCGGTTATTATTGTAATTAAGTGGTAAAAAGGATCGGTGTTTACACACCTATCATTGCACTAATGGCATATGAAGATGCGGATCACGCGGGTTGTCAAGATACAAGGCGTAGCACGAGTGGAACTTTGCAACTACTAGGAGTTCGACTAATCTGTTGGGCATCGAAAAGGCAGAAAACCGCTGCAATTTCAAGTACGGAAGTAGAATTCATAGCTATGTCCGGTTGCTGTGCTCAAATTCTTTGGATGAGATCGTAATTAACCGACTATGGTCTAGGTTTCAACAAAATTCCGATGTACTACGACAACAAGAGTGCAATTGCCTTATGCTGCAACAATGTTCAATTCTCCCGGTCCAAGCATATTGACATTCGCTACCACTTCATCAAGGAGCAAGTGGCAAATGGAGTTATCGAGCTTTACTTTGTCCGATCTGAGTATCAATTGGCGGATATTTTCACGAAGGCTTTAGATCGCGCTCGAATTGAATTTTTGGCTGACAAGCTAGGAATTTGAACCTTCTCGCCAGAGACTCTTAAGGAACTGGCAGATGAAGCGAAAGAATAGTGGTGGTAAACTATTCTCCGTATCCTTGGTGATCATCTGTATATATTGTTTATATTTTTATCCACAAAAGCAAAATACAAAAATCTAAAACCATATAAAAACCATAATAATTGAAAAATTTAGAAAAATCCAAAAATATTTTTACTTTATTTCTCAAAGGCATGTCTTTTGGTACGATAATATTTACGGCCTTAGAAATGTCGATTAATATTGACACGACGCCATAAATAGAGTTCGTACAAAAGTTGTAAATATTTCATAAAACATGCCCATATGGCTTGTAGTTATTTCAGAGTGCAACCCGGTTTTCACATTAAAGTCAAGTATTTCTTATGAAGGCTTTGGCTCAAAAACGGGAATTAATTTTCTTGGGCATGGTTTACTTTATAACCATGTAAGGGATTGTGTTTACATTATAACACAATCTAACACAGATAAATGTACGCATCGGTGCATTTATTTGTTACAACAAGAAAAATCTTGTTTTTATGAAGCTAGTATCTCTACAACCATAGCTATCTACAAATTGTATCTACATACTCGACGATGCGACTACTCAAACGACTACTACATCTCTTTCGATAGAACACGGGTCAACAATTGAGGGGGAACAACTGTCAAGCATTCAGAATCCTCGATGCTGAAAGTGCCAAGTTCACTAATTGGTGTCAAGAGAACAATACCAATCGTACATGTGGTGTCAAGAGATGACTTTAGAAGTGACGAGGCGACCAACATTTACCGACAAGAACCATTTGATCTTATCATACGATGTTCTCATCAATCAGGTCTAACCTTGTCAATTCATTCTTATATGGTGAATATGTGATCATGTTACAAATCGGTATCATATCTCTCACATTGGTATCATGAAGATAAATTGGATTTGCATCTTTCTTCCCAAAAACTTTTAAAACTTCATTAAATCAATTGATATCAAAAATATCGGTTGGGTTAATATTCTTAATATGGGGAGAAAATGTGATTTAATATGGGAAATTATCATAAATGGTTTGACTTAACGTGATAGCTCATCCCGACATGTGCGAAATGTTTTCGAATATCGTGACATATGTTAAGGGGGAGCAAAATGGATTTGCTATACCAAAATTGATTTCATGGTTACATATACTTACCCTAAACCCATTTATTTCACGACGATGAAGATTGTGGTGACATAAGGATGGTAGGATAGGTTAAGTCCAATGATTATTCCAAAACCAGAGGAATCTTCCCAAGGACATTCCATAGCTAGAAATAGTAGTCCTTAGGAAAGATGGAGAAAGTGTGTGAACGTAGCTGAATGCCGACCAAGTACTTAAGTTAGCATTGGAACAATCACAACAAGGTGCTAGTTATGACGTATTGGTAAGCATTGAAGGGGTTGAAGAATGAAAAAGAATTGTAAAGATAAAGGGTGTAAAGAAATAAGCCCTCCTGACAACTTTAGGCAGAAACCGGGTCAACACATATGCTATTGAGATCATTTTAATGATTCTCGATTTTGAAGATAGACATCATGGACCCAGTGATGCATTTCACAACCCATCCCAGCTAACTCATATATCTCTTAAAAGGTATTTTTTTTATTCTCACGGATACAAACTAATTATCTATTGACTTATTCACTCCGAATATATTGATATTGAAATGGTGGCACTCCTCTCCAGCCTCCGATCACTAAAAATCCAAAAATGTACGATCGAGTCTAGAGCCATT
This sequence comes from Glebionis coronaria, assembly GCA_025667525.1. Lineage (NCBI taxonomy): Eukaryota > Viridiplantae > Streptophyta > Magnoliopsida > Asterales > Asteraceae > Glebionis > Glebionis coronaria. The sequence goes on along the minus strand of JANFOE010000826.1, from coordinate 335,523 downwards.
TGAGATCATCAAATATCTCATTAGGACAAATTTCCATATTTCCTTGCTTCTTCACACACAATGAAAAGTAAGAAACATTTTAAGAGTCCTACGCAATATCTTCATGATCTTGCCTGAACATCCAAGTAATACGTAACTATTTACAATGAAGATGGAAATCCTTCTTGAGAAAATATCAAAAAGCTCATGGTAGGTGACTTGTGAGATTCTTTATGAATCAAACTTGTGATAACTAGAAAGCAACAGTAGTTTAATTCTTAACTGAACTTAAACACGTTCCAGGCCTCTACGCAATATCTCAGTGATCTTGCCAGAACACTCAGAGTGACACTCTTAAGTGTTTACAGTGATGAGTGGAAATCCTTCTAGTGTTAACCTCAAACATCACTTGGTAGGTAACTTGTAAGATTAAATATGAATCAAGCTCGTGACAACTGGAAAGCAACGATGGTGCGATTCTTTAGTGAATCAAACTTGTTTTAGGAATCAGAAATGACGGCTTCAATCATGCGGATAATTTTATCCAAATGATTCACTCTTTACGTTCGCAATCAGCTTTGGAAGGTCGAGTAAAGAGAACGGGTTTACCCGCGAAATCTTGTCAAGGATATTTTTAACTAAATCTACCTGCCACAAGTACGATATTTTATATCGTCCAACGGTCTTCACCGACTGGAGGTAAAATGCTACCAAATTAGAATGAAATGTTCAAAGCCATTTCGTTCGTGTTTACTTATGTTGCGGCATTTGAAGACGGTGGTGTTGCGGAATCCGAGAAGAAGTCGTCACAACATGCTTATACTTTATGCACTTAATACGTCATATAATTCAAGAAATCCTAAAAGTTAAGTCTTCTGCTGTGTCGAACTCTGAAGCTTTCAAGAATTACGAAGGTATAAGTATGTGGGACATGAAGTCACGAAGAGGCGAATATCACAAGTGATGGATGCACAAGATCAAGGCAAGAGATTAATGCTCGAGATTGATATCAAAGATCACATCAGCATGTTTACCTAAAAAAGAAAAAGAAAAGAAAGACGAAGACTACGAGCTCAAGAAAAGCATAGTATGCTAGGTTTATTTTATTATTGTAACTTGGGTGACGCCCTTGTTTGGAGTGACCTCCCTTAGGGGGAGATTGTTGGAAATACGTTTTTACGTATTTAGGAAGATTCGGTCACTCCGACAATATATTAAGTAGTAGCTCATAGTCTAGTTACTTTATATTATCTTACAAGGAAAGGCCCGGTCCATGTTATGTATGGACGACCCAATATTGTAAGCCCAAGCCCATCTTATGGGCTTGGTATATAAACCCTCTCCTTAGATGGAGAGGGTGTGGTTCACTTATTATTTCACATAGTAGAAGGTGTTTCTCTTTCACTTTCTCTCTCTAAAAGTGTGTGTGTTCTCACCATCATTCTATCTCTTTCTCTCTCTTTAAACATAAGCAAGATTTACAATATCATACATATGGATTCTTAAAGACTGTTGGACAAAGCTGAGTACCATAAGATATCCTGGTCAGGAGCCAAATCCCAATTCTACATCAAGGTATTAAATCATATTTTCCATAATTAATAAAACTAATTATGAATAATTAGATTTCATACTTAAGTCTTTAAATATTATATTGTTGCTTGCTCTCTTTTATACAGTGATTGGACTAGATTATGTGATCCTTTATGGATTTCAGATGATAGAAAACTTCTTTTGAAGTTTGGGTATCATCTTGTGTTCTATGATTCCATTAAAAACAATCTCGAAATATTAGATGAACCTTCCAGATACCCAACAATATTAATCTTTGCTGAAAGTTTAGTTTCTCCATTTGGTAATGGGCTACATTGAAAAATTAGGGCTTGAAGGAAGAATCCAAGACTATATTTTTGTGTATTTTGTTTGTTTCCTGTTTAAGCAATTTATATCCATGTATTATGTTTTGCTACATAATATATTTTGTTTTCGTTCTGTATTAAGGAAATAAAATTTTAGGTCTATTTGAAATTTTAGGCTTATAGTTTTTACAATTTTTCACATGTGAATATCTCTTACTATGTTTAAAATTGGGCAGTTCGGAATCACAAATAACCAATAGATAACTCAACAAAAACACAATATTTCAGAATATTGTATTTATACCGTGTTTAAAGATTTTCACATAAGAAAAAAATATATATCAGCATACTTTATTTATAATTCTAGAACTATTTGAATTATTTTTGAAGTTTAATTTTTTTTCACATTATATAATTCTGGAACTATTTGAATTATTTTTAAAGTTTAAATTTTTTCACATTTTATTTATAATTCTTGAATTATTGAATTTTTGGTACTATTGAAGTTTTTACAATTTTTCACATGTGAAATCTCTTATACTATGTTTAAAGATTTTCACATGTGAAAAAGAAAATTAGTTTTATTATCTTTTGCAACTGGAATGTTTGATACATCTGCAATTATTTTTATTATTTTCTTATAATAAAGATCTTGTTGAATATTTTTCTGCTGGTATATTTTTTAATTATTTAATTGCAATCATTGATTGAATCATTTTCATTTTTGTTATATTATGCAATTGCAGTATTTTTATTATAATTCTTCAATTGCAATCCTTCATTAAACCATTTCATTTTTATTATTTTTTACAATTGCAGTATTATCTTCTGCATGGTGTTTCTAGTCTTACGAAAGTACACATTCAAATAGAAAAATACATACACTATAATTAGAATTCATTGAGCTTGTATAAACTAAGTAAAATTACAAGCAAGTACATAAATCTATCAGTTTACACATACCTAAGACACAAATACTAACACAAGTTATTAATCTAGGTTCTGCAATAAAAGGACCACCATCATCATCATAATCTTTAAACTTTCTTTTTTCTAGTCTTAAGGATATAGTCCCAAGTTTTCCGATCTGCTAGACCTAGAACAACACGTTTGATAGGAACAGGGCTTTTGGCACCAATTATTTTGGCTTCCTTTCCGATCAAACAAACATATTTTCCTTTAACTAAATGATCATCTTAATTTCTTAATTTCCTTAGAACTGGATTACTTGATTCTCCTACAGCCTTTTTCTTATGACTTGACTCTGCTTGTGATGGAGTCATTGGATAAGAAAATGACTCTTCACTGTTAGTACTTATGACATGACTGCTAGTATCATTGTCATCAGATTGGTTCTTCTTATTAGCCGTAAGTTCATTCATATCATCATCACTGCTAGTATCACTAATAACATTTATACCTTATCAAAATTTATGGTCAATATACCACTTAAATCAAACAAAACTTAAAAAAACGAAAAAAATGCAATGCAATAGAGAAAGAGATAAGGGATCATACATTTGCCTTTATCCATAATCAAGCCGACTCTTAAAACCGAATGTATCTAAGTCAATTTTATAGAAATCTAAGAACTTATTGAAAGAATCCCAATGATAATCGACTAATAACTTTGAAAATAAAGAAATGCTCATACGAATTACCTTTTGACTATGTGAACGCTTGTTTTTTAGCTGTATTTTTATTGTGCGATATTTTAGGGTTCTAACGATTTTGGGGGAAAATGAATGCTTTATATAAAAATGGTTATAAAAAATTGATTACAGTACTAGGATATTGGATTAATGTTAGTGGACTAGTTCTGTAATACCAAAAATAGTACCAATTACATAGTCCCGTATTTGGCCCATAGATTTACTAATATGTAACTATAGATTTTGATTTTTTTTTCTTTTATTTGATTGAATTCATAAAGAAATAAAAATAAAAAGAAAACAAAGTAATAAAATACTATTTATTTAATTTTTGTAATATTTTTTCATATGTGAAAAATATAGTAGAATATTTTGTCTAGTATGTTTAATGATTCATTTTTTAATAACAAATATTCCCATAGTCATAAAATAAAACAAAGTTATTAGTGATTCATATTTTAATTTTTTCACATGTGAAAAACATAGTAGAATAATATTTGCCTAGTATGTTTAATATATTATTTCATTTTTATATTTTTCTTTAATTTCAATTGTAGTACCTTTTCTTTTTATATTTTTATTTAAAAAGGTTCCACTTAAAATAAAAAAAGTAATTAAATTAATTTAAAAAAATTGCAAATTCCAAAGTAGTGTCAGAAAGATAAAGGGTGAGGGTTACTTTTATCAAACCTTTCAATTAAAGGTATGAGTCACTATTAGCTAGCCAAAGTAGAGTAATCGAACAATGATTTTTTTCATGAGCCCAAGCCTATAATAGCTTCACCGGCAAACAAACACGCGCTAAGTTAATTAGATTTTGTCGATAAGTTCTATAAATCCAAGAACTAGTATCCCATTAGAGAGAAAGGTAATTGGCCCAAACAGTTGTAAGCCTTTTAAAACTTTTTTATTTTTATACTTTATTTTAAACATATTGCTCATTTTTTTATTCTTCCTCTATACTTATCACATCTCACCAACCACTTTTTCATTCTCTCTTTTTAATTTGATTTATTTCAGATCTGGTATTATCTTTGATATGGAATCACCTATCGACTTAGGTAACAACTATTTTTCCATTGTAGTTCTAATAAATATACTTCAATTTAATTATATTTGATTCTTGTATATTAATTTATATATATATTATTTCTTATAGGAAGGTCAGATTCTTATCGAAGGATGAACAAATATAGTTTTGTTGGGAATAAAATGTAGCCAATACACTTGGACGCTGACAAGAGGAATCTGGACGTTGATAGGAAGAAAACAAGCGTTGACAGGACAAGCGTTGACAGGAAGAAGTCAAGCTTTGATAAGAAGAAGTCAAGCACTGATAGAAGACTTAGTCTACACACGTATTATGTTTCTAGTTTGTTTCCAGTAAAGATATGATTAACAATGTATTTCTTATGTTTATCTTTACCTTAAATAGCTGATATGTAGACTTTTGTACAAGGCTCCTTAATCTATAAAAGGATGCTTTTAGGTTTTGTTTCAATACAAGTTTTCATACGTTTTTCACACTTTCATTGTACGCAAGTTTGTTTTATTAATCAAGGTGAAAGTTTGGTTTACATTGATTGTGTGTTCTTGTTTGAGTATTAATTCCGCATAATACTTAAAATGTTTTATACACAACAAAGTTTCTCTAAGTGTTTAACTTGATTTAATCTCGTTTACACAAGCTAAATCGATCTAAGTTTGGGATCAACAAGATGTATCAGAGCTTGTTGAGAAACTTTGATCTAAAGAACACAAAAACCATAAATCACCAAAAACCCTAATTTTCAAGAAACCCTAAAAACACATGTCTACCCCAGATTTAAACTCCTCCTTCTCCTCAACCCCTAACATCAAGATTCCCATGCTAGACCTAGACAATTTTGAGCTGTGGAAGTTTAACTTTGAACAGTATCTTCAAATCCATGACTACACCCTATGGGAAATTATTGAATATGGAAACACATTCCATAAAGCACAAAAGATTGCAGCTGCCATCTTATAAAGAAAAAATGTTCAAGGATCTACTGAAGAGGATCAAAAAGAAAAACCTGAAGATGGTAGAGCTGTCTCAGCCGAGGACATAGCAAAGAGAAGGAATGATATGAAAACCCTAAGCATTCTCAAACTCTCTTTGGGACAAGCAAATCAACACAAATATAGAAGCTATGAGTCTCCAAAAGATCTTTGGGCAGCCCTTGAAGTTGCTTATGGTGGTAATGCTGATACTGTACATGAGAAAAAGAAGCAAATCTTGCATGAGTATGTTGGTTTTAAAGCTAAACCAAATGAAAAGCTAACTAGAGTGAGAAGCAGACTTCTTGACATTACAAGCAAGCCGTCCTTTATGGGACCAGTGCTTGGTGATGTTGATATCATCACCACTTTTCTTAAAAGTCTTGGTGATGCATGGAATATTGAAGCAAGGTCTATAAATGCTAATAATACTCACAAAAGTTCTACTTTTGATGATGTTTACAATAAACTGAGGCTGGTAGAGAATGAAACTCTTTTGGATCAAGGAAGCAAGTCTACAAATGGAAATATGGCCTTCTTCTCACATAGTGAAGGTCAATTTGACCAAAATGAGTCATAGATGCACCCCGTTACTGGATCAACTTGTGTCAACGCTAGATCAAGCCTTGTCAACGCCTCACATTCAAACGTTGACACATACAATGTTGACTCTCCAAGAGTCAAGCCTGCTGGTATTGATCTAGATATTGTTTGTGCATACATTGCTTCACTGCCCAATGGTTCAGTGATTACATATGAGGACCTTGAACAAATTAGTGATGAGCATTTGGAAGAGATGGACATAAAGTGGAATATGGATCTGGCTAGCGTAATGGCAAATAGATGGAATAAAAGATTTAAGAAGAAGATAACTTTTGATGCTAAGGACACTGTTGGAATTGATAAATCCAAGGTTGAGTGTTATAATTGTCATCGAATGGGACACTTTATGAGAGAATGCAGATCTCCAAGAAGATCTGATGCTAGAAAACCCTTAAGCCAAATCATCAAGGCTCAGGATTCCAAAGCTATGGTTGCAATGCAAGACATTGATGGTGTTGGATGCGATTGAAGCTATTTGGCCAAGGATGAGGAAGAGAACAAAGCCTTGGTTGCAGAAAAAGAAGAGGAAGAGCATGTTCACTATGCTCTCATGGCACACTCTTCATCTTCATCAGACAATGAGGTATATGATGATGCATTTTGTAGTAAGGGTTGTCGTCTAAATACTGAAAAACTTAACAAAGAAGTTTTAAAATTAACAACAGATGTGGTTAATGAAAGATGCAAGTTATCTAACTATCAACTTGCTCTTACTCAAACTGAAAAGACTGTAGCTGAGTATAAGAAAATGGAGTTTGACCTAAAAGATCGAAGATCAATCTAGTTCTAAACCACTTCACTTGCTGCATATGGACTTCTTTGGTCCAACTAATATAGAAAGCTTAAATGGTAAATCCTACTGTTTTGTCATCACTGATGATTTTTCTAGATTTACTTGGACTTTCTTTTTAGCTTTGAAAAGTGACACTGCTGATACTTTGATTAACTTTATTACCCAAATTGAAAAGAAGTCTGGTAATGAGGTTAAGATGCTTAGAAGTGACAATGGTGGTGAGTTTAGAAATAAGTTATTATATGACTTTTGTGCCAAGAAAGGTATTACTAGACAGTTCAGTGTAGCTAGAACCCCACAACAAAATGGGGTAGCTGAGAGAAAGAATAGAACCCTCATAGAAGCAGCCAGGACTATGTTGGCTGATGTTCACTTTCCCATTGCTTTTTGGGCTGAGGCTGTGAATACAGCTTGTTATGTTCATAATAGGGCATTATTCAACAAGATTCATAACAAAACACCTTATGAGTTACTTTGGGGCAGAAAACCTTATATTGGTTTTCTTAAACCTTTTGGATGTCATGTAGTTGTGCTGGACACTAGTGATGCCTTAGGTAAGTTTAGTGCTAAAGGTGATGAAGGCTACTTCATGGGTTATTCTGTGCAGAGTAGAGGATATAGAGTTTACCTTAAGAAAGAAAAACGTATACTTGAAAAAGTACATGTTAGGTTTTTAGAAACTAAAGCTAGTGATCCTGAAAGTGGTCCAAATTGGTTATTTGACTTGGAACCTCTATCTAGGACATTGAATTATATGCCTGTTACTAATCCAAACATTGTGAACGTGACTTCAAATGTTGTGGAAGAACCAATTGTTGATGTTTCAGGTAAACAGGTTGATGAAGAGGTTGGATCACAAGCAAGCAAATCAGCACCCATACTTGAGTATGTTACCATTCCCATATGGACAGATGCATTTGCTGCTACTACTGCTGCTGGAAAGAAAAAAGGTGGTCCCCAAGTATCACCAGTTGAAAACATGCATGATCTTTCAGGCGCTGACAAAGGAAATTCTAGCGCTGACAAGACAAATTCAGGCGTTGATGGCTCAAACGTTGACAGCTTTGGTTCAGGCGTTGCCAGTTCTTTTGACCATCTTTTCTCTTCCAATAATTTTGAACAAGGTGAACCTTCAAACAGAAATGGAGAGGTTCATTCAAATGATGATGGAAGAAAGTATGAGGAGGATATTGGTAACATGGAAGATGACATTGAGGATAATACACTTATTGAAGGAGGAGTGCTTACTTCTACAATCAAAAATCATCCTCCTTCTCTAATTATTGGTGATGTAATGACTCCTGTGAAAACTAGAAGATCTCATCAAAATCAGAGAGGATTTATTGCCAATATTCACAAGAAGGTTGATACCCCTCTTGTTCAAGCATGTTTGTTTGCCTGTTTTCTGTCATAACAGGAACCCAAGAAGATTTTTGATGATCTCAAAGAACCAAGTTGGGTGGAAGCAATGTAGGATGAGCTTCACCAATTTGCTATCCAGGATGTTTGGGAGTTGGTTGATTGTCCCAGACATGTCAGACCTATTGGGACAAGATGGATTCTTAGAAACAAAAAGGATGAGAGAGGCATTGTGGTCAGAAACAAGGCACGTTTAGTGGCTCAAGGATATACACAAGAGGAAGGAATAGACTATGAGGAGGTCTTTGCACCTGTTACAAGGATTGAGGCTATAAGGATTTTTCTAGCTTATGCTTCCTGCCTGGGCTTTACAGTCTATCAAATGGATGTGAAGAGTGCTTTTCTATATGGCACAATTGTAGAGGAGGTTTATGTTATGCAGCCTCCTGGTTTTGAATATTCAGAACATCCAAACAAGGTGTATATAGTGAAAAAGGCTATGTATGGACTTCATCAAGCCCCAAGAGCTTGGTATGGCACATTGTCCACCTATCTAGTGGAAAATGGATTCAAAAGGGGCACCATAGACCAGAACTTGTTTACAAAGAAGACTGGTAAGGATTTCTTACTTGTGCAGGTCTATGTGGATGATATCATCTTTGGCTCTTCTAGTCCAAAGATGAGTGAAGACTTTTCCAAGCTTATGACAGACAAGTTCAAGATGAGTGCAATGGGGGAGATGAACTTCTTTCTAGGGGTACAAGTACAGCAGAAAGAAGATGGTATCTTCATCTCTCAAGATAAATATGTAGCAGAAATCTTGAAGAAGTTTGGCTTTTCTCCACATGAGAAAAGGGCTAGCACACCTATGGATAGGGAACACCCTTGGGTAAAAGTTGGAGATGGAAAAGAGGTGGATGTCAGGCATTATAGGTCAATCATTGGTTAATTGATGTATCTAACAGCTTCAAGACCTAACATTATGTTTGCTGTGTGTGCATGTGCACGCCATCAAGTGACTCCCAAGCAGTGTCATCTTCATGTTGTCAAGAGGATCTTTAGATACCTTAGGTGTTATCCAGACCTGGGATTATGGTATCTAAAAGATTCCCCATTGGAGCTTATAGCATATTCAGACAGTGATTATGGTGGTGACAAATTTGATAGAAAATCTGCAACTGGTGGATGCCAGTTTCTTGGGAGTAGATTGATATCTTGGCAATGCAAGAAACAAACAGTGGTGGCCAATTCTACAACTGAAGCAGAGTATGTTGATGCAGCTGCTTGTTGTGGACAAGTTTTATGGATTCAGAAACAGCTGTTGGATTATGGGTATAATTTCATGCTTACCATGATTTTTGTAGATAATAACAGTACATTGTGCATTATTAAAAATCATGTACATCACTCTAAAACAAAACACATAGAAATTAGACATCATTTTATAAGAGATTGTTTTGAAAAGGGTTTAATACAACCAGATAGGGTTGACACAGAAGAAAATGTGTCTGATTTATTAACTAAACCTTTTGATACTGGAAGATTTCAATACTTGGTAACAAGTATTGGAATGATCAATCTCACTTAATATGTGTTTTTGGGATCTTATTGTAAAAGTATGTACAGGATATGCATTGTTATTGGTCTTTATGAGAAATTAGATTTTCCACTTTATTTGTCTAACGCTGACAAAGGTTATCTTAACGCTGATAAGTGTTATCATGACGTTGTCAGCAACATGTTAGTTTTGTGGTTTTTGATCTAATTATGCAGGCGTTGTTAACATTGTACCATTGGATACAAAGTTGCTTATGGATCCTTGGAGCATTATTGGAGCATGTTGAAATTTATGGATGATGGTTGGAATATTTATATTCCTATCTTGACATAAATTTTTATTACATGCATATTCTTTGGCAACTTATGTATCATAGTTTAAGGGGAGGTTTAGGAACCTTTTAGGACTTTTTGTGTGTTCTTATAATACTCTTATCACAATTCTTGATTGTGTCCACTGGTGAGTATGACTTAGTTTACTAACTCATGAGGCACTGTAGCATGCAAAGTTGTTATACTATTCACGCTGTCAAGACTTTTTGGCCTAGAATTGGTTGTAGTCTGTTGGGAGACTTGGATATGATTTTATATTGGGCTTACCTGGGATGTTACAAGGGATTTTATGAGATAACTTCGCTGTTAAGAACTTTGGTTAGCAAGGGACACTAGAAGATTGTTATGTCTATCTTGCATAAGCAAGTGTGCATGATTGGATAGTGCTTGCCACCCTATAGTAATTTTCAGTTTATAGGTTATCTTCACTAGGATAAATCACTTTGTTGAGGTCCTTTTTAATTTTTATTATTTTTATTTTTGGACGTTGACAGATATATTTCCAAACGTTGTTATGACAAATTTAGACGTTGACATGTCTTTTTCCAACGTTGACAAGAATATAGCCGTTGGGCGTTGATAGGTTATTTTTTACCGTTGACACTCATTGGGTCCTACCCAGTTGTTATTTTTGACGAAAATTGGGGCCGTAATTTTGGGAGTTGATAACTTTTAATTAATGCACAAGATAACTTATTTTCTTTTCAATATTTTCATCATTATATTTTGAAAATACTTGCCTCATTTTTAACCAATCACATGTGCCTATCTCTCTTATAAATTTGGCTCCTTCTTTCTAAACAAGGTAATCTCATATTCCTGTCTAACAACTTTTCTCCTATAATTCATCTTTCATAACCTTTCACAAATAGCTTTCTACATCAATGGCGCCTAAGTTTAAACCGAGTGACTTGGTATTGGGATTCAGAAGTCAGCATAATATGGTTGCTTATTTGGAGGCTGATGATGCTCTGTTTCCTCAATACACCCAGATGGTGGCGTATTTGAATGCATCTCCACTTAGGTATGCACTTTCTCATGCTCCTCTCATCCCTGTCACTCATATTAAACAGTTTTGGAACACTATAAGTTCCTCAACGCTTAATAATGTGACTACATTAACTGCAATTGTCCATGGGCATTCAAGGGTGGTTACTAAAGCCTTGGTTTGCCAGGCTTTGCATCTTAATGATGCAGATGGTATAACCACTCTACCCATTGGTGAGATAGAACAGGGACTTCAAGCTTTGGGGTATCCTTTCCCTAAAGAGGGTACTTTAAATAAATATAATAAACAAGAATTTCCCCCAGTTTGAAAGTACTTAATACATGTCATCCTTCAATGTTTAAGTCCCAAATGTACTGCACATAATGAAATTAACAGATCCATTGCTAGTGCAATTGTGTGTATTACTAATGGGCAAAAGTATAATTTTTCTAAACTGATTTTTGATGGCATGTGTAAAAACATGGGTAATAAGATGACTTTGGCTTACCCAAGATTTTTACAAATGATTTTTGATGAACAAAGGTATTGCACCATGGATCATGATGACTTTTATGCGATCCCTGTGCAAAAGAAAGCTATTTTTAGTAAGATGAATTCACCCCCTCACAGAGACTTACCCTTTACCCAAGTCATGCTTGTTGTTATTACAGCAGCACAACCTCAACCAGACCCACAACCACAACTTGACCCATTGCCTGAACCATCACCTTCACCTCAACATATGGAACTTGACCAAGATCCCTTCAACGCTGACACATTAAATGTTGGCGTTGATACTTCAAATCCAGACGTTGACATCTTTCTACAACAGACCCAAACATCCCTTAAGCTTCAAACTACCACCCAATCCACATCATCTTCTACACCCCCTGAATTTAGGTTGGTAAAACGCCCAAGGACTACTGGAGTGTTCTCCTCTGGTGGTCCTAGCCATGTTGCAGAGAGAACCACCACCACAAGTGAGGTTGGTGATATGGATGAGTCTAGGACTATTGGTGCTAGCTTAGATGCAGGCTAAGCCAATCCTAACATCATTAAGACCTCATCCATGCCCCATGAATCTACTTTGGAAGGTCAAATACCCATTTTAGAAGAGGGGAGATGAGAACCATATATAATTTTAGAATTGACGGATGTCTGCATTAGCTTGCAAAAGAAAAATGTAGACCTGGTACAAACTGTCAACACACAAGGCCTTGAACTCAAGCAATTGAGGGAGAGGATTGTTGTTTTGGAAACTGCTGAATATAGGAGAAGGCAGACAAGAGTCCTTTCATCAGGGGAGTATTCTTACAAAGGGGAGGAAGCTGCTACAGCGCCTGTTAATTTGAGTGATAAAGGTTCACATGAAGCTGCTACAGAGCCAATTGATTTGAGTGGCAAAGGCTCATATGATGGAGAATCTTTGGGTGTGGCTGAAGCTCTTACAGAATTGAAGAAGCAACCAGGTTTTGATGTTTCTTTGGTTACTCCTACAAATTTGAACTTATCCTTTACAGCAATGATGGAGCAGTTCACAAGAAGTGCTGACAAGAGTAAGTTGAGCGTTGACAAGCAGAATTTGGACGCTGGCAAGTCAAGCGCTGACAAAAGTAAGTTGGGCGTTGACACACAGGTTTTGAACGTTGACAGACCTGCAAATATGGTTGATGTATTCCAGTCATCAGCTATCATCAAAGAAGTGTCTTCACAGGTACCATCTTCATCTTTACCCATCATTGATCCATTAGATAAGGGTAAAGGAATTTTGGTAGAAACAGAGGTTCCCAAGGATGAAGAACAAGTACAATTTGATTCAATGTTGGATGCAAGACTTATGGAACAAGAAAAGAAGAAGGTTGTTGAGTCACCATTTGTGGTTACTTCTGAGGAGCAAGAAGGAAGTAATGATGAAAGCACAGATTCAAGTGTTATGATAATTGAAGAACCAGAAAGACTTGAATATGGTGATGAGTTGGCAAGGGAGAAACTTGTAGAGTTGAAGTTGAAAGTAGATTATGATATGCCAGATGTACCATGCTTGGGACAATAAGATTATGGAGAATCCAGATATGACAATTTCAGATCAAATTTGGGGTTTGGAGATTCTTCTAAGAGTTCAAAGAGATTGCAATGTAATTCTTAAGTATAAGGCTAGCAAAGTTTTCTCGCAGTTGAAGAGAGATAGAAGGGAGCTTTATTATATGTTGCTCAGATGTCATCAAGGAGGATGGACTTTTCAGAAGTTGTAGGGATTGTCCTTTGAAGAATTGGGGTATAAGGCTTATCCTATATGGGAAAGAGTGCAAGAAATGAACACTATCAGACTTCTTTCAGATGAAAGGAAAGAAGAACTTGCTGAAGAAATGGAGATTCAAAAGGCTATGATTGTACCAAGGCTATTGAAGAAGGGAGTTCCTCTTGAGTTTCCTTCAAATTTGAATAAAGTGAATCCCAGTGAAGCTATTATTAGAAAGAGTATTAAGCTCTCACCCATGGAAGCCTCAGATATGGTAAAAGTATTACCTCATGATGCCAGAAACCCTATCATTAGCTATGAAGAAGATGCAAGTAGGTTTTGGATGATTGGCAGATATGGGAAAGAGGTACACACTTTTACTACTCTTATGTCTTTGTTTTCAAGTATGGATAGGGAAGACTTGGCAGACCTTTGGAGGTTACTACTGGCCAAGTATGAGACTGAAGCACCTACTTCAGTCAATGGAATAAAGCTTTGGTCAACATTCAAGAGAATGTGTGCACCAGAAGAAGAAGATCCAGTTTGGAAGGATCTTGAGGATGATATCAGTGGACTTCAATGGCGTCTATATTCAGCAGTTGGTGTGTATCATTTGAGGTCTATAAAGTTTTCTGAATATCTTCTTGTGGATGCTGAATATCCCATGTCCAAAGAAATTTTGGAAAAGATGAAGACAACACAGCTGGAGATTGACTACTCAAGTGATGTGGCCAAAGATTTGATTAGATGTGTTTATTACCAATTTGATAAGATTTGTAAGAATCCTCCTAGTTCTTAGTTTTTATTCAGAAACTTGATTACTAGAGTAGATATCAAGTTTAGGGGAGGATTGTTGGGAATAAAATGTAGCCAATACACTTGGACGCTGACAAGAGCAATCTAGACGTTGATAGGAAGAAAACAAGCGTTGACAGGACAAGCGTTGACAGGAAGAAGTCAAGCGTTGATAAGAAGAAGTCAAGCACTGATAGAAGACTTAGTCTACACACATATTATGTTTCTAGTTTGTTTCTAGTAAAGATATGATCAACAATGTATTTCTTATGTTTATCTTTACCTTAAATATCTGATACGTAGACTTTTGTACAAGGCTCCTTAATCTATAAAAGGAGGCCTTTAGTTTTTGTTTCAATATAAGTTTTCATAAGTTTTTCACACTTTCATTGTACGCAAGTTTGTTTTATTAATCAAGGTGAAAGTTTGGTTTACATTGATTGTGTGTTCTTGTTTGAGTATTAATTCCGCATAATACTTAAATTGGTTTATACACAACAAAGTTTTTCTAAGTGTTTAACTTGATTTAAACTCGTTTACACAAGCTAAATCGATCTAAGTTTGGCATCAACAAGTTTTAGAAAGAGGACTCAAAAATATCCCATAACAGGTAATTTTTTATATATTTTTTTTTTATCTAGTTAATAATGGTATAAATAGTTTAGTTATTTATATATGTTTTTTCAGTTATTTTTATGCCAAATTTATATTCCAATTTATATTTAATATCAAGTTGTTTATATTTTTATGAATTTAATTTTGTTTTAAACTTGTTAAAACTGAAGATTAATTATAAATTTTTGTTAATAATGAGGTTGTTCATATTTAAAACTAGCAGAACAATATGTTGCATGTGTTATTAGATCAATAATTTGTTGCATAACAGTAAGGCATAGATATTATGTTAGTATATTTATTTAGAATAACAATATGTTGCACTATATCACGTTTTTTGTGCATATTTATAACTTTTGCACATGTTTATTATGCATTTTCAACGATTTACCTTATAAACGATTGAAAATATTTTATATGTTTTAGTTTTTTTTAAATATAAGAATAATGTATGAAGATGTTACAAACAAGATTTGTTTTATTTTAATTGAATAAAATTGTTAAAAATTATTTCACATGTGAAAAATCTACTAAATACTTTATTAGATTTTTTTTGAACATGTCGATCATTAGACCTCTTTTTGTTTGTAACATAGTTAAAATAATTAAACCTCTTTTCACAAGTAAAAATTCCTGGTGCATATTTCTTATTATTTTAATACAGACTATTTTGGAATTTGTTTCTTAATATGAATTTTTTTTATATATATTTAATCTATAATTCGATGAAATGTAAAAGGATTATATCTGTTGTGTTTTTTAATTCATTTTTCTTTTTTAGTTAAGTTTGTATATTTTTGCTTGTATATTTTGTATAATTTTATATATAAAAAACTAACGAATTTTTATATTTTAGAACAATAATATTTTTGCTTGCATATGTGACTAATGAATTTTATTTTATATGTATTTTCGAAATATTATGAAGCAGTTCCGAAAAGAGTCTAAAGATCAACAAGATGATTAAGAAGAAACGTAATCAAGGTAAATCATTAAAACTTTATTCACGAGTGAAAATTCTGTATACTTGCCTTACAAATATCTACTATAATATATTTTGAATTTGTTTTTTAATATGTAGTTTTCAATATATATATATATATAAGTTTTTAATGTTCACATTTCTTTTTTGTAATTTTTTTCCCTGGAAAAAATTACAAACTTCTTCTGCAAGGATGTTCGAAAAATATCATAATTGAAACCTAGTAGTATTATCTTACATTCTAGTATAAAGAAAAAGAAGAAATAATCTAAACAAGATAGCCAAAGGGGCTCAAAGAGAAGGTCTGTTAGCCATGAGAAATTCTTTGATGCTAGGAAACTGTTAGCTGAATTTAATCTAGATTCGATAATTGGAGAAAATTCTAAAGTTAAGTCAGTTGAAAGAGTTTATGATGAGGAACAACTAGATATGGAGAATACTCTTGGGGAACATTTTATTCGTATTAGAGATCATGATGGGAATGAGACAATGTTCGACTGTATTGCAATTAAACTAAAGGTTACAAAGTTAAACGAAGATGATGAATATGATAAAGTTAAACAAAAGAAGAAGAGGAAGGATAATGTAAAAGATGATTGGCGTTCAATTAGAACCAAAGGTTCTCCATCAGTTCTATTTAACTTAATGAAAAATTTAACGACATCTCAGATGAAAGATCTAATAGAAATTGGGTTTGGTTCTTTTATTCAAATGGCCCCAGACAAGATACCAGTTAAAATAGGTCATTTTGTAGTTAATGATTTTGATCTAGTCTCGATGAAGTTGAAACTTACTAATGGTGATATCTTGATTACACCTGAACTAGTTAACAAAGTTTTAGGTGTGCCTTTAGGGAAAACAAAATAAAAAGATATCAAGAAAGTACCCAAGGATGATGCTATAACTTTCGAATGGTACAAACAATTTACTTCTAGGAATCTGACGCCAACCAAAGTTTCCGATACAATAAAACAATCGGGAATGGTTTGAATTTTTTTCAAACTAAATTTCCTTGTATTGGTTTCAAATGTTATGGGACTTTCCGCTAGAGGTGGGCAGTGTAGGCCAGGCAAGGCTATTGTCAGATACATAAATGAAAATACAAGGATTGAAAATATTAATTGGTGTATGTTTAATTGCGATTGCTTGAGAATGAGTAAAGAGAATTGGATCAGTGAAGATCCATACTGTCATTATTCTGGACCTCTAACAGCTCTCACGGTCAGTATTTTTTTCCCTGTTTTCTTCAGATACTGTGTCTTGTTATCATTTTATCAAAATATTAATTTTTTATGTGTTTTTATTAAAAACATTTAGCTGATGTATCTGTACTCAACCAAATGTCCATCAATATCTATCCCTCATGAAAAGCCGGCAATTAAATTCTCGACCTTAGAGTTTATTAAACAAAGGGAAGCTTATGAAATTTCCGATGGTGGATTTCGATTGCTTCATCTATATTCCCCTGATTCTAGTGATGATGATGATATTTCTCAAACAGAGGTATGCATGCTTTTGTTTACCAGTTGTTGAATATGGTTTTAAGATTTCACATGTGAAAAATAATATATGTTCTCATGTCAAGAATTGTATGTTTTTGTGTATAACTGATTAAATTTATTGAAAGTGATACACATACAAAGCATACAAAAAATTTACATCAACTTAATAAACTATGTATTTATACTAGAAGTGAAACAACGAGATATTCAAATTATTCAAATTATTTTATGTGAACTTTTAAGACTCAAATTATTAAAATTATTAATTACACATACTACATGGTTAGGTTTTTTTTAATCTAATATATACACATATATTTTTTTATTCCTGATACAGATCAACACTAAACTGGATAAGCTTGATCAGAAAGTAATCTTGCTGAATATATTACTTGAAGAAATTGGATATGAGTTTTCAGAGGCTGTGGTTGATCATAGAGATAATAGAGGGTTGATAGAAATGAAAGCTAGATATACTAAGATCATTAGGAATACTGATCTCAGTGATTATGGATTCTAGGGTGTTAATAATGATGAAATTTTTTCTAGCGATGATGATGATGTTATAAATAATTTTCATGTTGGGGAGTGCAACAATTCAAAGGATGAGTTAGTTGAGGAATTAGATGTTCGAGTTTTGGGTAATGAAAAACAGGAGGAAAGACTTTAGCAGTTAGATGAGGAATTAGATGTTCGAGTTTTGTGTAATGAAAAACAAGAGGAAAGACTTCAATAGTTAGATGAGGAATTAGATGTTCGAGTTTTGGGTAATGAAAAACAGGAGGAAAGACTTCAGCTAGCGTTGTTAATGAAAACGATGAGCATCAATTTGTTAATAATCTACATGTTGCTGAGTTCAGCAATTCAAAGGAAGAATTAGATTTGGATTTAGGTGATGCAATTTTGAGAATGAACAACATGAAGAAATACTACAGGTAGAACTTGTTACTGAAAAGGATGAGCCGGAAGTTGATAATGAAAATGAGATAGAATTAAGTGATGTTGAAGAGATTGTAAATCCTTTAGAAGGTTTTAATGATTTTTGATGTTCTAGAATTGGAGAATAAAATTAAAACAGAGGATTCCAGCTTCGAAACTGTTTACAACAAGGATTATTAAATCAAGCTGCCAAACCTAACGTTAAGATTACTGGGCTTCGTAATCCATATGGTGTTTCGTTGAATGATATGCTTAGGCATAGTATATATAATGCTCCAAGTTTTTCGCTTGGTAGTGAGTTTGATGACATTCCAGAAAAGGCAGTCAGTCCAAATATTGCAGATATTTCACCAGTTGATACTCTTAATCAAACACCAGGAAGTAGTGGATTTAGTTATCAGAAACAAACACAAGTGATTGAGCGGAACATGAAATTTGAAACAATATGAATTCAACCAAAACGGGATGTTGGAGTTGGGCCTCAAATGAGATCACATTTTCGAACAAGGCATGTCGCCCTTTCTTATTCTCCGTCTCATCAAGAAACTTTGTGTGCCGATTCACTCTTCATAAGTTTTAATGAAGCATTGTAAGAAAGTAATTTTTTGTTTTTTTCCAGGGATTTCTTATACGAGTCTAAAACAACTAAACTTTTCGAAATGAGATTTGTTCTCGAATCACTTACTCCAACAGTTAAACTTGAATCAGGGGTTATTGATGTATGGTCTGACATATTAAATTACATGGAGAAATAGCATATTCTCTAGAAAGATATTTTTTCAATCGAATATTGTAAGTTTTTTTTTATATTATATAAAAATTTAATTGATAGCTCTTTATTTATTTTAAAATTTTTATTTTCA
Organism: Glebionis coronaria; assembly: GCA_025667525.1. NCBI lineage: Eukaryota > Viridiplantae > Streptophyta > Magnoliopsida > Asterales > Asteraceae > Glebionis > Glebionis coronaria. The sequence goes on along the minus strand of JANFOE010000826.1, from coordinate 316,446 downwards.
GTCAAGTTACTTAAAAATCGAAGACTACGTTTCCACAAAACAATTGCTATGGCAATTTGAACATTGTATGAGGAATTTTGATTACCCCGACAGGTTCGTCAAGACTAAAGATATGAAGTTTAACCTGGTATAATTTTAATATATTAAAATATTATGTAGTTGTCATATAAAGCGATTTAATCTTTGTATATTATTTTAGGTAACTGAGTATATTTTTGTAAAAATTTGTTACTAGGTGTTTTTTCCTGTCTGCTGTTTTAAGGAACACTTCTTCTTAATGATTTTCCATATGAAAACTGGAAAAGTTGTTATCATTGATAACGCTTCAATTGCTGACCAGGATTATGGTAGATATTATAGAGTTCCTCGAGCGTTGGTGAGAAAAAAACTTTTATGTTTTTCTTTAATAATTTGGTAAAATTCATTTTTCTTATTTTTTTCTATTTCCATTTTTTTTGTTGCAGATTGAAACATTTGACAACTACTTATCCACTCACAATAAAAAACGTCCATCTCTTTTTCGGAATGTTCAACCTGAAATAATGAAGCTAAATTGGAGCACCTCGGAAAATGAGATTGATAGCGGTATTTTTTTAATGGCTCACATGGACCATTATATGTGAGAAATTGATACAAAATGAAATTTATGAGTTTCTGTAAAGAATCAAAAGAGCAAGACAGGCAACTCAAGAATTTGAGGTCAACTATTACTGTTTTTTAAATTCTCGTATTTGATGTTCTTTTTAAGTTATTTTTTATCAACTTCTTATATATGTTTCATTGAAATCATTTTCTATATTTTTCATTTCATTCAGAAAAAAATATGCTGCAGCAATCCTTTTGTCTAAAAATAGCAAATTAAAGATGATAATCTACAAAGAGCTTTTGGTGTTAACCATATTGAGAAGAGTGAAAGAGAAAGATTGATTGAAGAAGTTTCTGCGCGAGCTATTGTGATTTAGAGCAACTTGTTTCTGGGCGAGAAGCCATTGTTTTTATATTTTTATGATTTTTAGTTTTGGATATGAGTTTTATGAAAAAATTTATTAGTTTTTTTACAATATTTTTATGTTTGAAGGAAACAGGTTCTAGTGGATCATACGTCAAAGTCAAACAAGCTCTCTTGTTGAAACACAGGCAAATGTAGCTATCCTCCAAACAAAAAATATGAATCGTTACTGCAGAAAATGTGGAGGTTATGGACATGATTCTCGTCACTGTCCATTAAATAGAGAAAGAAGCTTTTGACACACCTATTTTTTTCCATGTATTTGATGATTGTTATTTTGTTGCGAACAAATTTCATGTTTTTATTTTCCTGTCTGAGGAAATGGTGAATGAAACAATTCTAAGCATTTAACATTGAACTGAGTATATTTTTCACATGTTAAAATAAAATTTCAAATTGTTATATTTTTCCTTAGCATTGATAGAATTTATTTTTTAATTGCAGTGTAAAGATCAAGTATTTAACCTGTAATAGATTAACTTTCACATGTGAAAGAAAACTTAACAGATTTACATTGGCTAACAAAGTATTTAACATGCGACATAAAATATTTCGCATGTGAAAATAAAGTTTTGAAAACAAGCATTTACAATTAATTTTTATCTGCGTACTTTTCGTATGTTAAAAAAATTAGGCAATTAAAATGTAAGTGACTCTCTTTCACATGTGAAAAGAAACTTTACAAACAAGAATGTTGAAAATGTCGATGTAAATAAAACAAGAATCTTGCCCTTCAACTACAATATATCATACATTAGTATATTATTTTACAGTTTTTAAAAATGAGTTTTTTCACATGTGAATAAAAATTAATACTAAAGGTTTGTATTGTTTATATATTTCGCATGTGAAAATAATGTTTTGAAAATAAACTCGGCAAAAAGCTATATATGGCTAAGCAAGAATTTAGCATGTTAAATAGAACAACTATAGCCATATTTATCGGTATTGAAAATGTCGATATAAATAAAACAAGAATCCTGCACTTCAACTACAATATATCATCCATTAGTATATTATTTTGCAATTTTTAAAAATGATTTTTTTCACATGTGAATAAAAATTAATACTAAAGGTTTGTATTGTTTTATATATTTTTTTTTAAAAATTCTTAATAAAAAACACATTATAATTAATTATATAGACTAAATAAAAAACAAAATAATAACACATATTAAAAAATAATAATCAAGAATGATAGAATATATTACTCATTGTAGTGTAATGATCAAGCATTAAACATCAAACAGAGTAACTTTCACATGTGAAAAGAAACTTAACAAACTGATATGGGCAAACAAAGAATTTAACAACCTGTAACAGAATATTCACACGTGAAAACAAAGTTTACCAATTATTATGAACTATGTATTTAGAGTTCTATATCAGTTATTCTCTATCTCTTTAGTATCATCTTCAGTCCAGCTATGTTCATCATTCATCATCACTCTCAGTGTCACTGTACACCGTGGAATCACTATCTTGTCCTGTTTCACCATTTTCCACATTTTTTACAATGTCTTCTCTTCCTCTTCAAAAGATCTCTTGTCTTCTCTAAATCACTCGTGCTTCTTTAAAGACCTGAACCACTAACTTTGCTTTTACAATCTTCAGGGTTTCCATCAGTGTTCGTTTCGTCAACTCATTTTTCAACACCCAGATAATGGTTAAAAATTTCTATTTTACTTATTGGTTTAGCATTCGGGTTTGGTTTTTCAACTCCAGTCTTTAGTTTCCTAATATTTTTAAGAAATTCATTCAGTTGTCCTTCATCTTTAACCAAAAGATTGAGGTAGAAATCTACTACAAAATAAACTTCACTTGCAATCGCCATATATCTTTCTCCTTGCAAATTCCAAGTTTGTTTCTTCTTTCTAATATCAGGTGGCAATATATTTCGAGACCATCTTCTCAGCATATACTCATCTGGGATGACATCAATACTCTTACCTTTCATCACACAGAATATATGTCTGCATAAGAATCCAAACCTTACAAAATTCATGCAAGAGCATATAACCGATCCATCTGATTTGTCAAGTTTTACCTATATAATAAAAAAATATGTCAACATCAATTTATGGAATTGAATTTCATAGCTGATCAAATTATTGAATATAACAAGTAACAATTTTTATTCTTTATCACATGTGAATATTGAAATATGTTACAGTAAAATTAATATATTCTTCAATCTATTTAATTGAAGTATACTATTTTTATAAATCAAATCAATTTTGATAACAACATTATGATAATATGATCGGAATGTGTTTTTGGATAGTAAATATACCTTGAAGTGCAGTTCTTTCCTCGGTTTGTTCTTTGCATTTTGAATACTTGATTCTCCAAAATTATACTTCTTTCTCGAAGTACTTACCTTGATCTCCCTCATTTCTCTAATTCGCACAATTTCAATGTCATTTTCTTAGGTTTCTGATACTTGATGGCAATGATAGACTGCACTGTTTATCTCTTCTTGAATAACGCAAAACATAGTTCTTGTAGACTTGCATTGCAGATATCTTTCAATCGGCAACCTTGTCTTGAATCTTAGAGTTTTTTGAATTGTTGAGTCATCCAGAAGCTCTTGTTTGTGTCTCTGTGTTTCCATTGCTCCTTCAAAACTCATCATGAAGTGTAACAACGTTGATTTTCCTCTTGTGAAATGTGAGAAGAAAGAGTTTTCGCTCTCAGATCTTGATGTGGTTCTCATAAGTCGCACAAATATACATCTCTAAAATAAGCAGGTATCCATCGTGTTCTTATTTCATACATATCTGATAACCACTTATTATCTTCCAAATGATATTCTGCAATCAACAACCTCATTTCTCCTCAAACTCTTCGGGCTCTAAGTATAAACTCCAAACAAGCTGATGAAGTCTTCTCCTAAAGTTACCTTTATCTAGAACTTACTTGCAAATATGTGTAAATATGTATCATGTAAATAAATTCTGCAACAAAAACATTATACATTTCTTTTCACATGTGAACATTATATTATTTCACATTATTCATTGCTTTTTACATGTATTCTATTTAATTATTTTTTTTGCACATGTGAAAATCCTTTTTAAACATTCACCTATTTCATATTATACATTATTTTTCATAGGTGAACATTATTTTTTTGCACATATTAATAAATACTGCAACAATAACATTATACATTGTTTTTCACATGTAAACATTATCCTTTTTCACATTATACATTAATTTTCACAATTAAAATTCATATTTTAATTATTGTTTTTCACATGTGAAAAATCCTATGTGAACATTAACCTATTTCATATTATAAATTTTTTAACAGGTGAACATTCTCTTTTTTTCCCCAGTAAGTTATAGTGTTTTACTTTATGTTTACCTTTAATGGAAGCTTGTGTGTAATATGCCACATGCATAGCCTATGAGTTGAGTGATGTAAAATAGCTTCAATTGCATTTTTCATTGCTGGATCTTGATCGGTAACAACATGTCTTGATTGCTTTTTAAAAGCTTTCAGGAAACAAGCTAGCAACCATATATACGACTTTGTTGTTTCAGTTGAAAGCATTCCAGCACCAAATATGACGTATTTTCGATGATTGTCGATCCTAGTAAATGGTACAAAGACGATGTTGTACCTATATTAAATAACAAATTATAGTTAGTTGTGTACCAATTTTGATTCAAGATTAAATGCTTTAAGGATAGCATATTTCATGTTGTCACTTGCACATGTGAAGATTCTATTTTTTTCACAAGCATTAAGTTTTGTTAGTACTAAATTGCCATTAATGAATACAATCTTAAAGAAAAAACATATTTCATACTTACTTGTTTGTTCTGAATGTTGCATCGAAAGAAATTGTATCACCTAACTCTTTATAGTTGTATTTCGCCATTTCATCAGCCCAAAACCGTGAAGTCAACTAGTTGTTCTCTATCGCATACTCAAATGAAAAGTTATCCAAGTTCTTTTGCTTGTTTGTCATTTTATCAACCAACATTTGTGCGTCACTATCACCTATATGTGTGTTTAAATCTCTATGATAGTTTCTGAACTCAGTTGCCGTGGCAGTGACCGATTCATATCCACCATGGGTTAAAACATAAAAATGATGTGATTTTATGGGTCCCAAGCTTGTACTACCCATCTCTTGAATAAAAACCTGCTGACCATGTGTCATCTGTTTCCGCTTCTTTGTAAGATTTCTCTAAGCTTTTGGGATAGAAGTATGGTTGTGTTCTTCCTCAAACTCATACAACTCATATGTTGTCTTATTAGCATTTAACTTGAACTTAACTCTTGCCAAACAACCAGTTCTTATGATACTTGAAGCCCTAATCTGATTGTCACGTGTTTCCTCGTTCATTGTATCTTTATTAACCCCTTGCGGTAAACCTTGTTTGTTGCAAAGAAGACACTTTCTTGATATTAAACCACTCCTTAGTTTTTCTTCTGTACCCCTCTTAACGCTAAACCCTGACTTTGTAGCATAGTTCTCATACATATCAATGCACTTATCTATCGTTGCATATTCAGTCCCAACTATTGGTTTATGACACTCATCGACTAGAGGCTTGTAAGTAAAGCTTCCATTTGCCTTCATTATTTCTTCACATATATATGTATTAGGTTCTTTAATATAATGCATGCCTGCATAAAATTTATTTATTAATAGACAATTTTGAAATCATTATCAGAGTCTGACCCTATTTTTTCATACATTTTTTCACTTGTGCAAATACTTAACAAATAATATCTTTCTTTAAATTTCAATTCTTTTAATCTGTTACTTTTACATCATAAGCTAATAATCTTTGTTACTTCTATAGTTTTTTTACAAATAAGATACTAACGTAAGAAACTAATTAGTTCTGTTATTCCAAACTCTTCACTCGTGCACACACTTTCAAATCTAAAATCATATCCTAAATTTTTTACTTATGGATATACTTTAAAAACATAAATAATATCCTAATTCTAATTTTTCTTAAAGTTTTCACTTACGCAGACAGTTTATAAATACAAAATGAAAACCTAATTCAAGTTTTCATTGATCAATAATCAAAGCCTAATTCTAATATTTTTTTAAACTATTCACTCGTGCAGATACTTTATTAATGCTTTACGAAATCAATAATCAGAGCCTAATTCTAATTTTTCCTAATTTCTTCACCCGTGCAGATACTTTATTAATCAATAATCAAAGCCTAATTCAAGTTTTCACTCAAATATTCACTTGTGCAGATACTTTACGAAATCCATAATCAGAGCTTAATTCTTATTTTTCCTAAAATCTTCACTCGTGTAGATACTTTATTAATCAATAATCAAATCTTATTTCTAGTTTTCCTAAAATATTCACTCGTGCAGAAACTTTATTAATCAATAATCAAAGCCTAATTCAGGGTTTCACTAAAATCTTCACTTGTGTAGTGTCGACGTATAGTCGGTCAAGGGCCCAGCCCGACAGGCCTGTGGCCCATACACCTTACTTACCCTTCAAGAAGTCCTAGCCCTATATAAACAGGAGGAGGGGTATCGTTCTACGACAGGTTATCTCTCATACTTACACCTCATATATAACATATCCTCCCGATACTAACTTGACCGTCACAGGTGAACCCCGGGGCTACGAACCTGGGTCAAAGTCTAACCGGTTCTTATTTGATTGCAGCATTACTCAGGACCCGGGAAGACGATTAACGACCCAGGAGAATCGTTAGATCGGCCCAGCCAAACTATGCTTCAACAAGTTGGCGCCATCCGTGGACTCTTACTAAAACTATGTTTCGTGGTCTCATACTACCGGAAAGCATAATTCAATGCGGAACTCGGTAACTCTAACCTTTTTTATTTTAAGCATGTTATTTGCAGCTTAAAAATTCAACTATTGCTAGTTTATCATCATGATATACTTACGTTACTAGCATACTTTTGACATATTCTTGCTATGTGCATGGCATTTATTTGTGATTTGGTAAAAAAAGTTTCTGGTAAAACGATTTACTAGACGTGTCATCTTTCACAATAGTAATACGCATGCTAAAAAACAAGATCTACTATTGTGGACATAACATTTATCACCATTGGCCAAACAGCGTATACATATGCTCATCCAAATTATTATCTTGTTAGAAGGTCAAACATATATTTTTGGTATATGTGAATTTTTACATATTTAACGTCTAACACATCTATATATCTTGATACCATGAATAATTGTCATGTTTTTACCAATAAAATAAACAAGATACACATACATATTAATTGTCATTTTGTGCCAACTCATATGGCATGCTACTGCTCTTGTCATAATGGTTTGAGAATAAATTTATTAATAGCGTAATTCATCATAGTAAGTAATGGCGTGAATAACCATTCATTGTATAATGATCTTATTGGCAAGCCATTCTATTAGTGATTTAATGAAACTGACATACAGTGATAACGGTGGGTCAACCTTGATCTTATAATACCATATATTGAATCATAGGCGTGAACATCTCGATTCCCCACATACGAATATCCTACAAATAAGTTTGTAAGATATATACATAATATGTTATACTTTTAAGATATGTTCACACAAAAATATGTTTCCATATTATGAGATAATTTTATTATGTGCGTATATTATGCATACTTTTAAGATCTTTTTAATTTTTGTCTGCGGTCATTGACCTCGGCATATTTTATTTTTTAACTGCGGTGAGCCACGTCTTCCATATTAATCCGCATGTCCGGATATATTGTTTATATTAATTAAAGATATTACGCGTATCTTTTAAATTAATAAAATTATATTATTTATCTTTAAACTTTGGTGAATATATATTCTGATATTTTCAAATTTATACAAGATATTATGTATATCATTTGAAATAGGTAAAAAGATATTATCTATATTTTTTAACTAATAGAAAATATTATATTTATCTTTTTTATCTATATTTTTTATATATATTAATAAAAGATATTACGTATGTCTTTTAAATCGACACAGAGATATTCTATTTGATTTGATTAATATATTTTCCTTATATGTCGCGACCCAGCCTACTAATATTGTCTTGCGACCCGACCTCTCTATCCGCGGTTATACCTCTTCTTTTCGTGGTAATCCGCCCTTCCGAACCTCGACATGAATAATATGTCCCAATTTATCACGGCATATGAACCAAAATTGTTGCGGTCATATTTATTTGGTACACCAATGTTACTATTTATCTCCTTCTTTATATGCATTTAGAAATAATACATATATTCTTTCTAGAAGAAAAAGGAAGAAATAATTTTATTAACACTATCAACACCAATTTATATCTTTAAACATATAGTCAAATATCGCATATGTGGATAAAATGTCATGATGTGATTATGAAATCCACGGTAAAATAATGATACCGTTCATATATCTTTGGACATAATTTATTCGCGGTCATGGATCCGTCTATCTGTGCTCGCTTACATGCTCGTATATATTTTATTTTTATTTTTTATTCGCGGTTTTGGTTTTATCCAGCCGTTCTTATCTATATGCTCGGTCATATTTTATTTTTTACTACGGTCATGAGCCGCGTCTTCCGTAATTAATCCGTAAGTTTGGGTATATTGTTTATACTAATAAAGTATATTACACATATCATTTAAATTATGACAAGATATAATTTAAGATATATTCCGATATAATTAATTATAAAAGATATTATATCTATCTTTTAAATCGGTAAGATATATTACATATATTTTGTTAGCCTCAAAATATTGAGTCAAACAAGAATGCTCGGTCATAGGTTATTACTGTAACATTAATTAGAACGTTGTAATAGGTAGTTAATTATTCGTGGTTTACGGGCTTGGATTTAAACTAATTAAAGTCCAAAAGACAAGCCTGACCCAATATATAGCCCATTAAAACCCGCATGTGGGTGGACTATATATACTCCCCTCCTAGCATGTTAGGAGGGTTGGTTGTTTATTTCATTCTCACTTCTCAATCTAATATTCACCAAGTTAGTCATATCCTTCTCTCTACTTTCTCTCACTACTTTCTCTCTCTAGGAATCCATCTCTTTTCATCTATTTTCTATCTATAATCATCTAAATATACGGGACAACATATCTTTTAATATATTTATCCTTCGCAGTCATGGTATGTTGATATGAGTGATTTTACTCATATCAATTGTAGCCTAAAACAATGAATAAATGCATAATATGTTCAAATATGCCTTGTATATGTGTTGTTTTGTTGTTTGATGTGTGTAGGTACCAAGTTCACGAAAATCGACAAAACCCGGCACGAGTTTGATGAAAAGATCAACAAAGCAAATAACGAGTTCGTTTTTAGCGGATTTCATCATTTATGGAGTTTGAAAGGCTTGTGGGTCCCATAATTTCTTATTGGGCCCAAAAAGCCCAATAGAGGAAATAAGTTTTCATTTTTGAGCAAAAGACCCATTATGGCCCAAATCGGATATAACAAAGAAACGAATGGAAACAATTTGGGCCTTAAAGCCCAAAACCAAATGCCATAACAATAACGGATAGAAGTTTCAATAATTTCCAAGGCCCATTTTGGTGTGTATCTCATGATACGATTTGGGTTTTCTCATTAGGGTTTAAAAAGGGACAGTTATTAATGCACACAACTCACACGTTTGTTTATTAAACAATTCACTTTCACCCACTTATTGCCCACTCACATTCTCATCTCACAACACACGTATTATAACCTTCGATACATTTGATGTATCTTCTCTTTCACTTCTCTTTTCACCAAAACAAATAACCAGTGAACACTATTCCTTCCAGACCCTAAATCATTAAATCAATAAAGAAAATTGGGGCTTTTGTTTCCCACGTGTGATTCACACATTTTGCTATTAGTTCCCCAAAAAAATCGGAGGCAAGAAGATGGAGAGCATCTTCCTGACGTGGCCCTACTCCCTTCTCTGATTGGTTGTGCCAGCACCAAAACTACCAATCCACCAATAAGCACTCTCCAAATCAGCACACAACTAGCACACTCGGATGCCACGTTGGTGATCCGTGTGCTAGTTGGCTCATCTCAACCCTTGGATGAAAACAAGAAAGAGAGAGAAGAAGAAGATGCTTCATCAACGTCCAAGATTCAAGATGGATTCAAAAAACTTCTCAGCAAAGGGCTAGGGGTTTTCCTATAAAAACCCCCAAAATATTTGTAATCTTCATCCCATTTTTTATTTTACTGTTATTATGCAGAATTAGTTGTAGGAATATTGTAATTTCCTTTCCTCAGTTTTTTAATCAAGTTTTGTTTATTAATAAAAAGTTTGTTCGGAGTTAATAAATTTTCAGTTTACTTACTTTTTTAATCTATATTGCAATTTAATTCCTGCTTTAATCTAATTTGGAATGATAACATTGATGTTATTTAATTAAGCTAATTAATAGATTTTGTTAAATAATTAAAGTAAAATTTGGGGAAAACTAATCCCCATTGGATTAGTTAAGAATAACTACTAGATTTGGCTGTGATGGTTCGAAGCTACGGTTTCTGGTTCGAAATTGGTTCGAGTATTGATAAGTTGGTTCGTTCATAAATGGTGAGTGAAGGTTCGTTTGATGACGTTTAATGGTGTTCTTGATTCTGATTGTTAGACGCCTCAGCGCCGCTCTACTTCCCAAAGGAAATCTTCAAAAAGGTCCACTTTCTTTTTATTTTTAAGTTGTTAACATTATCTTGATTAATCTGTTAAAATGTTTTATTGGATTAAATGTTAGATTGATTATGGTTGTACGGTATTGATAATTGAGTTAATGGTTTAGACTGTGTTTTTGTTTACTTTTTAAGCGCTATGCTTAGCTTGATAAATAGCTGATACATAGTTTAGATGATTGCTGTATCGGATCAGTTCATGTTAATGTGCTTAAATTTGCCTTGTCCCTATTCTGAGATGACTTAGCTGTCTATATTGGTGGTTCTGAGATGAGTTACTTTAGTTTTCGTACTTATAGATTCACTTGTTTTTTTTATCTTTTTATGATTAAAGAGTGACCTATAATTTGCTTAATATTGACTTGTTCGTTGCTATTCTTTTTACATGTCTGTGGAATTGTGAATCTGCCAGTTGCCATTGATAGCTTGCTTCATTTATTTTGACAGATTTTCTTTGACTGATTAATCTATATCTTGCTTGAGTTGCTAATAGTACCTTGGTTTGCTTAGGTTTAGGAGTATTTTGTTCATAACTGTGTTTAGTGATTTGGGTTTGTATAATCTGTTTTGCTGATAATTATGTTACTTTCCTGAAATTGTTATGTTATATTTATTTGCTTTAATTTTGATTGCTGGAATTTTGATATGGTTAGATTCTACATCTGATTGTTGCTGATATTTTGAGACCTGCACCTTGATTTGATCTAGCTGTTATTTGTTTTAGATTTGTTAGAGTATTTGTTTTAATAAGCTGAAGCCATCAGATTCATTAATCTGATGGTTTTAAACTTATTAACTTATCAGATTCAAAAAAATAAGTTTCACTCAAAAGTCACATCCTGTGACTGTTCTATTCATTTTGTTTGTCAAAAATAAATTACAAAAAAATGTCTTCGACAAGACTCGAACCCATGACCTCCTGGTCATGGGCCAAATAACTTACCATCTCATCCAACTTGACTTTTGTGTTTAAATACCATTAGTTTAATTAATATAGTATTGTTCATTAGAACTGTCAGATTTCTTTAAAGTATATTTAACCTTAATTTTAATTTCAATTAAATTTAACTGGTTCAATTTTTAAATTACTTTTATAAAGTTTTAGTTTTAAATTACTTTTATAAATGTTTTAATTTAGAAATTTATTTAGTTTTTAATTAATTAGATTTTAATAAAGTTAGTTTTTAAATAAATTAAATTTGATTAATTTTTAGAAGTAATATAGATTTTAATAGATTTAAAAAATAGTGTAAAAGTAATTTATTTAATTAGATAAGTTTTTATTTGTTTTTATTTGATTTTATTTAAATAGTTTAAATTTTAATATAGCTTTAATTTTTTTTAAATAGTAATTTTTAGATTAAAATAATTCGGGGTAACGATTCATGCACTTTAGGATAAAATTAGGTTTTAAATTTATAGAATTTAATTTTAGTTTAAAAACCAAAAACCAATTCGAATCAATTGTCCAAATCAAAGCAAAACGTCTCAAATTCATAAGATCTTCGTGTACAACGAACTTGGTTCATCCACGTGTTTAATTTAATTCGTCTTTAGTAATTTTAGTCTATTACTTTTTCCTAAAGGTAATTTACTAGTTTACCCTATAACGTATCTAATTATCACATATACTATCATCGACACATCAAAAATTTTGGCGCCGCTGCCGGGGATCTTGTGTACGATTCGTTTTCGTTGAGATTTATTGATCGTTGATTTGAAGACCCTTTCCTTCCTCGAAAAGTTTTGTTATTTTTCTATTATTATAGTATGTATCGTTTTTCTCGATTTTTGTGATTAATATATTATATTACGTAGAACAATAAATTTACCTACTTTCTAAATAAGACCTTAGTTGGGATTTCATCACCTAGCTATTGTATTCAAATCCAAAACAAAAATAAAAGGCAAAATAGATAAATACTAATAAGAAGTTTGAATTCGATTTATACAAACTATAAGGTGGGTATAAGGCGACGAGCTATAAAAGGCCGTCTAAGGAAAAAGGTTTTTAAGTGCTTTGTGCCACCTCGTTTCCCCGCTTGCTTGTGCGTATATTGAGAGGGACGACCTATTATTGGTTTGCCAACTCAAGTAGTATTAAATCTTATTTTTGTAGTTTACTTATTGAACCTCGAGACGTTTAGGTTTTCACCTATCGTTTCAAAGTCGACCGAGGGTAATTTACTTCCATAGTAGTTATCCTTATTCCTTGTTTTTTATCGATCATTTTTTTATTGAGCAATACCAAATAAAATACCAAAAATAATATTCTTCTTGTCTAATTTCTTTTCTTCAATCCTCTAAATTCTCGTCATTGTAGTGTATGCAATTACGTTCTTCTAGACTTGTGATTGATTTTAATAGGCTTGAAAATATTCCTCGTAGAAATAGAAACCGTCGACAACGAATAGTGGAACCCGAGCTTCCACCTATTGTTGTAGAGATGGCCGATAACCGAACAATGGAGGAATTGCTCCGTGCACCCACAGAAGGGTATGGGGAAGCAATCGTTGTGCTGGCTATTTTGGCGGATCATTATGAGATTAAGACGGGTCTTTTATCGCTCATTCGTGCCGACCAATTTCGTGGCAATGAGACCGATAACCCGCATTCTCACATTCGGAATTTTCTTCGAATTACCTCGACTCTCAAGTTTAGAGATGTGCCGAATGACGCGATTAAGCTCATGCTTTTTCCGTACTCGCTCGAGGGTAATGCTAAGATTTGGTATGAGAAAGAACCACCGGGTTCGATCTTAACATGGGATGATTTAGTGTCTAAGTTCATGAATTATTTCTTTCCACCATCTAAGACAACACGCTTTAAGAACGAGATCACTAGATTTGAACAAAAAGTGCATGAATCGTTTGGGGTTGCTTGGGAAAGATTTAAAGATTTGTTAAGACTATGTCCACACCACGGTTTCTCGGAATTGCATCAAATCAATACTTTTTATAATGGGCTTAATATGATTGAACAAGATTCTTTAAATGCCGCCGCGGGTGGTAATCTTTTAAGAAAAACTCTGAGAGACGCGTGGTGTATAGTTGAGAATAAGTCTAGAGCACAATATTCATGAAACACACCGAGTGTCTCTAAGGTGAACACCGAGATTGCTAGATTGGACTCTAAGATTGATAAAGGATTTGCTACATTGTTGAATGAGCTTAGGAAGAATCCTCATGGATTGATTAATATGGTTGAGAATGTTTGTGTATAATGTGGTGGAGCACATCCTAATTATGCTTGTTCAACCACGGGGTTTGATCAAGCTAGTGCTTTTGCCGCGACGGGAACTTATGGCTCCAACGGTCAAGTTCATCGTCAAAATCATGTTGCTCCACCAGGTTTTCCACCGGTTCAAAATAGGTACAACAATGGAAACAATGGGAATAATTTTAACCGTAGTAACCAAGGGAATTTCAATCAAGGAAATGGGTTTAATGCTAATCAGAACAATCAAGGTTTTCACAATAACCAAAATGATTTGTCAAGCTCCATTAAAACGAATGAGGCAAATTTGAAAGCTTTTCAGAATAATATTCAAGGACAAATGGCAACTTTGAAAAATGAGTTTCAAAATACGATTAAAGGGCAAAATAATAAGATTGAGCTTAATCAACAAAAACTTGAACAAAACCAAAACCGTTTGAGCAAAGACTAGAGCAAAGTCACAATCTTTTGCAACAAAGTTTAGAACAAGGTCAAAATAAATTGCTTTCAATGTTTGAGGGATTTATGTCTAAACCATCATCTTCTTTCGGTTTCTTACCTAGTAATATCATTCCAAACCCGAAGGGAGAGCTTAAGGCCATAACCGTTTATGATGATTTTGATAATTTAGAAGAAGTTGAAGTGATTGAGTATAATCCTCCACCTAAAGAAACCTTTCTAGATGTCACCAAGGCTACTTTAAATGTGATTAGTACCTTGGTTTTCTTTGATTTCTTTCCCAAGAAATATAAAGATCCGGGTCAATTCTTGATACCTTGTGTTTTCAATGAGCTTGGGGTATGCAAAGCTCTAGCCGATCTAAGAGCTAGCATTAACATAATGCCCCTAGCCATTTGGAAAACTATTGACTATGCACCACTTAGTACCACTCGAATGATCATTGAGCTTGCTAATGGTACCACCACCCGTCTGGTTGGTATAGCAGAAAATGTCATTGTTAAAGTGGGAAAGTTTTTGTACTTAGCCGATTTTGCTATCGTTGATTATGAGACTAATCCTCGTGTGCCTATTATTTTAGGATGACCATTTTTGTGCACGACTCATGTTCAAGTTGATATGAGGAAAGAGAAGATTAAATTGTTTTATGGGGATAAAAGTATTATTTTCAAACCGGAAAAGATTCCAAGATTTGTTTCTAAGAAAGAGGAAAATGTGAAACTTGTTGAAACTATTGAAAGTAATAAGAAAGCTCTCTTTGATAAAGGTGTTTTTCCAATTTTGGAAACCTCATTTTGTGATGAAGATAAGTTAAATTCAAAGGAAGAAGCTTGTTTTGTTGAATCATGTTGCAATTTTTCCTCATCTTCACTCACTCCACACGAGGATGATAGTTCTAAGATTGAAAAACAAGTTGACGAATACCTTAGTGCACCATTTGATGCTAGTGAGTTTAATAGTGAGAGTTTTGATCCCGAGAGTGATATTGCTTTAATTGAACAATCATTGAAAATGGACTCATTTTCATTCTCTTTGAAGGATCAAATTGATGTTCCTAAGGCACAATCTTCATTTGAAGGCCTTTGATTCCTAACTTCACACCGAGTGAGGTTAGTGACTATTCATTCGATAAGTTCGCCGATGAACTTTTTGCTATCATTGATCCACTTCCACGGGGAAGTGAACACGTTTCCGATCTCGAGATCGAGCGTGATTCTCATGTTTTACCGACCATTCTCGAGGAATTCTCCGATGAATTTCCTTCTAAAGAGAATAATGATCTTGTATCCGAGTGTGACACACTTGATACTTTGTCGGATATCTATTGTGATGACAAGATTGATGACACTTTTGTGACCTACTCAAATCCTCTCTTTGAAGCTTCAATGAACAATAATCCATTGTTTCAAGAGGATTTTGAGAACATCATACTTCCTACATCTCACAACCTTTGTGATGATGAGCTTCTCTTGAAGGAGGTTGATGAGTTTCTTTATATAGACATTCCTTCGGAATTTGAGGAAGAGTTTAATGACGGTGATGAAGATCTTTGGTATGATCACCCGATTTATGATGATGATAATGTTGACCCTGAGGGAGAAGTTACTTTTGCTCCAATTATCCTTCCCACTCGCTTTGATCTTAATGTGCGGGTTTTTCATGCGACTCATTTTGAGTACCATGACCCCTTTATTCACATTCCTAAGAGTGACAAGGTCGACAAAGTCATGCAAGTTAATACCACTATGGTTAAGACTTTTACCACACCATTACCATGTGCTTTATATGATGTTGGATTAGCATGGGGGGACGACACCGTGTTGTCTATTCCTTTCTCCACCGAGGACGAGGTATTCGACCCCGGAATCGTTCATTTAGGGAAATCTCGGCCTTTCGCCGATGCAATAATTGAAAGACTTTTCGATCATCTTGGTGTGAGTTTATCTCGGGGAGCATGTTATATCTATTTCGTGATTTGTGACTACCATCTCTTTTTAGATATTTATGTTGGATTTTTATCCTTTCGTTTGTCATTCGACAACGAGGATGTGATCTTTGACCCCGGCATCATGCTTTATGTTGGATTTTATTCCAATATGCCGGTTTTCACCACTTTCCCTAAGGACCAATGAATGCTGGGATCGAGTCGAGCTCATGACTCGGTGAACAAAAACGAGGTGCCTTGTGGGGGAGTCCCATACATTCTATCTTCTTTCTATTTTCTAACACTAATAAGGCTTGATCTTTCAACTCGTGCCTGTGTTTTGTTGTGTTGTGAATCTTAGGTATGACCCTAATCATTGAAGACTCTCGTGCTCGGATTTTGCCGGTCCACTTGATCTTTCATACTTTGATTTCCAAAAAGGGGCACACTCTTTATCCTTTGATTTTTATCGACTAACGTTTTATCTAGGCATAATTAATAAACGGCTTATAGATTTACGTGCTCTTTCCATGTTAGGATTTTGCATTAGAGTCTTTGTGTTTTAGCAGGGGGTGTTACTCTTGAGCTAAGAAACATTGAGGACAATGTTTGGTTTTAGCATGGGGGAGTCAATCGATATAATCGCTTGCAATTGCTTTTGTCATGTCTAAACATAATTGTTTTTCTCATTTTTCATAAAAAATTTAAATTTTAGTGTTATTTTTAAGAAAATAAGTGCTTTTGACACAAATGTAGGCTTTCCGTTGGTGAAAATAAAAATAGTATTTGACTCGACTCGGTTTTTACCCTAGCTTTTCCTTAATTTGTTTGAATTAAGTTTTGCTAGGCTTTTATATAGGGAGCTTTAAAATGTGAAAGTCTTAATTCATACGGGTTAAGAACAAGAACTTTTCGCAAGTTCCTATAATTGATCCTAGAAAGTCGTTTATCAAGGGAACTTTAAAACGCAAATTCTAAAACTTGAAAAAGTATAAGAAGATGCAATATCCTATAGATGACTTGAAAACCCAAAACTTTGATTTAATAGGCTAAGTATCCATTGATTTCACATTTTTGAAATTTTACAATATGGAGAACAAGAGATGATAGAAGTTCAATCATAAGTTTCTAAAGTTAATTCTTCTTTGTGCAAGTATTTTTGTGTTTGATTTAATCTCCTCGTATTTATTTTCCACGCTTGAATAATAATTGCTTAATAAATGAAGTTTTTAGCAGTTTAGGCTGATATCTTAACTCGTAACTCCTTCTTTTTCTTCCCTTGTAATTAAAGTGAGAACACATTAAGGGTGTCAGCGTCATGGACTTTTGATCATGGGATTGCGGAAATTTGGCTTACTATAAATATCATATTAATTAAAAAAAACATGTTCTCTAGGAGACTTTGGGTGGGAGTCATGTAGCAATAACCTTGTCAATAGAGCCTTAGGGTGTATGGCAAGGGGACGTGTTGAATAAAAATTGCTTCATCATCATGAGCCATAAGGTGGGATGGTGAATGTCAATTCCCTTATTTTTGTCCAAGGAGCCTTCGGGTGTGGATTTTAAATAAGGAGCACAATTATATCTTAAAGAGCCACATGGTGATATGATGTAATTGTTGCTAACTCCATTAATAAAGTCATAATTGACTTTGGAGGTTTTATTGTTGCTTTTAAGTAGTCCTATTAGCCAAATTTCAGGTCCGGGGAGTTATCCCTCAAATCGTGTTAAGTTATCCTTGATGTGGGCTTTCTTTAATAACAACGGTTTTTGAAGTCGAGGTTAGGTTTTGAGTGTTGACTTTACACCGTTCTTGCCTTCATTTTTGGACTAATAAATATCAAATAAGTCAAATGAGCCTTTATGTAACACCCCACTTGGATAAGTGGACCGTTACGTGTATTTATGGCGTGTCATCAAAGCATAAGGTAAATGTCCTAAAACATTAACTGACCATAAAGGAAATACCGAAATCAAACATCGGCAATCCAAACATAAGCCCAAAACATGAAAAGTAAAATACTGAAGGAAAGGACTAAACAATGTCCAAATAAGCAGAAGAATGTAAGTACATAAAGTAAGAAGTCTGGATAGCTTCCATCCAAATGCACATGCTCTCAGAAATCCTAAGAGCGTCCTGGTGTACCTGCCGTTAGAACATAAAAGGGAACTACGGCTGAGTATAACGTTTAGTGAACGGATATAAAGCATGATAAGGAATTACTGAAATGAAACAGATGATGAAATACTGGAGCTGTAAGCCTGATAAGTAAAGTTGCAGCGGAAATCTGTGTATAATCTGTAAAGTCTGATTTATAAATATTAAAGCTGAACTGTTATCTGTTAAATCTGAAAACATGCATTTATTGTATTTTAAGTGCCAGAGCTTATATAGGTCACGTGCTGTAACAACCGTGCATGAATAACTGGAGGGGTGACCTCGTCATGCTGTAGAGGGGTGACCTCTAAATAACTGTAGAGGGGTGACCTCTAAATACTGTGCTGGGTGGAGGGATCAGCTCCAATGTGAAGGATGTAGAGCACACAACACATTCGCCCTGATAACTTGTAAACTGATAAGCCTAGGATGCATCCATACGCCCCACTAAACATACATATAAAAAATGGCCAAACTGAACATGAGTGGGACGATGCAGGATATCACTCTCCTGCATGTGAGTCACGACACCGGTGCCTCTAGTGCCGTGGTTACGGTACCTCCGTAACTAGTACATAAACTGGTCGTGCTTGTATATAATGCTCAGACAACTTATTTCGTTTTTAACATGATTTCTGATAAGCTTAAACATATACGGGGTAAAAACATTTGGCTGCAGACGGGGAATCCTAATCATGCATAGAAAAGGAAGTCCTTACTAAAAGGGCGGAAAAATCCGTACCTCGTGTCCAGTAACAAACCGAGATCGACTGACAGAAGGTTTACTCTGCTTTGACGCGAGCTACATGAATAAATGACGCGAATAAGTTAACTGATATTCGTTTATTTTTACTGATTATTACTATTCTTACTTTATTTTACATGTTCTTGTATTATTTTATTGTCTTGTATATAATCTGGTAAATCTGACTGTTCTTGCGTATTTCTGATAAATCTGACCGTTCTTGTGTGCTACTGGTTAATATATTTTATTGTACCTCTGATTAATGTATAACACGTATTCTTGTATTATATTATTATACTGCTAATAGTAACCTGCTAGAAATAGAAAGTTTCCTGAAACAGAAAGTTTTCTAAAATAGAATGTTTCTAAAAATTAGAAAGTTTCCATATATAATTATCGTCTTGCTTAAAAGTCCAAAATAAAAAAAACCATCCAATTCTCTGTCCAAAGTCATTTAACACCAGCATATCAAAATACATTCAAGTTTAACGACACAACTAAATGGTAATAGATTAAGTCTATGTTATGTATAATCAGATTCATGCATTGTTCTAAAAGAAAACCAAAAGACATACCTTACTTTTCAAATCATCAAAACATGTATATATTTATGAGTGACTATGAATGACCATTTCTTAGTTGACGTAGGAAACATAAATAAAGTAATGCATGACCAATAACCATATCTTCCTACTTGCTTCATATATGCTATGGTTTGGTACATAACCAAGAACCATGTGCAAGACATGATGTGAGTTCCATAAAATGTCAGTTAGTGATTTTGGTTACGGTTCATTAGAACATATATTATGTGTAGTCTAGGCATTAAAAGATGGTCTGATAATTACCTCGAGGTTAAACGTGAATTATACGAAACCGCAACAAGAACAAGAACCTTAAATAATGAACAAGGCATAAGCGAATCTGAAACCGAGGCATAACCGAAAAGCTAAACGTAACTCTAAGATCTTCCCAATCACAAAACGATCAAACCAATCATAATCCGGTGTGAACTCAAAACCAAATCTTGGATAAGTACTCACTTATACAAACAAAACCAGAACAAGATCATTGTCGACCGGAACTCGAACTTGGATTCTCCTACTCGATCTCCAGCGCTTCTTGATCATGGTGACTTTTCTTTTTGTTTTTGTTTTGAGAGTATAAGAAAGATGTGTTTATCCACGTAACCTTGCCAACAATCATGCCTTAAAAAGCGTAAATTTTAAAGTAACTATTGATAGCCGAATATCTTTTTACCAAATGTGATTATGTGATTATTTTACACGCCTATTTATTTTAGAACTGATATTCATTGGTCTAAATGATATTTGCTAGTAATTGTAGACTTTGTGTTGGATAAATCTTAAGTCAAATATCAATAAATTATTATTATTTTTATAGATATTTTATGTTATAAATTTAGCATAATTATGACTTGAAACTCTGCTATTTTTTTAACTTAATAGTATTTTTATGCGGGTTTTACAACTCTTCCCCTCTAAAAAAAAATAATTCGTCCCCGAATTAAGGACGAATGTACTGGGTTTTACAATTCTTACTCTCTAAAAGGAAAAATTCGTCCTCGAATTTAGGTGATTTACGCTGGGGAATATATCTAACTGAACGACACATGGACTAAAAGAACATGAAAGCTGAAACATATAAGCTGAAAGACCATTTGTCCTTGATTTAGAACATACTGCTGCTGAAAGGGTATAACGTGACATGATTGAAATGAACATGGAACGTGACCTAAGTGAAAGAACTTAGATGGATTTATTGAAGGAAAGTTATGAGAGGTCCGGATGGACTCCTCTGTTTCGAGTAGCTTCCCGCTAGAAACGATTCCTTCAAGCGTCTAAACATAATGAAAATCTTGGTCCTGATGACCCTGTCCTGACGATGCTGAATAGTTTCTGGTTCCATATTTAAGATGGATTTTCTGAATCTGATAGAATGAATAAGCTATATTATGTAGGGATACATGAAACGATAAGTACAATAACATGAAGCGATGACCTTTATATCTCTGAGCAAAGCTGCTGAAAATATATAGGGACGAATTACGTGAGCAATTATGAACGTGCTACGTGAGCAATTGTGAATGTGGTTCGCGATTATATGAGGAACGTTGTGCATGAAGTATACCGTGAATGTGATACATGGACATATCATGAACGTACGCTGACTTGGGAGGAATGCCAAACGATGCGGCTTGTGACGTGCAATGTATGCCTGGGTATGGAAAGACTGTGCTAAACTTGAGTCTGGTTTCTTAAGCGTTCTCTAACCATATTTAGTAACAAGCCGTGAAACATGTATCGTGAGATGGAACACAAACCTGAACGTGAACAATGTCATGAACCTAGACGTGAACTTAGATCATGGGATAGCACAAAATATGAACTGAAACGACATCATAATGTGAACGTGAGACGTAAGCGTGAAGGTAAACGTAAACGTGAACATGAACGAGAACGTGAGCGTGATTCTCGAACGTGAATATATATCTGATATGATTGTTGATGTAATACCGTGAAATAGTACGATCTACTGCTGATATTTTTTTTTTGCAGATCTGCTACTGCGTAATCCTTTCGGATGAACAAAAATGTGTAGGTTGGGTTAATTGGTCGACAATGACTTAGATAGTATCATACTTTTTGTGGGTTCTATGGTAAACTGATAACAACCTCCATGGAATCTTGTCTCATTTCTGTTCAGAATTTCTAATGATTGTAATAACTCACTAGCATGTCGGCGTTCTATCTTGAACCTGCTGGCATATCAGGCATCTAGATATAAACATAACTGCATCAATGTGTTATGAAAGAATTATGATTCTCGGTAAATTAGATCTCTCCTAGCGTAGGATCTTATGGGATACAAAATTTTAGTGTAGGTCCTCTCCTTTATGCATAAGCTTAGCCATGGAAGGCTAATCGTGGGAACTGTCAGCAATTTATGCGGTATCAGTCAACTGAGTTCTAGGAAATTTTGTACTTTAATCACAGGTGTCGGTCTTGACCATCTGGTGATAGCCTTCATCTTCGCAGGATTGTGTGAAATTTCTTTCTGCTGAAATCACGTGGCCCAGAAATGCCACCCTGTTCAGCTGGAAATCACATCTGAAAAGCTGCGTATATAATTTTCTCCTATCGGAGAATCTGCAGAATCGTGAAAAGATAGTTCTCATGTTCTCCTCTAGAATTTAGCAGATCAGAATGTTATCGATAAGTATACCGGCGAGCTTGTTTAAGAATTCGTGGAAAATTGGATTCATCAATTTCGTAATATAGTTGGATCATTTAGGAGCTCAGAAGTATAAATCAAAATTTTAGAGAGACTATAACATGTGTAACAGCAGCCTGGAAACATCATGTTCTTTCTCTCACCACTGATGGTGGCATGATCGTGAATTGTTCTGGAAGATATTTAAGACATCATAGCAGATCAAATAAACCTTCTATACGTGGAATGAATATCGATTAAGAATGGTGATCTGGTAGGTTTTCCGGTGGTCGATACATGATCTCATGTTACCGGCCTTCTTCTTTGACAAACAGAAACGATGCACTTCCAGGTGTGCGCCAGGGCGAATAAAGCCTCGTTCTGGTAACTCTTGCAACAATTGCTGCAACTTTGTTAACTTAGTTGAATCCCTGTAATAAAGAGTTTTGAAAATAGGTTCTGTTCTTGAGACAAGCTTGATGTTAAACTCTGTCTCGTAGTTAGGGATGGATTTCTAGAAACCCTTCTCGAAATGCATCCGGAAAACTCTAGAAAATCTGTTGATCATGAATTTAAGGAGCTTCAGAAGTTGATTCATAACTGGTAGCTAAAATTCTTCGTAGCTTTGGACTATAAGTCACGCACTAGTACCAGTAGGAACAATTTGTACTAATATTTTTCTGGCAGGAAATATAATGAACATTTTCAGGATTTTGTAAGACAAATCTCGTCTTCAACAGGAAGGAAAAACCTTTATAAATATGGTGATACTGTGGAGTCTTTTATGGCTGAGAGGTAGGTAGTACCTCACTTAAGATGAAGCTGGTATATGAATACGTGAAGTAAATGTGGCAGATTTCACTGAATTTATATCGTCCGTAACCTCAAAGGACGAACACTGCGTGTCTAATCTGGACAATACTCCAGTGGTGGTATTGAATTTTTAATGGTCTGATTTATGCATGGCATAACAGAGCGGTATACCCCTTTTGGAGGGTACCTTGAATTTCTGAGGGTCTGGTCTATAAAACATACTGGAGTTATGAGTCTTGACTCGTGCCTTGAGAATATATTCGTATGACATGTATCGTAACTGGTGTCCTAAAAGGTGTCTTCCGAAAGGAGACTAGAGTTCCGTATCTTGACTAATGTCTTGACATGTGTTTTAGTAGGTGAATCGTAACAAGGCTGAAAATTTTTGGTAACTGCTAGGGTTGGCGGACCGGTTAGACTACTGACCTCTGTATTTCTGGTCGCAACCGTTCTTCCGAGTTCTGATGGTTACTGACTGGTTAATTATTAGCATTGTGGTTGTCATTACAGCCTTGTTTGTCAATTTCATGATGGTCATTATCATGACCATGATTCAATTAACTATTTCTACTGAGTGGCCGGCTGGTTCCGGTTCCTACTCTCCTGAATGAAGGTTAGCTGGGTGAAGTGTGACATCTAGCTGAGAAAGTAAAAGCATGGAATAGAATGGTAGTGTCTGATGATTGAAGTTTATTTTTGTCAGAAATTTCAAATTTATAGTTTTCGTCCTTGTTCTACAGAGTTTTCATAGTATAAACAATATCAGCATCCTGAGAAATCTCCAAAGCATCCGTAGCATCAGCATTTGTGAGGTCTTCAAAGTGTTAGCAACATCAGTATCTGGTAAAATCTTCAACTCTCGAGCAGCATCTGGTTGAATATCGACAAGTGTAAACGCTTGAGATGATTGAGGATTGATTAGAAATATCCATGGAGTAGGGTACCTGGAGTACACCTGGAATACTATACATGAAGTACACAGTGAATACTGTACATGGAGCATATCTAAGACACTGTACGTGAAATACTCATGAAATACTATACATGGAGTATAACTGAGACACTATACATGGGGTATAGATGGAATACTGCACATGGCACTGGTGGAAATTTTATGGGACGATCGATACTGGTGTCGCTTGTCTGGCATGATCAAAGAAATAAATTGATTTAAACGGTAGTAAACTGAACTGAAATGAGTAACATGATAGCCTAGTAATTCTTGCAGGACTTAAAGCTGGTTGTATAGAGAGCTCGAAAGTATGGTTTAATTGAAGTTCCAACAATGGTCAGTATGAACCATGATTAATGAAGGCCAAAACATGATTTATCATAAAAACGGGATTTTACTGAAATCCTTTTGTGTCTTAGCATGAATACATTATCATTCTTCTGAACATAAAACCCTCGTAAGGAGACATGAAACTTATTCAGCATGAAAACGACCTTCACGTGAGAGCATGAAATTTGACCGTTACAAAGAACATGAAAAGATAATCAACTGAGGTTTAACATCAATTGGTGTGGGTGGCTATGGTTCAATCCAAAGAATTCAAAGGAGAAAACATGTGACTAAGTATGGGCGATTCTGGTTCGATTCATACTTGTCAAAATTTTCTGAGAACTGTCATGTATAAAAATTTACAATCTGGGACTAAATATGGATGGCTATAGTCCAATCCATACTTGTCAAAATTTTATAGAATGTCATCATATGACAAAGGTGAACAACTATGGATTGGTTCACAAAACAACATTCGACTAAAAAAACATGACATTTGACATGAGAAATGGTGAACGCATATGGGTCAGTTCACCTAATAACATTCGACTGAAAACATGAATCTGACATGAGTAAGGGTAAATGCCTATGGGTCGGTTTACCAATACAAAATCTGAACGGGCAAGGGTGAACGCCTATGGGTCGGTTCACCAAAACAAAATTCGCAGAAAAGCACAAGCGACTAAATATGGCCAGTCCTGTACCAACCTTTTACTTAGTCAAAATCTTTAAGAAAACTGACTGCTAACTGAAGAAAACTGACAGATAATTTCATGAGAAACATGAAAGATAACAACGCCAAATATCTGGGAAGTTCCTGGTGACTACCCACTAGTCACAGGTCAAGTTTTAGAGCCTATAGGTCGAACCTTGCGCTCTGATACCATAATTGTAACACCCCACTTGGATAAGTGGACCGTTACATGTATTTATGGCGTGTCATCAAAGCATAAGGTAAATATCCTAAAACATTAACTGACCATAAAGGAAATACCGAAATCAAACATCGGCAATCCAAACATAAGCCCAAAACATGAAAAGTAAAATACTGAAGGAAAGGACTAAACAATGTCCAAATAAGCAGAATAATGTAAGTACATAAAGTAAGAAGTCTGGATAGCTTCCATCCAAATGCACATGCTCTCAGAAATCCTAAGAGCGTCCTGGTGTACCTGCCGTTAGAACATAAAAGGGAACTACGGCTGAGCATAACGCTCAGTGAACGGATATAAAGCATGATAAGGAATCACTGAAATGAAACAGATGATGAAATACTGGAGCTGTAAGCCTGATAAGTAAAGTTGCAGCGGAAATCTGTGTATAATCTGTAAAGTCTGATTTATAAATATTAAAGCTGAACTGTTATCTGTTAAATCTGAAAACATGCATTTATTGTATTTTAATTGCCAGAGCTTATATAGGTCACGTGCTGTAACAACCGTGCATGAATAAATGGAGGGGTGACCTTGTCATGCTGTAGAGGGGTGACCTCTAAATAACTGTAGAGGGGTGACCTCTAAATACTGTGCTGGGTGGAGGGATCAGCTCCAATGTGAAGGATGTAGAGCACACACCACATTCACCCTGATAACTTGTAAACTGATAAGCCTAGGATGCATCCATACGCCCCACTAAACATACATATAAAAAATGGCCAAACTGAACATGAGTGGGACGATGCAGGATATCACTCTCCTGCATGTGAGTCACGACACCGGTGCCTCTAGTGCCGTGGTTACGGTACTTCCGTAACTAGTACATAAACTGGTCGTGCTTGTATATAATGCTCAGACAACTTATTTCGTTTTTAACATGATTTCTGATAAGCTTAAACATATACGGGGAAAAACATTTGGCTGCAGACAGGGAATCTTAATCATGCATAGAAAAGGAAGTCCTTACTGAAAGGGCGGAAAAATCCGTACCTCGTGTCCAGTAACCGACCGAGATCGACTGACAGAAGGTTTACTCTGCTTTGACGCTAGCTACATGAATAAATGACGCGAATAAGTTAATTGATATTCGTTTATTTTTAATGATTATTACTTTTCTTACTTTATTTTACATGTTCTTGTATTATTTTATTGTCTTGTATATAATCTGGTAAATTTGACTATTCTTGCGTATTTCTGATAAATCTGGCCGTTCTTGTGTGCTATTGGTTAATATATTTTATTGTACCTCTGATTAATGTATAACACGTATTCTTGTATTATATTATTATACTGCTAATAGTAACCTGCTAGAAATAGAAAGTTTCCTAAAATAGAAAGTTTTCTAAGATAGAATGTTTCTAAAATTTAGAAAGTTTCCATATATAATTATCGTCTTGCTTAAAAGTCCAAAATAAAAAAAAAACAAACCAATTCTCTGTCCAAAGTCATTTAACACCAGCATATCAAAATACATTCAAGTTTAACGACACAACTAAATGGTAATAGATTAAGTCTATGTTATGTATAATTGATAGTTGTGTTTTTGTATACAAGTCTTAGGAAAGACGAGTATAAATGCGGCAAGTATTAAACTCGACGATTTAGGAAAACCGAAGAATCGAATAAATGAGGGTTCGTTCTCGAAGGAGGTGTGTGTATTAATGTGCCAATATATAAAATAACAATGTTTGGATTAGTGACGTTTTTGGTTGAGAAGAGAAAACGTAAAGACGAGCTACGACTACGATTTAAACTACGACGTTGACGTAAAACGCGAACGTAACTACGAAAAACGTGACGAAATTAAAAATTAAACCTAAAAATTAATTAAAAGCTTAAACTAAGTCTAAAATAATATAAATAAGAATAAAAATCTAACAAATATATTTTAAAACCTTTTATTAATTAAATATTCAATTTTAAATGTTAATTAAAGCCCTAAAATTAAATATAATTAACAAAATGTCCAAAATATAATTTTATTGAACAAATAAGTTACTTATATTATTTAAAGACTAAAAAGTAATTTTCCTAAATTTTCAAAACTATTTTTCTATTTTTAAATGACTAAATACTATTTTTTAACTAAAATAATCATAAAAAATAATAAATTAATGCCAAAAATAATTTGACAATTTTGAAAATCCTAAATTATACTAAAGAACAGTAGAAAAATGAAAAAGTTTGAAAAATGTAAAAATTTGCACTAAAAGACAAAACAGTTTAATATTAAAACCCTAATTAACCTAATTTAATTATAAAAAATTATTAAAAAAGTGAACAGTAAATGTTTTTAAACTAAAAACCTTAAAATCTTTTTCTTAATCTATGAAAAATATTAAAACTGAAAAATATTGACTTTTTACACTAAATGACAAAAACAGAAAGTTTTAAAAGTAATTAAAATAGCAATTTAATCTAAAAAAATATAAAATGAATAGGAACAGAAAAATAATTATACTAAAAAATCAAAAATAAAATAAGAAAAATAATGAAACCAGTTAGAAGACCTAAATCCTAAAAATCACCACTAAAGACAAAAAATATGGAATCTGATAGTAGCCTTTTGTGAGTTTATGTCTTTTAGCTAAGCAGTACTAACACAAGCACTAGCAGGGGTAATGAAGTTCCCACTGCTAGTGCAAATTAACAGATCTGGTGGGTTTTTGACCTAGAACTTGTTCAATACACAATTTTTTGGACAATGGTTGGCACCCCCACAACCAGTTGGGTTGTGGGGAGTCACAAAAAATATAAAAAACAGCAAGTATTTCACAAGATTAGCACAAAAAGAACAAAATACAGTCACTGTTCATGCAAAGTGGGGGGCTGTGAGCATTTGCTGATCTAAAGTGCACTAGACTGAGTTTAATAGGCCAAATCTTGCACCAATCTTAACCAATTAACATACAAACTAGTTAACAACCTATATTAACCTGTTTTCTAACAATAATCAAGAAATCAAAGTCTAAAATTCTAAAACCAAGAAGATTTTGCCCTACTGATTTCAGAAAGATTAATGCCTACTTTTAACCAACTAAAAACATGCCAAATAGCTACACCAACTCACAACTGACTAATATTACCTAAAAGATGTCTAGATAAGCTAAAACAAGTAGTGAGGGCCACTCATATCACCGAAATTTGTAACAAATCTTAGCCAAATAAGTAATCCCAAACACTCCCTTACTTTCTGAAATTTAAAATTAACAAACAAATTTCTAACAAAATTTAACTAGACTGATTAAGGAGGACTAAATCATGCATACAATCATCAATTGATCATAAACAAACCATAAACAAAGCATATGAACACAAAATCCACAAAATCACATAACCACTTAATTAAAAGCATAAAAACAGTCAAAAGGGGTTCAAGCCGTTTTACCTGGCTGATGCCTTCCCTTTGCCCTTTTTGGCCTTTTTGAGCTTATGCAAGCTTGTAGAGAATCCCTGTTGGGGTTCAACAACTGAACCAGGGAGATGCAATATCTTCAAGTTGAGAAGGAAGTGAAATGAAATGGATGGTGGATGATCTTACTTTTAACCTGCACACAATAACCAACAAGAAGAGAAACTTCTTTTAGCAAAGCACTTCAAGAGCTTTTGTCAGAAGCTTTTGAAGTAGCTTATGCTACAGTAAGGATGAGAAAAAAGGGACAAAAGATTTTCAAAGAAAAACCTTGGAAAAGAACTTATGATGGCTCAAAATTTTTAGACTAAATAAAACCTTAACAAAAGTTTAAAACCAAACTGGATTCAGCAAAACAACTCCACTTTCACTTCATTATATTGCTGAACCCAAGACTTGAAGAAAAAACTTTTTTTCAGAACACAAGCTTTGAAAACGAATTCTTGAAAACCTTAAATTAACCTTGCATAAATAATTTTCTTACACTAAATTACACTAAAAAACATTTAAATGGGAACTCAGTTTGCACAAGAAATTTAAAATTTCATTTTCATTAATTTTCTAAAAACTTTATACAAAACTGGAACCCAAGCCCTATCCACAGATTGGAAGGTGCTTATATAGCATCTAAAAGAAGTTTCTAGGTACAAAACCCTAATAACATGAAAATCCAATAATGCCCTTGGTCAAATGGTTTGAAAATCGTCAAAGGAAGCCCATGTGGGTGATGGTGATGTTGCTGAGCTGTGAAGATTGATCATGAGCGTCCAAAACTCCTTAGGGACCAAGAAAATGTTTTGAGCCGTTTGATTTGCTGTCATATTCCCTTTTTACCATTTTTGTTGAAGCAGGGGAGGTCCTTGTGGGGTCCAGGGTGCACGGGTGAGGGACAAAGTGAGTGGGATTTGATGACAATGGGGTAAATTGATGATCTGGAAAGTTGTGGGGCAAACCCCTTTGATTTAAAGAAGTAATTAGGACGGGTTTTTTAGGGTTTATGGGAAAAGGGTGGTTAAGCAGTAAGGGTTAAATCCGTTTTTGGGGTGTTTAGTTTTAAAAACTATGTTTCCCCAACTTCTTATTAAATAAACATGTTTAATAAAAGAAAGGGTTCAAAAAGGAGTTGTGACAGGGTCGAAATAAGGTTATGAACTGCTCTTAATCTTTCACAAATAACAACCCCCCCCCCCCCCCCCCCCTTATCTCTCTTCACATTTTCCTTTTGTAATAATCAGCCAAAATTTCACTTCCCCTTTATAAAATCTTTGCCCATCTTGTCAAATTTGGCACAATTGGTTTGTTAACTTTGTATAACGACCAATAGTGTAATAAATCCAATCTTCAAGGACCAAACTTGTATATAATCAACATTTTAGGGACCCAGATGCAATTATGAGTTTTGCAAGGGTATAAAATGTCAAGTCTTCAAAAGTAGAGGGTCCATTCTTGCCAATTCTTCAATCTTCAAGGACTTCAATGGAAAATCATGATTCGGGTCCGATTCATTGTGCGGATTCGTTTCCCGTGTTCGTTTTTGCTTGATTCTTGTAATCTTTTGGTGAATTCACGATATCCGTACCTGAAATACACAATGAACAAATACAAGCACATATATGGGTATTTTGATGATATTTTAATCGTTTTAAGCCCAATTTGGACGATGAGACTATGTATAAATACAGTCTCATCACTCCCCCATACTAAACCATTGCCGTGTCCCCACGCAATGCTAGAATTAAGTATCGTAGCACTTCCAAAATTCATTTTATGATGACATTTATTGAAGACATAAATTTAAATAAACTACTACACGTGTTTTAGACATAATGTATTGTTTTCATCACGGTTAAGTGACTTTTGGGATCATAGAACAAGAACACGTGAATGCTTCGTTAGAAATAATTTTGTCGTCCTCGATTTTCACCAAATTCCATGCTAAGCGTGTAACGAGATCATTGTTATTATAAGTTAGCAACACGAACACATCTCATGAGTGTTAATTACACACCTAAACTCCCTTATTCCTACTTGGTATCTCTTATATTTTATTTTTTTCATAATGATCACGAAGATACATCATTGACTTATGCGTGAATAGAGATTAAGTCTAAAAATAGAAACTCAACGGTGTAACCAAAATCATTAAATCAATAATTCTTCCCAATAGACAACGATGTCAAAAAATTAAGTCAACAAGAAGGATCGATAAACACGGTTTTATAACGGTTTTGAACATGAGACTTATTACCAAGACTTTTATACGCCCCCTAACGGAAGGGCCTTATTATCTTTGGTTTACCTCCATCTTTTATTCAACTTCGCCATGAAGCTTTTATTATGACTTCGGTCTTGCCTTGCCTTTTATTATCCGCCTCATCGGTGGTTTTATTAGCCAAAGACGTATATCCTCACGTTAAAGCGAATTTTGGATCTTTAAAGCTTCGAAGATTAAGGCTTGATTCACTTTCAATTTGGGCATAGATTTTTCGGCCTTGTGAGCTTCAAATTTTTGCTTAATTTAGGTGAGCACTTGAAATCTTATTATTAGGTGAAGCTTTCGATTATTCGAGTGCCAATACTTCAAAACCGTGACGATTACGATACCTTAATGTTTTCCCAATTTAATTACATGGAAGCTACCAAAACAAATTATAAACCAACAATAGTGACTAAACCGCCAAATCAATATTTATTAACAATTTATTATGCAAAAGCGTGGGGAGAATAAGCTAATAATTACTACACATGAGATCGTGACGATTACGAGACTTATAAATAACTCTATCATTTCTCGTCCTCATTTAAGAGACTTAGCCTAAAAATTTAAGGAATCGAAGCTAAGTGCTCAACACGCACGGTCGAGTCAAAAATTACTCTCGTTCTCACCATCGGAAAACCTACATTCGTGTCTTAAACACTTATGAAAAACAAGAAAAAAATATTAAAATTTGGCCATTTTTAGCCTTATTTGCAACAAAATGAAAACAAAACGATGAATATTGGATTGCGTGTTGACGTAAACGATGAATATTGGTTAAGGGCCACGAAATTTCTAAGGATCAAGGAGGAGGAATTGTTTAATTTGCGTGTTGGATTAATTCCTACGTGTTATGAAGGTATAGTCACTCCTAGCATTTTAGTTTTGATGTTACTAGTACTTTGATTCTTTTTATTCATGAATTTTGAATTCCTTGGGTGAAACCCACTGAGATTATAGATACTTAGGGCATATTAGGACTTAGGACACTTGCGTGGCGATTTGGTATAGCCTAAGTGTTGCTTGATTTAGGTTAGGTAGCTAAATGGAGTTGTTTTTGTAGTATGGAAATCACCACAGAAACAAACAGGTCATGGCAAATTTTTCTTAAACATATGACCTTGTTTTTATTTGAAAAATGGATACCCACTGATGTGATTAGTATGTGTTGAGTTGGATGGAAACGGGAAGTGTCCGGATGAGTCCGAAACGGTCGTTTTACTAAACTAGGTCAAATCTGAATGTTATGCTTAAAACGTGGGTAAATTGACTTGGGTAAAAAGGATTAATTTATGATTTTATGACTTTTTACAGTAGCTACAAATATAATAAAACTTCTCTTTTTGGTTTCGTGTCAAAATCTTTTACCGATTGGGATTTATGCTTAATCTACCGTAAGGTACGAAAGACGTTTACAACTTTCTGTTTTGATAGTCTGTCACTAAAAGTGCATTTCCCGTTGATTGAAAATAGTTCTAGGGCTGTTCTTTCCCAACTTTTAAAGGTAAGAGAAATACCTATACATGTCAAGAAATTTCACCTCCTTTACAATTATAGATTTTTAGATATGACCAAATCTTCACAGCCTTTTTCAGAAAACTGAATGCAGTCCCTTGTTTTGGTTTTTCAAACCGAGTCTTAAACGTGTTCGGAACCCACACATAAATGCTTGGACCATCATACAAGGTTGATATTAGGTTATTACAGTAGGTTCAAGGTGTTGGGTCAAAATTTTAACTTAAGCTTAGGTCTCGCCATCGCACGCAAGTTACCTAGTCATACTATGTCCCACCACTTCTAAAACGTTATTGCTTCATTGAACGCATTCTTATTACACGTCACCATTGCATAGGTCCGTGAAGACTTCTTTTTGCTCAGCCCTTTTACCTTGTGATTACTTACTAAAGGTGAGTTCATAGCCCCTTTTACTACTTGTACATTGTTTCTAAACGCGGGGTGAGATTTTACATGGTGGAACACATCCATTTAAAAATTGTATACTATCCAGATCTTGTATGCTATTCAGACTGTATGCTTTCCAACAGTTTTCATAGATATTATTGCTTATAGTTAATAGCCTTAAGTTTCCTCTCTTGATCATGAACCGTTAATTGTCCCGTATGCTTTGCGCTAAGCGCGAATGTTGTGGGTGGATCCATCGGGATTGACAATCCCCGTCCCGATTACCTTGACGCACTTACATTTGTTTATACTTGAGTATTTAGGCTGAATACTCCCTAGAGGAACTTACTTTGAGTTAAGCTTCGGTTCATGAACTAAACAGCAATAATATTAGTTTCAGACTATGGTTAATGATCATAACCATTTTCTCTATTTACTTGTTTTACAAATGAATGCTTGTGTTCCACACCTTTACTGCTAAACCTATGAATTTCACTCAACTTTGTGTTGATAATTTTACATGTTTAATCTCAGGTATTATTATTTAGCTTTGCTTGGATGGGAGCCCGCAGGATATTATCGCAGCTTGGAGATTTCTGTGATACTTTTAAAAGACTGGTTTTAGTATAAATTGTCAGAAATTGATTATATCTTTTGGGTAACTTTATGTTATAAATCATGATGAAATAATATATCTTTCCGCATATAAAACTATGGGACGTATGTTTAAAACTCTGATCATTTATGATGTGATATATATGCTTTTATTACGTTAGCTTTGTGTCAACTGTAATTCATTGTTTCTTGTACTATGACGTGTTACCCCCTCGTTGCCTAGTTGTTCCATGTCAGATTTTGGGGGTCTCACACGTTAACTAAGAAAGCAATAATATTTACAAGGATAAGCATGAGAATCCCCCACGAGGCACCTTGTTTTTGATAACCGAGTCAAAAGCTCGACTCGAATCCCCATAAATGTGATCATTTAGGGATAATCATGGTTTGGTCATTTTTGGTGGGACTTACATGATAAACAAGGCCCAAAGGTACATGGAGTACTTTAAAAACCCGATAAACGAATACCGGGGTCAAAGATGGCGTCCTCGTTTTCGGATGAAAGACGAAACAACGCTACTCCAACACAAACCCCAATGGGGTAGAAGAAAATAGATGAGAAGTAGAAAGGTGAGGCAATGGGTAAGGCAACATAATGAGCTACTCGAGGTAGACTTACACCAAGCAAATGAATAAGATTTCCATTTATTACATCGGTGGAAGACCGAGATTTCCCTTTACAAGCAATTCCGGGATCGTAAATCTCGTCCTCTGTGGAGAAATGTGAGGGAACATTTGGGGCTTCCCCCACACTAGATCCACACCAACCGTCGTCAAAAGGAGTAGACGAGGTGGTAGCACTCATGAAACGCGGTGATGACGGAGTTAAACTTGTAGAAAAATCTTTTAAAACATTTTTAAAATCTTTTCCTTTTTCATCGTTTTTAAACTCTCTATGAAAACCCGATTTGATAATGTCGAAAATATTTGGCGTGTCAAATTGAAAATTAGTCGCGCTAAAAATCCTCACATTTAAGTCTTTGGTGGGAGGGGGTGGCGGATTATATAAGTTCTCAAAACGTTTGTCAATAAAGAACACCGCCCCCTCGGGGTCTACATACTCGTCATCCTCATGAACGTCGATTTCATCGATTTCTTCATCAAATATAGGCTTGTCAAACCAAGGCTTGTCGTTCCCCTCCTTGAGTATCTTAGAAACTCTCTCGAAAAGATCGCGATCAAGCACGAAACCATCATTCTTTTGTGGGGATCGTTGATAAGTTAAATCCTCACGAATGTGGTAAACGTCATTCTCAAATGAGGAGTGTTGATTAGGTAACTCCTCGAGAATGGGATTCTTAGTGGTCACATGAGTTGGTTCGTCATCGAAAATAAGACGTTCCAACTCATTAAGTTCATCCTCGATTTTGGAAAGATCGACCTCACTCGTAGGTGGAAGTGAAAGCATAAGAGCTAGCTCTCGTTCAATGATTTCCTCAATCTCGGGATCAAACTCATAATCATCGTACTTCACATGTTTCTTCTTAGGAGAATCAAAAATAGCATGTGGATTTCGAAGTACGTGATCAATCTCGGCAAAATCGCCATCGTCATCGTCAAAGAAAGAGTCGATGTGAGCACTCACAACCATGGTCTTACAAGTCGAATGACTATGCTTAGGTGACTTTTCTAAAACGAGAGGATCGATGTCGATAAACCCTTTAGCCTCAACGGGTGTTGGGCTAGGCAAAAGAGGCACTTCGATGGAGTTAGAAGTTGAAGCCTCAAAGACGTGGTCCTTCGAAGGTGGTGAAGACGAGCCCATATTGGTCTTTGTCGTGATGGCACTAACGTCGCCCTTCGGAATTGGTGGTTCACTTGTTTCGCTAAAAACATCCCAAAGTGAGTTTTCATTCATAAATTTACACATACCTTTTTGAATTAAGTACACGTATTCTTTATCATTAAAATCATCATCTTTAAAACCGTTTTTCTTAATTCTTTCAAAACATGCATCAAGCTTCATTCTTTCCGCTAAAGTAAACATTTTGAAATCATTAGAATTTGAATCATTAGATTTTGAAACCTCGGTTTTTTCATTCTCATTAAACCCTTGGGATTTTCTAGCGAAAAAGTCTATTTTCTCATCCCCATATCTCATAGTAAGTCTCCCCTCGTGAACGTCGATTACGGTTCTAGTCGTCGATAAGAATGGTCGGCCTAAAATAATGGGACATTTAGGGTCACACTCGTAATCGGATATAACGAAATCCGCGGGAAAAACAAACTTTCCAATCCTAACATAGACATCCTCGGCTATTCCAATTGGTATAAGTGGAGTACAATTTGCAAGCTCGATTGTCATGTTCGTGGGGGTAAGCGAAGGAAATCTCATCAATTTCCATAGAGAATGAGGCATGAGATTGATGCTAGCACCTAAATCGGCAAGGGCTAAACATCCCTCAATCTCGGAAAATCACAAGGTAGTAGAAATTGGCCCGGATCCTTTTCCTTTCTCGGCATACGCCTTTTGGGTTTTTTAAGAAGGATCGATGCACAAGTTTCTTCAAGGGTTACTTTGGTAAGGTCGACAAAGCTCTCTTTTTGAACCGTGGATGGAATTTGAGGTACACGAGGGTGTGCACTCTTTTCCTTGGTCGCCACGTTCACCCCATCGACTTTAGAACAAGAAGACGCCTTAGAAGTCGAGGGTTGAGGGGGATAAACAACACGGAATCCTTCAAGGTTAGGGGTAATCACACGACCTTTCTCACGAGACGAGGCGGCTTTGCATTGTTCCTTCGGATTTGCTACGGTGTCACTAGGTAACGAACTCGATGACAAACCCGAGGCTTTGTTCATAATGGCCGAAAACATCTTTTTTATGTCAATTTGCCCTTGCTCAATCTTCGTGTTTTGCAATTTCAATGTATTAGAAAAGTAGTTTTTCAAAGTACCAGTTTCTCCCTCTAATCGTCTCATATTAGCCTCATTCGTTTTCATGTAATTTTGAAAATCGTTTGACGAACTATTTTGATTAGAATTAAAGTTCCCTTGGTTTTGATTGTTTCTTTGAAAATTTCCTTGATTACCACTTGAAAAATTGTTACCTTGATTGTTGTTGTTTGAAAAATTCGAGTTTTGGTTATTGTCTCGATTTTGCCAAGTTATATTACGACCTTCTTTATAACCTCCTTGATTTTGATTCGAAAAATTTCCTTGTTGATTATTTCCGTGAAAATTGTTTCGATTTTGAAAATTGTTGCCTTGGTTATAATTGCCTTGTTGTGATGGACCCGCGTTATTTTGATTTTGAAAATTGTTGTTTCTATTTAACGCACTCACATTCGACGTTTGGCCATCCGTAGCCGCACACTCGTAATAATTATGAGGTCCACCACAAAACGTACACGAAACCTCAACCGCTTTCACCGTAGCGGGAGCGTCTTTCTTTTGCATCTCAACGAGAAAAGACGTGAACACATTCGTCAACTTATCGACTTTCGCATCAACTCTCTCAATGTCGCGATTAGAACTACTAACATTGGCGACATTGGCAACACTCGGTGCGTTGCGGAGTTGGTAAACCTTGGATCGGTTTTCGTTAATTATCAAAGCGTCTTTCGGAGTTTTACACAAAAAGTTGCCACCGACGGCGGAATTCAACGAGTCTTGTTCGTGAAAATTAAGACCGTTGTAAAACGTATCGATTTGGTGCAACTCGGAAAAACCATGGTGAGGAAATTGCCTAAGCAATTCCTTAAAGCGATCCCACGCGTCTCTAAAAGATTCATTCGGTTTTTGCTCAAATTTCGTAATCTCGTTTTTGAAAAACGTTGTCTTAGACGGTGGGAAAAAATAATTAACGAACTTGGAAACGAGATCCTTCCACGTAACTATCGAATTAGGTGGCTCTTTCTCGTACCAATCCTTGGCGGCACCATCGAGCGAGTACGGAAAAAGCATAAGCTTGACGACATCGGTGTCGACGTTCTTAAACTAGCTCGTGGCCAAAAGACGATCAAAATTCCGAATATGGTCGTGAGGATTATCGGCTTCACGACCTCGAAACTTCGTAGCTTGGATCAACGAAAGCATTCCGCTCTTAATCTCAAAATTCTCCGCCTCGATAGCGGGAATTACGATCGCGTCTCCATAACCCTCGGTGGGCGCTTGGAGCAATTCCATCATAGAACGATTGTCGGCCATCTCCTCTACGGTTTCTTCAACAACGATATTAGGAACGTCGGTTTCTAACTCTCGTCTACGTCGTCGGTTCCTTCGATTACGATTGCGTCGATTCGAAGCTTCACTAGAATTGGAATAGTCCTTCGATCGAGTGCGCATGCACTAAGCGTAGAATGGGTGGTAGCAAAGAAGATTCTTTTTGCGGTTTTTGGATTTTTCAATTTTTTTGGTTTTTGATTGTTTTTAATTTTTTTGGATTTTTGAATGTATTACGTAGAAACAAATCTACAAATCTCCACTCGAATCGACTTTCTCGATTAAAGGAGCCTCAAAGAATGAAAACGATCACGTGGAGTGAACGCTTTCGATGACTTTAGAACGTTGGTGGAACACCAAAACGTTCAAGAGGGTTTAATATTGAAAACAAGCAAATATAATATACGTAGATAATACTTGGGCGGCAAACCCTTGATTAGCTCTCTTTCTCAAAACACGCACAAGCAAGCGGAGGAAACGAGGCGGCGCTAAGCACTTAAGAGCCTTTTTCCTTTAGGTCGTGAAATACAACCGCCTTATACCCACCTTATAGTTTGTGTTAATTGAAATTAAGCCTCACGAAAGTATTTATCTATTTTGCCTTTAAACTTTTGCTTTGGATTCGAATACAATGATCGAGTGATGAAATCCCGAATCAAGGTTGCGTTTTCACGCTTTTGGAGTACTTGTATTTTTATTGTTCTTACGTAGTACAATATAGTAATAATATTCACAATAAAAACGGAAACCAATATATCTACAATATAGTAAAGAAGATTGTTGTGTGTTTAATTTAGGAAAACTAAACACGATTTATTTGGATACTATAATATAATAAGGAAAAATAACAAAAATGAGTATGTACGATATCCACGCTTTCCAAAAAATGAAAAGCAAAAACGCACTACTCACACAAACACGATACTAATAATAATGGCACACAAAACACCTCCCCGGCAGCGGCGCCAAAAATTGATAGTTGTGTTTTTGTATACAAGTCTTAGGAAAGACGAGTATAAATGCGGCAAGTATTGAACTCGACGATTTAGGAAAACCGAAGAATCGAATAAATGCGGGTTCGTTCTCGAAGGAGGTGTGTGTATTAATGTGCAAATATATAAAATAACAATGTTTGGATTAGTGACGTTTTTGGTTGAGAAGAGAAAACGTAAAGACGAGCTACGACTACGATTTAAACTACGACGTTGACGTAAAACGCGAACGTAAATACGAAAAACGTGACGAAATTAAAAATTAAACCTAACAATTAATTAAAAGCTTAAACTAAGTCTAAAATAATATAAATAAGAATAAAAATCCAACAAATATATTTTAAAACCTTTTATTAATTAAATATTCAATTTTAAATGCTAATTAAAGCCCTAAAATTAAATATAATTAACAAAATGTCCAAAATATAATTTTATTGAACAAATAAGTTAGTTATATTATTTAAAGACTAAAAAGTACTTTTCCTAAATTTTCAAAACTATTTTTCTATTTTTAAATGACTAAAAACTATTTTTTAACTAAAATAATCATAAAAAATAATAAAATAATGCCAAAAATAATTTGAAAATTTTGAAAATCCTAAATTATACTAAAGAACAGCAGAAAAATGAAAAAGTTTGAAAAATATAAAAATTTGCAATAAAAGACAAAATAGTTTAATATTAAAACCCTAATTAACCTAATTTAATTATAAAAAATAATTAAAAAAGTGAACAGTAAATGTTTTTAAACTAAAAACCTTAAAATCTTTTTCTTAATCTATGAAAAATATTAAAACTGAAAAATATTGACTTTTACACTAAATGACAAAAACAGAAAGTTTTAAAAGTAATTAAAATAGCAATTTAATCTAAAAATATATAAAATGAACAGTAACAGAAAAATAAATTATACTAAAAAATCAAAAATAAAATAAGAAAAATAATGAAACCAGTTAGAAGACCTAAATCCTAAAAATCACCACTAAAGACAAAAAATATGGAATCTGATAGTGACCTTTTGTGAGTTTCTGTCTTTTAGCTAAGCAGTACTAACACAAGCACTAGCAGGGGTAATGAAGTTCCCACTGCTAGTGCAAATTAACAGATCTGGTGGGTTTTTGACCTAGAACTTGTTCAATACACAATTTTTTGGACAATGGTTGGCACCCCCACAACCAGTTGGGTTGTGGGGAGTCACAAAAAATATAAAAAACAGCAAGTATTTCACAAGATTAGCACAAAAAGAACAAAATACAGTCACTGTTCATGCAAAGTGGGGGGCTGTGAGCATTTGCTGATCTAAAGTGCACTAGACTGAGTTTTAATAGGCCAAATCTTGCACCAATCTTAACCAATTAACATACAAACTAGTTAACAACCTATATTAACCTGTTTTCTAACAATAATCAAGAAATCAAAGTCTAAAATTCTAAAACCAAGAAGATTTTGCCCTACTGATTTCAGAAAGATTAATGCCTACTTTTAACCAACTAAAAACATGCCAAATAGCTACACCAACTCACAACTGACTAATATTACCTAAAAGATGTCTAGATAAGCTAAAACAAGTAGTGAGGGCCACTCATATCACCAAAATTTGTAACAAATCTTAGCCAAGTAAGTAATCCCAAACACTCCCTTACTTTCTGAAATTTAAAATTAACAAACAAATTGCTAACAAAATTTAACTAGACTGATTAAGGAGGACTAAATCATGCATACAATCATCAATTGATCATAAACAAACCATAAACAAAGCATATGAACACAAAATCCACAAAATCACATAACAACTTAATTAAAAGCATAAAAACAGTCAAAAGGGGTTCAAGCCGTTTTACCTGGCAGATGCCTTCCCATTGCCCTTTTTGGCCTTTTTGAGCTTATGCAAGCTTGTAGAGAATCCCTGTTGGGGTTCAACAACTGAACCAGGGAGATGCAATAACTTCAAGTTGAGAAGGAAGTGAAATGAAATGGATGGTGGATAATCTTACTTTTAACCTGCACACAATAACCAACAAGAAGAGAAACTTCTTGTAGCAAAGCACTTCAAGAGCTTTTGTCAGAAGCTTTTGAAGTAGCTTATGCTACAGTAAGGATGAGAAAAAAGGGACAAAAGATTTTCAAAGAAAAACCTTGGAAAAGAACTTATGATGGCTCAAAATTTTTAGACTAAATAAAACCTTAACAAAAGTTTAAAACCAAACTGGATTCAGCAAAACAACTCCACTTTCACTTCATTATATTGCTGAACCCAAGACTTGAAGAAAAAACTTTTTCTCAGAACACAAGCTTTGAAAACGATTTCTTGAAAACCTTAAATTAACCTTGCATAAATAATTTTCTTACACTAAATTACACTAAAAAAACATTTAAATGGGAACTCAGTTTGCACAAGAAATTTAAAATTTCATTTTCATTAATTTTCTAAAAACTTTATACAAAACTGGAACCCAAGCCCTATCCACAGATTGGAAGGTGCTTATATAGCAACTAAAAGAAGTTTCTAGGTACAAAACCCTAATAACATGAAAATCCAATAATGCCCTTGGTCAAATGGTTTTAAAATCGTCAAAGGAAGCCCATGTGGGTGATGGTGATGTTGCTGAGCTGTGAAGATTGATCATGAGCGTCCAAAACTCCTTAGGGACCAAGAAAATGTTTTGAGTCGTTTGATTTGCTGTCATATTCCCTTTTTACCATTTTTGTTGAAGCAGGGGAGGTCCTTGTGGGGTCTAGGGTGCACGGGTGAGGGACAAAGTGAGTGGGATTTGATGACAATTGGGTAAATTGATGATCTGGAAAGTTGTGGGGCAAACCCCTTTGATTTAAAGAAGTAATTAGGACGGGTTTTTTAGGGTTTATGGGAAAAGGGTGGTTAAGAAGTAAGGGTTAAATCCGTTTTTGGGTTGTTTAGTTTTAAAAACTATGTTTCCCCCACTTCTTATTAAATAAACATGTTTAATAAAAGAAAGGGTTCAAAAAGGAGTTGTGACAGGGTCGAAATAAGGTTATGAACTGGTCTTAATCTTTCACAAATAACAAAACCCCCCCTTATCTCTCTTCACATTTTCATTTTGTAATAATCAGCCAAAATTTCACTTCCCCTTTATAAAATCTTTGCCCATCTTGTCAAATTTGGCACAATTGGTTTGTTAACTTTGTATAAGGACCAATAGTGTA
This sequence comes from Glebionis coronaria, assembly GCA_025667525.1. Lineage (NCBI taxonomy): Eukaryota > Viridiplantae > Streptophyta > Magnoliopsida > Asterales > Asteraceae > Glebionis > Glebionis coronaria. Next base: position 274,451 of record JANFOE010000826.1, on the reverse strand, counting down.
ATAAATCCAATCTTCAAGGACCAAACTTGTATATAATCAACATTTTAGGGACCCAGATGCAATTATGAGTTTTGCAAGGGTATAAAATGTCAAGTCTTCAAAAGTAGAGGGACCATTCTTGCCAATTCTTCAATCTTCAAGGACTTCAATGGAAAATCATGATTCGGGTCCGGTTCATTGTGCGGCTTCATTTCCCGTGTTCGTTTTTGCTTGATTCTTGTAATCTTTTGGTGAATTCACGATATCCGTACCTGAAATACACAATGAACAAATACAAGCACATATATAGGTATTTTGATGATATTTTAATCGTTTTAAGCCCGATTTAGACGATGAGACTATGTATAAATACAGTCTCATCAATAATCAGATTCATGCATTGTTCTAAAAGAAAACCAAAAGACATACCTTACTTTTCAAATCATCAAAACATGTATATATTTATGAGTGACTATGAATGACCATTTCTTAGTTGACGTAGGAAACATAAATAAAGTAATGCATGACCAATAACCATATCTTCCTACTTGCTTCATATATGCTACGGTTTGGTACATAACCAAGAACCATGTGCAAGACATGATGTGAGTTCCATGAAATGTCAGTTAGTGATTTTGGTTATGGTTCATTAGAACATATATTATGTGTAGTCTAGGCATTAAAAGATGGTCTGATAAATACCTCGAGGTTAAACGTGAATTATACGAAACCGCAACAAGAACAAGAACAAGAACGTTAAAGAATGAACAAGGCATAAGCGAATCTGAAACCGAGGCATAACCGAAAAGCTAAACGTAACTCGAAGATCTTCCCAATCACAAAACGATCAAACCAATCATAATCCGGTGTGAACTCGAAACCAAATCTTGGATAAGTACTCACTTATACAAACAAAACCGGAACAAGATCATTGTCGACCTGAACTCGAACTTGGATTCTCCTACTCGATCTCCAGCGCTTCTTGATCATGGTGACTTTTGTTTTTGTTTTTGTTTTGAGAGTATAAGAAAGATGTGCTTATCCACGTAACCTTGCCAACAATCATGCCTTAAAAAGCGTAAATTTTAAAGTAACTATTGATAGCCGAATATCTTTTTACCAAATGTGATTATGTGATTATTTTACACGCCTATTTATTTTAGAACTGATATTCATTGGTCTAAATGATATTTGCTAGTAATTGTAGACTTTGTGTTGGATAAATCTTAAGTCAAATATCAATAAATTATTATTATTTTTATAGATATTTTATGTTATAAATTTAGCATAATTATGACTTGAAACTCTGCTATTTTTTTTAACTTAATAGTATTTTTATGCGGGTTTTACACTTTGGGTGAATGACAAATAAAATCTAGAGATACAATTAGGAATAATAGGAGATTGAGTTTAACAAAATTACTTGTATAAGTTGGTTTAATTTTGGGACTTATGATTGACAATGATCTTGTTTTTGCACTTGGCATGGAAAAGTGAAAGGTCGGGGACGATGAATCTATTTGAGTTTTATGATCCTAAAAGTTATTTTTCAAATAATGAAAGCAATACATTATATCTTTGCAAAATAAAGTTTCAAAAGTTGAATAATGGTGTAGTTAGTGTTTTATTTTATCATTGCGTGAGGAAACGGCAATTGTTTAGCAAGGGGGAGTTTGATATGAGTGATTTTACTCTTATCAATTGTAGCCTAAAACAATGAATTAATGCATAATATGTTCAGATATGCCTTGTATATGTGTTGTTTTGTTGTTTTCTGTGTGCAGGTACCAAGTTCGCAAAAATCGACAAAAACCGGCACGAGTTTGATGAAAAGATCAATAAAGCCAATAACGAGTTCGTTTTTAGCGGATTTCATCATTTATGGAGTTTGAAAGGCTTATGGGTCCCACAATTTCTTATGGGGCCCAAAAAGCCCAATAGAGGAAATAAGTTTTCATTTTTGAGCAAAAGGCCCATTATGGCCCAAATCAGATATAACCAAGAAATGAATGGAAACAATTTGGGACTTAAAGCCCAAAACCAAATGCCATAACAATAACGGATAGAAGTTTCAATAATTTCCAAGGCCCATTTTGTTGTGTATCTCTTGATACGATTTGGGTTTTCTCATTAGAGTTTAAAAAAGGACAGTTATTAATGCACACAACTCACACGTTTGTTTATTAAACAATTCACTTTCATCCACTTATTGCCCACTCACATTCTCATCTCACAACACACGTATTATAACCTTTGATACATTCGATGTATCTTCTCTTTCACTTCTCTTTTCACCAAAACAAATAACCAGTGAACACTATTCCTTCCAAACCCTAACTCATTAAATCAATAAAGAAAATTGGGGCTTTTGTTTCCCACGTGTGATTCACACGTTTTGCTATTAATTCCCCAAGAAAATCGGAGGCAAGAAGATGGAGAGCATCTTTCTGACGTGGCCCTGTTCCCTTCTCTGATTGGTTGTGGCAGCACCAAAACTACCAATCCACCAATAAGCACTCTCCAAATCAGCACACAACTAGCACAACTAGCACACTCGGATGCCACGTTGGCGATCCGTGTGCTAGTTGGCTCATCTCAACCCTTGGATGAAAACAAGAAAGAGAGAGAAGAAGAAGATGCTTCATCAACGGCCAAGATTCAAGATGGCTTCAACAAACTTCTCAGCAAAGGGCTAGGGGTTTGCCTATAAAACCCCCAAAATAATTGTAATCTTCATCCCATTTTTTATTTTACTGTTATTATGCAGAATTAGTTGTAAGAATATTGTAATTTCCTTTCCTCAGTTTTGTAATCAAGTTTTGTTTATTAATAAAAAGTTTGTTCGGAGTTAATAAATTTTTAGTTTACTTACTGTTTTAATCTATATTGCAATTTAATTCCTGCTTTAATCTAATTTGGAATGATAACATTGATGTTATTTAATTAAGCTAATTAATAGCTCTTGTTAAATAATTAAAGTAAAATTTGGGGAAAACTAATCCCCAATGGATTAGTTAAGAATAGCTACTAGATTTGGCTGTGATGGTTCGAAGCTGCGGTTTCTGGTTCGAAACTGGTTCGAGTATTGATAAGTTGGTTCGTTGATAAATGGTGAGTGAAGGTTCGTGAAGGTCTACGATTTCTTAGGATTTGGTAAACAATGGATTGGATCTCTTGATTTAATGGTGGAGATGGGGAAGATGAAGATGGGGTGTAGAGAGAGAAAGGAGAGAAAAGAAAAGTAGAGAGAGAAAGTAGATTTTATTAAAATGAAAAGATTGAAATGAGAAGAACCACCGCTCCTAACATGCTAGGAGGGGTTATATATAGCCCACCCTACATGTGGGCTATATGGGCTATACTTGGATCACGAGCCTAATACATTAATATATCGTTGGAGCGACCGATCCTTCATAAATACGTAAAAACGTATTTCCAACAATCTCCCCCTAAGGGAGGTCGCTCCAAGTTACAAAGTTCTAAATATTCTATATCCTGTTATCTATGCTAACTAAGATGTGACCGAGACTTTATTGGGAAAAACGTATTTCCAACAATCTCCCCCTAAGGGAGGTCACATCTTTTTACAAAATCTTAAACCTAGCATCTATGCTTAAGTCTTCGATCTTGTTCTTGTGAATATGCTTGATGTGATCTTTGACTTAAGTTTTGAGCATGTTTTCTTGCCTTGACCTTGTGCATTCGTCACTTGTGACATTCGCCTCTTCGTGACTTCATGTTCCACATACTTATACCTTTAAATTCTTGAAAGCTTCAGAGTTTGATACAGCGGAAGACTTGACCTTCAGACTTTCTTGAATTTGTTGAAGTACTAATTGTATGTAGTATAAGCATGTGGTGACGACTTCTTCTGGATTGTATACCGCAATGCCACCTTTTTCTTACGCTGCATAAGACAGTTAGCAACAAACAATATACACGGATGAAATGGCCTTGAACATTTCATTCTAATTCGGCAGCATTTTACCTCCGGTCAGTGAAGACCGTTGGACGATATTAAATATAGTACTTGTGGTAGGTAGTTTCAATAAAGAACCTCCTTGACAAGATTTCGCGGGTAAACCCGTTCTCTTTACTCGACCGTCCAAAGCTGACTGCGAACGTAAAGAGTGAATCATTTGGATAATATTATCCGCATGATTTGAAGCCGTCAATTCATGTTCCTGGAACAAGTGAAGTTCAATTAAGAACCGCACCATCGTTGCTTTCCAGTTGTCACTAGCTTGATTCATATAGAATCTTGCAAGTTACCTACCAAGTGCTGTTTGATGTTAACACTAGAAGGATTTCCATTCGTCACAGTAAATACTTAATAGTATTACTCTGAATGTTCTGGCAAGATCACTAAGATATTGCGTAGAGGCCTGGAACGTGTTTAAATTCATTTAAGAATTAAACCACTGTTGCTTTCCAGTTATCACAAGTTTGATTCATAAAGAATCGCACAAGTCACCTACCATGAGCTTTTTGATATTCGCTCAAGAAGGATTTCCATCTTCATTGTAAATACTTTCGTATTACTCGGATGTTCAGGCAAGATCATGAAGATTTTGCGTAGGACTCTTAAGATCTTTCTTACTTTTCACAGTGTGTGAAGAAGCAAGGAAATATGAAAGTGTGTCCTAATGAGATATTTGATGATCTCAAATGGCTCTAGACTCGATCGTGCATTTTGGATTTTAGTGATCGGAGGCTGGAGAAGAGTGCCACCTTTTCAATACCAATTTATTCGGAGTGAATAAATCAATAGATAATGCGTTGTCTCCGTGTGATTAAAACAAATATCTTTTGAGAGATATCTGAGTTAGCTGGGATGGGTTGTGCATTGCATCACTGGGTCCATGATGTCTATCTTCAATATCAAGAATCATTAAAAATGATCTCAATAGCATATGTATTGACCCGGTTTCTGCCTAAGTTGTAAGGAGGGCTTCTTTCTTTACACCCTTTATCTTTACAATTCTTTTTCATTCTTCAACCCCTTCAATGCTTACCAATACGTCATCACTAGCACCTTGTTGTGATTCTTCCAGTGCTAACTTAAGTACTTGGTCGGCATTCAGCTACGTTCACAATCTTTCTCCATCTTTCCTAAGGACTACTATTTCTAGCTATGGAATGTCCTTGGGAAGATTCCTCCGGTTCTAGAGAAATCATTGGAATTTAACCTATCCTACCATCCTTATGTCACCACAATCTTCACCGTCGTGAATAGAGATGTTTTGGGTAAGTGTATGTCACCATGAGATCCATTTTGAAGTGCAAATCCATTTTGCTCCCCCTTAACATATGCCACGATATCCGAAAACATTTTGCACATGTCGGGATGAGCTATCACGTTAAGTCAAACCATTTATGATTGATCATATCCCATATTAAATCACATTTCTCCCCCATATTAAAAATATTAACCCAATCGATGTTTTTAATATCAATTGATTTAATAGCATTTTAAGAAAATTTGGGAAGAAAAATGCAAATCCAATTATCTTCATGAATTACACAAGCTCCCCCTCAAATTAATGAGGGTGTGCTGAAACGTAAATTAAATACCTTTTAAACACAAGTGTAAGGTATTTATCATGTGCAAAGATCATATATGATAATGAATTCACAAGATTAACAATTTACGAGGTAGGACCTGAATGATGGAGAACATCATATGAAAGATTCACATGGTTCTTGTTCACGAATGTTGATCACCTCGTCACGTCCCCGAGAAAATTAATTCCCGTTGTTGAGTCAAAGCTTTCCGGTGAAATGCTTGACTTGATTATGAAAAGCGGGTTGCTATCTGAAATAATAGCAAACCATATGGAGCATGTTTTAAATGTTTTAAACTTCTGCTCGAACTTATTTACAACCCTGTGTCATTATTGAATGACATTTCTAGGTTCGTAAATATTATCGATTCCAGAAGACATGCTCTTTTTATCAAAACGTTTTGAACACACAATTTTGAAAGATTTAGAAAAATCTTTTGAAAAAATTCTTGAAAAATTGTGTTCCAAGTTTTGAAAAACAATTACTTGAGCTTAAGATGTTGAATATCTTACAAAACGAGCTCAAGTCCGAGAAGTTGTAAACTTCCCGTTGTTTAAGATAAGTTACCATCGGCGATAAACTTTCCTTTTATCTGAAGGACGAGTTCTAAGCTGACATTTACTTAGAAGTCGTTTTCATGAGCTTGAAAACTTTGACTGTTTTAACGGAAAGCTCATGACCGAGAAAGGTTAATTTCTCATTATGAGGAAAAGTTCTCTTATTTAAAAGATACACTTTCCTTTCTGAGCTTAAAACTTCGAATGTTTTAAAACAAGCTCATGACCGAGAAAATTGAATTTCTCGTTATGAGGATAAGTTTATCATTAATGATAAACTTTCCTTTATTTGAAGTTCGAGTTACAGTCTGACATTTAACTGTAAGTCATAGTGCATGAGCTTAAAAACTTCAAATTTTTTTAATATTAGCTCATGCCCGAGAAAACTTAATTTCTCGTTGTTAGGATAAGTTTATCATCGGCGATAAACTTTCCTTTCTTTGAAGAACGGGTCATCATCTGTTATTTAATGATGAGCCTTGTACACGAGCTTAAAACCTTTGAATGGTTTTAGGATAAGCTCGTGTCCAAGAAAACTTAATTTCTTGTTAAGAGGATAAGTTATCATTGCGTAGATAAACTTCCCTGTCTCTGAAGTCCTGGTCATCGTCTGTCATTTAACGAGGAACCATTGTGCATGAGCTTAAAAACTTCGAATGTTTTTAATATTAGCTCATGCCCGAGAAAACTTAATTTCTCGTTGTAAGGATAAGTTTATCATCGGCGATAAACTTTCCTTTCTTTGAAGATCGAGTTATAGTCTGTGATGCGACTATAAGTCCTAGTGTAGCTTAGCCATGAATCCCCTGAGACACTTGTTTCTCCGATATCTGCTTCTTTAGCAACCAAACTCTAAGAGTGTCCTTAGTTGAACGGTATACAACGATTGGACCGCTTCGTTCTTTTGGAACATCAACTTTGGTACCTGCATTCTCATTAGGAGTTTGTATACTTTTGCATGGGTTAGAGATATCTATTTTTGAAGCACGTGGGGGTTCACAGTTGGCTTTACTTGTGTCAGAGGCGACCTGAGTAGATGATTCACTTATCTTAGCTGGAAAACGTTTCCTTTTATAGAAAATCTTAAGTTTAGGCTTAAGTAAAGTATCATCTTTATCAATTTCCTCCCTAGTAGTCTTAGTAGAATCGGAGACTATCCTAGTTAAAGGGCACTCGTTTCCTTCAAGAGTGAAAGTTCTACCAGTGGGGCGCCAAACTTTACCAAAGGGTTTGATTTTAGCTATCCACTGGGACTTAATTCTAGCACGGGAGTTCACCTCATCAAGTAATTTTTTGATACAGGAATCATGATTGGCTCTAAAGACACATTTTCTACATGTTTTACAGGTAGCATATTTAATGTCCGAGTAATTCCTAGATGATTGATCGATGCTCCTAGGAGATGACATGCTACGGTTAGCAGTGTTGGGTAATCTAGAAGGCATGTGACTAGGATTGACATGGCTATCTCTTACATGTGTCTTTTGCATAACTTCCCTTAGACCAGATTTATGGCCAACGTCATTTGAACTAGTTCTAGACGTGGTCTTGGTATTTTTAGGGAAACTAGAGGCAATCATATGATTTGGTCTTGCTAAAGCTGGAGTGATCACATAGGGCCTAGTTGCTGGAGTGACTGGTCTAGAAAGATGAACCAAATCAACTTGGGAGGCAAACCGCGGTCTCGAGGATTGTGGTCGCTCGGATCTAAATGCAGTAGGTTGTCTGACAATCGGTTGTCTGACGAACTGATTTGTAGGCGGTTTCCCCAAGATTGATGGTTTTTCAAGCTTAGTGTCCACACTAGGTCCTCTATTTTTCCTTAACTCGTCTTTCAACGCGGCTATAGCAAAGACCTTTTCCTGTACTTGAGCCTTTAACGTTTCATTTTCTTTGAGCAATCTATCTTGGGATGCCAATTTAGACTCTAGTAACTGAATTTGTTTCAAAAGATTATCCTTTTCAGCTTTCGAATCTAAAACTTTTTGATCCAATCTTCTTTCAAGAACAACGTTTGATTTTTCAAGTTTTTCAAAGTATGTTTCAAATTTGTCCGTTTTCTTGGAAAATTCAAGTTTAGCATCCTCAAGATCTTTTGATTGTTGAGCTACAATCGTTTCGAGCTCTCTAATCTTGGAATCAGAAGCAGTCAATGAAGCAGTTATAATACAATTATCATGATGTACTATAGCATTCTGAACAATCTCTCCCCCATTATGACTTACATCGGATGAATCAGAAGTGGTATTTCTATCACTCTTTTCCATCCCATGTTTGTCATAATTAAGTTCGGAATGCTCAATATGCGGCATGTCATCAGCATATACCTCATAAACAGCATTACCTTGTACCATGTTCGCAGGCTCTTCGTCATAAACGGGTAAGGGGTCATCAAAAGAGATATCGTGAACGTTCCCTGACGTGCCACTGGTATCATGTTGTACTCCTGATTCTGTGCTCTTGCCATCGTTAGGCTCCAAGTTGTCAACCGTATGACCATTCTCCTCTTGCATCTCAGATTCTTGCATTCCATTACTATACGCCTGCTGAAGTCGAGATCTTTCATAAATAGAAGATGATACCGATGTCATGAGTTTCAATATTGAATCACGGAAAACTCGAAGCTCGGTATGTGTATCTCGAAGAAAGGATTGGCAAATCACTGAGCTTTCCGGCTTGATGATATTGAATTGGAGGAAAGGCGTGAGTTGTGTCACAAGATCCTTATATGCAAGTGCCGATGCAGAGTGATTAAAGTTTTCATGGTTGAGTTGCTCGGCGAGTTGGGTCAAAGTGGTGAAAATTGAGTCGATGAATATATGACGATCTTGTCCAAAGATGGTCACAAATTCGCTCCCTCCTTGAATCCCCGAAAGAGTGACAAGATGAGACTGGAGCATTTGAAAGGAAGTGATGCCGCTTTTCCTAACTTTGTTTTGCATTAAATGCGATTCTCCCTTTTGACATGTCGAATCGAACGAATCCATTAAATATCGATTAAGAATGACGGGGATGTTGTTGTTTTCGGGATTTAGAGTTCGTGAAAAAACGAAAGACCCGTAAATAACACTTAAAATTCCTCGATGGATGATATAAATGAAGCTCGTCACTTTGACTCGTCACGTTTTTCTTGAAATCCGGCCACAATAACGTTTATCCCGACAAATATTTTTCCACGTTAACCTTCAAAATAACCGCCTCAACAATCCGTCGGCTAAATAATCCTTGTCACTATATCACGTCACTTTGTCCCGACTATAACGGAATATCACAACATTTTTCTAAAATAAAGAGTAAAAAATAAAAAATTTGAATAAGAATATAAAAATAAAAGTTAATATCCAAAAATAAAAATTTTCAAAATAAAAAAGGAAAAGAAATAAAAATAAATAAATAATAATAAAAGGATAAAACTAGAAAAACTGATTTGATTTTGGAAATATAAAAAATCGAATATATTTTTGGAAATTAATTTTAAAATTAGACAAAATCTGATATATTTGCCTTAACTTAAAAAATTACTTAATTTAAAAATAAAATCAGATAAATTTTTGAAAGAAACGAAAGAGAGAAACACGTGTCCAAGCAATCTTGTTTTCTCCGTCACAATAAAAACGTGGCCCAATCAGAAACTTTCCACCGCCCATCCCACTTTCTTGTTTTATCCGCCTAAATAAAAATATTTTCTTCTTCTTGTTTGACTAAATCACACAAACCAAAAACACTCTTCTCTCCGTCTCTTATTTTCTCTCAAAACTGAATCTCTCTTCTCCAATCTCACACTTGCTCAATCTGAAAAACTTACTTCCAAAAACCTAAAACTAATACCTCAAATCATCTCATTCAAATCTCCTCAATCAAAACCAAAAGAAACAGATACCGATTAATCAAACCACAATTTCTATGATCTTGTTATGATTAATCTGTAGAATCTCAATGACACCCTCTACCGCAGTAACCACATTAAACTCAACTATATTTGAATCTATCAAAAACGAAAGAGATGCTTATAGACACAAGTCTTCAAGATCAATTAAGTTTAGTCTCGGGTAGGTATTTCTCTGTTTGTTTGTCGAGTCTTTCTATCATCTGTCGAGTCTTTCTATCTAGTGTCTAGATTGAGTGGGTTTCGAGTGATGTGAGTGTGAGTGTGGGTGTCTCGGTTGTGATGGTTGTGTTTGTTGAGTCTAGTGTTTTCGAGAGTCTTGGTTGAGTGTTTCAGTTTCTTTGATTTATTGAGTCGTGGGTAAGGGTCGAGTCCTTGGGTCGATGAGTTCAGTTTGGTGATTGTGTCGGGGTTGTTTTGTGATTGGAGTCTAGGTGTGGAGACTGTTTGGTTGTGTCGAGGGAGAGGGTAAGTCAGTCGAGAGTGAGGGTGAGGGAGTGGGGGTTTGGTTTAGTGACGGTCGAATAAAGATGAAAGTGAGTTTGTCAGATTTTGCAGTTTTAATTCTTGAGTTCGAGAGTTGGGTGAGGGAAAAAAAAGTCGAGAGGTGTGTGTCCAAGAGTTTTGGGTGAGTGGAGTGGTTGTCGAGTGTGTTATGCGAGTCTAGGGTGGGTCTGTTCGAGGGTTGTTCGTCGAGGGAGTCGAGGGTGATGATTCGAGTCTGTTTTTGGTTTTCGTTGAGAGTTGTCGAGTCCAGTCCCGTTATGTTTGAATAAATCTTATACGGAATAAATCCCTATACGGAATAAATCCCTATACGGAATAAATCCTTATACGGAATAAATCCCTATACGGAATAAATCCCTATACGGAATAAATCCCTATACGGAATAATCTGTTATACGGAAAAAGAATCGCTCGATCGGAAAACTCAAAAACTGATAGATGGGATTGATCAAAAAGGACTGATGACAAGAACAAAAAACTGAGACTTTTGACAGTTTTGACCAAAAAACTTAGACTTTTGACAGTTTTGATAGTTTTGAAACTTTTGACAGGTTGGACCAAGTTGGACAGAAACCAAGAACAACAGTGGTTACAGATCTGCAATTTGAGACTTTTGATTATTTTAAAAAATTTAATAAAAATAGATTATTTGATAAAATTGATAGATTAAAAAAAACTGATTAATTTAAAATTTGATAAAAACTGATTATAAAAAACACTGATTATAAAACACGGAAAAATAAAACTGATAATAAAAAATAAAAATTGATAAGATTGAAATGGATAGAAAGAAAATTGAAAACTTTATAAAATTGATACAACTTTATAAAATTGATAAAATTGATAGAAAGAAAATAGATAACTTTATAAAATTGAAAATTTTTATAAAAAGAAAAGATTTTTACCACCAAATCAAAAGATAAAAATATGCAAATCCTAAGATTTAACCATGGCTCTGATACCAATTGAAGGTCTACGATTTCTTAGTATTTGGTAAACAATGGATTGGATCTCTTGATTTAATGGTGGAGATGGGGAAGATGAAGATGGGGTGTAGAGAGAGAAAGGAGAGAAAAGAAAAGTAGAGAGAGAAAGTAGATTTTATTAAAATGAAAAGATTGAAATGAGAAGAACCACCCCTCCTAACATGCTAGGAGGGGTTATATATAGCCCACCCTACATGTGGGCTATATGGGCTATACTTGGATCACGAGCCTAATACATTAATATATCGTTGGAGCGACCGATCCTTCATAAATACGTAAAAATGTATTTCCAACAGTTCGTTTGATGACGTTTAATGGTGGTCTTGATTCTGATTGTTAGACGGCTCAGCGCCGCTCTACTTCCCAAAGGAAATCTTCAAAAAGGTCCACTTTCTTTTTATTTTTAAGTTGTTAACATTATCTTGATTAATCTGTTAAAATGTTTTATTGGATTAAATGTTAGATTGATTAGGGTTGTTGATATGAGCTTAAACTCATATCCTTTTATCAACAAATAACCCTAAAACACGAAGCAAAATACCCTTTTATATTGTAAAAAGCAGTGTTATGTGGTATGTTTGTGTTTGTGTGATCTTATGTAGGTAAAAGGATACAATTTCAAGCAAACAAGGAAAAACCAAGCTCAAAAGGATGAAAAAGACAAGGAAGGATCACAAGTGACAAGTTTTCAAAGCTCAAGGACCTATCTTGACAAGTCTTGAAAGTTGAGGGACTTAAAGTGCAAATACTGCAAAGTCAAGATCCAAGTCAAACCTGGTCAAACTACAAAGTCAATCAAGTCAAAGGGTCATTTTGTTGAAGAATCAAAGTTGAAGGGCCAAAATTGTCAAAGGAATGAAGTTTCTAGCCTTAAAGAGAAATCTGCCAAGTTAAGGGGCTTATTCTGCCAAGTTTGGAAAGTTAATAAAGATCAATCCATGTCAAAAGGAAGAGAACCAATGAGAAGCAGGGATTCACTTCACACGGATTGAGTATTAATTACCCACTTCCGCCGCCTTCATTTAATACAGGATCTGTACAGTGTGATCCGTGTGACATTTTCTCCACCAATAAGAAGATGCCACGTGTCCTTCTCCTTCACAAGAAATATTTCCAGATCGCGTTTTTGATAGAATGCATTTCAGAAGAAAATCAAAACACCAATCTTGCTCGTCTTGAAGAGAGGAATCCAATGGTGCAACTTAATTAGCATATTATCCAATGGATCAAAAACACCCAAATGAGTTCATCACCTTCAAAGTGGGTTTGCAGAATTCCTCCACGTGTCAAGCTGTGATTGGCCCGAACACGTCACATCTCCAACAAACTCTCAAGTCTAGCCTATAAATACTTAGATTGTTCTTCATTTTCAGGAGTAGTTAATTTTTGCAAAACACCTAGTTCCTTAAATTTCCTTTTCACTTTTCCCTCATTCTACCTAACCTCTCAAGAGTTTGACACACTCTTGAGTTGGTTAATTAGTTTGTTAGCTTGTAACTACCATTTGTAACTGAATTCTTCAATAAAATTTCAAATTCAAGTTTTCCCGCCAAATACTGTTCTTACCATTCCTGCTACTTTCTTGCTGTTATTGGATTCAATTGTTGCTGTTGATGTTTGTTATGATCAACCATTGATCATAACTGAAATTTGTGAAGAATTGTTGCTGCTTGATCAAGTTTTCATTATTGCCATTGTTCATTGAAGAATTTTGATGAATTTGAAGATTGTAGATGATTTTTGTAGCTGTTGATTGTTGATATTAGTGGATATTAGTGATAGGTGGTGGAATCACTAGTACAAGAGAGCTCAGCGCTCCTCTTCTACTCAAAGGCTAACTACAATTGGTGCATTCGCTTCTGTTTTTATAATTCCTCTCAATTGTACTTGCCATGTTCAATTCTTAGTGTAAAACTGATTTGAGTGCATGATAATAGTTGATTAGTTGCTTGTGATTGATTGTAGAACTGGTGTAGCCTTAGTGTAATCTGTTTTAGCATTCATAGCTTGATAATTGATCTTATTGCAGTTTTCATAGGCTTAGCCATTCATTTTGAGTTCTTGTGGTGTTTAGCTCTAGTTGTTTGCTTATAAACATTGCATTCTACTTGCTCATTTGAGATTACTATAGCCTTTTGCTCAGTGTTCACTTGTGTTTAATAAACTTTCATAAAAACTCTACAAAAGATCAGATAGGGTGTTTGGCAATCAGTTTTATAGATGATCATTGTGATTCTCTTGTTGATTCAGTTGTTATTAGTTGGATTTCTAGCTTGTTGTTGTTGAATGTGATCTAGTGTAGCACATTTTGACTGTTATTTTCCACTCTTAAGTCCTCTAGTTCACTTTTGAGTTTTCAAACTTTTGGCATCAGTTTTCTTAACTAGCTCATTTAGAACTTGCTACTTTCAAATCATTAGTACACCTTTATTAGTTAACCATTTCACCTCAAACCTTTTTCTATATCTCAAACAACATTTAAAGTTTCAGTGTTCATAAGGATTTTCTACAGTATTCATAGATAAGCTAGGAATCAGCTTTTTATTTCAGCACAAGCAAGTGCATTTTTCTGTGAAGTTTTGAAGTTTTTGGAACCACTGTTTTGCCAGTTCTCGTTATCCACTTCATAAAAGTCCTTATTTTCTTTCACAAATCAGTTTAGAAAGGGTTGAATATCAAGTTTTGAGATTTTGAGCTTTTTCATAAATTTGGTCAACGTTTGGTCAACATAAGCTCAACTGAGCTTATTTTCGGATTTCTAGCTTATTAGTGGATGAAATTTGTTCTAGTTTGATTTCCCCTGCTTTAAATCAAGTGCTTATTCATTTTCTTTACAAAAATTAAGTTGTGGATGTTTGGATTTTTCTGTAGCTTATTTTGAGCTTATTAATAAGCACTCTTTTGCTTATCTTTGACTTTTAGACAAATTCCTTGAATACACGTTTCTTAATTTGAATTAGAAGTTGTTTGCAAGTTGTCTCATTAATTTTGGTTCAGAAATAAGCCAGTTCCAGCTTATTCAAGTGATAAGCCCGTTTTTGGTTTAAACATTTTCAAAAATTGCTTTTAGGTCCTCCAAGGTTTAAACAGTTTTAATCTTTAGCTAACTTCCCTAATTTTCTGGAATTTGCATAAGTAGGTCCTTCTGTTTTGGAAAGTTGTTAATTGCAGTTTGTTAATTTTGTTAGTTAGTTACAATTTAGTTAGTTAGTTGTTACTTTTACAAGTTTAGTCCCTCTAGTTAACTTTCTTGCATTTTTAGTCCTTTAAGTTGTTAGGATTTATATTTCAAGCATTTAATTTTCCTAGAATTTACATTTTTAGTCCTTGTAGTTTTATATTTGGTACTTTTAATTGTGTTTGAATAAAAACTTGGTAATTGCAATTTGTTTTACATATACGTAGGTTAATATTTTTTCATTTTTAAATAGCTTTGTTTGAATTAGCAATAGAATATCAAAAAAACCGTAACCAACCAAGAACAATTAAAAACACTAGATTGTTAGGCCTTTCAATTTGTCAAGAATCGAGAGAACGAACTTCACTATAAAACACGTATTAAATGGCGCCGCTGCCGGTTCTTTTCGTGAAGATTAACGATTTCGAGTGAGACGATTGGATTTTGGGATCCGTTCACTTTGTGAACGTTATTTTTACGTATTAAAATCAAAAAGATAAAAATACAAAAAAAATAAAAAAATCACAAAGTCAATTCTTTTCCTAAAGAATTGAACCAAAAAAATAAAAAATCCAAAAAGTAATCTTTTTCCTAAAAGATTACAACAAAAAAATATATATTATATCGATTTCATCGCTTTTTACGTAGATATAGTATTTTTCTTAAAAAACAAATAAATACAAAAATATTTTTTGATATATTATTATATGTAAATAAGTATACATATACGAACAACCAACATACATATCTCCATAAGTATTGCCGAGGCAATACACCGTGTTGAGGGGCGTTCCGGTCCTTGACACGCGTATCGATCCAATTTAATTAAGCAAGAATAGATAAATACTTCCAATTGGCAATAATTCGAAGAATACAAACTACAAAGTGAATAGATAGGCGACGTGCTATAAAATGCCGTCTAAGGGTCAATAGGTACTTAAGTGCTTCGCGCCACCTAACCCCCCGTTCACTAGTGCGTATTCTAAGAAGGAAGGCTTAATTGGAGGTCTTGCACCCAAGTAGTAATTATATATATACTTTCTTGTGGATATTTTATATCGAACCTCGAAGAGGATCATCCTTTTCTCTTCAAAGTCGACCGAGGGCTACTCCCTCATTCCTCGTGTTTATTTACACGTGTACTCGCACACGTGTAAACATACCACCTTTGGTGTATTACTTCCTTCCCCGAGGAAGCTTTTAAACGTCATTATACTTGTATATACATTCGGCCACCTTGTTACACATGGATACTCGTTCCATGTTGGAGATTTTGCAACAACAATCCGCCACCGTTAATTATCCGTCTTGTTCGACTTGTGGTGGTCCACACGATACTTATTTATGTGATCAAAATAATGGTTATTATGGGGAGGGATATGCTTACAATGGAACCGAGAACCCTAATTTTCAACCTAACACTCAAATGGACTACACTTGTAATGACTATATGGGATATTCCGGTTTTTCATCACAACCTCCACCATCATTTCATGATCAAACCTTTAATGTGCCATACCAAAACCAAGGATTTTCCAATTATGAAGGTTTTCAAAATAATGATAATTTTCAAGGCTATAATCAAGAAACCTTTCATAATCAAGGATTTTCAAACAATGAAGGTTTTCAAAATGATGAGAATTTTCCTTGCCATAATCAAGACACCTTTCAACATCAAGGATTTTCATATTTGACCACTTTGCCACACTTGGTTAATCGTCCTATGTTGGAGATATTCCAAGACGAGCAATATCGAGCTATGTATGGGCCTTGTGCGACTTGTGGAGCATCACATAATGAAAATAATTGTGATCTATACGCGAGTAATTATGATCAAGGGTTTGATGAGGATTTTCAAAATCAAGAATTTTTAAATCAAGACGATTTTCAAAATGAAGAAAATTTTCAAAGTCCTAATAAAAAAACGGTTAACAATCAAGGCATTTATCATTTCTTGAGTAAAGACGCTTTTAATATGGTAATGCAAGCACTTGAGTCAATGCAAGAGGCAACTGATCCGAAAATCTTAGGCTTGAGCACATACATCTTGCAACATATGAGACCGAACGATGCTTTACCTGATGATGAGCCTTCTTTGAGAGTAGATGTTGAGGATGATACACTTAGTGATGTTCCTATTGTAGACCCTTCCATCTCTCCACCGACTATACTTGAGCCATACACACCTTCATCACCTTTACCTCACGTGGAACCCACCGACTCTTTGACCATGGGGGACGAGCCTCTTAGCACTAATACAAACACCGATTTGGATGAATTAACCGTTTCTAGTGTTGAGAACCTTATCCCAATCCAAAGAGAGTTTGAGGGTATTTCCATTGAACCATGTGATGAGCTTTGTATTGATACCTCTTCTCCTCATGATCACATTGAGATTTTATCACATATTGAACTTCATGCTACTACTAGTGATTTTGGTGATTTCGATCTTGATGAATTGTTTAAAGAAAGGGATAATGAGATTGAGGAAGAGTTTGTGAAAGACTTGACACAAATGGAGGATGATGATTGTGATTCTAGTGACGCGTGTTATGCTATATCATCCGATGATTTGTCTTGTCAAGATAACATTCCTAATTTGGATGAAGAGTTTGTTCCTATAGCAAAAGTGGATCCTTCTCCTCTACCACCTTATGATTCTTGTGATGAAACCTTTGATGATCCTTATGATAGTGATGAGTCTTTTACTTCTGATGATGACGACTCCATTTCTTCTATGACTCCTTCACCTATTCCTCTAAGAAATTTTGTGATACATTCAAATCCTCTTTTTGAGACATGTTTTGATAACCCACTTTTTGAGGAGTGTGAAGAACCTAATAATGAGTCTATCGAAGAAGAACCCTTGATTGATATTCCTTCACTGGTTTTTGAGGATACACCTATTGATTTTCATGATCATATCATCCCTTTGAGTGATTCTCTCATTAATACACCTCCTTTTGAGCCTTATGTTCCCACCCTCCCACCCTTGAAGTTGGTTATTGATGAAGATCCTTTCCTCTTAGAGATTGATACTTTTTCATCTAAGGCACCTTTAGAACTCAAAACCTTTGATATGGACTCTCTTATGGAGATTGATACCACCATAGAGGATACTCTTGCACAATTTGATATAGAGGTCAACGATAGTGTTTCTAATTTGGAAGAGGAGGTTCGTCTTATTACTACATTGCTTTTTGGGAACATAGAGACTATACCTTCTCCACAAGACACTATTGATCTTGATCCTCCTTTCACTATGCCTTCTATAGAAGATTACCCACCTTTTGATGATGATGATGATGAGCCTAATATGGATATACTTGTTATGAATGTTTTGATACCTACACCTTCATATTCTCATGATGCTTTGATCACTAAGGGGGAATCATTTATGGTTGATACGAGTTCATCTTCTTATTTTCCCATGAAGGGAAAGGTTTTTGATCCTGGGATACATATCTTTGGGAAAAATTGGTTTTCATCTACTCCACTTAAGAGTGTGCCTTCGATTGATATGTGCTTCTTGTATGAGCTTACTTTGGTGATGCTACCTATTTTGGAGTTGTTCACTTGTCGAGATGGAAATTATGTATTTGATCCTGGAGTGCTTCCTATTTGAGAGATTTTGTATGTTGGACAAACTTGAGACACGTTGGACCGTTCCATTTATCGAGGCAGATTTGGTAAATCTTATAGTAAATGGCAACGTGCTAAGTTTGAGTGTATCATGTGAGATGTGCTTCAAAGTGGATATTCTTTATTCTCCATGATGGTTTCCCCAAGGACAACTTAATTCGGGGCCGAGTCGAGCTAGCGACTTAGGGTTAAAAAAAACTCAAGCATCGTATAACTAGGTTAGAGTGTTATAGGTTAGAAATAAAGGCATAGATTTGGAGATAAGTGTAGGGGAGACCTTCTTTTGTCTTCATGTTTGTTTGTAGGGTTGCTCACTCATCTCATGCTTTGGAGCTTATGGAGGAGGCCCTTGTATCCGGTTCACTTCGTTACTTTAGTGATTTTTCATTGACACGTTGTGCTTAAACTTGATTTCACTAATAGTAGTCCTTTCCTTAACTTGGGTTAAGCAAAGTCTATTCATTGTCATAAGTGTAGGGGAAGTTTTTATACTTCCATGCTCTTAAACATTGAGGACAATGTTTAGCTTAAGTGTAGGGGGGTCTTCTATCAAAGTGACCTTACCTAGAACTTGTCATTGTCTTGCATGATAACATGGAAAATTGGATTTTCAACATTTTTCAAATTTTTGATCTACTTTGGCTAACAAAAATATGCATTCATAATTTTTGCATCAATCATTTTTCATTTGCATAACACATTTGCATTGTATATATTTCTTCTTTTATTTTTCATCAAAAATATATAAAAAGGAAAAAAATAAAATAAAACATGGTTTTAACAAGTTTAGACTTCTTTGACATATTAGGCCCGCCATGGATATTTTGACTCAACCCGAGTTTGCTTATTTTAGCACTCTCTAGCTAGTATCCTTAACCATGTAGTCCTTCATTGGTCTATTAGGCTAAGCTTCCACCAATTTCATTCTTTGAAATTTTAAATTTGTGGAGAATGGGAAATGATAGGGTTGAAGCAAGTGTAAAAGGGCTAGATAGACTTCATGGCAATTACTTGTGGCTAAACCCTTCTCTTCTTTACCTCTATTTTCTTCGCTTGTATATAATTGTTAATAAATAATCAAGTACGGTTTTAATTGGTTTGTAATCTCTTATGCATTTTTGGCTAATCATTTATGGTTAATATGAGTACGTCTTAAGATTCTAAGTTAGCACGTTTTATGTGTACTAGACTTGTGTCATGCTCCATATTTAGCGGGTGTTTTTCCTTTTCTTCTTTGCAAATTTCTTGGTGAGGAATAAAGAAAAATAAGAGCGGCTTATGAAAAAAAATGAGTGGCTAGAAAAAAAAAAAGAAAAAAAAAGAAAAAAAATAATAATGCAAGACTCCCAAGAGGGGCAGTGTGGTGTTAATTATAGTGACTATTGAGTTCCAATATTACCTTGACGGGTTGCGGGGATTCAATAGATTGCTCCAATCCAATATTACCTTGACGGGTTGCGGGGTTGAAGATCCAAAATCTCAAAAAGATGCGGATGTAAATTATTGCGTGAGTTTTATTTTTCTTTCCTTAGCGAGTGTGTAGTTACTTATGAAAGCATGGCATGAGGATTTTACACATAAGGCGAATGACTTATTATTCTTAATACGGACTTATATTAATTGTGAGCGGTTTTTCAAGTAATGGATGAGAAGATTACTTAGGATTAAAACCGTCCTTCCTTATTTTTGGATTTTACACTTCTTATATTTCACGCTTGAATAATGACAAATTTGCCCTCAAGCAATTTGCTCAATTAATAACCGGTTCCATATTTAATTGTCATGAATAAGTTGATGCACTTTTTACTTGTGAATGCAATGATTCCATTTACTAGCTTGGTATGGGGAAAGTGAAACTTGAGGGTGATAAGTGTCCATGGTACCCAAGCCCTAATCCAAGTCATTGAATTCTTTATGAGTTATTTCCATCAAAACCATTTCAAGAAAAATCAAAAAGATATAGATAGAATTGTATTTTAATCCATTGCATTGTTAAAAGTCAAAATCATGCATCATCTAGTTTAGAGTAGTGTAGATGCATCTCATATGGCCAAGGTGGATTAATTATGAGGGAAATGTAAATTTTTAAGCCTTGAAAGATAATATTGCATGAGGACATGGCAATGCTCAAGTGTAGGGGAATTTGATATGAGCTTAAACTCATATCCTTTTATCAACAAATAACCCTAAAACACGAAGCAAAATACCCTTTTATATTGTAAAAAGCAGTGTTATGTGGTATGTTTGTGTTTGTGTGATCTTATGTAGGTAAAAGGATACAATTTCAAGCAAACAAGGAAAAACCAAGCTCAAAAGGATGAAAAAGACAAGGAAGGATCACAAGTGACAAGTTTTCAAAGCTCAAGGACCTATCTTGACAAGTCTTGAAAGTTGAGGGACTTAAAGTGCAAATACTGCAAAGTCAAGATCCAAGTCAAACCTGGTCAAACTACAAAGTCAATCAAGTCAAAGGGTCATTTTGTTGAAGAATCAAAGTTGAAGGGCCAAAATTGTCAAAGGAATGAAGTTTCTAGCCTTAAAGAGAAATCTGCCAAGTTAAGGGGCTTATTCTGCCAAGTTTGGAAAGTTAATAAAGATCAATCCATGTCAAAAGGAAGAGAACCAATGAGAAGCAGGGATTCACTTCACACGGATTGAGTATTAATTACCCACTTCCGCCGCCTTCATTTAATACAGGATCTGTACAGTGTGATCCGTGTGACATTTTCTCCACCAATAAGAAGATGCCACGTGTCCTTCTCCTTCACAAGAAATATTTCCAGATCGCGTTTTTGATAGAATGCATTTCAGAAGAAAATCAAAACACCAATCTTGCTCGTCTTGAAGAGAGGAATCCAATGGTGCAACTTAATTAGCATATTATCCAATGGATCAAAAACACCCAAATGAGTTCATCACCTTCAAAGTGGGTTTGCAGAATTCCTCCACGTGTCAAGCTGTGATTGGCCCGAACACGTCACATCTCCAACAAACTCTCAAGTCTAGCCTATAAATACTTAGATTGTTCTTCATTTTCAGGAGTAGTTAATTTTTGCAAAACACCTAGTTCCTTAAATTTCCTTTTCACTTTTCCCTCATTCTACCTAACCTCTCAAGAGTTTGACACACTCTTGAGTTGGTTAATTAGTTTGTTAGCTTGTAACTACCATTTGTAACTGAATTCTTCAATAAAATTTCAAATTCAAGTTTTCCCGCCAAATACTGTTCTTACCATTCCTGCTACTTTCTTGCTGTTATTGGATTCAATTGTTGCTGTTGATGTTTGTTATGATCAACCATTGATCATAACTGAAATTTGTGAAGAATTGTTGCTGCTTGATCAAGTTTTCATTATTGCCATTGTTCATTGAAGAATTTTGATGAATTTGAAGATTGTAGATGATTTTTGTAGCTGTTGATTGTTGATATTAGTGGATATTAGTGATAGGTGGTGGAATCACTAGTACAAGAGAGCTCAGCGCTCCTCTTCTACTCAAAGGCTAACTACAATTGGTGCATTCGCTTCTGTTTTTATAATTCCTCTCAATTGTACTTGCCATGTTCAATTCTTAGTGTAAAACTGATTTGAGTGCATGATAATAGTTGATTAGTTGCTTGTGATTGATTGTAGAACTGGTGTAGCCTTAGTGTAATCTGTTTTAGCATTCATAGCTTGATAATTGATCTTATTGCAGTTTTTATAGGCTTAGCCATTCATTTTGAGTTCTTGTGGTGTTTAGCTCTAGTTGTTTGCTTATAAAAATTGCATTCTACTTGCTCATTTGAGATTACTATAGCCTTTTGCTCAGTGTTCACTTGTGTTTAATAAACTTTCATAAAAACTCTACAAAAGATCAGATAGGGTGTTTGGCAATCAGTTTTATAGATGATCATTGTGATTCTCTTGTTGATTCAGTTGTTATTAGTTGGATTTCTAGCTTGTTGTTGTTGAATGTGATCTAGTGTAGCACATTTTGACTGTTATTTTCCACTCTTAAGTCCTCTAGTTCACTTTTGAGTTTTCAAACTTTTGGCATCAGTTTTCTTAACTAGCTCATTTAGAACTTGCTACTTTCAAATCATTAGTACACCTTTATTAGTTAACCATTTCACCTCAAACCTTTTTCTATATCTCAAACAACATTTAAAGTTTCAGTGTTCATAAGGATTTTCTACAGTATTCATAGATAAGCTAGGAATCAGCTTTTTATTTCAGCACAAGCAAGTGCATTTTTCTGTGAAGTTTTGAAGTTTTTGGAACCACTGTTTTGCCAGTTCTCGTTATCCACTTCATAAAAGTCCTTATTTTCTTTCACAAATCAGTTTAGAAAGGGTTGAATATCAAGTTTTGAGATTTTGAGCTTTTTCATAAATTTGGTCAACGTTTGGTCAACATAAGCTCAACTGAGCTTATTTTCGGATTTCTAGCTTATTAGTGGATGAAATTTGTTCTAGTTTGATTTCCCCTGCTTTAAATCAAGTGCTTATTCATTTTCTTTACAAAAATTAAGTTGTGGATGTTTGGATTTTTCTGTAGCTTATTTTGAGCTTATTAATAAGCACTCTTTTGCTTATCTTTGACTTTTAGACAAATTCCTTGAATACACGTTTCTTAATTTGAATTAGAAGTTGTTTGCAAGTTGTCTCATTAATTTTGGTTCAGAAATAAGCCAGTTCCAGCTTATTCAAGTGATAAGCCCGTTTTTGGTTTAAACATTTTCAAAAATTGCTTTTAGGTCCTCCAAGGTTTAAACAGTTTTAATCTTTAGCTAACTTCCCTAATTTTCTGGAATTTGCATAAGTAGGTCCTTCTGTTTTGGAAAGTTGTTAATTGCAGTTTGTTAATTTTGTTAGTTAGTTACAATTTAGTTAGTTAGTTGTTACTTTTACAAGTTTAGTCCCTCTAGTTAACTTTCTTGCATTTTTAGTCCTTTAAGTTGTTAGGATTTATATTTCAAGCATTTAATTTTCCTAGAATTTACATTTTTAGTCCTTGTAGTTTTATATTTGGTACTTTTAATTGTGTTTGAATAAAAACTTGGTAATTGCAATTTGTTTTACATATACGTAGGTTAATATTTTTTCATTTTTAAATAGCTTTGTTTGAATTAGCAATAGAATATCAAAAAAACCGTAACCAACCAAGAACAATTAAAAACACTAGATTGTTAGGCCTTTCAATTTGTCAAGAATCGAGAGAACGAACTTCACTATAAAACACGTATTAAATGTACCAAAGCCCTAATCCAAGTCATTGATTTCTTTATGAGTTATTTCCATCAAAACCATTTTATAAAAATCAAAAATATATTAATAGAATTGTTTTCTTTGCATTTCATTGTATATAATCAAAATCATGCATCATATAGTGTAGAGTAGTGTAGATGCATTCCATAATGGCCAAGGTGGGTTAATTATGAGAAAAGTGTAACTTGGTGCTTTAAAATGCTGCATTGCATGAGGACATGGCAATGGTCAAGTGGAGGGGAGTTGATAAGTGTGAAAACACTCATCAATTATGATCCTAAAACCATTAAAAACACAGTCAAATACATCATATTTAACTGTTAATTATCAGAATTACGCGTGTATTTGGTGTTTGTGTATTTTCAGGTATATAGGTACATTTGAGACAAAACACGAGCTTTCAAGGATTTATTTGAAGAAAAGACGAAGAAAAGGACGATAAAGCTATTCAAGGACCAATCATGCCAAACTTCCAAAGATAAAGGGCTTAAAGTGCAATTTCTACAAAGATAAAGGATAAAAGAAATTTGCTTAGAAGTGTTTAACCTACATTTGAAAAGATATTAAAAGAAAAAGGACCAAATAGAAAATGGTGAAAAAGTTTACTTAACTTGGTCTGTTGACCAAAGACCGGTCAAAACTCACAAACAAATAAACACACGTCTTCTCCATCTTCAAGAGAGAGACGGTTTATATCTTTTTCACCTCTTAAACCTGCAAACGCGAATCAATGACTATCAAGAAGGAATCAAGCAAAGTCTTCAACAGCAAAAATCATCCTCTCATTCTCCTCTACGAGCTGATATAAGTTAATTAGACTCAAAGTCAAAGACGAAGAAAGCCCCAAATTCAAGATTGAAGATGAAGAGTGTAAACCTCGTATTTACACGTGTCCATATATGATTGGAGGATACACGTCATCGCATCACCCTCTCGCGGCTATAAAAAGACATGAAGACCCTCATTAGAAATCGGTTAGCTTAGGTGTTTTTACACATAGTTAGTTAGATTAGAATAGTTAGTTAGTTTAACTTGTTAGTTTTTCTTTCGATTCTGTTTCTTTTCAGTTTAGACAGTTGTAACCGAATGATTTTCCACCATTAATGGAAGTTTAAGTTTCAGTTTCTCAATCCTTTTCTTTCTCTACCTTTACTGATTCAATCTTACTGATTCGTTGAAAGTCTTTGTTTACTTGCTTGGTTTAACGAGTTACCAATTCTGTTTTTTCAGTTTAATCTTTTGTAACCAATGATGATCTTTTCACCATTAATGAATCCACTTTAAATCTTCAAGCTTTCTTAATACTCTTAAGATTTCTGTTTTTCTTTAACTGTTACGATTCATGAGAAGCTTTTATTCAATTTCTATTTGAGTGTTATTATCTAGTGTTTTGGAAAGAGTTGATTGATAAAGTGAGTTTAGTTGATTAAAGTTTGATGATATTGGTCACAGTTTGATGTCAAAATTGGTTAAAATAGTTGCTGTTTAAATTTCAGTTAGTTTGTTATGATAAGTTCAGCCATTGATGAGTTTTCATTTTTTTTCAAAATTGTTTTAATTGATTAGTTTTGATTCAGGTTACTGGTACTGTTTTACTTGATAAGGGTTCGATATAAATGATGTTAATCAGTTAGGTTGTAGGTTCAGATTCGGTTAAATTTCATTGATTCAGTCATGAGTTTTAAAGTGTCGTTTGAGTAGCTTATGTTTTGTTCATACAGATTTGATAAGAATTTAGTACTGTTTCTTTTCAAAAGCTCAATAGAGATAATGATTAGTCTACTGTTACAGTTCAGTGAAGAACTTGTCCAGTTTTCCTCGTTTGTTATCAGTTTTTGCAGGTTCGAATTGGAAGGTCTTGTTTGGTTCTTGTTTGCTTGTTCTTGATTGTTTTGCAGGACTAATTTGGCAGATTATCAAATCGAAAGTTAGAAATTGGTGGTGTTTTGTTTTAAACCGGCTCAGCGCCGCGTTTTTCGTCTCAGCGGACTAAACTTCGGATGGATTGGTTAAGCACATTAAGTTTCTGCCAGTTATAGTGTAATCTGCTTTAGATAGATTTCTTGTTGAGTTTTGATTGATAGTTTTAGTTGCGCAGTAGTATAATATTAGATGTTATTTTGTTCAGATTGTAGGATTAGTGTACCATAACCAGTGTTTGGCTGTAGGAATTGATAGCTTACATTGATTCATATCGCTCGTTCTACTGAATGTTTTAGTCATAAGAATTCATAGTAGTAGTTTTGTTCAGATTGTTGCGTAGTAGGATGAGTTACGGATAGATGTGCTTGGATAAGATTGGTCTTGCATAAGTAGTAAGATTTCAGCTTATTAAAAAGCTTTATTCAAGTTTTTCATATAAAAGGAAGCAGTTAAATCTATTCTGATAATCTGAATTGTAAGTTTGATAAATGTACACATTAGGCCCTTAACTTTGTATATAAGCGTTACGTCCACAGTCCTTTCTGTTAGGTAGTTTATGTCCTTCCAGTTAGATTTGTTAGAAAATTAGTGGGTTAGTCAGTCAGTTAGGAAGCTGGGCTAATGTGTACATTTGGGCCTGTATGTTTCTTAAAAAATCGATTTGGGGCTGTTCAGATTTGTTATTAGATTGGGCTTGTTCACTTCAGTTTCTTTTATAGTTTAATAAAATTGGTTGATTAAAATTGGTTTGTAGAATTTATAAACTTGCATTTTTTTTAGTTTCATAGAAATAGATTTATATTTTATATTTTGTATTTTTGCAATTTAAATTTGTAGTGTAAATTTGTATTTTTCATTTTATATTTTGTGCAAATAAATGTTGATTTTTGATAAATGTTTTTAGTGTAGTACGTATATAAAGTAGTATAGCTATTATTTTACACTTTTAGGAGTTTTACTTGTCAAAATTGTCAAAGTAGCTTAGAATTCCAAACAAGTCTTTTTCACCAAAAACAATTAAGTCGAGCTAAAAAACGTTATATCAATTCGAATCGAGCTGAGAAGACAACTACACTAAAAACGAATTATTAGTTGTATGGTATTGATAATTGAGTTAATGGTTTAGACTGTGTTTTTGTTTACGTTTTAAGTGTTATGCTTAGCTTGATAAATAGTTGATACATAGTTTAGATGATTGATGTATCGGATCAGTTCATGTTAATGTGCTTAAATTTGCCTTGTCCCTATTCTGAGATGAGTTAGCTGTCTATATTGGTGGTTCTGAGATGAGTTACTTTAGTTTTCGTACTTATAGATTCACTTGTTTTTTTTATCTGTTTATGATTAAAGAGTCACCTATAATTTATGTAATATTGACTTGTTCGTTGCTATTCTTTTTACATGTCTGTGGAATTGTGAATCTGCCAGTTGCCATTGATAGCTTGCTTGATTTATTTTGACAGATTTTCTTTGACTGATTAATCTATATCTTGCTTGAGTTGCTAATTGTACCTTGGTTTGCTTGGGTTTAGGAGTATTTTATTCATAATTGTGTTTAGTGATTTGGGTTTGTATAATCTGTTTTGCTGATAATTATGTTAGTTTCCTTAAATTGCTATGTTAGATTTATTTGCTTTAATTTTGATTGCTGAAATTTTGATATGGTTAGATTCTACATCTGATTGTTGTTGATATTTTGAGACCTGCACCTTGATTTGATCTATCTGTTATTTGTTTTAGATTTGTTAGAGTATTTTGTTGATCCAAAACTTAGATCGATTTAGCTTGTGTAAACGAGATTAGATCAAGTTATACACGTAGAGAAACTTTGTTGTGTATAAAACAATTCAAGTATTATGCGGAATTAATACTTAAACAAGAACACATAAACAGTTGTAAAACAAACTTTCACTTGATTGATAATAACGAACTTGCTTACAATGAAAGTGTTTAACGAATGAAAAACTTACTTTGAAACATAACCTAAAGGTCTTCTTTTATAGACATAAGAAGCCTTGTACAAGAGTCTACGTATCAACTATTCTAGGTAAAGATAATTATAGAAAATACAATGGTGATCCTATCTTTACTAGAAACAAACTAGAAACAAAATACGCGTAGACCATATCTTTCTATCAGTGCTTGTCTTCAACCTATCAACGCTTGACTTCTTCCTGTCAACGGTTGATCTGTCAGCGCTTGTTTTCTTCTTATCAACGTTTGTTTTCTTCTTGTCAGCGTTCCTACGTTTTATTCCCAACAATCCTCCCCTAAACTTGATATCTACTCTAGTAATCAAGTTTCTGAATAAAAATTAAGAAATAGGAGGAATCTTACAAATCTTATCATATTGGTAATAAACATGCCTTATCAAATCTTTGGCCACGTCACTTGAATAGTCAATCTCCAGCTGTGTTATCTTCATCTTGTCCAAAACTTCTTTGGACATGGGATACTGAGCATCTACAAGAAGATACTCAGCAAACTTTGAAGAGCTCAAATAATACACACCAGCAGCTGAATACAAACGCCATTGAAGACCACTGATATCATCCTCAAGATCCTTCCAAACAGGATCTTCTTCTTCTGGTGCACACATTCTCTTGAATGTTAACCAAAGTGTTATTCCATTGACTGAAGTAGGAGCTTCAGTCTCATACTTGGCTATCAATAACCTCCAAAGGTCTGCCAAGTCTTCTCTATCCATACATGCAAAGAGAGACATAAGGGTAGTAAATGTGTGTACCTTTTTCCCATACCCGCCAATCTTCCAAAACCCACTTGCATCTTCTTCATAGCTTATGATAGGGTTTTTGGCATCAAGAGGTAACACTTGTACCATATCTGAAGCTTCTATGGGTGAGAGCTTGATGCTCCTTCTAAGAACAGCTTCACTGGGAACCACTTTATTTAGATCTTTAGGAAACTCGAGTGGAACTCCCTTCTTCAAAGGCCTTGGAACAATCATTTCCTTCTGAATCTCCATCTCTTCTGCAAGTTCTTCTTTCCTTTCATCTAAAAGAAGTCTAAGAGTGTTCATTTCCTGCACTCTTGCCCAAATGGGATAAGCCTTGTACTCCAATTCTTGACAAGATAATCCCTGGAATTTCTTGAAGGTCCATCCAGTTCCATGACATCTGAGTAGCATGTAATAAAGCTCTCTTCTATCCCTCTTCAGCAGTGAGAAAACATTGCTAGCCTTGTGTTTCAGAATCACCTTGCAGTCTCTTTGAACTCTTAAAAGAATCTCTAATCCCCAAATTTGGTCTGAAATTGTCAAATCTGGATTCTCCATTATCCTATTCTCCCAAGCATGGTACATCTGAACTACTTCTGGCATATCAAAGTCTACTTGCAATTTTAACTCTCTAAGCTTCTCTCTTGCCAAGTCATCACAATATTCAAGTCTTTCTGGTTGTTCAATTATCATCACACTTGAATCTGAACTTTATTCATCACTTCCTTCTTGTTCCTCTGAAGTGACAACAAATGGTGATTCACCAACCTTCTTCATCTCTTGTTTCACAAGTTGTTCAGCCAACCTTGAATCAAACTCTACTTGTGTTGCATCTTTTGGAACTTCTACTTCTACCATAAGTCCTTTACCTTTATCTAATGGATCAATGATGGTTAAAGATGATGGTAATACCTGTGAAGATACTTCTTTGATGATAGCTGATGACTGGAATACATCAACAATATCTGCAGGTCTGTCAACGCTCAAATTCCTAGTGTCAGCACCCAAATTACTCTTGTCAGCACTTGGTGTGTCAGCGTTCAAATTTTTCTTGTCAACGCCCAACTTACTTGTCTCAGCGTCTCTAGTGAACTGCTCCATCATAGCTGTAAAAGACAAGTTCAAAATTGTAGGAGTAACCAGAGATGTGTCAAAACCTGGTTGCTTCTTCAATGCAGTGAGGGCTTCAGCAACACCCAAAGATTCTCCATCATGTGAGCCTTTATCACTCACATTAATCTGCTCATCCTCCCCTTTGGAAGATTCCTCCATCCCATGCCTAGTGCTAGCATTCTCCAAAATGACAATCCGCTCCCTCAATTGCTTGAGTTCAAGGCCTTGTGTACTGACTGTTTGTACCAAGTCTGCATTTTTCTTTTACAAGCTAAGGCAAACAGCCGTCAATTCCATCAGTGTGTATGGTTCTAGTCTGCCCTCCTCTAGAATGGGTATTTGACCTCCCAAAGTAGAGTCATGGGGCATGGATGAGGTCTTAAAGATGTTAGGACTGTCTTGGCCTGCATCTAAGCCAGTACCAATAGTCCCAGTCTCATCCATAGCACCAACCACACTTGTGGTGGTGGTTCTCTCTGCTACATGGCTAGGACCACTAGAGGAGAACACTCCAATAGTCCTTGGGTGTTTAATCAACCTATATTCAGGTGGGGTATAAGATGATGTGGATTGGGTGGTAGTTTGAAGGTTAAGGGGTGTTTGAGTCTGTGAAGGAAAGGTGTAAACGTCTGGATTACTTGTGTCAACGCCAACATTTAAGGTGTCAGCGTTGAAGGGTTCTTGGTAAATTTCCATGTGTTGAGGTGAAGGCAAAGGTTCTGGTATTGGGTTAAGTTGTGGTTGTGGGTCTGGTTGGGGTTGTGCTGCTGCAATAACAGCAAGCATAGCTTGGGTGAGGGGTAATTCACGGTGAGGGGGTGAGTTCATCTTGGTAAAAATGGCTTTCTTTTGCACAGGGATCTCATAAAAATCATCATGATCCCTTGTGAAATAATTTTGCACATCAAAAACCATTTGCAAAAATCTGGGATAAGCCAAAGTCATCTTATTCCCTTTGTTTTTACACATGCCATCAAAAATCAGTTTTGAAAAATTAAACTTTTGCCCATTTGGAATGCACACAATTGCACTAGAAATTGATCTATTAATTTCATTGTGTGCAGTACACTTGGGACTCAAACATTGTAGGATGACATGTATGAGGTACTTCCAGGCTGGGGGAAACTCTTGTTTATGATATTTGTTTAAAGTGCCCTCATCAGGGAAAGGATACCCCAAAGCCCGAAGTCCTTGTTCTATTTCATTAATGGGGAGGGTGGTTATACCATCTGCATCATCAAGATGCAAAGCCTGGCGAACCAAGGCTTTAGTAACCACCCATGTACGCCCATAAACAATAGCTGGTAATGTAGTCACATTATTAATTGTTGAGGAACTAACAGTGTTCCAAAACTGTTTAATATAAGTGACATGGATGAGAGGAGCATGAGAAAGTGCATACCTAATTGGAGATGCATTCAGATATGCCACCATCTGGGTGTATTGTGGAAACAGAGTATCATCACCGTCCAAATAAGCAATAATGTTGTGCTGACTCCTGAATCCCAATACCAAGTCACTTGGTTTAAACTTTGGTGCCATTGTTGAAGAAAGTTGTTTGTGAATATTTAGAAAGATGAATTATAGGAGAAATTTGTTAGACAAGAATATGAGGTACCCTGTTTAAAAATAGGAGCCAAATATATAGGAGAGATAGGCACATGTGATTGGTCAAAAATTAGGCAACTATTTTCAAAATATAATGATGAAGATATTGAAAAGAAAATAAGTTATCTTGTGCATTAATGAAAAGTTATCTGCTCCCAAAATTACGGCCCCAAAATTCGTCAAAAATAACAACTGGGTAGCTCCCAATGAGTGTCAACGGTCAAAAATAACCCATCAACGCCCAACGGCTATATTCTTGTCAACGTTTGCCAAAGCCATGTCAGCGTCTAAATTGGTCATAACAACGCTTGGAAAAATATTTGTCAGCGTCCAAAAATAAAAGTAGTAAAAATAAAAAGAACCTTAACAAAGTAATTTATCCTAGTGAAGATAACCTATAAATTGATAATTATTATAGGGCGGCAAGCACTGTCCAGTTATGCACACTTGCTTATGCAAGATAGACATAACAGTCCTCTAGTGTCCCTTGCTAACCAAAATTCTTAACAACTAAGTTATCTCATAAAATTCCTTGTAACTCCCAGGTAAAACCCATTATAAATCATTCCCAAGTCTCCCAACAGACCATAACCAGTTCTAGGCCAAAAATGTCTTGGCAGCATGCATAGTATATCAACTTTGCATGCTACAGTGCCTCATGATTTAGTAAACTAACTCATACTCACCTGTGGACACAATCTAGAATTATGATAAGAGTATTATAAGAATACCCAAAAGTCCTAAAGGTTCCTAAAACCTCCCCTTAAACTGTGACACATATGTTGCCCAATAATATGCATGAATATAAAAATTTATGTCAAGATAGGAATATAAATACTCCAACCATCATCCATAAATTGAAACATGATCCAATTGATTCTCCAAGGATCCATAAGCAACTCTGTATCCAATGGTACAATGCTAACAACGCCTGTACACTTAGATCAAAAACCAAAAAACTAACATTGTTGCTGACAATGTCACGATAACACTTATCAGCGTTAAGATAACCTTTGTCAGCGTTAGACAAATATAGTGGAAAATCTTACTTTTCAAAAAGACCAATAATAATGCATATCCTGTACATACTTTTACAAAAAGACCCCAAAAGACATATTAAGTGAGATTGATCATTCCAATACTTGTTACCAAGTATTGGAACCTTCCAGTATCAAAAGGTTTAGTTAATAAATCAGACACATTTTCTTCTGTGTCAACCCTATCTGGTTGAATTAAACCCTTTTCAAAACAATCTCTTATAAAATGATGTCTAATTTCTATGTGTTTTGTTTTAGAATGATGTACAGGATTTTTAATAATGCATAAAGTACTGTTATTGTCTACAAAAATCTTGGTATGCATGAAATTATACCCATAATCCAACAGCTGGTTCTGAATCCATAAGACTTGTCCACAACAAGCAGCTGCTACAACATACTCTACTTCAGTTGTATAATTGGCCACCACTGTTAGTTTCTTGCATTGCCAAGATATCAACCTACACCCAAGAAACTGACATCCACCAGTTGTGGATTTTCTATCAAATTTATCACCACCATAGTCACTGTCTGAATATGCAATAAGCTCCAATGGTGAATCTTTTGGATACCATAAGCCAAGATCTGGATAGCATATGAGGTACCTAAAGATTCTCTTGACAGCATGAAGGTGGCATTCTTTGGGAGTCACTTGATGGCGTGCACATGCACACACAGCAAACATGATGTCAGGTCTTGAGGCTGTGAGATACATCAATGAACCAATCATTGATCTATAGTGCCTGACATCCACATCTTTTCCATCTCCAACTTTTCCCCAAGGGTGTTCTCTATCCATAGGAGTACTAGCCCGCTTTTCATGAGGAGAAAAGCCAAACTTCTTCAAGATTTCTGCCACATATTTATCCTAAGAGATGAAGATACCATCTTCTTTCTGCTGAACTTATAACCCTAGAATGAAGTTCATCTCCCCCATTGAAATCATCTTGAATTTTTCTGTCATAAGCTTGGAAAAGTCTTCACTCATCTTTGGATTGGTAGAGCCAAAGATGATATCATCCACCTAAACCTGAAAGAGTAAGACATCCTTACCAGTCTTCTTTGTAAATAAGGTCTGGTCTATGGTGCCCCTTTTGAATCCATTTTCCACCAAATAGGTGGACAATGTGTCATACCATGCTCTTGGGGCTTGATGAAGTCCATACATAGCTTTCTTGACTCTATACACCTTGTCTGGATGCTCTAGATCTTCAAAACCAGGAGGCTGCATAACATACACCTCCTCAACAATTGTGCCATATAGGAAAAGCACTCTTCACATCCATTTGATAGACAGTGAAGCCCATGTAGGAAGCATAGGCTAGAAATATCCTTATAGCCTCAATCCTTGCAACTGGTGCAAAGACCTCCTCATAGTCTATCCCTTCCTCTTGTGTATATCCCTGAGCCACTAAACGTGCCTTGTTTCTGACCACAATGCCTCTTTCATCTTTCTTGTTTCTAAGAACCCATCTTGTCCCAATAGGCCTGACATATTTGGGACAATCAACCAGCTCCCAAACATCCTGAATAGCAAATTGGTGAAGCTCATCCTACATTGCTTCCACCCAACTTGGTTCTTTGAGAGCATAAAAAATCTTCTTGGGTTCCTGTTGTGACAGAAAACAGGCAAACAAACATGCTTGAACAAGAGGGGTATCAACCTTCTTGTGTATATTGGCAATAAATCCTCCAAGACTCTGATGAGATCTTCTAATCTGAACAGGAGACATGACATCCCCAATAATTTGAGAAGAGGGGTGATTCTTCATAGTAAAAGTGAGAACTCCTCCCACAAAAAGTCTGTTGTCTTCAATCTTGATAACTAGATTTTACTCAGGTTAAAAAGATTAAAGTTCGTTGTTCTGGTCTAATCGAATTGATCTAGGTTCTCTATGTGACTCTATTGTTCTTTGGTGAAACAAAAATGTGTCGTTGTAGTATTTAAAATAAAAGTGCAAAACTTTAAAGTAAAAGTACAATTAAAGTAAATCTAAAACTAACTTAAAGTAAGTGCAAGAATTTAAAACGTGACTGGTATTAAAAGGCACTAAAAGAAAATAACGCAAACTTAAAACTATCTAAGGCAATCTTAAATCGCAACTAAAACTTAAACTAAGGCAAGGCTAAAATAAAGCTAAGGCAAATAAACTTAAAGTGTAGCTAAATAAAAGGCGGGAAAAATAAAGCTTGAAAATTAAAAATTAAAAACAGATACTAAAAGAACCTGAAAGAAATCCTTGATTCGGAAGTTTCTGATTATCCCTTGATTCGGAAGTTCTTGAGTTCCGAATGAACTCTCCTTGACTCGAAACTTCTTGATCCGGAACCTTGGTTCGGAACTCTTCCGAATGAACAAGAATATGTTGATCCGGAACTTCTTGACCCGGAACCTTGGTTCGGAAGTTTTGGTTCGTTCGGAGGTTTCTTGACTCGGAAGATTCGTTCGGAACTTTTAATGTTCCGAATGAGTTTGCTGATCCGGAACTTGTCCTTGGTCCGGAAGTTTTCGTCCGGAAGTTTCGTCCGGAAGTTTTCGTCCGGAACTTTTCCGGATGAAACTTGATTCGGAAGACGAAACTTGACTCGGAACTTTGGCTCGTTCGGAAGATTTGGAGTTCCGAATGAACAACTCTTGACTCGGAAGTTCTTGATCCGGAACACTTCCGGATGAAGCTTGATTCGGAACTTTTGAATGTTCCGAATGAACACCCTCTAGTTCAGAACTTTTGCTTGTTCGGAAGTTTTCCTGGGAATCACAACAACAAAAACAAACACCCCCGAAGAACAAGGGATTACAGTAACAACGAATCTACCACAAATTAATCAAAATCAAACAAAATTTAACCAAACTAATAACAAAACAACAAATAATCATAAACAAACAATCTATATAAATAAAACTAACAAATCTAACCACAATAATCAAAAACCCACTTGATCAAAATAAGAACATGAACATGAACACAAACATAAACATGAAAATCAAAGATTAAGAAAGTTAGATAGGAGATTAACAAGATAAAATAAAGATTAACAAAAATTAAATGAAAACTTACTTGAAATTAAAGGAATTTAAGGTGCAAGACAAGGAATTTAAATTTGACAAGTATTTAAATTACATGAATTAAAAGGTGGAAGAACTAATTGTCACTATTAGCCAACAAAGAAAATAATTAACTAGCCTAAACTATATATAGGGGAGGATTAGGAAGCTTCCTCCCCTTCTTCCTTTTCTCTTAATTGCAAGATTAAGTCCTTCCTTCTTTAATCTTCTTTTAATTGCATGCTTAGTCCTTTTCTTCTTATCTTCTTTAATCTTGGACTTTTAATGACTTTTGGCTCGGGATTTCTTTGAACTCGTCTTTTAATTCTTTAGTAAAATAGACTTGAGTTCTTCGGCTTAAGTAAACTTCCGTCTTTTGACTTTTTCTTCGATAAATCTTCAGAATTGGTCTTGGACTTCTGTTCTTTATGCACTCTTGAATTCTTGACTTCGTCTTTCATCTTTTTCTTCAATAAAAGCCCGTGAATGCCCGTGTTTTCTCCACTTTTCACCTTTTCGTCCTAAATCACAACAAAAACACAAACCGCGCATAATTCCGACATAAAAGACATAAAATACACGTTTTGGATCGATTATTATTGTAATTAAGTGGTAAAGAGGATGGGTGTTTACACACCTATCAAATCCCCTACACTTGACCATTGCAATGTCCTCATGCAATGCATTAGTTACAAAGCAAGTTTACCTTTTTCATCATAATTAATCCACGTTGGCCTTTATTAAAGAGATAGAAAATTAAAAACATACAAAGTAAAGAAATCAAAAACATACCTTGGGTTTTGGAAATGTCATGAATAATCATCATCCTCAAGTTTTCACTTTCTCTAAACCAAGCTTAAAAACGAGATCATTGTTATTATAACTTAGTAAACTAACACGAATTCATGTGGGCCAGTTACTCACTTAGACTCCCTTATTCCTAGGTGTATCTCTTATATTTTATTGTTGTCTTGAATGATCACGAGGATGCATTGTTGACTTATTTCGATAGTTTATTAAGCCGAAAATAAAGTGAACGATTTAATCAATAGTTAGCTAAAGGACAAAATCTTTTAAAACTGCTTCTCGGGACCTCATAAAGTTCATATCTTGGCATAACTCGCTTCGCGATTTGAGACCTTTCTCGGACCGCTATCTGGCAGCGACTTCATACTTCAAACCTTGAGAGACGTTCATGAAATAATGGCCTTCTCTTCATAATAGGAATTTCTTCACTTGAAGTTTTGAGAGATTCATACTTGGACCACGACTTCTTCATTTTTCTCCAATCTTTATTTTGGACTTTGATATACAACGATCCGCCTCCTTTTATGACTTGGATCTATTTATCCTCATACCTTGTTAGGGTCTTTTCGGATACACTTCTCCATGACTTTTGGGAGTTTTTGCTTTTCGTCGTGTGTCTCGATCCTTCATATTGATTTTCGATAAATGATTCTTCACATCACTTTGGATCTTTAGCAACAAAATATAGCCCTCATGCCTTGTTAGGGACTTTTTGGACTCGCCAATCTTCGCATCCTGCTTCAATAAGTTATGCCTTGGCTATGAACTCTAATCCATACCGAGCAACTTTTAAACGATCTTGGGCTAGAAGCAAAGTAACTTTTCAAATCGTACAACCTTATTTATTTCAGATAAATTTATTAGCAAGCGATGGGAGAATAGGCTTATAATTAACTCACATAAATTCCCGAAAGAATACCAAACTTATAATTGGCTCTATCATCTCTCGTTCTCCACAGTTTAAAATCTCAAGGAATGAGACTCGTAGATACTTAGCCTATTAAATCAAAGTTTTGGGTTTTCGAGTCGCCTATAGGATCTTGCAAATTCTTAGACGTTTTCAAGTTTAGAAATCGCATTTTAAAGTTCCCTTGATAAACGACTCTCTAGGATCAATTATAGGAACTTGCGAAAAGTTCTTGTTCTTAACCCGTGAGAGTTAAGACTTTCGCGTTTTATAGCTCCCTATATAAAGGCCTAGCAAAACTTGACTTAAACACGTTAAGGATACTAGCTAGAGTGACTTAGATAAGTAAACTCGGGTTGAGTCAAAAGATTCACAACGTTTGAAAATTAAAACCACTTTATTAAACATTTATTCTAAACAAAGAAAGAAAATAACTATACAAAGGGCAAAACTAATAGGCCAAAATAGATCAAAAATTTTGAAAAATGTCGAAAAATTGATTTTCCGGTTAAAATGAGGACAAATACAAGGAAAAGGCCACTTAACTTCGATAGAAGTCCCCCCTACACTTAAGATAAACATTGTCCTCAATGTTTAAGCATGTGGGAGTAAACTCCCCTACACTTAGGACATTGTGCACGTTGTTTAAATCTTGCTAAGGAAAGGACAACTAAAGAGATTCCTATTTAAATATTGAGAAAATATAAAATAGTGAATCGAAAAGGGTTTAGGATAGAACCGGGAAGAAGTGAACACGGAATCACAGGTCGTCAAGAATCATAAAGAGTGGATCTTTGAAGCTCGAATCCCTGATTAGAAGAAGAGGGGAGATGAAAGCAAACCAACGGGTCTCCCCCTACACTTATGATAAAGAAAGCTAAAAGATAGATGCATGGGTTGCCTCCCAAGAAGCGCTTGATTTTTGTTAATCGAGTCATTAGCCTTACTCGACCTTGATCATTAACGGAAGAAGCATGAAACATATCCACCAGGATCAAAGACATAGTTTTCGTCCATCAAATAGCACAAGCTTAAGGCGAACAAGGCAAGCCAAAGAAATGTAGGCAAGGTTCCCTTAAGCAACGATGGAGCACGGTGGAAGCAAGTATGGTGAGGTGCAAGCATGTCTTCATAATTTCCAAAGATTTTTCCTTTTATTTCATCAGGTGGATACTGAGATGGCTGAAAGATTGTAATACCGGGGTCGAACACCTTTTCCTTTAAGGGAAAATAGCACTCAGGCTCAGCAGAGTGGGAAGAAGATCCACGAAGAAGCATAACCTCGTCCGCAGAAGGGGGACAGAGAGGTGTTAACTCATACGTGCTACGGATTTCGGTGTCGACCGGTTTCTTCTCCTTAGAAAGAATG
Organism: Glebionis coronaria; assembly: GCA_025667525.1. NCBI lineage: Eukaryota > Viridiplantae > Streptophyta > Magnoliopsida > Asterales > Asteraceae > Glebionis > Glebionis coronaria. The sequence goes on along the minus strand of JANFOE010000826.1, from coordinate 236,357 downwards.
TGCTTCAAATCCAAAGTAGGATCAAGACGATAATCTTCAAAGTCATAAGGAGGAGCATCACTCTCATGAGGGAAGTAAGTGTTGAGAAATTCAGAGAAGTCTTCCTCAAATGAGTAATCGTCCAAAGTAGGATCGAGTGATGGCGGAGGATCTTCATCATGTGAAGAATCAATCGAAAGAGTATCGGCCTCATCAAAATCATCATATGTGGGCAGCTCGGGATACTCAGAAGTAAGGTCATCATAATCATCCGAATCTGAGCTAGAATCATCATCATAAGCATCAAAGACCGGTGGAGAATCATAAATGGGAGAAGCGTCCATAGTGGAGCGAGAATCATTCACATCATCTTGAAAAAGTGGATTATCGATGCAAGAGTCGAATAGAGGATTGTCGTAGACGGTAAAGTCATCGAGCACATTAATCATATTCACTGATTCGCGGCCTCCAAAGGATTTGCCTGTAAGCTTCCCCATTTTAAAAACTTGTGAATCATCCCCGACTCGTAAGATTAACTCACCTTCGGCCACATCCATTAAAGCTCGTCCAGTTCTCAAAAATGGCCGACCAAGTATTAAAGGAATACGAGGGTCCATTTCATAATCAACTACGACAAAATCGACCGGGAAAGTAAATGTGCCAACTTTAATAAACACGTCTTCTGCTATACCAACGGGGTAAGCGAGAGTGCGATTTGCAAGTTCGAGAGTCATCTTCGTTGGAGTGAGGTCGGGCAATGATAATGTTTTCCAAACACTCAGTGGCATCAAAATAATACTGGCCCCGAGATCAGCAAGGGCAGTAAATTCTTCAGTTTTGTTGAAAACGCAAGGCAACACAAAACGACCGGGATCTCCAAGTTTTTCGGAAGTTCTTTAAGAATAACTGCATAGCAGTTTTCATTTAAGCGTGTGTTGGCGAGTTCAAGCAACTTCTCTTTCTTGTTAAGCAATTCCTTAAATGCTTTGACAAATTTGGGCATGTGGACAAGTGCTTCAAGAAAGCTAATGTTGAAGTTCATCTAAGAAATCATCTTGATATAGTTTGTCACTTGAGAGTCCTCCTTGGTTAGCAGTTTGGACTTGCCTAAACGAGAAGGATAAGGGATATTTGGTTTGGGTGGTGAAGGTGCAGGTGTAGGTAAAGGTTGAGATGTTGAAGGGTCCTTCCTAGAGACATCGTCATGGCGAGGCGGAGACGGTAATGGTGCACTAATACTAGGTGTAGGAGGAGTAGATGATGGGGGTGGGATAGGTGGATCGACAATGGTAATTCCACTACGCGTAGTAATAGCACTCACATTTGCTCGCGGATTGGTGACGGTGTTTGAAGGTAGAGAACTTGAAGTAGAAGGTTGAGTGGAGGGCAAGAAACTAGCCAACATATTCTTTAATTCATTCGTTTGAGTGTTGAAGGATGATTGAATATTATCACGAAGCTCGGATCTAATCTCATTCCCTTGCTTTGTGATATCTCCTTTCAGATTGATAATTTGGCTCTGCAGATTCTTGATTTGCTCACCTTGGGTTCTCATAATGGCTTCAGCATCCGGGTTAATGGGTGGGGTTTGTTGGGCGGGTGGGTGATAAGGGTTAGAAGCTCTTGGTGGGATTTGGTTGCTCCTATTGTAGTTGTTGGCGGGGTTTTGGTTTTGAGGAGAAAAACCGGGTGAAAGGTAATTGTTGGACCGGTAACTCAGCAGATTTCTATCCCCTTGAGGTCGAGCTTCGTAATTTTCTGGTGAATAATTACCATAAGCTGCATACACATTTTCCGGATTTCCTTGTGTCGAAGGACAATCGGTGTATGAGTGAGGACCGCCGCATGTTTCACAAGGAGCAGCAACAGCTTTAACTTGTTGTTGTTGTTGGTTTGAAGCCAAGAGTTGCATACTTCTGTTCATTTCAATCAGCACACGGGTGAGTTCGGTCAAATCAGGGTTTGCTGAAGTAGAAGAAACAATGACTCTCGGGTTGTTCCTTGATGAAGCAGAGGAATCCCAGTTTTTGTGGTGAGTAGTCATGTTCTCAATTAACTCTCTACACTCCTCGGGTCTCCTTTTCATGAATGTGCCACCGGCGGCTGCATTAATCGTATCACGATCTCGAAAAGTCAAACCGTTGTAGAAAGTATCAATTAAGGTCACAGGTAGCATGTTGTGGTTTGGACATCTATCGATCAAGACATTATATCGCTCCCAAGCATCAAAAAGAGATTCATCAGGGTCTTGCATGAAACCGCTGATTTGATTGCGAAGGCTTGTGACCATGGATGGTGGAAAGTAGCGCGACAAAAAGCGTTGAGTCATGTCATCCCAAGTGTGAATAGAATTCTTCGGGAGACGATCAAACCATTTCTCGGCATGATGTGATAAAGTATGTGGGAAGAGTTGTAGGCGAAGGACATCCATTGTGGCACCAGGCAACTTCATGCTTTGGGTGATTGTAATGAACTTGTCGAGGTGTTTGTTGGCATCATCATCAGGCAATCCACAGAATGGGTTAGTTTTCACTTGCTGAATCATGTGGTGCTTCAACGAAAACTCAGGAGCGTTGATTTGCATCAGCGCAATCGGTCCTCCTCGTCCAAACATGGTAGGTTGACAAAGTTCCTCCATGGTCCGAAGATCGGGCTGTGGAAGAACATTGTTGTTATTATTGAGGTGCGGTGGAATATTGTTGTTGACACCTGACATACTTAAATCTTCTTGAGTCTCGGGCTCTTGATAATTAGAAGATCTAGTACGCATACACCTGAAAATGCAAAAGAAAAAGAAACCAAACACAAAGACAATATATATACACAATAAAGATAAAATCTTTTTGGATTTTTAAAATTTTTAATTTTTATGGTTTTTTGAATTTTTTTTGCAAGAAAATAACGCTCACAAGTGAACGGATCCCAAAAAGCAATTCGTCTTTCACAGAAAACAGTTAATCTTTACGAAAAGAGCCAGCAGCGGCGCCATTTGATTACTAGATTTTACTCAGGTTAAAAAGATTAAAGTTCGTTGTTCTGGTCTAATCGAATTGATCTAGGTTCTCTATGTGACTCTATTGTTCTTTGGTGAAACAAAAATGTGTCGTTGTAGTATTTAAAATAAAAGTGCAAAACTTTAAAGTAAATCTAAAACTAACTTAAAGTAAGTGCAAGAATTTAAAACGTGACTGGTATTAAAAGGCACTAAAAGAAAATAACGCAAACTTAAAACTATCTAAGGCAATCTTAAATCGCAACTAAAACTTAAACTAAGGCAAGGCTAAAATAAAGCTAAGGCAAATAAACTTAAAGTGTAGCTAAATAAAAGGCGGGAAAAATAAAGCTTGAAAATAAAAAATTAAAAACAGATACTAAAAAGAACCTGAAAGAAATCATTGATTCGGAAGTTTCTGATTATCCCTTGATTCGGAAGTTCTTGAGTTCCGAATGAACTCTCCTTGACTCGGAACTTCTTGATCCGGAACCTTGGTTCGGAACTCTTCCGAATGAACAAGAATATGTTGATCCGGAACTTCTTGACCCGGAACCTTGGTTCGGAAGTTTTGGTTCGTTCAGAAGTTTCTTGACTCGGAAGATTCGTTCGGAACTTTTAATGTTCTGAATGAGTTTGCTGATCCGGAACTTGTCCTTGGTCCGGAAGTTTTCGTCCGGATGTTTCGTCCGGAAGTTTTCGTCCGGAACTTTTCCGGATGAAGCTTGATTCGGAAGACGAAACTTGACTCGGAACTTTTGCTCGTTCGAAAGATTTGGAGTTCCGAATGAACAACTCTTGACTCGGAAGTTCTTGATCCCGAACACTTCCGGATGAAGCTTGATTCGGAACTTTTGAATGTTCCGAATGAACACCCTCTGGTTCAGAACTTTTGCTTGTTCGGAAGTTTTCCTGGGAATCACAACAACAGAAACAAACACCCCCGAAGAACAAGGGATTACAGTAACAACGAATCTACCACAAATTAATCAAAATCAAACAAAAGATTTAACCAAACTAATAACAAAACAACAAATAATCATAAACCAACTATCTATATCAATAAAACTAACAAATCTAACCACAATAATCAAAAACCCACTTGATCAAAATAAGAACATGAACATGAACACAAACATAAACATGAAAATCAAAGATTAAGAAAGGTAGATAGGAGATTAACAAGATAAAATAAAGATTGACAAAAATTAAATGAAAACTTACTTGAAATTAAAGGAATTTAAGGTGCAAGACAAGGAATTTAAATTTGACAAGTATTTAAATTACATGAATTAAAAGGTGGAAGAACTAATTGTCACTATTAGCGAACAAAGAAAATAATTAACTAGCCTAAACTATATATAGGGGAGGATTAGGAAGCTTCCTCCCCTTCTTCCTTTTCTCTTAATTGCAAGATTAAGTCCTTCCTTCTTTAATCTTCTTTTAATTGCATGCTTAGTCCTTTTCTTCTTATCTTCTTTAATCTTGGACTTTTAATGACTTTTGGCTCGGGATTTCTTTGAACTCGTCTTTTAATTCTTCAGTAAAATAGACTTGAGTTCTTCGGCTTTAAGTAAACTTCCGTCTTTTGACTTTTTCTTCGATAAATCTTCAGAATTGGTCTTGGACTTCCGTTCTTTATGCACTCTTGACTTCTTGACTTCGTCTTTCATCTTTTTCTTCAATAAAAGCCCGTGAATGCCCGTGTTTTCTCCACTTTTCACCTTTTCGTCCTAAATCACAACAAAAACACAAACCGCGCATAATTCCGAATAAAAGACATAAAATACACGTTTTGGCTCGGTTATTATTGTAATTAAGTGGTAAAGAGGATGTGTGTTTACACACCTATCAAATCTCATCATCCAAGTTACCAATATCTTCTTCAGACTCTCTTCCATCAATATCTGTATGAACCTCTTCATTTCTTCTTGAAGGTTCACCTTGTTCAAAATTTGAAGAGAAAATATACTCAAAAGAGTTGTCAACGCCTGAACCAAGGTTGTCAGCGTTTGATCCATCCACGCCTGAAATGGTGTTGTCAACGTTTGAGCCATCAACGCCTGAATTTGTCTTGTCAGCGCCAGATTTTCCTTTGTCAGCGCCTAAAAGACCATGCATGTTGTTAACTGGTGATACTTGGGGACCACCATTTTCCTTTCCAGCAGCAGCAGCAGCAGCAAAAGCATCTGTCCATATGGGAACAGTAACATACTCAAGTATGGGAGATGACTTGTCTGCTTGTGATCCAACCTCTTCATTAACCTGTGTACCTGAAACATCAACAACTGGTTCTTCCACAACATTTGAAGTTACCTTCACAATGTCTGGATTAGTAACAGGCATATAATTCAAAGTCCTAGATAGAGGTTCCAAGTCAAACAACCAATTTGGACCACTTTCAGGATCACTAGGTTTACTCTCTAAAAACCTAACATGTACTTTTTCAAGTATACGTTTTTCCTTCTTTAGGTAAACCCTATATCCCTTGCTCTGCACTGAATAACCCATGAAGTAGCCTTCATCACCTTTAGCACTGAATTTACCTAAGGCGTCACTAGTATCTAATACAACTACATGAAAACAAAAAGGTTTAAGAAAACCAATATTAGGTTTTCTTCCCCAAAGTAACTCATAAGGTGTTTTGTTATGTATCTTGTTGACTAATGCTCTATTCTGAACATAACAAGTTGTATTTACAGCCTCAGCCTAAAAAGCTATGGGAAAGTGAGCATCAGCCAACATGGTCCTTGCTGCTTCAATTAGGGTTCTATTCTTTCTCTCAGCAACCCCATTTTGCTGTGGGGTTCTGGCAAAACTAAACTGTCTAGTAATCCCTTTCTTGGCACAAAAATCATCCAACAATTTATTTCTAAACTCACCACCATTATCACTTCTAAGCATCTTAACTTCATTACCAGATTTCTTCTCAATTTGGTTAATAAAATTAATTAAAGTATCAGCAGTGTCACTTTTCATAGCTAAAAAGAAAGTCCAAGTAAACCTGGAAAAGTCATATGTGATGACGAAGCAGTATGATTTACCATTCAAACTCTCTATATTAGTTGGACCAAACAGTTCCATATGCAACAAGTGAAAGTGGTTTAGAACTAGAGTGCACCTGTTTAGACTTAAATGAGACCTTGTGTTGTCTGCCTTTAAGGCATGTAACACAAGAGTGGTCATTGAGGAAAGCCTTTTCAGGCAAACCATCAACCAAGCCAAGTCTCACAAGCCTGTTTATATTTTTAAAGTTAATGTGCCATAGTCTCCTGTGCCATAGATTACTCTCATCAACTGAAGCTTTAGCATAAAAACATGACATGTTATTATTCATCCTAATTCCATTAAGATTCACATTATAAATGTCCTTATGCCTAGGTGTTCTATAGTCAATAAATTTCTCATCTGGCATTTTCAAATCCTTGCTCAACACCAAGCATTCAGTATCAGTAAAAAGAACCTTATTTTTGTTATCACAAACTTGTGATACACTAAAAATATTATAATCAAGTTCTTTTACCAGAAACACGTTTTCAAAACGCAAATTGTTGGTGAGTAGAGTTCCTTTGCCTGTGATAGTTCCATATCCGCCTCCAAAGTAAACTTTATCACCATCCTTAATGGGAGTGAAGTTTGTAAGATAATCTTCCTTCCCAGTCATGTGCCTAGAGCATCCACTATCCCAATAGCCATAATCATTCACCTGTTTTTGAATGCCCTGCACATAAAGAAAACAAATTAGTTTTCTTTGGGAACCCAAGCCTGAGCAGACTTGGATTCATCTGGTTGTTCACCAAGAACAGACTTAGTTCTCATAACAACCCCTTGTTCATCCCTTTTTGGATTAAACACCCAGTTAACCCCAATTGGTTTTGTGATGACCTTTGAAATATAATTAAATTTGTTGCAGGTCATAGAAATCCCATTAGAATTAGGGTTTTGATCTTGCTTAGGTCTCCATGTCAAGCTAGAAGAAGCTCTAGACCCCTTTCCTTGTGGTTGCAAATATTTACCATTATTTGGTCTGGCAACGTTTCTGTCAGCGTTAGATTTGGTCTTGTCAACGCTGAAATTACCCTTATCAGCGTTGAACCTAGGTTTTGCTACAGGAACCCATTGCCTATTAGACCATGTATTGGTCTTCTAAAAAGGTCTTTGTCCATGAGTGTTAGACCCTTTAGTGAAGAATGGGGCTGGTCTAACAACTTGTGGACTTTGCTCCATAAAAGTTTTGGGTCTGACAGTGTTTGACCTTTTGTCAGCGTTGACCTTGGAAGCGTTGACACACTTATAGGCTAAATGTGAAAAGCTACCACAAGTATAACAGGCTTTTATAGACACAACTCTAGGTCTAGAAGAAAAGAAACCTGTTCCATTACCAAGGTTTCCACAATTGGTATCACTAACTTGCCTTTTAGGTGACCTAGTATTTCTATACATTTCTACATACTTAATGCTAGGTTTTCTAAAAGAGTTTGAGCCCAGGTCAACAGTCTTGCCAGTGATTGGGTTTGTTACTTTGATAGGGGTCGACTCATTTGGACTATCACAAAGCATGCCACCCTTGACAAACAAATTAGGGTTGGCTTTCTTCCATTCATTCAAATCAGTCAACTTTTGCCTATATTCCTCTACTAGGGTAAGGACTCTTGGTGGAGGAATAAATTCCTCTTCTTGGAGTTCTGGTAAACCAGTCCAAGATAAGTCCTTTCTTTGGACACCATAGAAGTCCCCAGCTGGTGGTAGAACACCAGCATACTCTTTCATCCCAATCCCAGTCATGTCCCTAGAATCCCTCTGTTTACTAACACATTCTCCTAGGGTTTGTGAGGCCTTATCAAATCTCTGAATTTTAAGGTCTACATTATCCTTATTCTTGATAGCCTCATCTAACTTAGCCTATACTTCAGCATTGACCCTTTCCATGATGTTTCTAATATCATTACTAGCATTTAAATCATGTTTTAAGATATTTATTTTATCTTTTAGGTCAAGCTCCATTTTCTTATACTCAGCTACAGTCTTTTCAGTTTGAGTAAGAGCAAGTTGATAGTTAGATAACTTGCATCTCTCAGTACTCACATCTCCTAACAATCTTAAAACCTCTGTGTTAAGTCTTTCAGTATTTAAACGACAACCCTTACTACTGAAAGCATCATCATATACCTCATTGTCTGATGAAGATGATGAGTGTGCCATGAGAGCATATTGAACATGCTCTTCTTCTTCTATCTCAGCAACCAAAGCTTTATCCTCTTCTACATCCTTAGCCAAATAGCTCCAGTCCCATCCAATACCATCAATTTCTTGCACTGCCACCATGGCCTTAGGATCCTGAGCCTTGACAATTTGGCTTGAGGATTTTCTAGCATCAGATCTTCTTGGAGATCTGCATTCTCTCATAAAGTGCCCCATACGATGACAATTGTAACACTCAACCTCGGATTTATCAAATCTAGCAGTGTCCTTAGCATTAAAAGTCATCTTATTCTTGAATCTTCTATTCCATCTGTTTGCTCTTATACTAGCAAGAGCCATGTTCCACTTTATATCCATCTCCTCCAAATACTCATCATTTATTTGCTCAAGGTCCTCATATGTAATCACTGAACCATTGGGCAATGAAGCAATGTATGCACACACAGTATCCAGATCAATACCAGCAGGCTTAACTCTTCGTGAGTCAATTTTGTAAGTGTCATCGTCTGAATGTGAGGCATTGACAGGATATGATCCAGCGTTGACACATGTTGATCCAGTAACTGGGTGCATGTATGAATCCTTCTGATCAAATTGGCTTCACTATGTGAGAAGAAGGCCATGTTACTATTTGTAGACTTACTTCTATGATCCAAAAGAGTTTCATTCTCCAACAGCCTCAGTTTGTTGTAAACATCATCAAAAGTAGAACTTTTGTGAGTGTTGTTGGCAATTATAGATCTTGCCTCAATCTTCCATGCATCACCAAGGCTTTTAAGAAAAGTGGCAATAATGTCAACATCACCAATTATAGTCCCCATGAAGGACAGCTTGCTTGTAATGTCAAGAAGTCTGCTTCTCACACTACTTAGCTTCTCATTAGGTTGCGACTTAAAAACAGCATACTCATGTAAGAGTTGCTTCCTTTTCTCTTCCACAGTATCAACATTACCACCATATGAAACTTCAAGGGTTGCCCAAAGGTCTTTTGCAGACTCATAACCTCTGTATTTGTGCTGATTTTCTTGTCCTAAAGAGAGTTTCAGAATGCTTAGGGTTTTCATATCAACCCTTTTCTTTGCTATGTCGTCAGCAGACACAGCTCTACCATCTTCAGGTTTTTCTTTCTTATCTGCTCCAGAGCATCCTTGAACAGCTGATCTTGTAACAATGGCATCTGCAATCTTTTGATCTTTATTGAAGGTGTTTTTATATTCAATAATCTCCCAGAGAGTATAGTCATGGATTTGCAGATATTGCTCAAAGTTGAACTTCCATAGCTCAAAATTGTTTGCATCTAGCATGGGAATCTTGATGTTGTTGTTTGAGGAGGAGGAGGTTACTTCTGGAGTAGACATGATGTTTTTAGGGTTTTGTGAAAATTAGGGGTTTGGTGATTTAGGGTTCTTGTGTTCTTTCAGATCAAAGTTTCTCAACAAGCTCTGATACCACTTGTTGATCCCAAACTTAGATCGATTTAGCTTGTGTAAACGAGATTAGATAAAGTTATACATGTAGAGAAACTTTGTTGTGTATAAAACAATTCAAGTATTATGCGAAATTAATACTTAAAGAAGAACACATAAACAGTTGTAAAACAAACTTTCACTTGATTGATAATAACGAACTTTCTTACAATGAAAGTGTTTAACGAATGAAAAACTTACTTTGAAACATAACCTAAAGGTCTTCTTTTATAGACATAAGAAGCCTTGTACAAGAGTCTACGTATCAACTATTCTAGGTAAAGATAATTATAGAAAATACAATGTTGATCCTATCTTTACTAGAAACAAAATACGCGTAGACCATATCTTTCTATCAGTGCTTGTCTTCAACCTATCAACGCTTGACTTCTTCCTTTCAACGCTTGATCTGTCAGCGCTTGTTTTCTTCTTATCAACGTTTGTTTTCTTCTTGTCAGCGTTCAAGTGGACTGGCTACATTTTATTCCCAACATATTTGTTTTAATAAGCTGAAGCCATCAGATTCATTAATCTGATGGTTTTAAACTGATTAACTTCTCAGATTCAAAAAAATAAGTTTCACTGAAAAGTCACCTCCTGTGACTGTTCTATTCATTTTGTTTGTCAAAAATAAATTACAAAAAAATGTCTTCGACAAGACTCGATGTGAAAATTCGTCAATTTATGGTTGATATTTTATTCTCAATATTTATTTGAAAACATTATTTTAATGTTACAATATGAACTCACTTATTTTTGGGAAGTAATTTGGATTTACGTCTTGAAGTAGCGTCGACTACGTCTAAACCGGAGGATTCTACGTTACGTGCTTACGTTTACATACACCGTCTTTGGTGACAGTCCGACATTTCAGAAAATAAATTTGTCCATGAATATTAATTTGGGATTTTAAATTTGAGTTGGTTCATAAACTCACAAATTTACGAGAAGAGATTAGGACTTACGATTTTAATTTAACGTCCTTTACGACAAAACCGGAAACCTTAGGATTACGTAATTACGTTTTCGAACTCCGTTTTTTATGAGACAATTTTTATTAGATTCGTTTTGTGCCGTTGATTTATAATTTATAAAAACGTTTTTCGTAAAACGACCCGAGGGCACGCAAATCGAGGAAACTAGAATCGAGGAGTACCCGTAAATAAATGGGGATGAGACAAGTGGGACACTTGTCCCACCCCTACTCAAAACCGGCTACAACACAACACCTCAACACTTGATGTGTCAAAGTATTAGCTTAATACTTACACATGTAAGCTAAAGCTTACATTGTAAGCCACCAACATCAAAACCACTAAACACATTCCATTAGCTCCATTATTCACATGCAAAATAACACACACGTCTCTTTCTCTAGCCACTTTTGGCCGTCCACTTCCACCACCACCAATACCATGTTCATCAAATTTTCTACCCTAAATCTTATGTTTAACTTGCATAAGATTGAAACCTATTGAAGACTTGTTGATTGGAGGTGACTTTAACAAATAGCAAGGAGTTTTCTATGGAGTCAAGGGTTGATTATCATCAAGGTGTTCATGTAGATGGGTGGTCTTGAAGATGATATTGGTTTATCACAAGTCTTGCCATCAAAATCCAAGCCTTGATGAAAAACTACACAACCTTGGTGGTATAAAGATTGTTCTCCTCATCCTCTTGTTATTTTTGATTATGTAATCTTGTATTTCTTTTACTTATGTATATGTATATGATGATGAATGATGATTAAAAATATTATGTGGGGATTTGATGTTGATAAACATGCTTAAAAAGATGAAAAACTATAAGAAACAAGGCTAAAATCTTGTTTAGATTGTTGGCTGTATAAAACAGTAAAGAACCACATGTTAGACTGATAAAATGGCAAATTAGAAGCAATATAAAGTAAGTAATATGTCTTGTACACATGTGAGAGTTGGCCATGCAATGGAATCATTGTAATGAGTGAGATATGATCAAAACAAGTTTAAAGTACAAATCTGAGTTCACTGTTTTGGACGATTTTTTGAAAATACTTAGAGGCTGATTCAACAGTAGCTATACTAGCGTTAAATGGATCACATATCATGTAGTTTATGTCATAAAAATTTGAGCTTCTATCTCCATATAGAACTCTAGATATGGCAGTTTTGGTGAACATGAAAATAAAAATCAGATTTTGGAAATTAAAGTATAATAGTATTATATAAGCACTCAAATAAAAATAGTATAAAATGTGAATTAAAACCCACTAACTCATATAATACATTTATATAAGTATGTACAATGATAAATAAATGATACATTTTATAAAAATAGTAATTTGATAAGTTTTATAAGTTATAAAACTATAAACATGATTTTTACGACTTTTTCGGCTATTACCGTAAAATTAACGTTTTTCGCCAATTAAAACTTAGACGATCAAACCCGTCTAATGTAAAGTTTTTAAAACTCATATACTAATATATAAACATATATAACAAGTAAAACCGATAAAACCCGAACTATATAACATACGGACATTAACGGGCTAAGATAACGTTATTGGACTAATAATACAACAAAATAGGCTAAAACACTTATAAACTTATTTATTGGGCTTAACCCATTTGGGCCCAACATTTAAAGTATAAATACTGATAATACAAGTATAAAATGGATTAATACAAGTTAATGAACATATAATAGGCTTATTGGACCTAAAACACGTAAATAGGTAAAACTAGTAAACTAGTATAAAAGTTATCGACACATAACACTAAAATGAGTAAACGAGAATATGTAAAACCACTTGACCATCATATATATATAATCATCATATGTATACATAATCATTATTTTTATAAAGTCATTGGACAAAAGTGTAAGACGAGTATTATTTGTCTAGGTTTCCGTGATTGAAGCACGTACCGTACATCCGAATTGCCGATAACCCGCCTTCCCACATCAACGTGAGTTCATAGCCTCGCACTCTTTTAAATATTTTTATGAAATGTTTTATAAACCCGCGAGGGAGATAACATGTTAGTTTTTATAAAATAGGACACCATTTGTCCCGATTGTTTGTTTATTGATTTGGACCCGAATGATTGTATGACCCGATTGTATGACCCGATGAATGATTAAAGGACCCGATAGATGAAATAAAATGGATTATTAAAGTTAGGTTATGTCACTAAAAGTCCCATTAGCATGAATTGTGAACTATCGGGATTTGGTAGACGCTTATGCATATAATAGTACTATTTGGGGACGATCACCTCAGTTCGCGCCTTGACGGTTGATCCCTGTCGTGCCACATTGATTGGTAAGCGAATTTATGTATGAGAAGATTTCCATAGCGTGACCTTTGTAACGACAAGCTAATTTAGATGGGCAAATTGAGTATCAGGTTAGCTACCCGTTGTTTGTTGTAGTAAGGTAACAATGTCATGCGGCTTATAATAATCCAAGTTAACGAAATACTACTATACGCACCGAATTACGATGTATTGCCTGACTAGCAATACGGGGTCATACTATTGATATTATGTTCGTGATTTGGTTTTTCATAACCATATTCATATAACGGTTTTTATTTAACTTTATACAACGTCATAAGACGTATTGTATGATGTTTTTACGACATTGGCTCGTATAATGATTTCTAAGGCAAATGCCTATATTATGATTTTCGACAAGGATTTGTATAAAAATGACTTTGGCTATTTTATGGCCTATTACAAAGATTTCTACAAAAAATGATTTTCCGTAATAATTTTATACTGATATTATATTGATGGATTTTATTAAACTCTATGAATTCACTCGGCGTTATCGCTGACCTTTTCTTTTAACATGTGTTATCTCAGGTACTTGAAGGTAATTCTCGGGAAGTCGACAAGAATTCATGGCCCGCACTTAAATTATAATTTCCATTCAAATGTTTGTAAAACCTGTATTAAATACAATGACTTGGGACCTATGTAAATTTGATATTTATGAATGGAAATGCTTTTATTATTAAACGACGCGATTTTTATGCGTTGTCTATGATGTGAGTAATGTGCTATCCCGTAACACCAACGAGTCTTCTGCTGTATTGAGTTGTATAAATTTGGGGGTGTTACAGTTTGGTACCAGAGCTCTCGTTATAGAGAACGAAAGATTTTTAAAACCAAGGTTTTGAATAAAACATTTCAAAATCTTTTAACTAAAAACACTTTTCTAAAAATGTCTAAATATCTTTTGACTATAACGGTGCTGAAGAATTCCTGAGTTACCGACAAGGCCAGACTGAGAAGTGTTATTTTAATATATATATATATATAACTTGGATTATATATATATATATGATGTAATTTGATTACATGATTGTTTGATGATTATTTTGATATTTATACGAGGTATTTATACGACGTCGATTGTCACAAGGAACCCTAAATCCCCTAGTAAATCAATCGAAGCTATTCTCGTAGGAATTCTAGCTATCCTAGATCTAAACCAAGTTGTTGATATTTATGATCCCAACAAATGGTTGATATTCGTAGAAATATAGATATTAGTTGATTGTGAAATTGAAGAAGAATTGGCGAGATTAAATCTGATATCGATTCCATGACGATCTTTCCTTATAAAGTGGAGGTTGACAAAACGTTACCACCTGGAAAGGTGTCATCTGATTCGTTGTCACCCAATTCTTAAATTTGAAATCGAAAGGGTGAATGTTGCATTTGAGGTTGTCATTGGAACCATTACCCAAAAGCCTCATGCCACTAGTACCTTTCCGAGAAGTCTAATTGACTGATCGAGTCATTTCATACTAGTGACTCATTTGATAACTATTGATGAAGAAGTTATAGAATCGGAAATTAAGTGTTGATCATATCGAGCTTTTATTGCCCTATTAAGGTTTATAAATAAGGTTGAAAGTATGGGAGAATAAGGTAGGATATCGAATTGAGTATAAGTTGGTTGAGACTTGAATAAAAATAAAATTTAACCCGTATGGAATATGAAATTGTTAAGAGGAAGTTGTTGAGTCCTGTGATTGAATTATAAGGTTTTAAATGATTGTTAGTTGTGTTAAGAGTTGTTCCTAGGCCATTGTTCAATGATGAGGATGCCCAGTGTCCAATAAATAAATTGAAGAAATCTTCTTCTGAATTGGGACCGATGGATCTTCTGGGACATGTGGAACACCTATTGACTCTTGTAGGTTAGTATTCATTGTGGTATCTTTAAAAATCTATCAGTTGGTAGGATGAGTTCTTAGAATTGTATGACATAGTGACACGTAATGTGTTACGGTACAATTTTGACTTGTTTGTGATTAATGAAAAGACTACATTTGATTGCTAAATCCTGCATGTATCGATGTTATCTATCTTTTCTTGCTTCATTCTAATGCTCGCATTAGTGATGCAACCATTGAACAAGTACTCATCTCGAATTGAGTTACGTTGTGAATTATTCTTTTTGAGTGCCATCGAGGTCATGAACCTCATGATTAATTAGCTAAGCTCATTTCCTATCATATCGTAGTTAGTTCTTGGTGAACAAGCTTTCATCACTCTTTTGCAGATCACTCATTGTTTTTATAAGATAAAACAGTATCCCTTGAGAAAAATTGAATTTTCATCAATATAAGGATTATTCAAAGTGAGATTTATAAGTGATCATTATTGGAATAAAGTTGATTATGAAATACCTTGGAAAACTTAATTGTTTTCATAATAAATAAAATCTTTGTAAATTTATTTTTGATTCTTATTTAAGAATTAAGCATGGAAATGTTTTTATTATAAACATGATGATAAAGTTTTGACGAACTAAGTATTGCATCGTTAATCTTGAAATTGTATATAGTTGCGCGCCTACATACAATTTGGAATGGACCATGCAAGGCTGATTAGTAGTCACCATAAAACTAATGAATAAACACTACATTTTCTTTGAAGATTGTGAAAGATAAAATTTTATGAGATCTGCAAGAAGTGAAAAATAGGGACATAATGTTAGGGACACCTACATATGTGCCTGTAGCATCTATTCTTCAGAGTCGAATTTACTCATCTGTGTAAATTGTCTTATTTGACAATTGACAATTCTTTCTTGTCCAATTCTCTCGTAATGAGATTCTTAGGAAAAGTATCTGATTACCGAGTGTTGATACCCGACTGGATGTATCAACATTCCTATCATTTCTTTTGATTTGATTTCATTTGAATGACCTGGGTAACGATCCGAGGAGCTTTCGAATGCGTACTCAAATTATGAAAACATGGGATTTATTCATATTCGTTAAATGTTTTCGTCTGTATCTGAATTGAAATTCTCTCGCATAGATTATGCGTTGATCTTACTCTCTTAATGATAGTTGTGTCTCCATATATCCTTGAATTTGTGAAGGATTATGAGTTATTATTAGTCTTTTGAGAAGTTCACAAGTACCATGCAGCTGCTTCAAAGCCAACGTGATGCTCCTTGGTCAGATGACCAAGATATTGGCGAATACCACATACGATCGAGAAAAGAGTACCTATCTTATCGACGGCAATGAAACTAGAAAGTTGATAGTGCCATTAGAATGAATTGATTGATTATGACATGACGACATTGTCTTAATTGATGGGAACTCGAGTAGAATTCCCCTAAATGATAAGATGTTGATTATCAAAAGTGATCTAAATAATTCTTGATGGATGACCATATCCTGCATTTAGACTTGAAATTTTACCATAAATGGTTGTGAACTAGTCATAGATATTATAATCTAGAAAGAACTTAAAAGTAAATTTAATAAAAGATGTTTCTGTTATCTGAAATTTAGAAGGTATTTGTTGGTGAATTACCTAGACTTTCGCCATTAAGGCAAGTTGAAATTGGTATTGATTATATGACCGGTGCTGCACCTGTGGCATGTGCACTGTACGTCAGCACCATCTGAATTAAAGGAATTATAGTACAACTGAGAGAGTTGTCGGAGAAAGATTTCATTCCACCGAGCTCGTCATCATGAAGAGCTATGGTGTTATCATTCCTTATATTTATAGATTACTATGAACTGAGTAAATTGATAATCGAAAACGATATCCATAAGTTGAAATGGAAGATTTGTTCGATCATTTACAAGGTTCTCGCGTATGTTTTAAAGATTTGATCCACGGCATGGTTATTATCAACTTCGCGTCTGCGAAGAAGATTATCTATTCCAATCACTACATCCGGTACTTGTAATGAACATTATGAGTTTCACGTGATGTCGTTTGGATTGACTAATACACATGTAGCATCCATAAATTTGGTGAATCACGTGTGTAGGCTGTAATTTAATAAAGTCATGCTTGTGATCATTAAGGACTATTTGTTTGTTTATAAGTATAAGAAGGAGTTAGTAATTATTTATAGATTGCCCTGAATTAACCAAACAATAAAAACCTGTACCTTAATATTTAACATGTGATTAAAGACTTAATCATTTACATTATTAGACCATGTGATTAATAAGATAATGGAATCTATATTGATTCTTCAAAAAGTTTAGAACCCTTTTAAGACTTTGGATTTTACCAAAAAGAAATGGAAATATGTTTTGACAAATATTTTAACAAAGGATTTTTAAGGGATCATTCCCTTATAACCAAAACATTTAACTAGACTCTTGTTTAAGGGTAAATGTTTTTGCATACCTTAAGACAA
Organism: Glebionis coronaria; assembly: GCA_025667525.1. Lineage (NCBI taxonomy): Eukaryota > Viridiplantae > Streptophyta > Magnoliopsida > Asterales > Asteraceae > Glebionis > Glebionis coronaria. Next base: position 219,035 of record JANFOE010000826.1, on the reverse strand, counting down.
CCTAAGAAGGAATGAGGAAACCCATTTAAACCATAACTTTAAATTTGAAACGACAATTTTTGCTTTTCAACTAAGAAAATTTTGACCAAAATATAAGCAAAGATTTTTCGAACATTTACAAATCCTATTAACTATTTTTGATAAATCAACAAAAATCGTGTTAATTAAATTAAAAATTATTTTGAACATTTTTCATATAATTGGATGGACTAAGAAATTTAAAATCTTTACGTTTACGTTTCATAAAAATTGAATATTTAATATTTAATTAGTTGTAATAATTATCGACGCTTTAGACGTCGGATTGAGTAAAACGGATAAAAATAATGGTTGAGATGAAACTAAAACTTAGAAAATATGAAGAAAGAAATTATGAGTGAATTTTGGTCATGATAATTATATCATCAGGAAAGGTGAATGTAGATATCGACACATAATATACAAAGGATAAAGAATCAATTAGGACATGTTCCTTAATAATGACTGTGTAAAATAAATTGCCGAACAATTTAAAATATAGCCGATGCTCATAAAAAGGATAATATAGATAATAAAAAGGGGTTCGCGGCAAATATGAACCATTAGAATTGAGAAACCGATGGCGTTAGATGTATAAAAGGCCACTTGTGATTGTCTAAATATGGAGATTTAGAAATGTAGTCATATTGAAATCTTGTAAGTATAAGTATTTTATTCCTGTCATTTCTGATTTAATGTATCTTTGTCTGAAGAAGTTGTACTAATGCCAAATTATGAAGGCAGACACCACCTCATACATTAGTAAACGTCTAGCTATTGCAAAGCTCATCATCTGAATTTGATTCGATTTGGGTCATCGTCGACAGACTGACCAAATCTGCTCATATCATTCCTATTAATGATAGATTCTTGATGAAGAAATTGACTCTTTTGTATTTAAATGAGTTATGTAAACATGATGTGCCTGTATCGATCATCTCTATCAAGATCTTCGCTTCGCATCAAATTTCTAGAGATTTGCTCAGAAGTCATTGAGAACGAATCTTGATGAGAGTACTGTGTACCACCCCAATCGAAGGGACGAGGTAAAGTAACGATACAAAATACTATAAGCGATGTATAATGTTTGAATGATTGACCTTTGGTAATAGACCGTATAATCGTTTTCCTTTGGAGAGATTATCATTGATAATTATCTTGTTAGGATCTAAATATTAGAGCATCTGTAAGCAAGAGTTGAGATGAAGACACCGACATACACCCACTGTGAGTTGGACATGTCTTTTAGGTTTAAGGTTTCCTATGATGGCGAACCTAACCTTACAAAATACTCGACCCGCGAAACCTGAAATGATTGTTGAAATTAGGATCTGATTAATGACTGCCGGTAGTGGGCAAGAGGTTATGTGAATATGAAATGTAGATCTTGAAGTGCCAGATGGGTAGCGAAGTTATGCCAAAAACTTTAACCATGGAAAATGAATTGATAATCTGAAAGATCATGGGATATAAGTCCCCGTTGTATGGGACCCTAGATATGACGTAAAAGATTGGTTTGAAAGGCATATAAGCTGGATCTACCCTAGGACTTCAAGAGCTGCGTGAATTATGTTTCGTAAATCGAACTTGATAAATATCTATCAAGTGAGAATCTGATTCTTTCTTAGTAGAGTTTAGATCGGCGAAAAGTTGCATTCATCAAAAACCAGTGAACATCATGGATAGAGAAAGTAACTCAACATTTAGCCTGATCTTATTCCTGTAGTTATGTTTGATGAAACTCGCGTATTGTATTGAATTACACTTGTGAGAAAAGACCGAATGTGGAGGAAATACCCACATGGCTTTAACTCTATAAGAAGCGAGTAGTAAGGTAAGATGATCTTTAAGGACAAAGATTCTGTTTAGGGGTAAATGCTGTGACAATCCGTCAATTTATGGTTGATATTTTATTCTCAATATTTATTTGAAAACATTATTTTAATGTTACAATATGAACTCACTTATTTTTGGGAAGTAATTTGGATTTACGTCTTGAAGTAGCGTCGACTACGTCTAAACCGGAGGATTCTACGTTACGTGCTTACGTTTACATACACCGTCTTTGGTGACAGTCCGACATTTCAGAAAATAAATTTTTCCATGAATATTAATTTGGGATTTTAAATTTGAGTTGGTTCATAAACTCACAAATTTACGAGAAGAGATAAGGACTTACGATTTTAATTTAACGTCCTTTACGACTAAACCGGAAACCTTAGGATTACATAATTACGTTTTCGAACTCCGTTTTTGATGAGACAATTTTTATTAGATTCGTTTTGTGTCGTTGATTTATAATTTATAAAAACGTTTTCCGTAAAACGACCCGAGGGCACGCAAATCAAGGAAACAAGAATCGAGGAGTACCCGTAAATAAATGGGGATGAGACAAGTGGGACACTTGTCCCACCCCCACTCAAAACCGGCTACAAAGCAACACCTCAACACTTGATGTGTCAAAGTATTAGCTTAATACTTACACATGTAAGCTAAAGCTTACATTGTAAGCCACCAACATCAAAACCACTAAACACATTCCATTAGCTCCATTATTCACATGCAAAACAACACACACATCTCTCTCTCTAGCCACTTTTGGTCGTCCACTTCCACCACCACCACCACCATGTTCATCAAATTTTCTACCCTAAATCTTATGTTTAACTTGCATAAGATTGAAACCTGTTGAAGACTTATTGATTGGATGTGATTTTAACAAATAGCAAGGAGTTTTCTATGGAGTCAAGGGCTGATTATCATCAAGGTGTTCATGTAGATGGGTGGTCTTGAAGATGATATTGGTTTATCACAAGTCTTGCCATCAAAATCCAAGCCTTGATGAAAAACTACACAACCTTGGTGGTATAAAGATTGTTCTCCTCATCCTCTTGTTATTTTTGATTATGTAATCTTGTATTTCTTTTACTAATGTATATGTATATGATGATGAATGATGATTAAAAATATTGTGTGGGGATTTGGTGTTGTTAAACATGCTTAAAAAGATGAAAAACTATAAGAAACAAGGCTAAAATCTTGTTTAGATTGTTGGCTGTATAAAACAGTAAAGAACCACATGTTAGACTGATAAAATGGCAAAGTAGAAGCAATATACAGTAAGTAATATGTCTTGTACACATGTGAGAGTTGCCCATGCAATGGAATCATTGTAATGAGTGAGATATGATCAAAACAAGTTTAAAGTACAAATCTGAGTTCACTGTTTTGGACGATTTTTAAAATACTTAGAGGCTGATTCAACAGTAGCTAAGCGTTAAATGGAGCACATATCATGTAGTTTATGTCATAAAAATTTGAGCTTCTATCTCCATATAGAACTCTAGATATGGCAGTTTTGGTGAACATGAAAATAAAAATCAGATTTTGGAAATTAAAGTATAATAGTATTATATAAGCACTCAAATAAAAATAGTATAAAATGTGAATTAAAACCCACTAACTCATATAATACATTTATATAAGTATGTACAATGATAAATAAATGATACATTTTATAAAAATAGTAATTTGATAAGTTTTATAAGTTATAAAACTATAAACCTGATTTTTACGACTTTTTCGGCTATTACCGTAAAATTAACGTTTTTCGCCAATTAAAACTTAGACGATCAAACCCGTCTAATGTAAAGTTTTTAAAACTCATATACTGATATATAAACATATATAACAAGTAAAACGGATAAAACCTGAACTATATAACATACGGACATTAACGGGCTAAGATAACGTTATTGGACTAATAATACAACAAAATGGGCTAAAACACTTATAAACTTATTTATTGGGATTAACCTATTTTGGCCCAACATGTAAAGTATAAATACTGATAATACAAGTATAAAATGGATTAATACAAGTTAATGAACTTATAATAGGCTTATTGGACCTAAAACACGTAAATAGGTAAAACTAGTAAACTAGTATAAAAGTTATCGACACATAACACTAAAATGAGTAAACGAGAATATGTAAACCCACTTGACCATCATATATATATAATCATCATATGTATGCATAATCGTTATTTTTATAAAGTCATTGGACAAAAGTCTAAAACGAGTATTATTTGTCTAGGTTTCCGTGATTGAAGCACGTACCGTACATCCGAATTGCCGATAACCCGCCTTCCCACATCAACGTGAGTTCATAGCCTCGCACTCTTTTAAATGTTTTTATGAAATGTTTTATAAACCCGCGAGGGAGATAACATGTTAGTTTTTATAAAATAGGACACCATTTGTCCCGATTGTTTGTTTATTGATTTGGACCCGAATGATTGTATGACCCGATTGTATGACCCGATGAATGATTAAAGGACCCGATAGATGAAATAAAAATGGATTATTAAAGTTAGGTTATGTCACTAAAAGTCCCATTAGCATGAATTGTGAACTACCGGGATTTGGTAGACGCTTATGCATATAATAGTACTATTTGGGGACGATCACCCCAGTTCGTGCCTTGACGGTTGATCCCCGTCGTGCCACATTGATTGGTAAGCGAATTTATGTATGAGAAGATTTCCATAGCGTAACCTTTGTGACGAAACGCTAATTTAGATGGGCAAATTGAGTATCGGGTTAGCTACCCGTTGTTTGTTGTAGTAAGGTAACAATGTCATGCGGCTTATAATAATCCAAGTTAACGATATACTACTATACGCACCGAATTACGATGTATTGCCTGACTAGCAATACGGGGTCATACTATTGATATTATGTTCGTGATTTGGTTTTTCATAACCATATTCATATAACGGTTTTTATTTAACTTTATACAACGTCATAAGACGTATTGTATGATGTTTTTACGACATTGGCTCGTATAATGATTTTTAAGGCAAATGCCTATATTATGATTTTCGACAAGGATTTGTATAAAAATGAATTTGGCTATTTTATGGCCTATTACAAAGATTTGTACAAAAATGAATTTCCGTAATAATTTTATACTGATATTATATTGATGGATTTTATTAAACTCTATGAATTCACTCGGCCTTATCGCTGACATTTTCTTTTAACATGTTTTATCTCAGGTACTTGAAGGTAATTCTCGGGAAGACGACAAGAATTCATGGCCCGCACTTAAATTATAACTTCCATTCAAATGTTTGTAAAACCTGTATTAAATACAATGACTTTGGACCTATGTAAATTTGATATTTATGAATGGAAATGCTTTTATTATTAAACGACGCGATTTTTATGCGTTGTCTATGATGTGAGTAATGTGCTATCCCGTAACACCAACGAGTCTTCCGCTGTATTGAGTTGTATAAATTTGGGGGTGTTACACTCGAACCCATGACCTCCTTGTCATGGGCCAAATAACTTACCATCTCATCCAACTTGACTTTTGTGTTTAAATACCATTAGTTTAATTAATATAGTATTGTTCATTAGAAGTGTCAGATTTCTTTAAAGTATATTTAACCTTAATTTTAATTTCAATTAAATTTAAATGGTTTAATTTTTAAAATTACTTTTATAAAGTTGTAGTTTTAAATTACTTTTATAAATGTTTTAATTTAGAAATTTATTTAGTTTTTAAATAATTAGATTTTAATAAAGTTAGTTTTTAAATAAATTAAATTTGATTAATTTTTAGAAGTAATATAGTTTTTAATAGATTTAAAAAATAGTGTAAAAGTAATTTTATTTAATTAGATAAGTTTTTATTTGATTTTATTTAAATAGTTTAAATTTTAATATAGCTTTAATTTTTTTTAAACAGTAATTTTTAGATTAAAATAATTCGGGGTAACGATTCATGCACTTTCGGATAAAATTAGGTTTTAAATTATATAATTTAATTTTAGTTTAAAAACCGAAAACCAATTCGAATCAATTGTCCAAATCAAAGCAAAACGTCTTAAATTCATAAGATCTTCGTTTACAACGAACTTGGTTCATCCACGTGTTTAATTGAATTCGTCTTTAGTAATTTTAGTCTATTACTTTTTCCTAAAGGTAATTTACTAATTTACCCTATAACGTATCTAATTATCACATATACTATCATCGACACATCATATGTCCATCCGCGATAGTTCGTACACTCGGACCTCTTTAGCCTACGGGTGTACGCATATACATCGTTTCCAGGTGAAATAAGAGGAATGAGTTTAACCTACTAACTAGACTTGTCGTGTTAGAGGGATGCAACCCCCCCATCGACCACGGATCAGGTGTCCTTGTTAGACACCTTGCTTTCAAGACGTTGAAGTAAGTTACGCAAACCACATGACTTATGATGGACTTGCAAAAGACACACTGTGCACGTCTAACAACTGGTCAAAATCCATGACTGTCCTTATGGTAGTAGCGGTACGCCGCACGTAATAACATAGCTTATCCCATAAGTTAGTTAAGATACGTCTTATACTATGTGACAATTCGCGGTTATCGCAGGTCCATCCGCGTTGGTCCACATGTCCGGACCTATTTTTTATCTTTTACACGCGGCTATGGTGCGTCCATTCACGTTGGTCTACGCGACCGTAATTTCTGGAATATTTGATCAAGTTTAATACTACTTATCGAGTGTAGCACCATTAAACTTGGGGGCTACCACTGTATAATAATACCACTATTTCCGTACACGTCACGCAAATATCTTTGGACATATTCCTTTCCGCAGAAGTCCGCCTTCTGCCGGTTTATTGCTTTGCCATGGAAGTATCTCTTCCATTGGCTTATTCTTTCGACGCGGAATTACTCCTTTCACGCACTTATTTTTGCGCCATGGAAGTATCTCTTGCATTGGCATATTCTTTCGACGCGGAAGTACTCCTTCCGCGCACTTATTTTTGCGCCATGTAAGTATCTCTTCCATTGGCTTATTCTTTCTACGCGGAAGTACTCCTTCCGCGCACTTATTTTTGCGTCATGGAAGGATCTCTTCCATTGTCTTAATCCTTCGACGCGGAAGTACTCCTTCCGTGCGCTTTTTCTGCACCATGGAAGTATCTCTTCCATTGGCTTATGCCTTTGCCAAAGAAGTATCTCTTCCGTTGGCTTATTCATGCGCCGTGGAAGTATTCTTCCACGTGCTCATTATCTTTCGCCGTGGAAGTACTCTTCCACATGCTCATTATCTTTCGCCGTGGAAGTACTCTTCCACGTGCTCATTATCTTTCGCCGTGGAAGTACTCCTTCTACTAGCGCCTTATCTTTCGCGGTGGAAGTATTCTTCCACGTGCTCATTATCTTTCGCCGTGGAAGTACTCCTTCCACTAGCGCTTTATCTTTCGCCGTGGAAGTATTCTTCTACGCGCTCATTTTCATTCGCCGTGGAGTACTCTTCCACAGGCTCATTATCATTCTCCGTGGAAGTACTTTTCCACGGGCTCATTATCTTTTACCGTGGAAGTATTCTTCCACGAGCTTATTGTCTTTTACCATGGAAGTACTCTTCCACGTGGTCATTAAAATTTTCTCCGTGGAAGTACTCTTCCACGGGCTCATTATCATTCTCCGTGGAAGTACCCTTCCACGGGCTCATTATCATTCTCCATGGAAGTACTCTTCCACGGGCACATTATCTTTTGCCATGGAAGTATTCTTCCACGGGCTTATTGTCTTTCACCGTGGAAGTACTCTTCCACGTGCTCATTATCATTCGCTGAGGAAGTACTCTTCCATGGTCTCATTATCTTTCGACGTAGAAGTAATCTTCCACGGGATCATTATCTTTCGCCCTGGAAGTATTCTTCCACAGGCTTATTGTCTTTCACCGTGGAAGTATTCTTCCACGTGCTCATTATCATTCGCCATAGAAGTACTCTTCCACAGGCTCATTATCTTTCGCCGTGGAAGTATTCTTCCATGGGATTATTGTCTTTCACCGTGGAAGTACTCTTCCACGTGCTCATTATCTTTTGTCGTGGAAGTACTCTTCCACGGGCTCATTATCTTTCGTCGTGGAAGTACTCATCCACATGCTCATTATCTTTCGCCGTGGAAGTACTCTTTCACGGGCTCGTTATCTTTTCCCGTGGAAGTATTCTTCCACGTGCTTATTATCTTTCGGCGTGGAAGTATTCTTCCATGGGCTCATTATCTTTCTCCATGGAAGTACTTTTCCACGTGGTCATTACCTTTCGCCGTGGAAGTACTCTTCCACGGGCTCATTATCTTTCTCCGTGGAAGTATTCTTCCACGTGCTCATTATCTTTCGCCGTGGAAGTACTATTTCCACTGGCGCATTATCTTTCGCCGTGGAAATATTCTTCCACGTGCTCATTAGCTTTCGCCGTGGAAGTACTCCTTCTACTAGCACCTTATCTTTCGCCGTGGAGTACTCTTCCACGTGCTCATTATCTTTCGCCGTGGAAGTACTCTTCCATGGGCTCATTATCTTTTGCCATGGAAGTACTCTTCCACACGTTCATTATCTTTCGCCGTGGAAGTGTTCCTTCCACGGGCTCATTATCTTTCTCCGTGGAAGTACTCTTCCGCTTGCTCATTATCTTTCATCGTGGAAGTAATCTTCCACGTGCTCATTATCTTTCGCCATGGAAGTACTCTTCCAAGGGCTCATTATCTTTTGCTATGGAAGTACTCCTTCCACTGGCGCCTTAACTTTCGACGTGGAGTACTCTTCCACGTGCTCATTATCTTTCGCCGTGTAAGTACTCTTCCACGGGCTCATTATCTTTTGCCGTGGAAGTATTCTTCCACGTGTTTATTATCTTTCGGTGTGGAAGTATTCTTCCACTGGCTCATTATCTTTCATCGTAGAAGTACTGATAACTAGGTTTTTACCTAATTAAAAAGATTAAAATTAAGTTCGTTGTGTTGGTCTAATCGAATTGATCTAGGCTCTCTATGTGACTCTATTGTTTTTGGTGGAACAAAGATGTGTCGTTGTAGTGTTTTAAATAAAAGGTGCAAAACAATTAAAGTAAAGGTGCTCTTAAAGTAAATCTAAGTCTAATTAAAATAAAGGTGCAAGTATTTAAAGACGTGACTTAAATTAAAAGGGCACTAAGTAAAAACGAGAATTTAAATCTATATAAAGCAAACTTAAAACGCGACTAAAACTTAAACTAAGGCAAGACTAAAATTAAGTTAAGGCAAATAAACTTAAAGTGCAATTAAAATAAAGGCGGGAAAAATAAAGCTTGAAAATAAAAATCAAAGACAAAAGCTAAAAAGAACCTGAATACAGCTCATTCGGAATAAACCTTCGTTTGGAACAATCACTCGTCCGGAATGTCAGGTTCGGTTGAAATGATTCTTCTTCGCTCAGAATATTACCAAAATCCTTGATCCGGAACAAATTGATCTGAATATGTCACTTATCCAAAACAATCCTTCGTTCGGAACTTTACTGATTCGGAACTTGTAAAATTTGCCTTGATTCGGAAGTTTTTGGTCACCCTTGATTCGGAAGATTCCGAATGAAGCCCTTTGATTCGGAAGTTTCAGACTTCCGAATGAACACCTCTTGAATCGGAACTTGCCCCTTGATCCGGAAGTTTATTCGGAACTCTTAAGTTCCGAATGAACAGCTCCTGGTTCGGAACTTTGGAAACTTCCGAATGAACGATCACTGATCCGAAACTTTTGGAGTTCCGAATGAACAGTGCTTGATCCGGAACTTTTGAGTTCCGAATGAAGCTTTTCTGGTTCGGAACTTTTGAGTTCCGAATGAATGACTATTGGTTCGGAAGTTATCCTTCGTCCGGAACTTTGAATGTTCCGGATGAACAAGCTTGGCTCGGAACTTTTGCTGATCCCAAATCTTCCGGATGAAACCTTGAATCGAAACTTTGGAGTTCCGAATGAAGCCTTCCCTCCTTCTTGGTTCGGAAGTTTACCTGGAAAGATCAGAAACACAACAAACCTTCCCGAAGAACAAGGGAATCACAAAAACAACAGATCTAAACAAAGATTAATCAAAATAAACACAAACGATCTAATAAAAATATCAACGCATCAACAGTAATCATAAGCAAGCAATTAAAATCAAGAAATTTAACAACTTTTAACACAATAATCAACAATCACATGGATCAAAATAAAAGCATGAATATGAACATAAACATAAACACATAAATCAAAGATTAAGAAAGGTAGATAAGAGATTGACAAGATAAAGTAAAGATTGACAATAATTAAATGAAAACTTACTTGAAATTAAATGAATTTAAGGTGCAAGACAAGGTATTTAAATTTGACAAGAAATTAAATGACAAGGTATTTAAATGGTGGAAGAGCTAATTGTCACACTTAGCCAACAAAAACAAATGAACACACTAATGGTCTATTTATAGGGGAGAATTAGGAAGCTTCCTCCCGTCCTTCATTTCTTGTTAATTGCAAGATTAAGCCCCTTTCTTCTTAATTCTTCATTAATTACACCATTAGTCATTTTCTTCTAATCTTCTTTAAACTTGGACTTAAGGGACTTTTGGCTTCGGGATTTCTTTTGAACTCGTCTTTAATTTCTTCAATAAAATAGACTTGAATTCTTCGGCTTTTGATAAACTTTCGTCTTTTGACTTTTTCTTCGATAAATCTTCAGAATTGGTCGTGGACTTCCGTTCTTTTTGCACTCTTGACTTCTTGACTTCGTCTTTCATCCTTTTCTTCAATAAAAGTTCGTAAATGCCCGTGAATGTCCGTGTTTTCTCCACTTTTCACCTTTTCATCCTAAATCACAACAAAAACACAAACCACGCATAATTCCGACATAAAAGACATAAAATACACGTTTTGGTCCGGTTATTATTGTAATTAAGTGGTAGAAAAGATGGGTGTTTACACACCTATCAAATCCCCTACACTTGACCATTGCAATGTCCTCATGCAATGCATTTAGTTACAAAGCAAGATTACACTTTTCATCATAATCAATCCACGTTGGCCTTTATTAAAGAGATAGAAAATTAAAAACATACAAAATAAAGAAATCAAAAGCATACCTTGGGTTTTGAAAATGTTATGAATAATCATCATCCTCAAGTTTTCACTTTCTCCAAACCAAGCTTAAAAACGAGATCATTGTTATTATAAGTTAGTAGACTAACACGAACTCATGTGGGCCAATTATTCACTTAGACTCCCTTATTCCTAAGGGTATCTCTTATATTTTATTGTTGTCTTGAATGATCACGAGGATGCATTGTTTGACTTATTTCGATAGTTATTTAGTCTGAAAATAAAGTGAACGATTTAATCAATAGTTAGCTAAAGGACCAAATCTTTTAAAACTGCTTCTCGGGACCTCATAAAGTTCATATCTTGGCATAACTCGCTTCGCGATTTGAGACCTTTCTCGGACCGATATTTGGCAGCGACTTCATACTTCAAATCTTGAGAGACGTTAATGAATTAATGGTCTTCTCTTCATAATAGGAATTCTTCACTTTGAAGTTTTGAGAGATTCATACTTGGACCACGACTTCTTCATTTTTCTCCAATCTTTATTTTGGACTTTGATATACAACGATCCGCCTCCTTTTATGACTTGGATCTATTTATCCTCATACCTTGTTAGGGTCTTTTCGGATACACTTCTCCATGACTTTTGGGGAGTTTTGCTTTACGTCGTGTGTCTCGATCCTTCATATTGATTTTCGATAAATGATTCTTCACATCACTTTGGATCTTTAGCAACAAAATATAGCCCTCATGCCTTGTTAGGGCCTTTTCGGACTCGCCAATCTTCGCGTCCCGCTTCAATAAGTTATGCCTTGGCTATGAACTCTAATCCATACCGAGCAACTTTTAAACGATCTGGGGCTAGAAGCTAAGTAACTTTTCAAATCGTACAACCTTATTTATTAGCAGATAAATTTATTAGCAAGCGATGGGAGAATAGGCTTATAATTAACTCACATAAATTCACGAAAGAATACCGAACTTATAATTGGCTCTATCATCTCTCGTGCTCCACAGTTTAAAATCTCAAGTAATGAGACTCGTGGATGCTTAGCCTATTAAATCAAAGTTTTGGGTTTTCGAGTCGCCTATAGGATCTTGCAAATTCTTGGACTTTTTCAAGTTTAGAAATCGCATTTTAAAGTTCCCTTGATAAACGACCCTCTAGGATCAATTATAGGAACTTGCGAAAAGTTCTTGTTCTTAACCCGTGAGAGTTAAGACTTTCGCGTTTTATAGCTCCCTATATAAAAGCCTAGCAAAACTTGACTGAAACACGTTAAGGATACCAGCTAGAGTAAACTCGGGTTGAGTCAAAAGATTCACAACGTTTGAAAACTAAAACCACTTATTCAAAGATTTATTCTAGCAAAGGAAGAAAATAACTATACAAAGATAAAAACTAATAGGCCAAAATAGATCAAAAATTTTGAAAAATGTCGAAAAATTGATTTTCCGGTTAAAATGAGGACAAATACAAGGAAAAGACCACTTAACTTCGATAGAAGTCCCCCTACACTTAAGATAAACATTGTTCTCAATGTTTAAGCATGTGGGAGTAAACTCCCCTACACTTAGGACATTGTGCACGTTGTTTAAATCTCGCTAAGGAAAAGACAACTAAAGAGATTCCTATTTTAATATTGAGAAAATATAAAGTAGTGAATCGAAAAGAGTTTAGGATAGAACCGGGAAGAAGTAGCACACGGAATCACGGGTCGTCAAGAATCATCAAGAGTGGATCATTGAAGTTCGAATCCCTGATTAAGAAGTGAGGAGAGGAAATAGCAAACCAAAGGGTCCCCCCTACACTTATGATAAAGAAAGCAAAAAGATAGATGCATGGGTTGCCTCCCAAGAAGCGCTTGATTTTTGTTAACCGAGTCGTTAGCCTGACTCGACCTTGATCATCAACGGAAGAAGCATGAAACATATCCACCAGGATCAAAAACATAGTTTTCATCGAGCAAATAACACAAGCTTAAGGCGAACAAGGCAAGCCAAAGAAGAAGTGGCAGGGTTCCCTTAAGCAGCGACGGAGCACGGTGGAAGCAAGGGTGAAGTGCAAGCATGTCTTCAAAATGTCCAAAGATTTTTCCTTTTATTTCATCAGGTGGATACTGAGATGGCTTAAAGACTTCAATACCGGGGTCGAACACCTTTTTCTTCAGGGGAAAATAGCACGCAGGCTCAGCCGAGTGTGAAGAAGATCCGCAAAGAAGCACAACCTCGTCCTCAGAAGGGGGACAAAGAGGTGTCAAATCATAAGTGCAACGGATTTCGGTGTCGACCGGTTTCTTCTCCTTTGACAGAATGTTCTTCAAATCCAAAGTAGGATCAGACGATAATCTTCAAAGTCCAAAGGAGGAGCATCACTCTCATGAGGGAAGTATGTGTTGAGAAATTAAGAGAAATCTTCCTCAAATGAATAATCGTCCAAAGTAGGATCGAGTGATGGCGGAGGATCTTCATCATGTGAAGAATCGCTCGAGAGAGTATCAGCCTCATCAAAATCATCGAAAGTGGGCAGCTGGGGATACTCAGAAGTACAATCATCAAAATCATCCGAGTCTGAGCTAGAATCATTATCATCATAAGCATCAAAGACCGGTGGAGAATCATAAATGGGAGAAGCGTCCAAAGTAGAGTGAGAATCATCCACATTATCTTCAAAGAGTGGATTATCAGTGGAAGACTCGAATAGAGGATTGTCATAGACGGTAAAGACATCGAGCACATTTATCATATTCACTGATTCTCGGCTTCCAAAGGATTTGCCTGTAAGCTTCCCCATTTTAAAAACTTTTGAATCATCCCCGACTCGTAAGATTAACTCACCTTCGGCCACATCTACTAAAGCACGTCTGGTTCTCAAGAATGGCCGACCAAGTATTAAAGGAATACGAGGGTCCATTTCATAATCAACTACGACAAAATCGACCGGGAAAGTAAATGTACCAACTTTGATGAACACGTCTTCGGCTATACCAACGGGGTAAGCGAGAGTGCGATTTGCAAGTTCGAGAGTCATCTTTGTTGGAATGAGGTCAGGCAATGATAGTGTTTTCCAAACACTCAGTGGCATAAGATTAATACTAGCCCCGAGATCAGCAAGGGCAGTAAATTCTTCAGTTTTGTTGAACACGCAAGGCAACACAAAACGACAGGGATCTCCAAGCTTTTCCGGTAATTCTTTAAGAATAACTGCTGAGCAGTTTTCATTTAAGCGTGTGTTGGCGAGTTCAATCAGCTTCTCCTTCTTGCTAAGCAATTCCTTGAATGCTTTGACAAATTTCGGCATGTGGCAAAGTGCTTCAACAAGGATAATGTTGATGGTCATTTTAGATAGCATATCCACATATTTCGATACTTGACAGTCATTCTTGGTTAGATCGTTGGTCTTGCCTATGCGAGAAGGGTATGGGATTCTAGGTTGATAAGGGGAAGGTGAAGGTGTAGTTGGTAAAGGTTGTGATGTTGAAGGGTCCTTCCGAGATACATCGTCATGACGAGGCGGAGACGGTAATGGTGTACTAATACGCTGCATACACATTTTCCGGATTTCCTTGTGTCGAAGGACAATCGGTGTATGAGTGAGGACCGCCACATGTTTCACAAGGATTAGCAACCGCTTTAACTTGTTGTTGTTGTTGGTTTGAAGCGAGAAGCGTAATACTTTTGCTCATTTCGGCCATCATGCGGGTGAGTTCGGTCATCTCAGGGTTTGCTGAGGTTGAGGAAACATTGACTCTCGGGTTGTTCCTAGAAGAAGCAGAGGAATCCCAGTTCTTGTGGTGAGTAGTCATGTTCTCAATTAACTCTCTACACTCCTCGGGTCTCCTTTTCATGAATGTGCCACCGGCGGCTGCATTTATCGTATCACGATCTCGAAAAGTCAAACCATTGTAGAAAGTATCGATTAAGGTTACAGGGAGCATGTTGTGGTTTGGACATCTATCGATCAAGACATTATATCTCTCCCAAGCGTCAAAAAGAGATTCGTCAGGGTCTTGCATGAAACCGCTGATCTGATTGCGAAGGCTTGTGACCATGGATGGTGGAAAGTAGCGCGACAAAAAGCGTTGAGTCATGTCATCCCAAGTGTGAATAGAATTCTTCGGGAGACGATCAAACCATTTCTCGGCATGATGCGATAAAGTATGTGGGAAGAGTTGTAGGCGAAGTACATCCATTGTGGCCCCAGGCAACTTCATGCTTTGGGTGATTGTAATGAACTTGTCGAGGTGTTTGTTGGCATCATCATCAGGCAATCCTCTAAATGGGTTTGTTTGTACTTGCTGAATCATGTGGTGCTTCAACGAAAACTCAGGAGCGTTGATTTGCATCGGCACAATCGGTCCTCCTCGTCCAAACATGTTGGTTGACAAAGTTCCTCCATGGTCCGAAGATCGGGCTGTGGAAGAGCATTGTTGTTATTATTATTATTGAGGTGCGGTGGAATGTTGTTGTTGTTAACACCTGCCATATCTAAATCTTCTTGAGGCTCGGGCTCTTGATAATTAGAAAATCTAGTACGCATACACCTGAAAATGCAAAAGAAAACAAAACCAAACACAAAGACAATATATATACACAATAAAAATAAAATCTTTTTGGATTTTTGAAATTTTTAATTTTTATGGAATTTTATCAATTTTTTAATTTTTATGATTTTTTGAATTTTTTATGCAAGAAAAATAACGCTCACAAGTGAACGGATCCCAAAAAGCAACGTGTCTTTCACAGAAAACCTTAATCTTTACGAAAAGAGCCGGCAGCGACGCCATTTGATAACTAGGTTTTTACCTAATTAAAAAGATTAAAATTAAGTTCGTTGTGTTGGTCTCGAATTGATCTAGGCTCTCTATGTGACTCTATTGTTTTTGGTGGAACAAAGATGTGTCGTTGTAGTGTTTTAAATAAAAGGTGCAAAACAATTAAAGTAAAGGTGCTCTTAAAGTAAATCTAAGTCTAATTAAAATAAAGGTGCAAGTATTTAAAGACGTGACTTAAATTAAAAGGGCACTAAGTAAAAACGAGAACTTAAATCTATCTAAAGCAAACTTAAAACGCGACTAAAACTTAAACTAAGGCAAGACTAAAATTAAGTTAAGGCAAATAAACTTAAAGTGCAATTAAAATAAAGGCGGGAAAAATAAAGCTTGAAAATAAAAATCAAAGACAAAAGCTAAAAAGAACCTGAATACAGCTCATTCGGAATAAACCTTCGTTTGGAACAATCACTCGTCCGGAATGTCACCTTCGGTTGAAATGATTCTTCTTCGCTCGGAATATTACCAAAATCCTTGATCCGGAACAAATTGATCTGAATATGTCACTTATCCAAAACAATCCTTCGTTCGGAACTTTACTGATTCGGAACTTGTAAAATTTGCCTTGATTCGGAAGTTTTTGGTCACCCTTGATTCGGAAGATTCCGAATGAAGCCCTTTGATTCGGAAGTTTCAGACTTCCGAATGAACACCTCTTGAATCGGAACTTGCCCCTTGATCCGGAAGTTTATTCGGAACTTTTAAGTTCCGAATGAACAGCTCTTGGTTCGGAACTTTGGAAACTTCCGAATGAACGATCACTGATCCGGAATTTTTGGAGTTTCGAATGAACAGTGCTTGATCCGGAACTTTTGAGTTCCGAATGAAGCTTTTCTGGTTCGGAACTTTTGAGTTCCGAATGAATGACTATTGGTTCGGAAGTTATCCTTCGTCCAGAACTTTGAATGTTCCGGATGAACAAGCTTGGCTCGGAACTTTTGCTGATCCCAAATCTTCCGGATGAAACCTTGACTCGGAACTTTGGAGTTCCGAATGAAGCCTTCCCTCCTTCTTGGTTCGGAAGTTTACCTGGAAAGATCAGAAACACAACAAACCTTCCCGAAGAACAAGGGAATCACAAAAACAGCAGATCTAAACAAAGATTAATCAAAATAAACACAAACGATCTAATAAAAATATCAACGCATCAACAGTAATCATAAGCAAGCAATTAAAATCAAGAAATTTAACAACTTTTACCACAATAATCAACAATCACATGGATCAAAATAAAAGCATGAATATGAACATAAACACATAAATCAAAGATTAAGAAAGGTAGATAAGAGATTGACAAGATAAAGTAAAGATTGACAATAATTAAATGAAAACTTACTTGAAATTAAATGAATTTAAGGTGCAAGACAAGGTATTTAAATTTGACAAGAAATTAAATGACAAGGTATTTAAATGGTGGAAGAGCTAATTGTCACACTTAGCCAACAAAAACAAATGAACACACTAATGGTCTATTTATAGGGGAGGATTAGGAAGCTTCCTCCCCTCCTTCATTTCTTGTTAATTGCAAGATTAAGCCCCTTTCTTCTTAATTCTTCATTAATTACACCATTAGTCCTTTTCTTCTAATCTTCTTTAAACTTGGACTTAAGGGACTTTTGGCTTCGGGATTTATTTTGAACTCGTCTTTAATTTCTTCAATAAAATAGACTTGAATTCTTCGGCTTTTGATAAACTTCCGTCTTTTGACTTTTTCTTCGATAAATCTTCAGAATTGGTCGTGGACTTCCGTTCTTTTTGCACTCTTGACTTCTTGACTTCGTCTTTCATCCTTTTCTTCAATAAAAGTTCGTAAATGCCCGTGAATGTCCGTGTTTTCTCCACTTTTCACCTTTTCATCCTAAATCACAACAAAAACACAAACCACGCATAATTCCGACATAAAAGACATAAAATACACGTTTTGGTCCGGTTATTATTGTAATTAAGTGGTAGAAAAGATGGGTGTTTACACACCTATCAAGTACTCTTCCATGTGCTTATTATCTTTCGCCGTGGAAGTACTCTTCCACGGGCTCATTATCTTTATCCGTGGAAGTATTCTTCCACGTGTTTATTATCTTTCGCCGTGGAAGTATTCTTCCACAGGGTCATTATCTTTCACCGTGGAAGTACTCTTCCATGTGCTTATTATCTTTCTCTATGGAAGTACTCTTCCACGGGCACATTATCTTTCACCGTGGAAGTACTCTTCCACGTGCTCATTATCTTTTGTCGTGGAAGTACTCTTCTACGGTCTCATTATCTTTCACCGTGGAAGTACTCCTTCCACTGGCGCCTTATGTTTCGCCGTGGAGTACTCTTCCATGTGCTCATTATCTTTCCCCGTGGAAGTACTCTTCCACGGGCTCATTATCTTTCGCCGTGGAAGTACTCTTCCACGTTCTCATTATCTTTCTCCGTGGAAGTACTCTCCCACGGGCTCATTATCTTTCCCCGTGAAAGTACTCCTTCCACTGGCGCCTTATCTTTCGCCGTTGAGTACTCTTCCATGTGATCATTATCTTTAGCCGTGGAAGTACTCTTCCACGGGCTCATTATCTTTCTCCATGGAAGTACTCTTCCACGCGCTCATTGTCTTTCTTCGTGGAAGTTTTCCTTCCACGGGCTCATTATCCTTCGCCGTGGAAGTATTCCTTTCACGGGCGCCTTATTTTCGCCATGGAAGTATTCCTTCCATGCGCTCATTCTTTTTGTCGCGGAAGTACGTATTATGTTGGTTCATATCTTTGTTACGGAAGTACGTCTTCCGCGAAGAATTACGTTGCCCGACCATGGAGTGATTTGTCCAAAGTTTAAATTGTTTGGCTTTAATTAGACGGAGCCTGATCAACTACGTTTAGTTCAGGAAAAACCATAATAAATTTTGGCATTCCTTATTAAATGTCGTGGCCGTAAGACGGATGTAATATCCGCATAATCTTGCCACAAAGGTACACCTTATGTTGGCCTTAAGACTAATGCCATATTTGCATTATGTTGCATCATTAATGGGTATAAGAAGTATGCCTTCAAAGTATTCATGATGCAACATACGGGTTCCACCTTCACCGTTACAAAACATTCTTATCATCCTCACGTTAGGGATGGACAATAATTATACCCTCATAATGCTAGTGTTACCCCGACTATAGAACATATTTTCTTCTTACCGGGTCTTTACCGTTGCATAACGGGAAACCAAGCATTTAAGCACAATCACCCGTCTTACGTATATGGGTTCCCTATTTCTTTAGACATAGATTCGCTTACATATAGTGGAGATGGTGTAAAGTCTAGTAACCTTGGTGACAACCTCGCATACTAGAATGGGGGTACATGATGACGTATAGTGGCTACGCTCACTATTCGCAACCCCAGCCCATCATCTTTTTGCTAAAGGTAGCCCATTTACGAGTGGAGCTATACGTTACGGATGATCCACGAGGATGTCCTAGCAGCAAGCCGCACGTGGTTGTTAGTGAGCGTGATAAATGAATGAGTCGAGCATAAATTGATCATGGACCATGTCATACTAGACTGGGGGACATGTCGACGTACAGTCGGTCAAGGGCCCAGCCCGACAGGCCTGTGGCCCATACACCTTACTTACCCTTCAAGAAACCCTAGCCCTATATAGACAGGAGGAGGGGTCTCAATCTACGACATGTTATCTCTAATACTAACATCTCATATACAACATATCATCCCGATACTAACTTGACCATTGGAGGTGGACCCCGGGTCCACGTCTAACCGGTTCTTCTTTGTTTGCAGCATTACTCAGGACCCGGGAAGACGATTAACGGCCCAGGAGAATCGTCAGACTGGCCCAGCCAAACTATGCTTCAACATGCAGTTACTTTACGAATCAAAACTCAGAGCCTAATTCTAATTTTTCATAATCTCTTCACTCGTGCAGATACTTTACGAAATTAATAATCATAGCTTAATTCTTATTTTTCTAAAATCTTCACTCGTGTAGATAATTTATTAAACAATAATCAAAGCCTAATTCAAGTTTTCACTAAAATATTCACTTGTGCATATTCTTTACGACATCAATAATCAGAGCTTAATTCTTATTTTTCCTAAAATCTTCACTCGTATAGATACTTTACGAAATCAATAATCAGAGCTTAATTCTTATTTTTCCTAAAATCTTCACTCGTGCAGATACTTTACGAAATCAATAATCAGAGCTTAATTCTCATTTTTCCTAAAATCTTCTCTCGTGCAGATACTTTACGAAATCAATAATCAGAGCCAAATTCTAATTTTTCCTAAAATCTTCCCTCGTGCAGATACTTTACGAAATCAATAATCAGAGTCTAATTCTAATTTTTTCAAAAATCTTCACTCGTGCAGATACTTTACAATATCAATAATCAGAGCCTAATTCTTATTTTTCCTAAAACCTTCTCTCGTGCAGATACTTCATGAAATCAATAATCAGAGCCTAATTCTAATTTTTCTTAAAATCTTCACTTGTGTTGAAACTTTACGAAATCAATAATCAGTCGCCTAATTCTATTTTTCTTATCTCTTTACGCGTGCACATAATATCAAATCAAAAATTTAATTCAAATGCTATAGATTAATCAGTTAATAATAAATTAAAACTTATATAATAATGTTACTGTTAATTTCAATAGAATCCGATCGGTATAATGCATCTTCCACGTCAATATCGTCATGTATTAACGTGACGTCATCGTATTCTCCTTCTTCATCATTTCTAGTGAATTTTTTCTTTGTAGAATGTTTATTATCAGTTGAAGAAGCTGATTTGATCTGTTTATGAAGTTTGTTTAGATCGTTGATTGAAGAAGATGTTTTGATGGCCGATTGAAGAAGGTAGGTTGTTAGGTTTTTAATGGAGGTTTGATCGGTGATTGAAGAAGGTAGGTTTTTAGGTTTTAATGGCCGATTGAAGAATGTAGGTTGTTAGGTTGTTAGATAGTTTGTTAGGGTTTTGATCAGGAGATATTGAGGGATGTATACCTTGACGTTATTGAGGTGTGTGTGTTTTTTTGCTTTTATACTTAATTCTAGGGACCTTTTTGCAATTTATAAAACTTAGTGTAATTTTTGGGCTAATCTCAGCCATCAAATCAAAAAAAAGGAGGGGTGGATGGAGTACTGAGATCACATCTCACCATTTCACAAAAACCTCCTTCTCACTTGAAAATGCCCCTATATATATATATATATATATATATATATATATATATATATATATATATATATATATATATATATATATATATATATATATATATATATATATATATATATATATATATATATATATATATATATATATATATATATATATATATATATATATATATATATATATATATATATATATATATATATATATATATATATATATATATATATATATATATATATATATATATATATATATATATATATATATATATATATATATATATACTAGCGTCGTAACCCGCCCAACGAGCGAGGTCATTTTTTCTTGTTCCATGGGGTTTATGGTTTGTACGTTTTTAGTTTCTTGAATTTTTAAATTAACCTTTAGAATATCTTAGTTATATTATACGCTTAAGTAGCTTTTATTTGTGGTTAACTGGCAGAGTTCTCTTTTCTAGCCTCTTAAATACTTAATTTGAAGCTCTAACTATCAACATTCTGTTGCGATACAAAAGATCAAATGACCAGTTACTTGGCCAAATTAATTATACATATAAAAAGCACACAAATATATTAAATGTTGTGTTATGTGTCAGACAATATACAATAACGAAATAACCTTAATTTGTTAATTTTAATTTCTGTATTTTTTTTAACTTCTATTATATTTTAGTTATAGTTTGCGCTTAACTAATGTTAAATTTATGTTTAAATTATTTTTTTAATGATATTTTTTTTAATATTTTAAATTTTTTAAAGTCCGAATAATATAATTCGTTAAACAATCCTAATTTTTTAAAAGAAGTTAAAAACGCATTTTTTGTTTTATTTACGTTTGTTAGCAGTGTGTATATAATGTTTTTTAATGGAAAATCGGGTCACCCGGGTGTCCAACCGATTGAACCGATAACTCGGCGACCCAGTGACTCGACATTCAAAAACCGATTTTCAAAACATTGCTAAAAATATAAAAATGTTATAGAAATTTCTATATAAAACTTTTATGAATATAGCATATCTCTAGTGATGTATAAGGCTTGTTGTTGTTTTTTATTTAATTATGTACTTGCATCTTTGTTGATATTTTCAAGAATTGGTGAGTTATCTTCATTGTGATAACTATCTAAAAGTAACCAAGGCAAAGTATGGTTCTTGCCCCTCGGTTTCGTCCTTGCTTTGAGCTTGTCCATTCGTCAGCCGATCCTTTGCTCTCTGTGGGGCGGGTTCGTTTCATTATTTTTTTTAAAGTACGTTTGTGTATTAATTTTAGTTTTTTTGTAGTGATACTCATTTTTCTAAATGTGGAAACCTTGGTTTCCTCGATATTTTAGCTACTAGGAATGATCATTGTTCATATGATTAACATAATCAAAGCAGAATTAGAACAACAACCATTAACAAGGTGTTTGGGCACAATAACACATGAATTAAACAATTGGGTTGCTAATTATATTAATAATCAACAACCACTAGACGTGTATACATTAATCCCACGTCTAGTGCAACACACACTTTAGGTTTACATTGTGAATGAAAGATATGAATAAAACCTAAGACCCTTGTTCCTTTTATAGACTAAGGATTAAGGTTTACAAGAGATAACTATGAATAAACATGAATATCTTCTATTTAAATAACTAATACAGAATATATTTTGCATACTTATCCTAAATAGAATCTTCCAACAGCGTTTGACTTTTGTTGTCTTCTGTCAACGCCTAATTTACTCTTGACAATGCTTGGATTACACTTGTCAATGCTTAGACAAATGCCTTCATGTTTTCTTTGTTTTTGAGTTTCTGCCACATCAACTTTTTGACCCAACAATCTTCCCCTAGTTGATTTTGACAAAACTCTATGTGTATCTCTTCTAAGTTGTACATCATCTTCAAATTGCTTCCCCTTAATTGTAGCATGTATGTCTTCCCCTTTTTGTCACATCAACATGGAATTAAACAATGTACGCAATCTTGAAGATTCTCCAAATGTAGGCTCTATGTGATGATCTTGAAGAAAAATAACTATAATATTCTTGATGTAGAAGTAGAATAACCTAACCTTGTGTTCTGTCTTGTACTATCCACGTGATAAAGAACTTATACTGATGATTAAATATAAGTAGACCTCGATCCCTTGTCAATATTCTCATCCTTTGTGAGACACTGAGCACGATAATATAACTCCTTCAAGTGTTATGACAAGTCTTCGTCACCAACCATGTAAGCATTAACAAGTTACCTTAAAAGTCCATGACTGGAAGTGCACGACTTTAAGATATGATAGAACACAAACTCGCGAAAATCTTCTTCAAACATCAAACTTACCATAAGAATTCTTCCCCTTAAGCCAACACCTCTTCATGACGAGTCTTAATGAACCAATATCTTCGTATGTAAAAGTAGATATGGATAACTCTTTCACAAGGCTAACCCGATTACATAAGAAATATTGCTCCAATAAACTACTTTACGAATTGTTGCTAACTCGCATTAAAATCATTAATCCCTTTTAAAAATATCCGAGCCATAAATATCAACTTGATATTCTTTATAAAAATGGAGATTCCATGTACCTTTACGTGTAAATACCTCTTTTTATGTGCCAAAATCGTATAAATTTTCCAAACAGCAGCTATTCCTTTTGTTGTCCAATATCTTCCTTTGTCCAAGATATCAACACTGTGTGTTGTCCAATATCGGACAACACTTGTCAGCGTTTGAAAATGTATAT
The DNA here is from genome assembly GCA_025667525.1 of Glebionis coronaria. Taxonomy (NCBI): domain Eukaryota; kingdom Viridiplantae; phylum Streptophyta; class Magnoliopsida; order Asterales; family Asteraceae; genus Glebionis; species Glebionis coronaria. Next base: position 195,364 of record JANFOE010000826.1, on the reverse strand, counting down.
ATCGGACAACAAGTGTCAACGCTTCTTGCCAGCGTCAACTTTATTCCTGTCAGCGCCAACTTTGTACCTGTCAGCTCCTGGCCATCAGCATCTCATCCATGTCTTGTCAGCATCACACCAACATCTATCAGCGTCTAATCGATCTAGGGTTTTATAAACCCTAAATCATGATTTTATGTGAAAACCATAAACGGTAGCGAACTTCGACATCGAATAACTTCTTCAAGAGAGCTCAGATCGACGATCCCTTCGGTGAGACCCTTGACACAAGTGTCAAGAACCTACAGCGCGAATTTCACGACGATCCAACGGTTAACGAAGGACAAATCGCGTTTTTACTATTACTGTTCACAGAAAACAGCATATGATCACTGCTGACTTCGACGCTTAATAACTTTTTCTTGGGGATAGATCTCGACTATCCCTCTGGTGGATATCTAGATATATGTGTGTAGAACACACACACAAAATTTTGTGGCGATCCAACGGTTCAGTAAAAAGTTATGGCCTTCTGAATGCTGCTACGCACACAAAAACGACCAGAAAAACCTATACGGATTTTTCTTTTCTTCTCAAAACACGAACACCTTGTTGGTCCTAGCATCACGAGCCACGAGGATCTGATACCTACTGTGGAAACCTTGGTTTCCTCGATCTTTTAGCTACTAGGAATGATCATTGTTCATATGATTAACATAATCAAAGCGGAATTAGAACAACAACCATTAACAAGGTGTTTGGGCACAATAACACATGAATTAAACAATTGGGTTGCTAATTATATTAATAATCAACAACCACTAGACGTGTATACATTAATTCCACGTCTAGTGCAACACACGCTTTAGGTTTACATTGTGAATGAAAGATATGAATAAAACCTAAGACCCTTGTTCCTTTTATAGACTAAGGATTAGGGTTTACAAGAGATAACTATGAATAAATATGAATATCTTCTATTTAAATAACTAATACAGAATATATTATGCATACTTATCCTAAATAGAAGCTTCCAACAGCGTTTGACTTTTGTTGACTTCTGTCAACGCCTAATTTACTCTTGACAATGATTGGATTACACTTGTCAATGCTTAGACAAATGCCTTCATGTTTTCTTCGTTTTTGAGTTTCTGCCACATCAACTTTTTGACCCAACACTAAAATGAAACTTAAACAAAATTTATTTGTTGATATTTTTAGGGCTTTGCCCACGCAACGGACTTGTTTGGTCCCATGTGAATCTTTTGTTTTACTAATAAGGACATATTTGTTTTGTTAATTATTTATAGGTACGTTTGTGTATTTATTTAAGTTTTTGGCAGTGGGCTTCGTTTATGTTAAAATAAAACTTAAATAAATCTATTTTTTATATTTTTAGTGTTTGATCCACCCAAAGAACTTATTTAGTCTCATGTCAATTTTTCGTCTTACTAATATAAGCGGGATTGTTTTTATTAAAGTATGTTTTTATATTTATTTACTTTTTTATACAACCAATTACTTAATGCAAAAATTAAAACTCAATAAAAGCCTCTTGTTTACCGAAATTACATCGTTTCATTGAGATATTAAATAGCTTGTTGGCTGCGCTTTTTGCGGCACCTATCTTAAGCTGTAATAAAAAACCACATGTAAATTAAGTTTATATAAATAAGAAAACATGATCAAGTGTAGGTTAATAATAGACTAACAAGTTTCGTTATTGATGCAGAAGAAACTGTTTCCTTTCTAAGAAGTTCATTGTTTTTAAGTTCGGCGGTGAAATGAAGGGCAGTTGTTTTAAAAAATAATTATCTACATACTAATTAATAGATCAAATAACTTATATATAATTACCATCATACCATCGAATACAGAACCATAAGCTAAATATCCAAGATTCATAAACAAAAAAAAGTTTCATAAATATTCTCATGTCACAGCTAGCGTTGTTCATTGTTTGGGTTTAATCCACGTAAACCGAAAACTGAATCGAATCGAACTCGAGATAGAACCGAACCGAAAATAAAATTCAGGTTGTGGGTCATAATCGAACTACAAATTTGGTTTTCGGGTTGGATATGGGTTTGAAAACCGAACCGAAAACCAAAATTATACCAATATATTTTATATATATATTTATATATATATATATATATATATATATATATATATACATAAATAATAATTAGAATTTAATCTTAATATAAAAATTCAATTTTTATAATTGAACTAATATTCTTTGTTAAATATTTAAATAATTATGTATTTTTTTAGAAAAATTCAGATAATTCGGGTTATTCGGGTCAATCCGAGAACCGAACCAAATTCAAATTCAGTTTTTGTTTCGGTTCGGTTTGGTTTTCGGGTTGACTCTAAAAAAATTAACCGAATAAATAGAACCGAGTAAACGGAACAAACCGAGAACCGAACCGAAAGACAGCCCTAGTCACAGTTAACAAAAGAAATTAATAAATCTCTGATGTCTTATTTGCGAAGGCTGAAATTTTATATTTGCGAAGGCTGAAATTTCGAGAAAAGTTTGTGATTGCATCTTTAAATGAATTGTAGCCGAAATTTGAATAGTATTGTTCGGTGTTTATATTACAACCTAAGCCAAAAGCGTACCAGTTGTTATCATTGATGTAGCCATGAGTTTCAGTTAAAAAATTTGCATCAACGGATTGCAAAGAATTAGTGATGATCTTATTAGGATTAAAGCTTATGGTTTACTTTGGATCGAACCAATCTGACCCATACCAAGATCACCCATTTTGACATGTTGTCAAACCAACCACATCTAATAAATCCTAGTTTTCTAATATATGCATGTCATTAATGGTTGCTTTTGTAAGGATTTATATTGGCGATAATGACAAAAGTGAAAGATTTCACTGACTGGAAGATTTTACTGAGTTTATATAAGTCAAAGCTACGCAAACTACGTTTTGGAATTAACATATTGGGTTTTGCTAACCACCACCCACAGGGTAGTTTTTTACCTTTCTGTAATTAAAATTATTTCCAAATATGAACTCATTATTTCTCTAAATACATAATTTCAGCATATACAATTAAGGTAAGTTAGTTTTAATAAGGTATGCATTAATGATATCAAGTAAGTTCATATTTTATTTGAGTCCCATTAACAAATAACACTCTTAAATCCTAACTGTAATATTTGGAAATGTAAAATTATTTCCAAATATGAACTCATTATTTCTCTAAATACATAATTTCAGCATATACAATTAAGGTAAGTTAGTTTTAATAAGGTATGCATTAATATCAAGTAAGTTCTCTAAATACATAATTTCAGCATATACAATTAAGGTAAGTTAGTTTTAATAAGGTATGCATTAATATCAATTAAGCTAAGTTAGTTTTACCTTACACATAATTTCAACATTTGATTCCTGAATTGCCGGTGATGATATTACAGTTAGGATTTAAGAGTGTTATTTGTTAATGGGACTCAAATAAAATAAAACACAACGAAGGTTTATAAATTTATCAAGTTATCGGGTTAAACCCGAACTATGAACGTATATAAGCCAATAAGTGACCTTTATGAAACATAAGCCTAAACTCAAATAAGCCATATTAACGTCTCACTACAACAATTAATCAGTTCCTTACATATTACCGCAATCAGTGCCTCTTGTTGAAGACAGAAGATGTACTCTTTTTCATACAGGATTAGTTCTTTATATACTAAAGTCATGAACGATCAAATCATCCTTTGAGGTCTGGTACCCTGTGATGTAACTGCAAGATAAAAGGTGTTGGAATTTATAAAAACCTTTATCATATTAACACATTAATAATCACGAGTACGCAGCGGAATATAGGATCACGTATAGACAAGTAATTACCATAAACAATAAAGAAACGCGTACCTTTTAGCGATGGATTAAACACCTTTACCGAACCACCAATAAAGATCAAAGTATGATCTCTCTAAGAATACGCACACAATACGTTATAGCAAACAATTAAGTATGCTAGTACTAATAGTGATCGAAGCAAACAATACTTGTTTTCTTAAAACAAAATAAGCACAAAACTAACAACTAGATGTGTTAGTTTAGTCGCAAAAGAGGAATCGCAATTTAGTTCTATCGTTGGGAATATCTTGAATATAATGAGTCAACCTCATTATATATATACATGCATGATAGAGTCGGTTCCAACTACTAAACCAAATAGGAAATTAGTTTCTAAACCAAATAGGAATCAGTTATCAACTTTTTACGTAAATAAATAAAAGTCATTAATTTAAATTGCCTTTTATTTGTTTTCCATATAAATCCTTCTAGTTAACTTTTAACTATGGTTTGTCATAGCTTATCACTAATTAATATATTACACCTAATATATTAACGTATAATTGTTTTACGTATTAACGCGTGCGTCTCCTTAGGCTCAGGACGACTTCCGGACATATATTATTTACGTGTACATATTCCTTCAGCTCCCACTTGGACATGTACAATAATATAATATAATAACATTGGTTAGTGTCTAGAAACACGCCAATGCTCCCGGAACCTCTCGAGTGTAGTTTTCCATAAAGTACATTTAAATGACTTAAACATTTACAATCCCTTTGTTTCTCAAATGCCATGTTAATAATGGATATGGATCAATGTCATTCCATTTTAACTATTCTGTTTCTCGCATTACATAATTAATATAGATTACCAATCTAATCGAGACAAATTTAGATTACCATTGGGTATGGCCATACAAACATCTAATTAATTAACGACGGGCCCAGTAGCATTATTCTTCAATCCTAGTTGAATGAACAAATTCTATCTTGACTACACGTGCCTCTTACATGCTTCAAGATACAAATGATTATAGTCTTTATTACTACCTTATCCAGGATAGCGTTAGAACTATAGCAAAAAATACCATCCACATATATAAGACCTGCTTGCATCTCAAGTCAAAGGATTTAGTAATGTAAATCATTTACAAGTTTCACTTAAAGACGCCGATTCATAAAGTGATTGACTTGTTAGTAGGAGATGTCCAATATACAACTTTTGGATATTGTATGAGTTGGTGAACCGTTCTTGCATATTCTACGAATATTACCATCTCTCATATATGTCTTAATTCAATTATATTCCCATATAATCAATCGACATAGACAATTTAGAATAACATATTATTCAAGGATTTAAACATGCAAAAATAGGACCAATAAATATTAAAGAAAACGAATATATCCAATACTTCAATTCATAAAATAAATATTGTTTAACAATATCCTTTATCCAAATACTAAAACAAATTACATGAAACTACTAGCAGGACGAAGTCCCATGCTCCTAGCATGTTGAGTAAGCTTTTTACCAGGTAAAGCCTTCGTAAAAGGATCTGCTAGATTATTATCTGTATGAACTTTAACTAGATCAATCTCACCTAATTCGATACATTCTCGAACATAGTGATATCTCCTTTGATAGTGTCTGACGCCTCTCTGAACTCCCGGTTCGTTAGCTATGATGATTGCACTTGAATTGTCACAATACATCTTTATAGGTTCTTCATTGGTAGGAACTACACCAAGTTCTCCAATAAACTTCCTCCTCCAAACAGCTTCCTTTGCAGCTTCAGAAGCAGCGATATATTCAGCTTCTGTGGCAGATTGTGCAGTAGTACTTTGTTTGGAGCTCTTCCATACTACCGCGCCTCCGTTCAAAACGAAAACATACCCAGTTTGAGATTTAGTGTCATCTCTATCGGTTTCAAATCCAGCATCACAATAACAATTAACTTGCAGCTCAGTAGCTTCAGGATTTCCACCATAAACCAAAAACGTATCCTTAGTATGTCTTAAATACTTAAGAATATTTTTCACAGCAGTCCAATGACTTTCACCTGGATTTTGCTGAAATCGGCTTGTAATATTCTGCGCGAACGCAACATCAGGTCTTGTGCATCTCACAGCATACATAATCGATCCTACAGCCGAAGCATAAGGAACATTTTGCATACGCTTCATCTCTTCAGATGTAGTAGCACCTTGTGTTTTATTTAAGTCAGTGTGCACTTGTATAGGAATGAGACCACGCTTGGAATTATCCATTCTATACTTCTTCAAGATCTTATCAAGATATGCATTTTGACTTAGTCCAATTAACCGCTTTGATCTATCTCTATAGATTTTGATTCCAAGAATAAATGCCGCTTCCCCTAAATATTTCATAGAAAAACACTTCCAAGATAGGTCTTTACCTCTTGTAAACTTGGAATATGATTTCCCATAATGATTATGTCATCAACATACAAGATTAGGAAAACAACATTACTCCCACTAGCTTTTTGATATACACATGGCTCATCTAGATTTTGATCAAAACCAAACTTTTTGATTTCTTCATCAAATCTTTTATTCCAGCTTCTTGATGCTTGCTTAAGTCCATAAATGGATCTTTGAAGCCTACATACTTTTCTGGGATGCTTAGGATCAACAAAACCTTCAGGTTGTTCCATATAGATTTCTTCTTCTAAGTAACCATTCAAGAACGCGGTTTTTACATCCATTTGCCATATCTCATAGTCATAGAACGCTGCTATAGCTATGAGAATCCTAATAGCTCTCAAATCTGCAACAGGAGAAAAGGTTTCCTCATAGTCAACACCATAAGTTTGTGTAAACCCTTTTGCTACAAATCGAGCTTTATAGGTGTGTACAATGCCATCCATGTCCGTCTTCTTCTTGTAAATCCATTTACCCTTTACGACCTTCGCATTGGGTGGTAAATCTACAAGTCTCCAGACTTGATTATCGTACATAGATTGCATTTCCGCATTCATAGCAACAATCCACTTATCGGATTCAGAATCCAATATTGCATCTCTATAGTTAGTGGGTTCATTAAGATCCCCTAAACTATGTTCCTCGACTTCTACATTTAGACATAGTCGTTCAGGTGCTTTGATTGTTCTTTTTGACTTATGAATGGGGACAACATCCTCTTCTTGAGTTACATCAGGTGCAAGACTTTCTTCCTCAATTAGATGTTCGCTAGTAGTTTCAGAAGGTAAAATATCTTCATCCTCTAGTTCTACAATCCTCCCACTCTCTTTTTGAACTATGAGATTCTTTTCAAAGAAATCTGCATACCTCTCAACAACTATTTTGTTTTCAGGTGGGTAGTAGAAATAGTAACCCATAGTTTCCTTAGGGTAACCTATGAAGACACACTTAACCGATCTTGATTGAAGTTTGTCAGGCGTGTGACGCTTCACATGTGCCTCACAACCCCAAACCTTTAAGTAAGACAAGTTAGGAACTTTTCCATGCCGTAGTTCATATGGAGTCTTGTCAACCTTCTTGGTTGGAACCATATTGAGAATGCGTGCAGCAGTCTCTAGAGCATAATCCCAAAAGGATAGTGGCAAAGTAGAAAGACTCATCATTGATCGAACCATGTTTAGCAAAGTTCGATTTCTCCTCTCAGAAACACCATTGTGTTGTGGTGTGTAAGGAGGAGTCAGCTGTTGGACAATTCCACTAGCCTTTAGATAATCTTTAAATTCTTGACTAATATATTCACCACCACGATCTGATCGAATGGCTTTAATAGTCTTCCCGAGTTGATTTTCTACTTCATTTTTGAATACCTTGAATGTTTCAAAGACTTCGTGTTTATGTTTAAGCAAATAAACATAACCATAACGACTATAATCATCAGTAAAGGTAATGAAGTACGTAGCACCTTGCTTTGACACATGTCTAAGTGGACCACATACATCGGTATGGATTAATCCAAGTAGATCTTTCACCTTTTCCGTTTTATGCGGAAAGGATTTCCTTGTCATCTTGCCCGATATACAAGAAACGCATTGATCAAACGGTTCATTATCCGTTGAGTTTAAAAGTCCATCATGTTGCAACTTTTCAATTCGCTTCTTGCTAATATGAGCAAGTCGACAATGCCAAAGATAAGTAGAATCTAAACTTGCTTTAGATTTCTTATTGCTAATTGAATACATTGAATTCACAATTTGCAAAGTAGGATCATGCATATCAATTTCATAAATATCATTAACACGGATACAATTAAAATAAATCATATCATTAAAAGAAACGGTCATACCAAAATCCGTAAATTTATGAATAAATCCTTTATTATGCAAACAAGAAACTGAAACAACACCTCTAGTTATAGTAGGTGCATAATGACAATCATCCAAAACAAGAATTAAACCATTAGGTAAAACTAAGTCAAAACTTCCAATAGCTTCTACTTCAGCACGTACGCCGTTTCCAACATACAAGTAGACAGCACCTTGCTTCAGCTTCTTTTCTCCTCTAAGTCCCTGAAGAAGTGGACGATCCAACTTGCTTCTTCTTTTTCATCAACTCAGCTAGATAAACAGGACAGTTCCTCTTCCAATGTCCAACCTCTTTGCAGTAGTGACATATGGAATCTTTTGCCGGATGCTCTTTCTTATAAGGTTGAGGCTTTTTAGGTTTAGGAGGATAAGAATTTTTAGGACCCTTATCCTTACCTTTACCTTTAGCCTTACCTCCTTGTGGTTTGTACTTCTGGATCCTACCACCTTGGATCGCCATCACTTGTGGTGTAGAAGAAGATGCAACATTTGACTTCTTGTTCTTCTTAACTCCTTTCTCAAATTCAATAAGCAAAGAATGAACTTCACTAATTGTCTTCCCCATGCTTTGCATATTGTAATTTTGCACAAAGCCCTCAAAATCACTTGAAAGTGAATTGAGAATCAAGCTGACAGAGACAGCTTCTGGAAGAACATAGTTGAGAGTTGCCAAATGATCCAAATAGCTTTTCATCAACAGAACATAATCGCTAACGGATTGACCCTCTTCCTGCTTGCATGAATGGAAAGTGTGTACTAACTCTTGTAGTTCGACACCAGGAGGCTTTCCATACATCTTTTGGAGCTCAGTTATCATGTCCTTAGGACTTTTGTGTTCAAATTGCTGATAAAGCGATGGAGACATAGTTCCAAGCATTAAACAAGCAACTTCATTATGACGATCATAAAGAGCATTCCATTCTACTAATTGTTCATTAGTAGCATTAGCACCAGGATGGTCAGGCAAAGGATTGTCATACACATCCTCTAGTTTCTCCACACGCACAACTAGTTTGAGCGCGCGTAACCACTCATTGAAGTTAGGACCAGTAAGATGTTGCTTCTCAAGCATCGACCTGAAAGCCGAACTGTTTTGTTTGGTTTGGGCATTATTCATTGCCATCTACAAATAAACAAAGTTCAATAATTTAGTATTTTCGATAATACTTCCTTTATAGAAAATTAAATACCCATGTCTATAAATAAACAATTAATTTTCTAAAAGCTAGAATCCACCAAGACATACCACCACCGCATCAGTTGATCTGCTAGTGATGATGATATTAAAGGGGTAATTGACGTTCAATAATTGCATCCAATACAACTTCTAGAATTATGGGACTCAACTTTATATACATCACTTGTGACAATTCAAAAGTGAAAAAGTGAGCATGTTTATCCCATCTATTGCCACGAGTTAAGGTCTCGCCTATCTTAACCTGCTTAAGTCGTCCAACTAAAAACTGTGATTATATAGCACCGACGTCTCACAATCGAGTGTATTATATCACCTTGGGTTACAAAATCACCACAGTCTCACGTATGGTGAAAGAGTAAGTGCAAGTGCTTTTACACGTTGGATGGCAAATAAACTTATTTCAAAGAGTATAAATTTTGACAATTCAAAACATGTACAAAGAAGCATGCAACATCTTTGTATCATGATAATTTATAAAATTTACTCAATTCGTTAATTATAAACATCACTTATTTAACTTACAATTCAATTGTATAAATAGTGATATCATAAAAATTGACGATTCAACATGTATTCTATTTAAAGAAGTTTAATTTTATCACGGGAAAAGATTAAAGAATGATTAAAATCATTCAAACCCTAGACCATTTGCGGCTTCCTAAATAGTATGCAAGATAAGGAGACTACAAATAGTCAGGTATTATAGGGCAATGGTATCTACAAGACCGAAGTCTTGATGAGTCTTCCCGAACCTTAGCCTTGCAACTAGATAGTACTTTTGCAAATTACGTCATTAATAAATTTTACAACTTTAAAATAGAAAACAAATTATAAACTTGATTCTTGCTAATCACGGCGTGAGTTAGATTTAAAACCATGTAAGGGCGACTCATTTGTTGCCACATATGATCGTGCAAGAACAAGATTATAATAAATCAAATTTCATATAGTTTTAGTCCGGTTTATCATGACTTCAATTAAATCAATTAATTAAGAACACATGATCCATGGTAAACTTGCATGATTCCCATGGATCGAACCAAAAATTTAACAATTTAACAACGTGATAAATAACGACTAGTTAACAATTAACAACGACTAATTAACAATTAACAACATATTTATCAACAAAAATTGCATACAACTTAGGATTTGTCTAATTAATTTTATTAACCCTAATTAGGGTTTATGAAAAACTAATTTTCAAATAAAATAATTCAAACGCCATCATAGTAAGTTTACACAATTTTATCTCTTTCGTTATTTTTAATGTAATTAAAAGCTATACGAACGGCTCGTGATGCCACTGTTGGAATTTATAAAAACCTTTATCATATTAACACATTAATAATCACGAGTACGCAGCGGAATATAGGATCACGTATAGACAAGTAATTACCATAAACAATAAAGAAACGCGTACCTTTTAGCGATGGATTAAACACCTTTACCGAACCACCAATAAAAATCAAAGTATGATCTCTCTAAGAATACGCACACAATACGTTATAGCAAACAATTAAGTATGCTAGTACTAATAGTGATCGAAGCAAACAATACTTGTTTTCTTAAAACAAAATAAGCACAAAACTAACAACTAGATGTGTTAGTTTAGTCACAAAAGAGGAATCGCAATTTAGTTCTATCGTTGGGAATATCTTGAATATAATGAGTCAACCTCATTATATATATACATGCATGATAGAGTCGGTTCCAACTACTAAACCAAATAGGAAATTAGTTTCTAAACCAAATAGGAATCAGTTATCAACTTTTTACGTAAATAAATAAAAGTCATTAATTTAAATTGCCTTTTATTTGTTTTCCATATAAATCCTTCTAGTTAACTTTTAACTATGGTTTGTCATAGCTTATCACTAATTAATATATTACACCTAATATATTAACGTATAATTGTTTTACGTATTAACGCGTGCGTCTCCTTAGGCTCAGGACGACTTCCAGACATATATTATTTACGTGTACATATTCCTTCAAAAGGTACTCATAGAGCTTTTGAGACCAGCTTCTGAACCAACATAGAATGATATTAGCAACATATTACCTTAACAAGACCATCCTGAGCTCCAAGAAAGAAAGCCACAACACCATATATAAATGTATAAATGATGTGGACAACTAAAAGATGAAAGGTAATAGTCGATCATGTATAGTCTGTGACAGCTTAAAAATAGAAAAAACCTGAAGTTTCTAAACACCAAAGAGATCATTCTTATTGCAGTTTGTGCTTTAATAGCAACCCTGTTGCTAATATGTTGCATACTACTTTGTTGCTTGTTATAAAATAAAATAAAAAGGAGCTAAGTAAAAAGACGCCGAAAGGAGTGTCAGTAGTGTGGCTGCAGCGGGGAATGCAAACCAAAAGCAATTGCAACAGAAGGAATCAATGATTTATGATGAGTTTTTTTTGTTTTTTCAATTGGTATCAGCGTGCTATCTCGAGCGCGTACCCCTTTCTGCACACGGGTTTTACATTGTCCCCGACATTGGTTTCAACCGGGCAACAGGAAAAGGTGACCCGTTCAGGTTCCTGAAATTAGAGCACGTAATATAACATTTATATGCTACGTATTTATGTCCGATATACCTTTTCAATGAGCCAGAGGGAAGACTCCTAGACAAAACTCCTTTGATGATTGGTATGGAGATGCCAACGTTGTTGTAGTCAATTCTAAACCTAGGAGATGGCGCATGTCTGTTATAGATGGAAAATATGAACAGGTGGTTGTTGTAACATATGTCATAGTAAAGGCACCGTGATAGAATGATAGAGGCCGGCATAAGGTCGTTTCACAGTAAATGATTAGAACAATAGAATAACAAAGAGCTTTGTATTGAAGAAATAAGGAGGCCAAGCAGTGCATTCTGAATAGGCAAGATGAATCATTTATGCAATTAAAAGATACCTAGATGAAGACGTACAATGAGACATAAAAAGAGGAAACAATTCATTTGTTAAGCAAAAAGAGGATTCAGAAAAAACATGAAATTATTGGAAAATTCTGTAATAGGATCTTTAGCTGAAATATAATTATCCTCACAACCTTTACACAGTGGCCATAAGCTATTCAATTAGTCATATGTAGACTATCGTTAACATCAATCTACTCATTTGTTTCTTGACTTAGGATAAGGCATCTTTTTCGGTATCACCTGAAAATCAATAGGGATCTTGATTTGGTTGTAATCACATCCACAACCCTCGATGAAGTTAACTTTCAAGATAACATCAAATGGTTCGATTTTCTAAACAGTTCTCCTAAAATTCAGCAAAAAAATTACTTGAAAAGATATAATATGACCCAAATAAGTTGAATTTACTATCTGCTCTTCTGACCTGTCAAAGGGATGGTAGAACATCCGATTAGTGACTATTGTAATAGTGGTAATAGCAAAGGCGGACGATGGGTAGACCAGTTGTTGAACCTGTGTGCATCAGCAATTAGTTAGCAAGTAATATTCGACAGCACACCAAGCTTCCATCAACACACCAAGCTTCCGACATTTAATACCAGTTAGAAATTCATATTCAAGTAATCCATACTGAACATACATTGGTGGAGCAGGCGGTGGCGGTGGAGCCATGGAGGTATTGATCCCCTTTGGTTCAGCTGCAAGTGGAATCAAGTATCTTAGATGGATAAAGCTTGGCCAAATGCGCAGCTAAAAGCCTGCGTAAAGAAAAATATATCAAGATATGAGATCACAATATATATTACTTAACCAAAACATAAAATCCAAGTAGGGTTGGGATAGGATAATATCTGGTCGTTCATTTCTTCTTTATGAGTGCTGATATGTAGGTTATATCTTATGGTTCATCGATAAACACAATTGGTACTGACCTAGACTTGCAAGCACACATGTAGCAGATGATATGACCCCAAGTAAGAGACAAATAATCGAATACGGTATCATGTTCAATGAAATATTTAAACGAAAGGGCACGGATTCTTCAATTTCTGTTTAACCTACTATTAACGTTTTCAGGATTTATTGTGTCATAACGTGCACGTAATTCACTTGCAGGATCCTTTACTATATCAGATACCAAACGGAACTCCTTAGGTTTCCTCCGTTACAGGTCTACATCTGACTTATTGTTATAACAGCCACACTATTCCTAATTATAGCACCTTCAGTGACACTGTTTTTTTGTTGGCATTGACCGTTGTTCACCTAGCTACAAACCAAACCCGAGGAGCCTTCATTTATACCTTTTCCTGTAATCTTATTGCTCCTGCAGATTCACTCATATCTGTAAAACAAAAAAAAAAGAATTCAAACTTAAAGGAATCCAAAGCATATGTAAACAAAAAAGTCATACGTGTAGGCTCGGGTTGATCCTCATTTCCATTAGAGATTTATAATTTGGTTGCTTTCAAAAGACCAAAAATGTGTACTGCATATCAGCATCGACTAACATAGAGTTTTCACAGTGAAAATTATAATTCATTACTTACAGTTTGGATCCACTGTGTGTTTTGTTGTATCATATGAACCATTAATAGCAACCGGATAGTTTAGATCAGAGAGAACTGTCAGCATTTCAGACTAATATGACCAAAATCTCTATAGCTGTCAGGATCACCCAGTGGTCCAAAAGGCCAACATTTCTTCAGATCTTTCGTGCGCATTTCAGCAACATACTCGCTGCTTTTTAGAAACAAAACAGGTGACTAATGAAAATTCATATGAATGCACGATTGAAAAATGGTATAGTTACAATAAAATCACACATATCGAATAGAAACATTGATGAATTCACGGGTTTCAGTACTTTATTCTTTGTTCAGATCGATGTCCATTAAGAGCATGTATATTAACAGCTTAAGTTGATGTGATTGTAGGTCCCTGTATAGAGCATAAAAGAAGCATACTCAATGCAGGCACATGCGACTTCTGGTGTGTAAATACTTTCCAAGTGACCATATCAATGCACCATATACTCCTATCAAATTCAAAGAAAACGGAATAATGTTAAGCATTCGGATCAGCAGATCAGAATGTGAGAACCTATATTAAGTTATGCATAAAAGACGATCACATATGTGCTGAATTCTACTTGTTGAGTATCAATTTCATGTGCTTGTTAAGCACAACATGAATGGTTAAGAATTGAGGAAAATGTTTTCAACCATTGAACTCTAAAAGTACTTTCTGTCCCTCCAGTTACATTAGCGGTAACTGTAACCTTACTTTCCTCCTATAAATCACCGATTGTCTGGTGTTGAACTTTTGGTGGGTCTATAATAAAATGACTGATTAGACACGAGTTCTGTAGATTCGAGTAAAAAGGAAGACAAAAAGGTTGTGTCATGTTTATCCATTCTATTGAGGCAAAAGATAAAGAGCTAGGAGCAGATAATCAAGCAGATAACATGGAACTGAGAATAGAAAACTGTATACCTCTTCCGATAAAAGCTTCTTTACTTCTTTTCGTGGAAACCTGAGAGGAAGGCCTTGAAGGTTTTACATCAGCAACTTCGACATCAAATTTCTTCTCAGATGTAAATACCGCCCTTGCATACCAGAAATTAGCTGAACCCAATAGCTTATAGGAAAATTCTCGGATTACATCTAAAATAAGGGTTAATGGTTCACATTTTGAGTTGAACATACTCCAACGACTGAGACATCAACCGAACCCTTCCAATGTGTAAAACGCCTGTACCTGCAATACATGAACTCTTTGTGGCTTCAAAATTTGAGAATGGACACTCAGCCGCTAAAAGTCACTTAGCAGCAAAACTTTTGGAAGGAAGCTATGGAACTCATAACCTTAAAATGTCGGTACCTTTTTATCAACTCCATACATAAACTGACTCACAAGTGGCGGAGGTCAAATTCTCTGGACAATTGACATATATATTGAGACACTTAAGACAATAAAACCACATAGATAATCTGATAGTACTAATTAAATTCATAAGTCCATTCTTTGTATCAGATATAAAACAGGGAAACTAATCAAAAGAATACAAAATCGTTACTCATAAGATAATATATATCATCCAGATTATGGTCCAATTCTCCCACCTCTAAACTGACCACCATCGTTTGAAAGTGTTTTCTTCCTCCATGAGGTGAAAATCCATTGCCTCGATTGGCATTTGAGAAGTTTCATTGTTTCTGGAAACGCAATATGGTGTCACAGCTTCATTATTTCCCACTTGAAATCCATTAGGAATCAAAGCTCTTTGGGGTAAGCTAAAAGCTGCATAAACTTGGGTTTGGTAATAGATATCACATATTAGGTTTTGTTTGAATGTTAAAGAGTGGATTAAGTGAACATTTATAGGTTATTGACGACTTACTAGGATGGCAACGGGTCGGGTTTGGGTCAGGTTTTAGTGAACCCGCACCCGTACCCGTTTATAATATCTGTATCCGTATCCGCTCCATCACCCGATAGGTACCCGATTAGTATTATCCATAGGGTTTTCGGATTTTATCCGCGGGTATCGGGTATCCATAATTAAATTTTCATCGGGCATTATTGTGCGTATAATGTTAATAAAAAACACTCAAAAACAACCAAAATACCCCAATATATTTTTAAATGTTTAGAAGATAAAAAAATACTTTTTAATATTATTCACGCGATTTAATATATCGAATAAATCATGGTTTATATTTTAAAATTACAAGATCAAAATATACTTGATCACAAACATGTTAATCTTAATGCACAAAATGTAACTAATATGATCATTCAATTCTTTCAATAATATTCGTCTACTATTTCACATAAATGTAGAACTTATATAAAATAGCAACAAAAGCGGGTACGGATTCGGGTAAACGGGTACGGATTCGGATACGGGTAAACGGGGCGGGTATTAGTAGCACCCGTACCCGAACCCGTACCCGCGAAAAAAAGAATATTCAAACCCGAACCCGTATCCAAACCCGCTAACTCGACTCTGAACCCGACCCAATCAGTTTGCGTTTCGGTTTTCCCCATCGTTTCGGGCGCTTTTGCCATCCCTAGACATTACGTGTTTGAGCAAGCAAGTCGAAAACATAATAGCATCATTATTTTTATAATTGTTTAGTGAATCAACTCACATGGGGAATTCCCTTTTCTTTTCCCTTTTAAGAGTAGAATTTTCTTATTCCAAGTATCATTGGCTCCAATAGCACCTGTACAGATAGACACAATAATAAGAAAAAGCTTGCAGGACTCTATCAACATATAAAGTGATATACTATATCAGCATATTACATACAGTCACAAGACAAATACTCTATTAGCATATTACATACAGTCAAAAGACCAATACTCTATCAGCATATTACGCAGTGATATCGATAAGACCAATACTCTATCAACCTCCAAGAGTAATAATTTGCACGTGGTGGTCTCTGTAACATACATGTTATGAAAGATTGTCCAAATAAGACCAAAGAATATTCTAATCCTACATCCGAGGTACTATCACTTTATAGACCGACGGTTTTAGGCCTCTTTTTGTGATGTACCATCTCTCTATAAATCTATTTATAAAACAAGCATTTACTGTATTTTAATTGCATAGAGCTTATATAGGTCATATACTGTAACAACTATGCATGAATAACTGGAGGGGTGACCTCATCATGTTGTAGAGGGGTGACCTCTAAATAATCTGTTAGGTGGATGGATCAGCTCCAATGTGAAGGATGTAGAGCAAACACCACATTCACCTGATAATTATAAACTGATAAGCCTAGGATGCATCCATACGCCCCACTAATAATACTAATAAAATGGCCAAACTGAGATGAGTGGAACGCTGTGGGATATCACTCTCCCGCAGGTGAGTCATGACACTGGTGCCTCAAGTGTCATGGTTACGGTACCCCCATAACTAGTACTACTGACTCGTCATGCTTGTATATAAGGCTCAGGCAATATCTTAGTTATTAAAATAATTTCAGATTATTTATAACATGTACTTGGGAAAGCATTTGGCTGCAGACGAGAAATCTTAATCATGCATAGAAGGGAAGTCCTTACTGAAAGGACGGGAAATCTGTACCTCGTGTCCAGTAACCGACCAAGATCAACTGACAGAAAGTCTACTCTGATTTCACGCGAGCTACATGAATAAAGGACGCGAATAAGTTAACTGATATTCGTTTATTTTATTTATCTCAATAGTACTTAGTTAATTTATTTATTCTGTACTACTATTAATATATAAACACACATGTCTGAATGTTCTGATATATCTGATTAACGTATTCTTGTTCTATTATTAATTATGGCATAACACTATTCCGACGTTATAATATTTCTATATTTAATAACCTGTTAATAATAGAAGTTTCCTAAATTAGAACGAAATTATACCCCTTTTTAAATCTTATAAAAAACTATTTTAATTTAATCCATTTAAATATATAATTTATACATTTATAAAATTAAGTGCTAAAGGTATAATTTAAAATATCCATTTTTATAAATTAACTGTATCCTGAGCCTACCAAGATACCCATTCTCGGTCGCACTAAAACAATTCACTAATATATATAAAATCTGTCCATATGAATTAGTGACAGAAAAACTATCACTAAAAAGTGTGACCAAAAGCTGAGTATCTAAAAACTGTCATTAAATCAATCTGTGACAGAAATTAGCGTCGCTAATCTGTCGCTAATTTCAGAACCAAAACCCTTTTATTTTCTGTTTAACAAGTTCCTACTGCTCTTTATATTATTCCCACTGTTTCTTATGATTTCCCACTGTTCGTCACAATCCCAAACACCCCTTTATCAGCCTTATAGCCGAGTGGCTTTTTGACAGCTTTTGGGTCGAAAACACAGCCCTAGCCGTCCCTGTGTGGTTCACGGCCGGGCAGGGCTGGAGTCACCGAGACCTTAGGGTCTCGGTTCATTAAACCAACACACCCCTATCGTCATAAGCTAAACCAACACACCCCGTTGGGGTCTTTCTGCCCTCGGTCAACCACAGCCAACACCACCACCGAGACTCTTTGAGTCTCGGCTGGATTAAAATCCCACACCACGAGACTTATGATGTCTCGGTTTGTGTGCAGCCCCAAAACCAAACCTCCCTTTTATCATTATTTCACATTTAACATGTAACTTCCTTTTGTTTTAGATCAAAACCCTTATTCGCGATTTACAAAAAAAATAAAAATAAAGGGGTCAATATCGTTGAGGATTTGTAATGAGGGATGAATTCACGCACTATATTCTTGTAGAACAAGGCACGAAACCTCCTTTTCTTTGTTCTATTTGCTGGCGGCCTAAAGGTTTGTCAAACCCTAGTTTTGTTTTTTTTTTTAGTTCTGTAAAAGTGAAAGTGGGAAACCCTTTTTTCTTTCTTATAACTTATTCTAAGACGGGCCGAGCCAAAGCCCATGGTTCCTTTTTCTTTATTAAACTTATCCGCCCCTTTTATATATATAAAGTGGGTTTTGGTTTACGTTTTTATTCACGTAACTCGTAATTTATTTCCCGTTTTTATTTTCGCGAATGTTTATTTACTCTTTTCTTTCTGTATCATAAATACTCCAAATAATTATTTCGGAATAATTATTATTTATAATATTTAACTGAAATTGAGTGTGCGTATTTAATATTCCGAAATTCTTAAATACGGGTTTTACAATTTTTCCCCTCTAAAAAAATAATTTGACCCTGAATTAAGGATACGACTGTACTGGGTTTTACAATTCTCCCTCTCCAAAAGAAAAATTCGTCCTTGAATTAAGGGTAATTTAAGTTGAGGGATTTATCTAAACTGAACCACACATCGACTGAAAGAACCTGAAAGCTGAAACATATAAGCTGGAAGGCGTGTAACTGAAAGACATACCCGAATTAAAACTGGAAGTGAGGATAAGAAGTCCGTATAGACTCCTCTGTTTACCAAGTGGCTTCCCACTCGGTATGGTTCCTCCATAGGATCTTGACGAAAGGAATGTTTTTCCTTCTCATAACTCGATCCTGGCGAGCCAAGACTGCTTCGGGTTCTTCAATATAAGATAAGTCCTCCCGAATCTGATCGAGTGGATAATTCACTTTGTGAAGCTCATGATAGTTGCATCCTCTGAGTAGTGATACATGGAACACGCTATGAACGTGTGAAAGCTGAGGCGGTAATGTCAACCGATATGATACTTCACCGACACGTTCAAGGATTTTGAACGGTCCGATGTAGCGAGGGTTGAGCTTGCCTTTGAGGCCAAAACGTCTGACTCCACATGCGGGTGATACTTTGAGGAACACACGATCCCGAGTCTGAAATGATAGATCTCTGCGATGTTTTTCGGCGTAACTCTTCTGGCTAGTACGCGCTTCTTGCAGCTTTTCCCTAGCAATGGCGACCTTTTCATTGGTCAGTTCTATTAATTCTGGTCCCCCAATCAAACGTTCTCCAACCTAATCCCAACAAATAGGGGCACGACATTTTCTGCCGTATATCATCTCGAAGGGAGCACGCTTGATACTGGCATGCCAACTGTTGTTGTAGGAAAACTCGACCAAGAAAATATAGTCATCCCAGTGTCCTGTCCATTCCAATGCACAGGCGCGTAGCATGTCCTCTAAAGTCGTGATGGTACGCTCTTACTGACCGTCCGTCTACGGGTGGAAAGTTGTGCTGAGCTTGAGCTTGGTTCCCCAAGCTTTATTCAAACCTCCCCAGAAGTGAGAAGTTAATCGTGGATCCCTATCTGATATAATTTCAGAAGGTGTACCGTGTAACCGTACAATCTCCTTGGTGAATAGATCTGCTAATTTAATGACTACGAAATCTTTACGGATAGGAATGAAATGTGCTGACTTGGTCAAGCGATCGACAATAACCCAGATTGCATCATGTCTCCGCTGAGTCTGTGGTAATCTGGTGACAAAATCCATAGAGATCTTGTCCCATTTCCACATTGGAATATCTAATGGCTGGAGAAGACCGTTGGTACGCTGATGTTCTATCTTAACCTGCTGGTAGGTTAGACATTTAGAAACAAAGGTGGCGACATCTTGTTTCATGCCGCTCCACAAGAAATGCTGCTTAAGATCGTGGTATATCTTAGTGGAACCTTGATGGATAGAAAACGGAGAGTTGTGAGCCTCTGTCATTAAGGCTTCTCTGAGAGTAGGGTCTTCTGGAACGCAGAGTTTGGTACCCTGCCATACGATACCATCGTCATCGATACGAAATTCAGTATGCTGGTCAATGTTCTGGACAATCGCCCAGATTTCACCATCATCCTTTTGTGCGGCTTTAATCCAAGAGAGTAAATCCGGTTCAACCCTCAAACTAGCCCAGTAACCCCTCTGTCCGCGTACTAAGAGCTCAATATCATACCGCTCTAAGTCCTGAATAATTTCCTCCTTAACCTTGATGCCATTTATCATTCCTAACTTTCTGCTAAGGGCATCTGCTACTACATTTGCTTTACCTGGGTGATACTGAATATTAGTGTCATAGTCTTTCAGCAGTTCCAACCATCGCCTCTGTCTCATGTTCAGCTCTCGCTGTGTAAATATGTACTTGAGGCTTTTGTGGTTGGTGAAGATATCACACGACTCACCGTATAAATAATGTCTCTAGATTTTGAGGGCGAAAACGACTGTTGCGAGCTCTAGGTCATGCGTATGATAATTTTTCCTATACGGCTTTAGCTGACGCGAAGCATCAGCAATGACTTTCCCATGCTGCATAAGTACACAGCCTAAGCCCTTTCTTGAAGCGTCACTGTAAATCTGATAGCCACCTGTACCAGATGGGAGAGTAAGAATCGGCGCTGAAATTAAACGATGTTTGAGTTCTTCGAAACTCTTTTCTCTCTCCTCGGTCCATATAAACTTTTCCCCTTTACGCATAAGTTTGGTCAACAGTAACGCCAAACGTGAGAAATTTTCTACAAATATGCTGTAATATCCCGCTAACCTAAGAAAACTGCGGATTTCTATGATAGATGTCGGTCTCGGCCACTTAGTGATAGCCTCCACCATTGCAGGGTCCATGGTGATCCCCTCTGAAGAAACAATATGGCCTAAAAACGCCACTTTATTCAGCCAAAACTCGCACTTAGAAAATTTAGCATAAAACTTCTCTCGTCGGAGAATCAACAAAACTGTACGGAGATGATCCTCATGTTCCTCTTTTGATTTGGAGAAAATAAGGATATCGTCAATGAATACAATCACAAACTTGTCTAACAACTCGTGGAAGACTCGGTTCATCAAGTCCATAAATACTACAGGCGCATTCGTGAGACCGAATGGCATAACAACAAATTCGTAATGACCGTACTTCGTGCGAAAAGCAATTTTGGATATATCCTGCTCTTTTACACACAACTGGTGGTAACTTGATCGTAGTTCGATTTTTGAGAAGTGCTTGGCACCCTGAAGCTGATCAAATAAATCATCAATACGAGGAAGTGTATAACGGTTACAAATAGTGAGCTTATTCAGCTCGCGGTAGTCAATACACAGCCGCATACTATCGTCCTTCTTTTTGACAAACAAAACTGACGCGCCCCAAGGTGACACGTTTGGACGAATGAAACCTCTTTCTAGAAGTTCCTGAATCTGATCTTTCAGTTCCTTAAGATCTACAGGAACCATACGGTAAGGAGCTTTAGATACTGGTTCTGCACCTGGAATGAGATCGATACCAAACTCTACCTCTCGCATGGGAGGTATGGCTGGGAATTCCTCTGGAAAGACATCCGGAAAATCTGACAGAACTGGCCGATCATGAATTAAAGGTGTCTCGGAAGCAGTATCATGGACTGTAGCTAGAAAACCCTAACAACCATGGTAAAATAGAGTACGGGCCTGTAAAGCTGAAATGATCTGAACATGTTTTTCTGGTAGGAAACCACGGTGAATAAACTCTGGTGTCTGAACATCACCGAAGATGACCCGGTGTGCATGAAAATCTATGGTGGCACGATGAACTGATAACCAATCCATACCCAGAATAATATCGAACTCGCACATATCTAGAGGAAGGGCACTGACTGGACGGATTTTATCGTCAAACTCAAGAGGGAGATCCTTATACACCTGGGTAATGAGTACAGAGGCTCGCATAGGGGTAGGTATACTAAGTACATTGTCTAGTGGCGTAGGGTCATGTTTATTCTAACAACATATGAAGTAGATATAACTGAGTGTGTGGCACGTGTATCGAAAAGCACGCAGGCAGCCTGTCTATGTATAAACAAAATGCCAGTAATGGTATCTGTGGTCTTATTTGCTTTGCTCACGGGTAGTAGTGTAAACGCGACCACTGGTTGGAGGTAGTGGTGGTGGTGGAGGTAAAATCTGAGGAATCTGGCCTAAGGTACCGGCAGTATCCCCGTTCTTGCAATCCCTCTTCATATGGCCCCGCTGACCACACTTGTAACAACCACTCGAACCACGACGACAAGGTACCGGGTGTTTCTTCCCACATGTAATGCAAGTGGGATAAGAATACCCTGTAGAAGCAGCTCTGTTTTGCTGAGAACCTGCTTTACGAAGATATACAAGCGTTACGATTCTGATAACATAGCTGAAATAAGGCTGTTTGGCTGAAATTTAAAATTACCAGAATTTGCTGGTCGGGCAGACTGCTTTTAACACCCCCAAATTTACACGCAGCGGAATACATCTTTGGGTGCTAAACAATGATACAACAACACATAATTTATAAAGAACGACTCAAAAAGAGACGTTTCAAATTTATCGTTCCTAAAAATTTACCAGAATAGCGTAGTCCCAAGTAATCGTTACCAAAAGATAAGTTAAAACAACATATTAGTTTGTTTTAAAAATGTAACGATAAATAAATCAAATAGTTTGAACAACATAGCAGTGCACAACTTCATTCTCGTGACCTCCAAGCTTCCACTTCCTGATTACCTGAAATACATATGAGTAAAACAATCAACAAAAATGCCGAGTGAATCTATAGGTTTATGTAATCAATTTGAACACAAGTAAAGATTATAAGTTTGTGGCATGCTTATAAGCATCAAATAATAATTTGCATCAACAATGATAATTGTATATAGCATAAATTGCAATAAGCTCATGGAACCGAGCCCTTAAACACTCCCTTTAGAGGTTTGATAAGACAGGAGATTTATTAATTTTCGGTTACCTCCAGATTATTGGTACATTGCGTATACCTGACTTCTCAATACAATATGTCTAAACAGTGTGGAGGTCGGGCCTAAGCTTCTGTGACAAGTCCACACAAACTGAACCGGGGCGGCTTCCCCCATAGATCTATTAATTGTACTAGCGGCTAGCCCATCACAAGCTAGTTAACGGTCCATAATTGAGGCTTTAACAAAGGCAATCACTTAATGCAATTTAAACTGAACCGGGGCGGCTTCCCCCATAGATCTATTAATTGTACTAGCGGCTAGCCCATCACAAGCTAGTTAACGGTCCATAATTGAGGCTTTAACAAAGGCAATCACTTAATGCAATTTAAAGGCAACCACAGTCCATTCATAGAGGGACAAGCATACCATAAAAGACTTGTGTTCTAAGTTTATAAAAACATGTATTTCCCCCTCGTGGGTTTTTAAAACAATTTAATGTGCACAAGCGAGGTTATAGACTCACCTTAGCCAATAGTGGTAATGAGACGATCGTCGACGATAGATAATGCCTTTCAAACACGAGAACCGCAACCTATCAAATAAGGTGCGCCCATTAATAATAGACTCGAGAAAGAAACCATACATAAGAATATAAAACTCGACTCATATAATCACGACAAACTCGAGAGATAACGATATAAATAACTTCATTATACTCTACTACACATTTACTTAACCATTTTATACTTTGAACAAAGTCCGCCGGTACATACTACATGTACTAGCTTATTTACCCGTTTTAAACTCGTCAACCGTTTGTGAAACGACTCAATAAACTAACTTAATATATATAGAAAGTCCTCCTACAAGTTTATCAAATGAAATTACTTTTAAAGTCCTTTACCCGACTCATTTTCAAACTACAAAATCCGGACAGATTTACGTTAATTTTTCATACAACCGTTTTAACTTATTTAAACGACTCCGTTTACAAAACCGACACTCGGGTTTTAAAGTAAACTCAACCTATAAAATAAACACCTTATTATCAGTAGGTTACAAATTTCAAAACTTCCATTTAGAGTCTCCGAGATTCGATCCAAATATCGACAACAACTATTTGTAGTGCGATACTCGTCTCCCGGTACACGATCATTCAAAACATCATAACTTCGCGCTCGTTTGGAGCTAGAAGCTCTACCTTATATCAAATCGAAGCTAATAAGATTATCTACAACCCTAGGCTATAAGTTAAGCCATTTTCAAAACATAAAAATTCGGATTTTACAGTTTACTTACTGTTATAAAATGACTATTAAAAACTTGTATAAAATCAATTTTTTGATCAAAACCACCCATAGAAATGTTCATTCCTATACCCTAACATCAACATATATGAACCATAATGATGAGACTGTATTTATACATAGTCTCATCGTCCAAATCGGGCTTAAAACGATTAAAATATCATCAAAATACCCAAAAATGTGCTTGTATTTGTTCATTGTGTATTTCAAGTACGGATATCGTGAATTCACCAAAAGATTACAAGAATCAAGCAAAAACGAACACGGAAAACGAAGCCACACAAAGAACCGGAGACGAATCATGATTTTCCTATCAAGTCCTTGAAGT
The DNA here is from genome assembly GCA_025667525.1 of Glebionis coronaria. NCBI lineage: Eukaryota > Viridiplantae > Streptophyta > Magnoliopsida > Asterales > Asteraceae > Glebionis > Glebionis coronaria. The sequence continues at coordinate 170,326 of JANFOE010000826.1, read as the reverse complement.
TTGAAGATTTGGCAAGAATGGTCCCTCAACTTTTGAAGACTTGTCATTTTCTACCCTTGTAAAACTCCAAAATTACATTTGGGTCCTTAAAATGACAAGACATTACATGATTTGCCCTTGAAGAATGCAAAATGTGCATAAAATGCCCTTGGAACTCTTTTGATAAAACTTTTGTGGCAAAATTTGAAAAAACAAAAGTTGCATAACAAAGGAAATTTACTTTTGGCTGCTGAAAGTTAAAAAGACAAGTTGAAGAGAGCTAGGGGGCTAAAACCGTCCAGACATCCAAACCCTCCTCCACCACTTACATCATGCCACCTCACCCCACTTAATAAACCCACCAATCAGCAAACGCCTCCCCTCCACATCACCAACACCACGTCACCCCTGTTATTATTAAACTTGTTTATTTTTTTAAACCTGTTTTAATATAATTAAAATGGGTGGGAAACATCCACTATTCCCTTAAAACCCCCAAATCCAGTCCCAAGAACCCTAATTGGGTTTTTGCTAATCCCTTCATAATCAAACCTAAATTACTCCAGAACCATAATTCCCTCAACCACAAACCAAACCCACCTTTCATTTTGTCCTCACCTTCACCAAATGGGGCCCCCCATTGTCCCCTGCTTAACCATTTTGGGCAAAGAACGAATCCCCCAGTCCATCAACGCTCCAAGGCGCATTACTTGGTCCCAAAGGACTCTAATCAACGACCATGATCAAGATTCGTTGCTGGCATCCACCAAACATCACATGAGGACTTGAAGACCAGTTTTAAAATCATTTGACCCAAGGGCATCATTGGAAAAACATGAACTAGGGTTTTAGCTTTTTTTCATCTCTGTATTATTTTATTCCTACTTTCTAGATTCTTCCTAGCACATGTATAAAAGGGTTCGCCTGTGAATTCTTTTTCTTTGTTCCAATATTTTTGTAAAATTTCTATTATTAATGAAAATGAAAGTAAAACTTTTATAAATTTATTGAGTTCCTTTCTACTGTTTTCGTAGGTTAAATGCTAGTATAATTTGGTTAAAAGGATTTGGTTTCATAGTGTTAGTATTCAAACATCTTTGATTTTGAAAGAAAAAGGAGTTTTGGTTAAAACGTTTTTTTCTTTTACTTGGACTTTCTGAAAATCCACAATCACATTGAAGTGAAAGTGGATTCGTGTTGGGGGATTTCAGGATTTGCCATTGGTATTTCATAGTTTTAAGGTTTCAAAGGTTCCAAAGATTTCAGAAAACAAAATCAAGTTCAAGATTTCTGTTATATTTTTTTAGCTATAAGCTATAAGCTAGCTTAATCAATAAGCTAGCTTTATAGCTTATTGCTTAGTAAACAGGTCACTTTTTCTTTAATTCTTTTGGCAGGTTCACAGGTTGCAAGTTATTGAAGATATAGGGGTGTTTGGGACTGTTGTAGTCCCCACCCAGTTCTCTACATCAAAAGCTCTCCACACATCTTCCATAGCTCCTAGAAGCTCAAAAAAATCCTTTTTAGGAAGGCATCAGCCAGGTACACGGCTTAGAACCCCTTTTGTGATTTTTTATGTTCTTTTTGGATATAATTATGTGATTTTGTGGGAACTTGTTTGAATGTTGGATGTTTCTGTTTAATTAGGCTCATATAAGTAGTCTATACATGTTAGAGTAAGTACAATCCAGTTTTAAAGTGTTTAAAATGGGTGTCCTTTGTTAATTTTAGTTTCTGAAAATTTAAGGCAGTGTTTGGATTTGTAGTTTAATCAGCTTAGGTAACAAGTAAGGGTAAAACTAGTTAGTAAAACTTATTTGGTTAGTAGTAGTTCATTTCTGTCACTAGTTCTCTGTATTGGTAGATTTTAAACCATTTGCATGCTCAAAAGTGACCTAACAAGATAAAAAAATCAGTAAGCTCCTTTCTTGACTGTTTTTTGTGATTTGGTGCACCAATTTTTGCATGATTGCTTGATTTTAGGTCTATTTAGGGTTGCCAATTAGTTGTCAGTGATTTGGTGGACCTTTGTGCAAGTTTTGGCCATTTAAAATTCATCCAATTGCCAAGTGCATCAGTACACTGTTCACAGAAACTTTATAGCTTAAACAGTCACCTTGATTGTGCATTTGTGTTTGATTTTTGTGAAGAAGTTGCTGTTTTTATTGCTTATCTAGACTCCCTACACTCCACTGAGTGTAGGGGTGCCAATATTTGTCCAAGAAACCAAAGCAAGAGCTTCCCTAAGCTCAAAACGTGCTCAGATTCATTTTTTTGTGAAAGCAGTGGGAAAAAAGTTGTCCCTGCTAGTGTGTAAGTTCCCACTGCTCCACTAGAAAACAAAAGCTTTTCAAGTGTCACTTTCAGTTTGCATCTTTTTTGTCTTTAGTGGGCAAAAATAGGTTTTAGAGCTTAAATCTAGTTTCTATATTTTTCTTATTTTATTTAGGATTTTTCTGTTTAATTAGTTTTATTTCACTGTTCATTTTATATTTTTTAGATTAAATTGCTATTTTTAATTACTTTTTATTATTCTGTTTTTGTCTTTTAGTGCAGAAACTTAATATTTTTCAATTTCATAAATTTTAATAGACTTAGAAAAATATTTTAAGGTTTTTAGTTTAAAAATATTTACTGTTCACTGTTTTAATTAATTTCTAGAATTAATTTAGCTTAATTAGGGTTTAATTATAAACTGTTTTGTCTTTTAGTGAAAATTTTTACATTTTTCACACTTTTTCAATTTTATACTATTCATTAGTGAACTTTAGGATTTTTAAAATTGTCAAATTATTTTTAGCATTATTTTATTATTTTTTTATGATTATTTTAGTTTTAAAATAGTTTTTAGTCATTTAAAAATAGAAAAATAGTTTTGAAAATTTAGAAAAAATACTTTTTAGTCTTTAAATAATATAAGTAACTTATTTGTTCTATAAAATAATATTTTGGACATTTTGTTAATTATATTTAATTTTAGGGCTTTAATTAGCATTTAAAATTGAATATTTAATTAATAAAAGGTTTTAAAATATTTTTGTTGGATTTTTATTCTTATTTATATTATTTTAGACTTAGTTTAATCTTTTAATTAATTTTTAGGTTTAATTTTTAATTCTGTCGCATTTTACGTAATTACGTCATCGTTTTACGCCAACGTCGTAGTTTAATCGTAATCGTAGCTCGTCTTTACTTTTTCTCTCTTTAAACAAAAAACTTTACCAATCCAAGCTTGATTTCATTTATATTGGCACATTAATACACACACCTCCTTCGAGAACGAACCCGCATTTATTCGACTTGTCGGTTTTCCTAAATCGTCGAGTTTTATACTTGCCGCATTTATACTCAACATCATTTTGGCGCCGCTGCCGGGGAGGTGTTTTTAGTGTGCCATCATTAGTATCGTGTTTGTGTGAGTAGTGCGTTTTTGCTTTTCAATTTTTGGTAGGCGTGAATATCGTACATACTCATTTTTCTTATTTTTCTTTACTATATTATAATATCCAAATAAAACGTGTTTAATTTTCCTAAATTAAACACAAATCAATCATTTTACTATATTGTAGAAATATTGGTTTTCGTTTTTATTGTGAATATATTATTACTATATTGTATCTACGTAAGAACAATAAATATACAAGTACTTCAAAAGCGTGAAAACGCAACCTTGATTCGGGATTTCATCACTCGATCATTGTATTCGAATCTAAAGCAAAAGTTTAAAGGCAAAATAGATAAATACTTTCGTGAGGCTTAATTTTGATTAACACAAACTATAAGGTGGGTATAAGGAGGTTGTATTTCACGACCTAAGGGAAAAAGGCTCTTAAGTGCTTAGTGCCGCCTCGTTTCCCCCGCTTGCTTGTGCGTGTTTTGAGAAAGAGGGTTTATCGAGGGTTTGCCGCCCAAGTATTATCTACGAATACTATATTTGCTTGTTTTCAAGATTAAACCCTCTTGAACGTTTTGGTGTTCCACCAACGTTCTAAAGTCATCGAAGGCGTTCACTCCACGTGATCATTTTCATTCTTTGAGGCTCCTTTAATCGAGAAAGTCGATTCGAGGGGAGATTTGTAGATTTTTGTCTACGTAATACATTCAAAAATCCAAAAAAAAATTAAAAACAATCAAAAACCCAAAAAATTGAAAAATCGAAAAACCGAAAAAAGAATCTTCTTTGCTACCACCCATTCTACGCTTAGTGCATGCGCACTCGATCGAAGGATTATTCCAATTCTAGCGAAGCTTCGAATCGACGCAATCGTAATCGAAGGAATCGACGACGTAGACGAGAATTAGAAACCGACGTTCCTAATATCGTTGTTGAAGAAACCGTAGACGAGATGGCCGACAATCGTTCGATGATGGAATTGCTTCAAGCGCCCACCGAGGGTTATGGAGACGCGATCGTAATTCCCGCTATCGAAGCGGAGAATTTTGAGATAAAGAGCGGAATGCCTTCGTTGATCCAAGCTACGAAGTTTCGAGGTCGTGAAGCCGATAATCCTCACGACCATATTCGGAATTTTGATCGTCTTTTAGCCACGAGCAAGTTTAAGAACGTCGACACCGATGTCGTCAAGCTTATGCTTTTTCCGTACTCGCTCGATGGTGCCGCCAAGGATTGGTACGAGAAAGAGACACCTAATTCGATAACTACGTGGAAGGATCTCGTTTCCAAGTTCGTTAATTATTTTTTCCCACCGTCTAAGACAATGTTTTTCAAAAACGAGATTACGAAATTTGAGCAAAAACCGAATGAATCTTTTAGAGACGCGTGGGATCGTTTTAAGGAATTGCTTAGGCAATGTCCTCACCATGGTTTTTCCGAGTTGCACCAAATCGATACGTTTTACAACGGTCTTAATTTTCACTTACAAGATTCGTTGAATTCCGCTGCCGGTGGCAACTTTTTGTGTAAGACTCCGAAAGATGCATTGATAATTATCGAAAACCGATCCAAGGTTTACCAACTCTGCAACGCACTGAGTGTTGCCAATGTCGCCAATGTTAGTAGTTCTAATCGCGACATTGAAAGGGTTGATGCGAAAGTCGATAAGTTGACGAATGTGTTTACGTCTTTTCTCGTTGAGATACAAAAGAAAGACGCTCCCGCTACGGTGAAAGCGGTTGAGGTTTCGTGTACGTTTTGTGGTGGACCTCATAATTATTACGAGTGTGCGGCTACGGATGGCCAAACGTCGAATGTGAGTGCGTTAAATGGAAACAACAATTTTTCTAATCAAAATAACGCGGGTCCATCACAACAAGGCAATTATAACCAAGGCAACAATTTTCAAAATCGAAACAATTTTCATGGAAACAATCAACAAGGAAATTTTTCGAATCAAAATTAAGGAGGTTATAATCAAGGTCGTAATATAACTTGGCAAAATCGAGACAATAACCAAAACTCGAATTTTTCAAACAACAACAATCAAGGCAACAATTTTTCAAGTGGTAATCAAGGAAATTTTCAAAGAAACAATCAAAACCAAGGGAACTTTAATTCAAATCAAAATAGTTCGTTAAACGATTTTCAAAATTACATGAAAACGAATGAGGCTAATATGAGACGATTAGAGGGAGAAATTGGTACTTTGAAAAACGACTTTTCTAATACATTGAAATTGCAAAACACGAAGATTGAGCAAGGGAAAATTGACATAAAAAAGATGTTTTCGGCCATAATGAACAAGTCATCGGGTGCGTCATCGAGTTCGTTACCTAGTGACACCGTTGCTAATCTGAAGGAACAATGTAAAGCCGCCTCGTCTCGTGAGAAAGGTCGTGTGATTACTGATATGAGTGTATTTACTCATATCATTAGTAGCTTAAAACATTGAAATATTGCATTAAATGTATCAAATATGCCTTGGAAATGCTTGTTTCTTGTTTTCATGTGTGTAGGTACCAAGTTCACGAAAACCGACAAAAATCGACACGAGAATGAAGAAAAAGATCTTAGAAGCCAAAACCGAGCTCGACATGAGTGGATTTAATAAAAATGCAAGTTTATGGCCAAGTGGGTCCCACATTGGACTGTTGGGCTAAAAATCCCATTATCAACTCAAGTTATTAACTAAGGTTTTTAGATAGTCCATTAAAAGCCCAATGTGAAACATTATGGGACGAATTGAGTCTTGGGCCCAAGCCCAAAACAAGAAGTGAAGAACGAATGAAGAAAAAAGATCATGGGCTTTTAGGTTTTCAGCTTTTCACATTGAATAAAACGTGACACCCCATTACCTCTTCACTCTATCTTAAATAAATAAATCCCACTCATTCCCCATACACGCTTTGTTTTTATTCCCCAATTACACCCACTCCCATTTAATAAACCTCACACATCATTTTCCTCTCACACACAAATAAATATCACTTTCGATAAAACCTATGTTTTCCATCTTCCCCAATTTTCTCACCCTAAAAACCTGCAAAACTCCACTGTTCATTAACCCTAGATGGGTAAAAAGGGGTTTTTACAAAGGGTTTTTTATTTTATCAGTTAATTCACACCAAGGGGAATAAAACCCCCTTGGTTTAAGGAAGAGAAGAGATGGATTGAAAGTGCTACGTGGCCGGATTCTATTTGAAGAGACACCTCACATCTCAAATTCCACCAATCAGGAGCCTCAAAAGAAGCATAAGAAGCACACACGGATGCCACGTTGGCAATCCGTGTGTGCTATGAGAGATGATAACCGTTCGATCAAGGCCAAAGAAGAAAGAGAAAAGATAAATTAATCTGATGGCTGGAAATCAAGAGGAATATGCCTCAAAAGATCTGAATATTCGCTTCAACAAGCCATTGGGGAGGCTATAAAAACCCCCATTATTTCCTTGTAAAATCATCCTTCTTTTACTTTATTGTTACTCTGTAGAAATAGATTTAGGTTAATTAATGTATTTCTTTTTAAAAGCTTTGTAATGATTCTTGATAATTAATGAAAAATCAGCTTATTTCAGTTTCTCTTGTCTCGTTTATAATCTCTTACTGCTTAAAAGTGATTTATGAATTAACCCTATTTTCTGCTTATTAAGAATAACATTGTGATGGTAAAAAAGAGCTAATTAATAGCTTTATTTTTATTATTAAAAGTGAAAAGGATATTAATAGTTTTTCCCTACTGGAAAAATTGAATGAAAATGTTATGGTTTGCTTCTATTACTTGGGTGTTCGAGAGGTAAATGGTGAATGGTGGTTGCGGTTTACGGTTCTTAAGGTTGCTCAGCGCACACCTTCTTCTCAAAGGATTTCGTCTAAAAGGTTCTAATCTCATTTTAATTTTCATGTTTCTTATATTAATTTTGTTAAATGTTTGAGTGCTTTAGTTAATTGATAGAGGTAATATGTTTTAGTCTGCTAAGTTGATCTATCATACTTCTTTTTTAACTGTTAAATAAGTTACTGTTTGGAATTAAATGATAAATTTGATTTTCCTGATTTACTTAGTAGGTTTTCTGATCATATGTTGATTAAGTTTGGATTTGTATCTGAATATGTTTAATCGTTAAATTAACTGATTCGTTAGGATTGTTTAGCTACTGTTCGTAGAGCTTGTATATGTGCTTATGGATTAATCTTTTTAAGTGTACTTTTTATTATTTGTTTTTGCTGTGAGATTAATGATAATTTGAATCTGTTTAACATGACTTGGATATGAATGAATGTATGAGTCTGTTGTCTTCTCTGTTAATTTGAGCATGTCTAATATTCTACCTGTTAGATTTTAATCTGTGCCTATTTGAGTTTTCTTAGGGATTATTGTTATTTATGTAGCTTCTTCATTTATCTGTTTAACTTGAGCAGTCCGTTGTAATAGATGAGATTTGTTATAGATTCCTCTAATGATGTGAAGAATGAATTGATTTAAGTGCTGATCTAATTTGTTGCTCTTTCGTTTTGTTTATTTTTCTTAGAGTTAGGTTTAGTTGATTTAATTTGTCTGCATAATTGTTCTGTATATTTTAGCTTATTAGATTAACTTATCTGATAACCTCAAAATAAGCTATTTTCTAACAGCTTAACCATAATAAGCTCTTAATAGTCTCTCCTGAGACATTTTCATCTTAATCTGTCAAACAGTTTAAAATCCAAAAAAAATAATGTCATTTGGGAGGTTCGAACTCGAGACCTCCCCTTTATGGGAGCAGCGTGTTACCAGTTGAGCTCTAGGCTCTTTTGAGTTTCTTTTCCTTATTGTCATTTATATAGTGTTTATCTAGCTGGCTGAATTTGTTCTAATCTATTAATCTTAGTCACGTTTTATTTTCTTTATATAACTTCTATTTTTTTTATTAAAGTAGATACTAATTAAAAAAAAGTAGTTTAATAAAATAAAATAAAATATAAAAAGAAAAAAATATGTTTTTATTTACTTAAAAAGTTTAATTAAATAGATTTATATAATTTTAGTTTAAAATTAAATTAGTTTTTAAATAAATTTATTTTAAGAGATTTTTAAATTAGCTTATTAGTTTTTAAAGTAAATTAGTTTAAAAGTTGATTTAATTAAATAGATTTATTTTTAATAGATAATTAAATAGATTAAATTTTTAAGAATTTTAATTAGTTTAATTTTCAAAAATAGATTAATTTTTAAATAATTAATTGTGTGTAGAATTTAAAATAGGCGGGGTTTACGATTCATGCACTTTAGGGTTATTTTAAATAGCTTGAAATTTGTAGATTTAATTTGTAGTTTAAAAACCAAAAACCAATTCAAATCGATTGTCCAAATCAAAGCAAAACGTCTCAAATTCATAAGATCTTCGTGTACAACGAACTCGACTCGCTCACGTGTTTAATTGAATTCGTCATTGGTATAATTAGTCTATTACTTTTTCCTAAAGGTAATTTTCTAATTTACCCTATAACGTATCCAAATTATCACTATACCATCCACGATACATCAAAAATTTTGGGGCCGCTGCCGGAGATCTTGTGTACGATTCGTCTTTGTGGAGATTTGTTGATCGTGGATTTGAAGACCCTTTCCGTCCTCGGGAAGTTTTGTTATTTTTCTATTATATAGTATGTATCGTTTTTCTCGTTTTTTGTGAATAATATATTGTATTACGTAGCACAATAATTTTAAATACTTTTCAAATAAGCCTTAGTTGGGATTTCATCACCTAGCTATTGTATTCGAACCCAAAAAAAAAATAAAGGCAAAATAGATAAATACTAATAAGAAGTTTGAACTCGATTTATACAAACTATAAGGTGGGTATAAGGCGACGTGCTATAAAAGGCCGTCTAAGGAAAAAGGTTTTTAAGTGCTTAGTGCCACCTCGTTTCCCCGCTTGCTTGTGCGTATATTGAGAGGGACAACCTATTATTGGTTTGCCGACTCAAGTAGTAATAAATCTTATTTTTTGTTGTTTACTTATTGAACCTCGAGACGTTTAGGTTTTCACCTATCGTTTCAAAGTCGACCGAGGGTAATTTACTTCCATAGTAGTTATCCTTATTCCTTGTTTTTTATTGATCAATTATTGATTGAGCAATACCAAATAAAATACAAAAATAATCTTCTTTCTTGTCTAATTTCTTTTCTTCAATCCTCTAAATTCTCGTCTTTGTAGTGTATGCAATTACGTTCTTCTCGTCTTGTGATTGATTTTAATAGGCTTGAAAAAATTCCTCGTAGAAATAGAAATCGTCAACAACGAATAGTGGAACCCGAGCTTCCACCTATTGTTGTAGAGATGGCCGATAACCGAACAATGGAGGAATTGCTCCGTGCACCCACCGAAGGGTATGGGGAAGCAATCGTTGTGCCGGCTATTTTGGCGGATCATTTTGAGATTAAGACGGGTCTTCTATCGCTCGTTCGTGCCGACCAATTTTGTGGCAATGTCGATAGCCCGCATTCTCACATTTGGAATTTTAATCGAATTACCTCGACTCTCAAGTTTAGAGATGTACCGAATGACGTGATTAAGCTCATGCTTTTTCCGTACTCGCTCGAGGGTAATGCTAAGCTTTGGTATGAGAAAGAACCACCGGGTTCGATCTTAACTTGGGATTATTTAGTGTCAAAGTTTATGAATTATTTCTTTCCACCGTCCAAGACAACACACTTTAAAAATGAGATCACTAGATTTGAACAAAAAGTGCATGAATCGTTTGGGGTTGCTTGGGAAAGATTTAAAGATTTGTTGAGACAATGTCCACACCACGGTTTCTCGGAATTGCATCAAATTAATATTTTTTATAATGGGCTAAATATGATTGAACAAGATTCTTTAAATGCCGCCGCGGGTGGTAATCTTTTAAGAAAAACACCGAGAGACGCGTGGTGTATAATTGAGAATAAGTCTAGAGCACAATATTCACGAAACACACCGAGTGTTTCTAAGGTGAACACCGAGATTGCTAGATTGGATTCTAAGATTGACACGATTTTGAATGAGATTAGGAAGAATCCTCATGGATCCATTAATATGGTTGAGAATTTTTGTGTATCATGTGGTGGAGCACATCCTAATTATGCTTGTTTAAACACGGGGTTTGATCAAGCTAATGCTTTTGCCGCGACGGGAACTTATGGCTCCAACGGTCAAGTTCCTCGTCAAAATCATGTTGCTCCACCGGGTTTTCCACCGGTTCAAAATAGGTACAACAATGGAAACAATGGGAATAATTTTAACCGTGGTAACCAAGGGAATTTCAATCAAGGAAATGGTTTTAATGCTAATCAAAACAATCAAGGTTTCCAAGGGAATTATCAAAATGATTTGTCAAGCTACATTAAATCGAATGAGGCAAATATGAAAGCTTTTCAAAATAACATTCAAGGGCAAATTAATACTTTGAGACTCGATTTTCAAAATACGATTAAAGGGCAAAACAATAAGATTGAACTTAATCAACAAAGGCTAGAGCAAAACAAAATCGTATGCACCAAAGTTTGGAACAAAGTCAAAATAAATTGCTTTCGATGTTTGAGGGATTCATGTCTAAACCGTCATCTTCTTCGGGTTGCTTACCTAGTGATACCATTCCTAACCCGAGGGGAGAGCTTAAGGCCGTAACTGTTTATGATGATGATTATGTGGAAAGAGTGATCGAGAAAATTTATGTTCCACCTAAGCAAAGTTTTCTTAAAGTCACCAAGGCTACTTTGAATGTGATTAGTACCTCGGATTTCTTTGATTTCATTCCAAAGAAATATGAAGATCCGGGTCAATTTTTGATACCTTGTGTTGTTGATGAGCTTGGGGAATACAAAGCTCTAGCCGATCTAGGAGCTAGTATTAACTTAATGCCCCTAGCCCTTTGGAAGACCATTAATTATGCACCACTTAGGCCTACTCGAATGATAATTGAGCTTGCTAATGGTACTACCACCCATCCGGTTGGTATAGCGGAAAATGTCATTGTTAAAGTGGGGGAGTTCATTTACCTAGCCGATTTTGCTATCATTGATTATGAGCCAAATCCTCGTGTGCCTATAATTTTAGGACGACCATTTTTGTGTACGGCCGGTGTTTTAGTTGATATGAGGGAAAAGGAGATTAAAATAAGATATGGGGATAAACATATGATTTTCAAACCGGAAAAAATTCCAAGATTGGTTTCTAAGAAATTGGAAAGTGTTGAACTTGATAAACTTAATTTTGTTGAATCATGTTGTAATGTTACCTCATCTCCACTCAATCCACACGAGGATGAAAGTTCTAAGATTGAAAAACAAATTGATGATTACTTGAGTGAGCCATTTGATGCTAGTGATTTTGTTAATGAGAATTTTGATCCCGAGAGTGATATTGCTTTAATTGAACAATCTTTGAAAATGGACTCGTTTTCACTCTCTTCTAAGGATCATGTTGATGTTCCTAAGGCACAATCTTCCATTGAAGAGCCTTTGATTCCTAATTTCACACCTAGTGAGGTTAGTGATTATTCATTCGATAAGTTTGCCGATGAACTTGTTGATCCACTTCCACGGGGAAGTGAAGACGTTTCCGATCTCGAGATCGAGCGTGATTCTTGTGTTTTACCTACCATTCTCGAGGAATTCGCCGATGAATTGCCTTCTAATGAGAATGATGACTTGCTCAAATCCTCTCTTTGAAGTTTCATTGAACAATAATCCATTGTTTCAAGAGGATTTTGAGAACATCATACCTCCTACATCCCACAACCTTTGTGATGATGATCTTTTCATTAGGGAGTTTGATAAGTTACTTTCTATGGACATTCCTTCGGAATTTGAGGAAGAGTCTAATGACGGTGATAAAGATTCTTGGTTTGATCACCCGATTTATGATGATGACAATGTTGACCCGGATGGAGAAGTTACTTTTGCTCCAATTATCCTTCCCACTCGCTTTGATCCTAATGTGCGGGTTTTTCATGCGACTCGTTTTGAGTACCATGACCCCTTTATTCACATTCATAAGAGTGAAAAGGTCAACAAAGTCATGCAAGTTGAAACCACTTTGGTTGAGAATTTTGTTCCACCATTACTATGTGCTTCATATGACTTAGGATTAGCATGGGGGGACGACACCTTGTTGTCTATTCCTTTCTCCATCGAGGACGAGGTATTTGACCCCGGAATCGTTGATTTAGGGAAATCTCAGCCTTTCACCGATGCAATAATTGAAAGATCTTTCTATCATTTTGGTGCGAGTTTATCTCGTGGAGCATGCTACATCCATACGATTGTTTGTGACTACCATCTCTTGTTAGAGATTTGTGTTAGAGTTTTATCCTTTCGTTTGTCATCCGACAATGAGGATGAGATCTTTGACCCCGGCATCACGCTTTATGTTGGTTTTATTCCATTATGCCGGTTTTCACCACTTTCCTTAAGGACCAATGAATGCGGGGATCGAGTCGAGCTCATGACTCGGTGACCAAAAACGAGTTCATTCTATCTTCTTTCTATTTTCTAACATCTAATAAGGCTTGATCTTTCAAGCTCGTGCTCGTGATTTGTTGTGTTGTGATCTTAGGTACGACCCTAATTTTTGAAGACTCTCGTGTTCGGTTTTTGCCGGTCCACCTGATCTTCCATTATTTGAATGCCATAAAGGGGCACACTCTCTATCCCTTGATTTTTATCGACTAACGTTTTATCTTGAGGCATAATTAATAAACGGCTTATAGATTTGCGTGCTCTTTCCATGCTAGGAATTTGCATTAGACTCTTCGTGTCTTAACAAGGGGGTGTCACTCTTGAGCTAAGAAACATTGAGGACAATGTTTGGTTTTAGCATGGGGGAGTCAATCGATATAATCGCTTGCAATTGCTTTTGTCGTGTCCAAACGTATTGTTTTTCTCATTTTTCAATAAAATTTAAATTTTTTTGTGTTATTTTTTAAGTTTTAATAAAGAAAATAAGTGTTTTTGACACAAATGTAGGCTTTCAATAAGAATAGTTTTTGACTCGACTTGGTTTTTAACCTTAGCTTTTCCTTAACGTATTTGAATTAAGTTTTGCTAGGCTATTATATAGGGAGCTTTAAAACGCGAAGGTCTTAATTCATACGAGTTAAGAACAAGAACTTTTCGCAAGCTCCTATAATTGATCCTAGAAAGTCGTTTATCAAGGGAACTTTAAAACGCAAATTCTAAAACTTGCAAAAGTATAAGAAAATGCAAGATCCTATAGATGACTTGAAAACCCAAAACTTTGATTTAATAGGCTATGTATCCATTGATTTCATTCTTGGAATTTTACAATATGGAGAACAAGAGATGATAGAGCCAATTATAAGTGTGGTATTCTTTCGGGAATTTATGTGAGTTAATTATGAGCCTATTCTCCCATCGCTTGTTTATAAATTTAATTGCAATAAATAATGTTGAACGATTTGAAAAGTTACTTAGCTTCTAGCCCAAGATCGTTTAGAAGTTGCTCGATATGGATTAGAGTTCATAGCCAAGGCATAACTTATTGAAGAGGGATGCGAAGATTGGCGAGTCCAAAAAGGTCCTAACAAGACATGAGGGCTATGTTTTATTGCTAAAGATCTCAAGTGATGTGAAGACTCATTTATCAAAAATCAATATGAAGGATCGAGACACACGATGAAAAGCAAAATACTCCCAAAAAGTCATGGAGAAGTCTATCCAAAAAGACCAAAATAAGGTATGAGGATAAATGAAGCCAAGTCCAAAAAGGAGGCGGATCGTTGTAAATCAAAATCCCAAATAAAGATTGGAGAAAAATGAAGAAGTCGTGGTCCAAGTATGAATCTCTCAAAAATTCAAGTGAAGAAATATTATGAAGAGAAGACCATTATTTCGTGAACGTCTCTCAAGGTTGGAAGTATAAAGTCACTGCCAAATATCGATCCGAGAAAGGTCTCAAATCACGAAACAAGTTATGCCAAGATATGAACTTTATGAGAGCCCGAGAAGCAGTTTTAAAAGATTTTGTCCTTTAGCTAACTATTGATTAAATCGTTCACTTTATTTTCGGCCTAATAAATTATCGAAATAAGTCAACAATGCATCCTCGTGATCATTAAAGACAATAATAAAATATAAGAGATACACATAGGAATAAGGGAGTCTAAGTGATTAATTGGCCCACATGAATTCGTGCTAGTCTACCAACTTATAATAACAATGATCTTGTTTTTGCACTTGGCATGGAAAAGTGAAAAGTCGAGGACGATGAATCTATTTGAGCTTTTATGATCCTTAAAGTTATTTTATGTCTATGCAAAATAAAATGTCATAAGTTGAATAATGGTGTAGCTATAGTTTTATTTTATCATTGCGTGAGGACACGACAATTGTTTAGCATGGGGGAATTTGATATGAGTGTATTTACTCATATCATTAGTAGCTTAAAACATTGAAATATTGCATTAAATGTATCAAATATGCCTTGGAAATGCTTGTTTCTTGTTTTCATGTGTGTAGGTACCAAGTTCGCGAAAACCGACAAAAATCGACACGAGAATGAAGAAAAAGATATTAGAAGCCAAAACCGAGCTCGACATGAGTGGATTTAATAAAAATGCAAGTTTATGGCCAAGTGGGTCCCACATTGGACTGTTGGGCTAAAAAGCCCATTATCAACTCAAGTTATTAACTAAGGTTTTTAGATAGTCCATTAAAAGCCCAATGTGAAAAATTATGGGACGAATTGAGTCTTGGGCCCAAGCCCAAAACAAGAAGTGAAGAACGAATGAAGAAAAAAGATCATGGGTTTTAGGTTTTCAGCTTTTCACATTGAATAAAACGTGACACCCCATTACCTCGTCACTCCATCTTAAATAAATAAATCCCACTCATTCCCCATACACGCTTTGTTTTTATTCCCCAATTACACCCACTCCCATTTAATAAACCTCACACGTCATTTTCCTCTCACACACAAATAAATATCACTTTCGATAAAACCTATGTTTTCCATCTTCCCCAATTTTCTCACCCTAAAAACCTGCAAAACTCCACTGTTCATTAACCCTAGATGGGTAAAAAGGGGTTTTTACAAAGGGTTTTTTATTTTATCAGTTAATTCACACCAAGGGGAATAAAACCCCCTTGGTTTAAGGAAGAGAAGAGATGGATTGAGAGTGCTACGTGGCCGGATTCTATTTGAAGAGACACCTCACATCTCAAATTCCACCAATCAGGAGCCTCAAAAGAAGCACAAGAAGCACACACGGATGCCACGTTGGCAATCCGTGTGTGCTATGAGAGATGATAACCGTTCGATCAAGGCCAAAGAAGAAAGAGAAAAGATAAATTAATCTAATGGCTGGAAATCAAGAGGAATATGCCTCAAAAGATCCGAATATTCGCTTCAACAAGCCATTGGGGAGGCTATAAAACCCCCATTATTTCCTTGTAAAATCATCCTTCTTTTACTTTATTGTTACTCTGTAGAAATAGATTTAGGTTAATTAATGTATTTCTTTTTAAAAGCTTTGTAATGATTCTTGATAATTAATGAAAAATCAGCTTATTTCAGTTTCTCTTGTCTCGTTTAT
Organism: Glebionis coronaria; assembly: GCA_025667525.1. NCBI lineage: Eukaryota > Viridiplantae > Streptophyta > Magnoliopsida > Asterales > Asteraceae > Glebionis > Glebionis coronaria. The sequence continues at coordinate 154,374 of JANFOE010000826.1, read as the reverse complement.
AATCTCTTACTGCTTAAAAGTGATTTATGAATTAACCCTATTTTCTGCTTATTAAGAATAACATTGTGATGGTAAAAATGAGCTAATTAATAGCTTTATTTTTATTATTAAAAGTGAAAAGGATATTAATAGTTTTTCCCTACTGGAAAAATTGAATGAAAATGTTATGGTTTGCTGCTATTACTTAGGTGTTCGAGAGGTAAATGGTGAATGGTGGTTGCGGTTTACGGTTCTTAAGGTTGCTCAGCGCACACCTTCTTCTCAAAGGATTTCGTCTAAAAGGTTCTAATCTCATTTTAATTTTCATGTTTCTTATATTAATTTTGTTAAATGTTTGAGTGCTTTAGTTAATTGATAGAGGTAATATGTTTTAGTCTGCTAAGTTGATCTATCATACTTCTTTTTTAACTGTTAAATAAGTTACTGTTTGGAATTAAGTGATAAATTTGATTTTCCTGATTTACTTAGTAGGTTTTCTGATCATATGTTGATTAAGTTTGGATTTGTATCTGAATATGTTTAATTGTTAAATTAACTGATTCGTTAGGATTGTTTAGCTACTGTTCGTAGAGCTTGTATATGTGCTTATGGATTAATCTTTTTAAGTGTACTTTTTATTATTTGTTTTTGCTGTGAGATTAATGATAATTTGAATTTGTTTAACATGACTTGGATATGAATGAATGTATGAGTCTGTTGTCTTCTCTGTTAATTTGAGCATGTCTAATATTCTACCTGTTAGATTTTAATCTGTGCCTATTTGAGTTTTCTTAGGGATTATTGTTATTTATGTAGCTTCTTCATTTATCTGTTTAACTTGAGCAGTCTGTTGTAATAGATGAGATTTGTTATAGATTCCTCTACTGATGTGAAGAATGAATTGATTTAAGTGCTGATCTGATTTGTTGCTCTTTCGTTTTGTTTATTTTTCTTAGAGTTAGGTTTAGTTGATTTAATTTGTCTGCATAATTGTTCTGTATATTTCAGCTTATCAGATTAACTTATCTGATAAGCTCAAAATAAGCTGTTTTCTAACAGCTTAACCATAATAAGCTCTTAATAGTCTCTCCTGAGACATTTTCATCTTAATCTGTCAAACAGTTTAAAATCCAAAAAAAAATAATGTCATTTGGGAGGTTCGAACTCGAGACCTCCCCTTTATGGGAGCAGCGTGTTACCAGTTGAGCTCTAGGCTATTTTGAGTTTCTTCTCCTTATTGTCATTTATATAGTGTTTATCTATCTGGCTGAATTTGTTCTAATCTATTAATCTTAGTCACGTTTTATTTTCTTTATATAACTTCTATTTTTTTTATTAAAGTAAATACTAATTAAAAAAAAGTAGTTTAATAAAATAAAATAAAATATAAAAAGAAAAAAAAATGTTTTTATTTACTTAAAAAGTTTAATTAAATAGATTTATATAATTTTAGTTTAAAATTAAATTAGTTTTTAAATAAATTTATTTTAAGAGATTTTTAAATTAGCTTATTAGTTTTTAAAGTAAATTAGTTTAAAAGTTGATTTAATTAAATAGATTTATTTTTAATAGATAATTAAATAGATTAAATTTTTTAAGAATTTTAATTAGTTTAATTTTCAAAAATAGATTAATTTTTAAATAATTAATTGTGTGTAGAATTTAAAATAGGCGGGGTTTACGATTCATGCACTTTAGGGTTATTTTAAATAGCTTGAAATTTGTAGATTTAATTTGTAGTTTAAAAACCAAAAACCAATTCAAATCGATTGTCCAAATCAAAGCAAAACGTCTCAAATTCATAAGATCTTCGTGTACAACGAACTCGACTCGCTCACGTGTTTAATTGAATTCGTCATTGGTATAATTAGTCTATTACTTTTTTCTAAAGGTAATTTTCTAATTTACCCTATAACGTATCCAAATTATCACTATACCATCCACGATACATCAATTACCCCTAACCTTGATGGATTTCGAGTTGTTCCTTCTTCTCAACCCTCGACTTCTAAGACGTCTTATTGTTCTAAAGTCGATGGGGTGAACGTGGCGACCAAGGAAAAGAGTGCACACCCTCGTGTACCTCAAATTCCATCCACGGTTCAAAAAGAGAGCTTTGTTGACCTTACAAAAGTAACCTTTGAAGAAACTTGTGCTTCGATCCTTCTTAAAAAACCCAAAAGGCGTATGCCGAGAAAGGAAAAGTATCCGGGCCAATTTCTATTACCTTGTGATTTTTACGAGATTGAGGGATGTTTAGCCCTTGCCGATTTAGGTGCTAGCATCAATCTCATGCCTCATTCTCTTTGGAAATTGATGAGATTTCCTTCACTTACCCCCACAAACATGACTATCGAGCTTGCAAATTGTACGCCACTTATACCAATTGGAATAGCCGAGGATGTCTATGTTAGGATTGGAAAGTTTGTTTTTCCCACGGATTTCGTTATATCCAATTTCGAGTGTGACCCTAAATGTCCCATTATTTTAGGCCGACCATTCTTATCGACGGCTCGAACCATAATCGACGTTCACGAGGGGAGACTTACTATGAGATATGGGATGAGAAAATAGACTTTTTCGCTAGAAAATCCCAAGGATTTAATGAGAATGAAAAAACCGAGGTTTCAAAACCTAATGATTCAAATCCTAATGATTTAAAAATGTTCATTTTAGCGGAAAGAATGAGGCTTAATGCATGTTTTGAAAGAATTAAGAAAAACGGTTTTAAAGATGATGATTTTAATGATAAAGAATACGTGTACCTAATTCAAAAGGGTATGAGTAAATTTATGGATGAAAACTCACTTTGGGATTTTTTTAGCGAAACAAGTGAAACACCAATTCCGAAGGGCGACGTTAGTGCCATCACGACAAAGACCAATATGGGCTCGTCTTCACCACCTTCGAAGGACCACGTCTTTGAGGCTTCAACTTCTAACTCCATCGAAGTGCCTCCTTTGCCTAGCCCAACACCCGTTGAGGCTAAAGGGTTTATCGACATCGATCCTCTCGTCCTAGGAAAGTCACCTAAGCATAGTCATTCGACTTGTAAGACCATGGTTGTGAGTGCTCACATCGACTCTTTCTTTGATGATGACGATAGCGATTTTGCCGAGATTGATCACGTACTTCGAAATCCACATGCAATTTTTGATTCTCCTAAAAAGAAACATGTGATGTATGATGATTACGAGTTTGATCCCGAGATTGAGGAAATTATTGAACGAGAGCTAGCTCTTATGCCTTCACTTCCACCTACGAGTGAGGTCGATCTTTCCAAAATCGAGGATGAACTTAATGAGTTGGAACGTCTTATTTTTGATGACGAGCCAACTCATGTGACCACCTAAAATCCAATTCTCGAGGAGTTACCTAATCAACACTCCTCATTTGAGAATGACGTTCACCACATTCGTGAGGATCTAACTTATCAACGATCCCCACAAAAGAATGAAGGTTTGGTGCTTGATCGTGATCTTTTTGAGAGAGTTTCTAAGATACTCAAGGAGGGGAATGACAAACCTTGGTTTGACAAGCCTATCTTTGATGAAGAAATCGATGAGATCGACGTTCATGAGGATGACGAGTATGTTGACCCCGAGGGGGCGGTGTTCTTTATTGACAAACGTTTTGAGAACTTATATAATCCGCCACCCCGTCCCACCAATGACTTAAATGTGAGGATTTTTAGCGCGACTAATTTTCAATTTGACACGCCAAATATTTTCGACATTATCAAATCGGGTTTTCATAAAGAGTTTTTGAACGATGAAAAAGGAAAAGATTTTGAAAATGTTTTAAAAGATTTTTCTACATGTTTAACTCCGTCATCACATCGTTTTATGAGTGCTACCACCTTGTCTACTCCTTTTGATGATGGTTGGTGTGGTCTTAGTATGGGGGAAGCCCCAAATGTTCCTTCACACTTTACCACCGAGGACGAGATTTACGATCCCGGAATTGCTTGTAAAGGGAATTCTCGGTCTTCCACCGATGCAATAAATGGAAAATCTTTTCGTTTGCTTGGTGTGAGTCTACCTCGAGTAGCTCATATGTTTGACTTACCCATTGCCCCGCCTTTCTACTTCTCATCTCTTTTCTTCCACCCCATTGGGGTTCATGTTGGAGTGGCGTTGTTTCGTCTTTCATCCGAAAACGAAGACGCTATCTTTGACCCCGGTATTCGTTTATCGGGTTTTTAAAGTACTCCACGTACTTTTGGGCCTTGTTTGTCATGTAAGCCCCACCAAAAATGACCATACCATGATTATCCCTAAATGATCACATTTATGGGGATCCGAGTCAAGCTTTTGACTCGGTTATAAAAAACAAGGTGCCTCGTGGGGGATTCTCATGCTTATCCTTGTACATATTATTGCTTTCTTAGTTAACGTAACGAGGGGACTTGTGCTCTTCCAACCTTTGTTCCGTGGTTGTATGTGATTGTGATTTATTAGGTTCATCATCATCATTGAAGCCTCTCGTGTTCGTTTTACGGATCACTCGAGCTTCGATCGTTGCCTTTGGATATTCCGATATCCGATGATATCCTTTTATGTTCTAACGTTTATCTTATTAGAATAATTCATAAACGGCTTTTAGGTTATTCGTTTTACCCTTTCCATGCTCGAGATTAAGCATTCGACTTCGTCTCTAGTATGGCGGTGTTTTCACCCCTAGACTCGAAACATTGAAGACAATGTTTAGTTTTAGTATGGGGGGTGAGTAGATACTTCACCTTGCTTACGTCACCACGCTATCCAATATTCATCATTTTGTTGCAAATAAGGCTAAAAATGGCCAAATTTTAAAATTTTCTTTATTTTTCATAAGCGTTTAAGACACGAATGTAGGTTTTCCGATGGTGAGAATAAGAGTAATTTTTTACTGGACCGTGCGTGTTGAGCACTTAGCTTCGATTCCTTAACTTTTTAGGCTAAGTCTCTTAAATGAGGACGAGAAATGATAGAGTTATTTATAAGTCTCGTAATCGTCACGATCTTATGTGTAGTAATTATTAGCTTATTCTCCCAACGCGTTTGCATAATAAATTGTTAATAAATATTGATTTAGCGGTTTAGTCACTATTGTTGGTTTCTAATTTGTTCTGGTAGCTTCCATGTAATTAAATTGGGAAAACATTAAGGTATCGCCAGCGTCACGGTTTTGAAGTATTGGCACCCGAATAATCGAAAGCTTCACCTAATAATAAGATTTCAAGTGCTCACCTAAATTAAGCAAAAATTTAAAGCTCACAAGGCCGAAAAATATATGCCCAAATTGAAAGTGAATCAAGCCTTAATCTTCGAAGCTTTAAAGATCCAAAATTCGCTTTAGCGTGAGGATATACGTCTTTGGCTAATAAAACCACCGATGAGGCGGATAATAAAAGGCAAGGCAAGACCGAAGTCATAATAAAAGCTTCATGGCGAAGTTGAATAAAAGATGGAGGTAAACCAAAGATAATAAGGCCCTTCCGTTAGGGGGCGTATAAAAGTCTTGGTAATAAGTCTCATGTTCAAAACTGTTATAAAACCGTGTTTATCGATCCTTCTTGTTGACTTAATTTTTTGACATCGTTGTCTATTAGGGTGAATTATTAATTTAATGATTTTGGTTACACCGTTAGAACTCTATTTTTAGACTTAATCTCTATTCACGCATAAGTCAATGATGTATCCTCGTGAGCATTAAGACAAAATAAAATATAAGAGATACCAAGTAGGAATAAGGGAGTTTAGGTTCGTAATTAACACTCATGAGATATGAACGTGTTGCTAACTTATAATAACAATGATCTCGTCACACGCTTAGCATGGAATTGGGTGAAAATCGAGGACGACGAAATTATTTCTAACGAAGCATTCACGTGTTCTTGTTCTATGATCCTAAAAGTCACTTTCTCGTGATGAAAACAATACATTATGTCTAAAACGCGTGTAGTAGTTTATTTAAATTTATGTCTTGAATAAAAGTCATCATAAAATGAATTTTGGAAGTGCTACGATACTTAATTCTAGCATTGCGTGAGGACACGACAATGGTTTAGTATGGGGGAGTGATGAGACTGTATTTATACATAGTCTCATCGTCCAAATCGGGCTTAAAGCGATTAAAATATCATCAAAATACCCAAAAATGTGCTTGTATTTGTTCATTGTGTATTTCAGGTACGGATATCGTGAATTCACCAAAAGATTACAAGAATCAAGAAAAAACGAACACGGGAAACGAAGCCACACAAAGAACCGGACCCGAATCATGATTTTCCTATCAAGTCCTTGAAGTTTGAAGATTTGGCAAGAATGGTCCCTCAACTTTTGAAGACTTGTCATTTTCTACCCTTGTAAAACTCCAAAATTACATTTGGGTCCTTAAAATGATAAGACATTACATGATTTGCCCTTGAGGAATGCAAAATGTGCATAAAATGCCCTTGGAACTCTTTTGATAAAACTTTTGTGGCAAAATTTGAAAAAACAAAAGTTGCATAACAAAGGAAATTTACTTTTGGCTGCTGAAAGTTAAAAAGACAAGTTGAAGAGAGCTATGGGGCTAAAACCGTCCAGACATCCAAACCCTCCTCCACCACTTACATCATGCCACCTCACCCCACTTAATAAACCCACCAATCAGCAAACGCCTCCCCTCCACATCACCAACACCACGTCACCCCTGTTATTATTAAACTTGTTTATTTTTTTAAACCAGTTTTAATATAATTAAAATGGGTGGGAAACATCCACTATTCCCCTAAAACCCCCAAATCCAGTCCCAAGAACCCTAATTAGGTTTTTGCTAATCCCTTCATAATCAAACCTAAATTACTCCAGAACCATAATTCCCTCAACCACAAACCAAACCCACCTTTCATTTTGTCCTCACCTTCACCAAATGGGGCCCCCCATTGTCCCCTGCTTAACCATTTTGGGCAAAGAACGAATCCCCCAGTCCATCAACGCTCCAAGGCGCATTACTTGGTCCCAAAGGACTCTAATCAACGACCATGATCAAGATTCGTTGCTGGCATCCACCAAACATCACATGAGGACTTGAAGACCAGTTTTAAAATCATTTGACCCAAGGGCATCATTGGAAAAACGTGAACTAGGGTTTTAGCTTTTTTTCATCTCTGTATTATTTTATTCCTACTTTCTAGATTCTTCCTAGCACATGTATAAAAGGGTTCGCCTGTGAATTCTTTTTCTTTGTTCCAATATTTTTGTAAAATTTCTATTATTAATGAAAATGAAAGTAAAAGTTTTATAAATTTATTGAGTTCCTTTCTACTGTTTTCTTAGGTTAAATGCTAGTATAATTTGGTTAAAAGGATTTGGTTTCATAGTGTTAGTATTCAAACATCTTTGATTTTGAAAGAAAAAGTAGTTTTAGTTAAAACGTTTTTTTCTTTTACTTGGACTTTCTGAAAATCCACAATCACATTGAAGTGAAAGTGGATTCGTGTTGGGGGATTTCAGGATTTGCCATTGGTATTTCATAGTTTTAAGGTTTCAAAGGTTCCAAAGATTTCAGAAAACAAAATCAAGTTCAAGATTTCTTTTATATTTTTTTAGCTATAAGCTATAAGCTAGCTTAACCAATAAGCTAGCTTTATAGCTTATTGCTTAGTAAACAGGTCACTTTTTCTTTAATTCTTTTGGCAGGTTCACAGGTTGCAAGTTATTGAAGATATAGGGGTGTTTGGGACTGTTGTAGTCCCCACCCAGTTCTCTACATCAAAAGCTCTCCACACATCTTCCATAAGCTCCTAGAAGCTCAAAAAAATCCTTTTTAGGAAGGCATCAGCCAGGTACACGGCTTAGAACCCCTTTTGTGATTTTTTATGTTCTTTTTGGATATAATTATGTGATTTTGTGGGGACTTGTTTGAATGTTGGATGTTTCTGTTTAATTAGGCTCATATAAGTAGTCTATACATGTTAGAGTAAGTACAATCCAGTTTTAAAGTGTTTAAAATGGGTGTCCTTTGTTAATTTTAGTTTCTGAAAATTTAAGGCAGTGTTTGGATTTGTAGTTTAATCAGCTTAGGTAACAACAAGTAAGGGTAAAACTAGTTAGTAAAACTTATTTGGTTTGTAGTAGTTCATTTCTGTCACTAGTTCTCTGTATTGGTAGATTTTAAACCATTTGCATGCTCAAAAGTGACCTAACAAGATAAAAAAATCAGTAAGCTCCTTTCTTGACTGTTTTTTGTGATTTGGTGCACGAATTTTTGCATGATTGCTTGATTTTAGGTCTATTTATGGTTGCCAATTAGTTGTCAGTGATTTGGTGGACCTTTGTGCAAGTTTTGGCCATTTAAAATTCATCCAATTGCCAAGTGCATCAGTACACTGTTCACAGAAACTTTATAGCTTAAACAGTCACCTTGATTGTGCATTTGTGTTTGATTTTTGTGAAGAAGTTGTTGTTTTTATTGCTTATCTAGACTCCCTACACTCCACTGAGTGTAGGGGTGCCAATATTTGTCCAAGAAACCAAAGCAAGAGCTTCCCTAAGCTCAAAACGTGCTCAGATCCATTTTTTTTGTGAAAGCAGTGGGAAAAAAGTTGCCCCTGCTAGTGTGTAAGTTCCCACTGCTCCACTAGAAAACAAAAGCTTTTCAAGTGTCACTTTCAGTTTGCATCTTTTTTGTCTTTAGTGGGCAAAAATAGGTTTTAGAGCTTAAATCTAGTTTCTATATTTTTCTTATTTTATTTAGGATTTTTCTGTTTAATTAGTTTTATTTCACTGTTCATTTTATATTTTTTAGATTAAATTGCTATTTTTAATTACTTTTTATTATTCTGTTTTTGTCTTTTAGTGCAGAAACTTAATATTTTTCAATTTCATAAATTTTAATAGAATTAGAAAAATATTTTAAGGTTTTTAGTTTAAAAATATTTACTGTTCACTGTTTTAATTAATTTTTAGAATTAATTTAGCTTAATTAGGGTTTAATTATAAACTGTTTTGTCTTTTAGTGAAAATTTTTACATTTTTCAAACTTTTTCAATTTTCTACTATTCATTAGTGTACTTTAGGATTTTTAAAATTGTCAAATTATTTTTAGCATTATTTTATTATTTTTTTATGATTATTTTAGTTTTAAAATAGTTTTTAGTCATTTAAAAATAGAAAAATAGTTTTGAAAATTTAGAAAAAATACTTTTTAGTCTTTAAATAATATAGGTAACTTATTTGTTCAATAAAATAATATTTTGGACATTTTGTTAATTATATTTAATTTTAGGGCTTTAATTAGCATTTAAAATTGAATATTTAATTAATAAAAGGTTATAAAATATTTTTGTTGGATTTTTATTCTTATTTATATTATTTTAGACTTAGTTTAATCTTTTAATTAATTTTTAGGTTTAATTTTTAATTCTGTCGCGTTTTACGTAATTACGTCATCGTTTTACGTCAACGTCGTAGTTTAATCGTAATCGTAGCTCGTCTTTACTTTTTCTCTCTTTAAACCAAAAACGTCACCAATCCAAGCTTGATTTCATTTATATTGGCACATTAATACACACACCTCCTTCGAGAACGAACCCGCATTTATTCGACTTGTCGGTTTTCCTAAATCGTCGAGTTTTATACTTGCCGCATTTATACTCAACATCACATAACATCTAAATCATCATAAAAATAAAAAACTTTAGATCAAAATAAAGTTTTTAACAAAGTTTTTAGCAAGAACACCATGGATCATGCCAAGAACACCATGCATGATCATGGTTTCTACCTACCAACATCAAGAAAATAAAAAGTGATTGCATGTAAGAATTTCTTATACCATTGTGATCCTTGATCAATAATAAGAATGGGTCTAGCTTTAGATTAGCTCAAATCATCCTAAATCTTGAGTTAAATTGAAAATGTTATGGATTTGGGATGGGGGTGAAAGTCTTGACATTTTAGAGAGAGAGAGATGGTGGGTGAAAAATTTTAAGTGGAAAATGTGTTGTGTGTATTTGTTTAAGCTTTATATATAGTGGGGTAGGGTGTAGTTTGCAAATATTGGATAGATATGGACCAAAATGCAACATTTAAGTTAAAAAGCGGGAAATGACTAAAAGTAAATTTTACAAATATTTACGGGACTCGGGTTTCGTAAAAATACTTTTTAAAAGTTTAAACGCACATGAAAAATAATAATATAACGGCTCGATACGTAATTAAAACGATATCGTCGAAAGTATTAAATATCGAAACGATCGATAATAAAATATAAAATTTTAGGCATCCGTCAGTATCGCGATCATTAGTAGTCCTTGTTACTCGTCAAAATATTAAAATATAATATTTAATATCGGTTTCAACTTAAACCGTTAAACATAATAATATTTAACGTTATAAAATACTTCAAAATAGTTGAAAAATAGAATTAAATTATGACCTTGTTTTTACGGGTTTTAAATCCTCATCACCTTAAGGGAGCGACGTCCCGGCGCTCAACTCGCCTCATACACGAGTTGTTCACTACCCGGAAGGATGAGGGCATTCTTTATAAAGAAGTCCTTACTTTCCCACGTGAATCTCGATCCACGATCTCCAATGGTTCTTTTACAAAACGCAACTTGTGGTCAAGTTGTATCTCACCAAAAAGGAATAAATAAATCCTTATCCACCAGTCACCCGTCAAGCTCGACACATCAAAATTTTATGGATCACACGAAGCTCATTCGACAACAAGAATAGATGACAGGATTTTCGGGTAAGTTCAGTTAAAAAGAATGTTGCAATTTAAAGGATAGCCACTGGCCGGATAGCCATGGACACACATCAAAAAGAACTAACAAGAAAAACATTTTCATCATTTGGAGGGTGTTCACACGCGGGTCCCTACTCAAAAGATAATACAAAGATACCATCTCACTTTCGCCAACGCGCATTAAAGTCTCAATAAACATCGTCGTTGAAAGTCAAGAAGGTATTACATAATATGTGTTCTACATGATCGGACGTCATCGGATGATGCCGTCTTAAGTTCTCACAACTTACGATCATTTGACTAGATCACACACCATATAAGTACATAAAAGTAAAGGTCGAACATAAACATCGAGTATAGATCTTCACCGTTAATCATCGAGAAAAACCTTGAACGAACCCTTGATAATAACCACTTGATCTCCAGAGTCTTTCCACTTGCGGTGTCGGCTTCAACATACTCCTCGAGGTTGTAACGAATTTATTAACTCCATTCATTAATAGATTCGGTCCTCAATCATTCCACAAGTACACGCATAAATCCTGGTGACGCTTATCATTTCTTCTTATACACTGCTTCCCGAGATTCATTTCAAACTCAGAATAAAATAATGATCTTCAGTACGAGGAACAGAACGAGATAAAAATGAATTCAGTAAACGCATAAACGGACAAGATGTGGTAAAATGATTAAAGGTTGACGATCGACGAGGGATCTCAACTCACGTAACCGTAAAACATAATAAATCACAATACTAGAAAAATGAGAGCGAAGAATAAATTAAACATTAACATTAAAATAACGTTTGTCACAATTATCCGTCCTGGATTTGTATTACCTTAAAACTCAGTTGGGGTACTTCTTGATAAAGATGATATATCAAAATAGGAGTTAAATAGCTTCATAATTTATTTTGGTTGTCTTAAGAAACTTTGAAAGAATGACATAAATTTATTAATTAAACTCATACTGATGGTTACGATTTAGAAATATAATTTCCAAATTAAATCATTATTAGGAATATAAATTAAACCGGTAATTTCATTACATTAAAAGTCATGTATGATAAGTCACTTAGTTCAAAAGATATAGTATAATTTCATGTTAAACATTAGTTTTAGTTATACAAAATATGATGTATAAATTTGACCTTTTACTTGTAATGGTTATTTCGATAATTGAAAATCATTGGAAAAATGTTTAAAAAGTTCCATGAAAATTTTATAATACGTTGTATAAATACATAAAGGTGTTTATTACTTCAAAATAAACATGGAATATATTCGGGTTTCCAAATGTGACAAGATAACAAATGAATACGAATGGGAATAATGGTCAACAATTAGTACGAAATCAACGGTACAAAAGAGAACGAATCAAATGTCGTATGAATTCTTAAAAAGAATAATAAAATAAAGGCGTTGATGGTAAGACAATAAGAAATAATAGATTAAACAAGTTGTCAATTTTGTTAGTGCGGTCGGTGGTTCACCAATATCAGTTTGTTAACTTAGCGGTGGCCGATACATGATCGGAAATAAGATCCATACAAAAATTTTAATAAAATAAAATTCCTAATAATCACTTGTAATTAAAACAAATCAAATGATTAGTGTTTAAAGAGATAAGTCAAAGCACGGTTCACAAGAGTGGATTTTGAGACAAACGAGAGTGACGGACGTCATCCCGGATATACGGAAATCACTCTAGTGATAATTCATTATTCACGTGCGGAGACATTCCAAAGATCTACCCAGTCGCATAAAGAAGATTGGACAAGAAGGAAGGATAAAACATCGAGACTTTCAAGTCATTTATCAACAGTCAGTAATTAGACGAACAGTCAAAAGAAATCAGTTATAAGACAAAATGAAGTAACAAGTGGAAAAACAATCATCGAGTAAAAACATACCCGTAAACGTGTAGTTCATCCAAGAGAAGGTAAGAAAACATATGCGGATGCATAGAAATTGCGCTACTTGCATAAAATATAAAGGTTTTCAAAACTTCTTTTCACTTTATTTCATTTTATTTATCTTTATCATAAATACAAGTAAAAAGTTGATTATTATCAAGATTTTTAAGGTGACTACTATTCAGCCTAGCATGGCTCCTTCTAAATTAGACATAGGTGATCAGGCCATGTATAATTTAGGAATAGCAATGCAGTGCTCCGTTTCGTCGAAAAGTATTACGTTTCTTATGTTTATATAAACCATGCCATTAGTAAAATGGAATTTAAAAATAGTTTATAAATTTATAGGATACAAGTAATTTGTGAGATACTCAATAAGCAACTTTTAATGTTACGAAAAGTATTTTATAAGACCAAAGTAAAAAAAATTGATGAAAATAATCGTAATAAAAATGTCAATTAAAATTATAAGTTGACATTTGATGAAGTATATAATAACCAAAGGTTTGCAAAAAGTTGCAAATAGTAGCTCAATAAACAACCAATGATTTGATTACAAGTTGTTAAGGTTTCAAAAGGTTATAAGGTTTAGACGAAAACGCCATAAGACACGCGATAAAAATATCGACGAAGAATGTGAAGGCAAAACTTCGAAACTCAACCTAAACCAGTGGAAGGTTAGAAGAAAATAAAAATAAAATAACATTGAATGACAAATGAGTCATATATATAAAAAGAATAAATCAATCCATATGTGTATTCCTTGTAAGATACTCGGCACAACATATTTTTAAGAAAGTATATTATTTGTTTTCTAATTACACCATAATCCGGTAATTGCTAATCCTATAATGTTTCTATTTTTAAACATTTTCACATGCAACTAATATTTGTTAGTTGTAAAATAATGTTTGTTAAAATTTTACGATCTCAAATGAGCTTAAAACTGCTTAGAAACGTTCATGTTTTGACTTTTCTATCAAATTTAACTTTTAATATGAGCCGATTAATTGACCCGATAAACGACATCTCCAAGACTCGGAGTCTAAAGCATTTTGATGCAAAACGACGTTTCATACGACTTTCTAGTTTTGCCCGAGACCTGAAACCCAATGTAAAATGACCAAAATACCCCTGCAAGTTCTGTGCAGGTTTGAGTATTTTATTTTAAAAAGCGCAGGTTTTACTTTTAAGTTTTGACCTGTTTATACTGCCCCTGCAGTTTCTGCATAAAATGTATTTTTCGACACTTCTTAACGGCTCAAAATATATATACACACATGTCTTGTGGATTTTACAACAACGAAAGATAAATCTCAAAATGAGCATCAAATAAAAATATAGCATAATGAATGACAGAAGATGCTTCAAGGTATCCAACACGAAATTTAGGAAGCAAAACGGTGAATGACGTTCATAATTTAAGTTTCAAGGTGCAAAGTAGGCAAATCTCCTTGGTGCCACGATTCTCCAAAAACACAAAACATAATGAGAAAAAAATAGAACATTAACGAGTTGCGTTCCGGGAGCAAGAAGGTTAATGAAAAACAAATGATACAATTTTATAGAAGTAAAATCGTATTCCAATCTAGCGCCATAATCTAGACGATGATTTATAAAATGACGATGACGTTACCGAGATATAAGCGAACAATATACTTCGGAGTCGATACATATAAATTCAACGAATTAAACCTTCGCATGTCGTGTAAAACAGTGATAAAAATTCAACAAAATATTAAGAAAACCATGATATTATTCAACACGATTATAGGAAGTATTTCAAGATGTGTGACTCACACGATAGCGGTTAATCTATTCCAAGGACACATTGAGCTGCACAATGGTCAAGAGATTACGATTCAAGACGTCCAAGCACAAACAGCCGGAAGACGATTTGGATATCTATATAGATATCTCAAAGGGTTAAACAATGAATATAGCACACGCAGATGAAGGTATGTAAGGTCATAATATAAAATTTTGCAATAAAAGCAATTTAAATACTTCAAAAATAAACACAGAAAGATCTTGAAAATTCAATGTATTTATTTAAGTTAATCATTAATAAATGATAAACTTTTATCGAAAAGTTTAACGACATAAATATATATCGATAAAGGGATCCTAGATATAAATATATATCCATAAGTGCATCATAGTATTTATTTACAAATACTTGCCAATAAGGTATACGTAATAACGCATACTAAAGTGGTAATCCCAGAAGTAGCTTGAACTTGAAGTCACGCGAAGTCCGGTGCACATGACTCTTTGAAAAATAAAAACATACAGTTATAGTTTAGGTTTTTAAAATAAAGACCTAGTTCTCTATAACTCATGGCTCTGGTACCAATCTTTAACACCCCCAAATTTACACGCAGCGGAATACATCTTTGAGTGCTAAACAATGATACAACAACACATAATTTACAAAAAAAGACTCAAAAAGAGACGTTTCAAATTTATCATTCCTAAAACATTTACCAGAGTAGCGTAGTCCCAAGTAATCGTTACCAAAAGTGCACAACATATTAGTTTGTTTTAAAAATGGAACGATAAATAAATCAAAGGGTTTGAACAACATAGCAGTGCACAACTTCATTCTCGTGACCTCCAAGCTTCCACTTCCTGATTACCTAAAATACATGTGAGTAAAACAATCAGCAAAAATGCCGAGTGAATCTATAGGTTTATGTAATCAATTTGAACACAAGTAAAGATTATAAGTTTGTGGCATGCTTATAAGCATCAAATAATAATTTGCATCAACAATGATAATTGTATATAGCATAAATTGCAATAAGCTCATGGAACCGAGCCCTTAAACACTCCCTTTAGAGGTCTGATAAGACAGGAGATTTATTAATTGTCGGTTACCTCCAGATTATTGGTACATTGCCGTATACCTGACTTCTCAATACAATATGTCCAAACAGTGTGGAGGTCGGGCCTAAGCTTCTGTGACAAGTCCACACAAACTGAACCGGGGCGGCTTCCCCCATAGATCTATTAATTGTACTAGCGGCTAGCCCATCATAAGCTAGTTAACGGTCCATAGTTGAGGCTTTAAAAAAGGCAATCACTTAATGCAATTTAAAGGCAACCACAATCCATTCATAGAGGGACAAGCATACCATAAAAGACTTGTGTTCCAAGTTTATAAAAACATGTATTTCCCCCTCGCGGGTTTTTAAAACAATTTAATGTGCACAAGCGAGGTTATAGACTCACCTTAGCCAATAGTGGTAATGAGACGATTGCCGACGATAGATGATGCCTTTCAAACACGAGAACCGCAACCTATCAAATAAGGTGCATCCATTAATAATAGACTCAAGAAATAAACCATACATAAGAATATAAAACTCGACTCATATAATCACGACAAACTCGAGAGATAACGATATAAATAACTTCATTATACTCTACTACACATTTACTTAACCATTTTATACTATTAACAAAGTCCGCCGGTACATACTACATGTACTAGCTTATTTACCCGTTTTAAACTCGTCAACCGTTTGTGAAACGACTCAATAAACTAACTTAATATATATAGAAAGTCCTCCTACAAGTTTATCAAATGAAATTACTTTTAAAGTCCTTTACCCGACTCATTTTCAAACTACAAAATCCGGACAGATTTACGTTAATTTTTCATACAACCGTTTTAACTTATTTAAACGACTCCGTTTACAAAACCGACACTCGGGTTTTAAAGTAAACTCAATCTATAAAATAAACACCTTATTATCAGTAGGTTAAAAATTTCAAAACTTCCATTTAGAGTCCCCGAGATTCGATCCAAATATCGACAACAACTATTTGTAGTGCCGATACTCGTCTCCCGGTACACGATCATTCAAAACATCATAACTTCGCGCTCGTTTGGAGCTAGAAGCTCTACCGTATATCATCTACAACCTTAGGCTATAAGTTAAGCCATTTTAAAAACATAAAAATTCAGATTTTACAGTTTACTTACTGTTATAAAATGACTATTAAAAACTTGTATAAAATCGACTTTTTGATCAAAACCACCCATAGAAATGTTCATTCCTATACCCTAACATCAACATATATGAACCATAACATCTAAATCATCATAAAAATAAAAACCTTTAGATCAAATTGAAGTTTTTAACAAAGTTTTTAGCAAGAATACCATGGATCATGCCAAGAACACCATGCATGATCATGGTTTCTACCTACCAACATCAAGAAAATAAAAAGTGCTTGCATGTGAGAATTTCTAACACCCCCACAAATGCTATGCGCAACGGAACTACAACATTTGGGTGCTAGGCAGTTATCATCGCACACAAGATATATCAAACGACTCAAAGAGACGTAAAAGTTTTAACATAAATTAAGCATTGTTAAAAACATACATGTCTACGATTTTCCAAACCCAAAATGATACAACACAAAGTTAGCGTTTTGGTCCCCACGAATCTCAACCCCAAAAGATACAATTTTAATAACATGACAGAAAATTTAAAATGTTCAAGTTAAATATGGGTGGAAAAACAAGTAGACGCCAAGCCACACACAACTCCCATCCAATGCATGCTCCATGCTATACTTCATCGGTTACCTGAAACACATGCTAAATTGGTTCAACAAATAATGTTGAGTGGAATTCATAGGTTTTATAATCTCATTTTGAACATATGTGTTATAAAAATCATTCACGATCATTCATAGACTTGTCGATCAAACAATCTATTTTCAAGGTTATGAAAATTGTGTTTAAGCTCATGACACTAATCCGTTAACTCAATCACCCGTGTAATAATTACCGGCGTGATTAAGATGAAACCACTGCCCCTTCTAAAGGCATCAGTTGCAATTATACCTTATCTCTTATCACAAATTATCCGTCCGCAGGGGGTACTCAACGTACTAGCCCTCGTCTCGGATAGGGTCGTCAACCCCATAGTACTATCAATTGTATAAACGGCTATTTTCAATCCACACTAGGATTGAACAATAGTTAATAGTTCATGAATATAGGGTCTTTTGCAACTAGGTACTCAACACAATTTAAGGCAACATTCGGGTCCAATAATCATTCATGACATATGTTCATTTTAGAAAACTAGCATGCATCTCCCTCGCGGGTAAAACAATTTAAAATAGTAATAAGCGAGGCTAAAAATTCACACCTTATATATATAGAGTAGTCGACGATTTCGAGTGACGACCACTGACGATGATGAGGATGCCCGGGGAATTCAACACCTAACAAACAATAACGCGTAATGAGTAATCTCATTTATAAACTTTAAGTACTGTATATTACATACATATTAGTCAATTGTGATAATTACAAACTCACGCCAAAACCAAACGGATAATTGTTACTCGTTTTATACTATTCATCTACATTATTAACGTTATCACCCTTTTTACGTTTTTTGCCGATACTTACCAAAAGTATGGGCTGTTTTTCTAGACTTAAACCCTTTTATAAAATTTGGGAAAATTCTCAAAAATGCCTTAAGACCTGTAGACAACCCATTTTTAATCCCATTAAAAGTTTTCGCTTTTACGACCCGTTACTCGACACATTACTAACCCTACGTTTTTCGGACTGATTTTGCACATTGACCATGTTGGACTCATTTGACCCATTTAAAATATACCATTGACCCATTTGATACCTAAGTATACTAATAGACTCCAAATGCAGGTTTGAGACCAAAAATCAACCTTTAATCAATTACCAAACTATATCTATGGTCCCCGGGATTTGACCCAAAACCAAACATAATTTCGGATTATGTAGGTTCTCATTTCCCGGTACACGTAATTTCAAAACATCATAACTTTTGACTCGTTAGGAGTCGTAAGCTGTATCTTATACCAAATCGAAGCTAAGAAGACGCTCTACAATTATATCCTAGTCTCATGACCTGTTTACAAAATCAAATTTATGAAAACAAGCCTAAACAATCTGCCTAAATTTACCCATCTCAAAATCAATCCAACACTCGTTTCCAAACCATTTTATCGACACTTAACCTCAACTTAAACACTCTTAACCATGACTAACCATCCTAATCAGTAATTAACCCCTAGAATACCAAATTCATCTCAAAACCCATTCATCAAATCAAACATGTAATGAGGTTTACCCATTCTAAAACACCTAAAAACATGAATTAAATACAAAAACCATAAGCAAAACATCAAACACCATGATCCACCAAACACCCCCATTTGGCCGTGGGGTGTGGGTGATCAAAACACCTCAACCAAATTGATTTTGCTTGGTTTGTTGGGTGATTATCCATCTATTATACCCCAATTAAACATGCATGAACTCAATTAACATCAAAACAAATTTTTGAAAAACCCATTTGATTCTTGAAAAATTTTATGAATGCATGTTGGATTAAAGCATACCAAAACAATTGGAATGATTAAACTAGATGTGGTCTAACCTTGGTTTTAATTAAAAAAAGCTAGAAAAAAAATATGGTGGTGGTGTGGTGGTTCTTGGCCGTCGGCCAAAAGAGAGAAAAGAGAGAGATTGAAGAAAGTTTTTGGTGTATTTTGTGTTGTGTGTGTGTTTGTATTTTCACTTTGTAAAAATTGGAAGCCGTTGTGTGCAATTATAGCATTCTTTTGGCCTTAAATGAAAATGACCTCAAATGTTTGCGGGAATGACTCACTAGTCAATTTGGAAAATTTTGCGGGAGTCGGGGGTCATCCCGAACACTCCAAAATACTTTTAGGACAATTTAAATGTACCCGGAAAGCAATAAAACGCACCCGACTCAACTTAACACGAACCGAAAGTAAAATCCTCGAAAAATTGTAATATCGATAAAACGAAAATAAACATAGACATTTGGGCATCCATCGGGATCGTAGTCGTCATCGTTCTTCTTAAATTGTCAATCGTCAAGATTACGACCTCAAACATTGGTTTCAACCAAAACGATAAAATATATAGTAAATAAAATTTCTTAAAAATTTCAAAAATAAGCGTAATTTAGGGTAAGATAAGTGACCTCGGTTCTGGGTATCACATCCACCCCTCCTTAAAGAGAGCGACGTCCCGGAGCTCGCCTCTTCTTATACTCACATTTCGTGCCACTAGAACAGATGAGGATACCTCTCCTTGAAAAAGTCCTCACGTTCCCAAGTGTATTTCGGTCCACGCCTAGAATTCTATCGAACCTTCACAATGGGAATTCTACTATGCTTCAGCCTCTTGACCTCTCGGTCCATAATTTCCACGGGTTCTTCCACGAAGTGCATTTTATCGTCCAGCTGAATCTCGTCCAAAGGAATCACCAATTCCTTATCCGCCAAACTCTTCTTCAGATTTGATACGTGAAACGTGTCGTGAATAACACTAAGCTCATTCGGCAATTCTAACTTATACGCTACCGGTCCAATTCGTTTAACAATCTTAAATGGTCCAATATACCTCGGACTCAACTTTCCTTTCTTCCCAAAACGAATCACACCCTTCCACGGCGAAACCTTAAGCATAACCATGTCTCCGACCTCAAATTCCAACGGTTTTCTTCTATTATCGGCATAACTCTTCTGTCGGCTTCTTGCAGCAAGTAAACGGTTCTTAATTTGCACAATCTTCTCTGTCGTCTCCAAAACCATTTCGGGTCCAGTCAACTGACTTTCTCCTACTTCACTCCAACACACAGGTGATCTACACTTCCTTCCATACAACGCTTCGGATGGTGCAGCCTTGATGCTCGCATGATAACTGTTATATACGAAAACTCCACTAACGGTAAGTGGCGTTCCCAACTTCCTCCAAAATCAATCACGCATGCTCAGAGCATGTCCTCCATCGTCTGAATAGTTCGTTCGCTTTGGCCATCAGTCTCAGGGTGATAGGCCGTGCTCAAACTCAATTCAGTGCCCATCGCACGTTGAAGAGATTTCCAAAATTCCGAAGAAAACCTACTATCGCGATCCGAAATGATCGATAAAGGTACACCATATCTGCAAACAATCTCCTTCACGTACACACTGGCAAGTTTCTCCATGCTGTCCGTCTTCTTCATAGGTAAAAAGTGAGCAGATTTCGTCAATCTATCCACTATTACCCAAATCATATCACATCCACTAGGAGTTCTAGGTAAACCTGTCACGAAATCCATAGCGATCCTCTCCCATTTCCACTCTGGGATCTCTGGTTGTACCAACAGCCCAGACGGTTTCTTATGTTCGACTTTAACCTTCGCACAAGTCAAACACTTACTAACGTAACGAGCAATCTCCGCCTTCATATTCGGCCACCAGTAGACTTTCTTCAGGTCATGATACATCTTATCCGATCCAGGATGTATCGAGTACTTCGACTTATGAGACTTGTTCATAACCAAATCTCGTACTCCAGGCATTCCTTCCTCGGATGAACACAACGACAACCAAATCCGATTCTTAAAATATCTCAGCCCGTCTGACCTAACCACAAAAAGAGGTTTCAACGGTCTTCCCAGATTCTCAGCACCAACATTCTCTTCCATTAATCCCTTCTCTTGAGCCTTCAATATTGTTTCAGTTAAATCAACACCCTCAGTCATCACTAAAGCTCTGACTCTCAAAGGTTTCTCTCTATCCTTCCTACTAAGTGCATCCGCTACAACGTTCGCCTTGCCAGGATGGTAGCGAATCTCACAGTCATAGTCACTCAGTAGTTCCACCCATCTCCTCTGTCTCATGTTCAACTCCTTTTGGTCTAAAATGTGCTGCAAACTCTTGTGGTCAGTGAATACAACACACCTCGTCCCATACAAGTAGTGTCTCCACAATTTCAGCGCAAAAACTACAACTCCCAATTCTAAATCATGCGTAGTGTAGTTTTCTTCATTCTTCCTCAATTGTCTCGACGCGTAAGCAATCACTTTCTCACGCTGCATCAACAAAGCTCCATAACCCTTACGAGACGCGTCACAATACACCATGAAGTCTTCGATTCCTTCTGGAAGTGACAAGATCGGAGCAGAACATAACTTGTCCTTAAGTGCTTTGAAAGCGAATTCCTCCTCATCTCCCCATTCATACACCCGATTCTTCTCTGTAAGCTTTGTCAATGGCTTTCCAATCAACGAGAATCCTTCAATGAATCTCCGATAATACCCAGCCAAACCAAGGAATTGTCGAACTTCACTCGACGTTGTCGGTGCCGACCATTCCCTGATTGCCTCGATTTTGGCAGGATCCACGCGAACTCCTTTGCTATCAATTACGTGCCCAAGGAATTGCACAGACTCTAACCAAAACTCACACTTTGAGAATTTCGCATACAGCTTCTCTTTCTTCAGCAGATCCAATATCTTTCTCAGGTTCTTCTCGTGATCTTCCTTACTCTTAGAGTAAATAAGAATATCATCGATGAATATAATGACAAACTTATCTAGATACGGCTTGCATACTCGATTCATAAGGTCCATGAATACTGCAGGCGCGTTTGTTAGCCCAAAAGGCATCACTCGGAATTCAAAGTGTCCATACCGCGTACGAAAGGCAGTTATAGGAATATACTCCTCCCTCACACGCAGTTGATGATACCCTGATCTCAATTCGATCTTTGAGTACACACAGGAACCTTGCAATTGGTCAAACAAATCGTCAATCCTCGGTAATGGATACCGATTCTTAACCATCAACTTGTTGAGCTCTCTATAGTCGATACACATCCGGAATGACCCATCTTTCTTCTTCACAAACAACACTGGCGCTCCCTATGGTGATGAGCTCGGTCGAATAAATCCCTTATCCATCAACTCTTTCAATTGATCCGATAACTCCTTCAACTCTGATGGTGCTAATCGATAGGGTGCACGAGCAACTGGTGCAGCTCCCGGCATCAAATCGATTCGAAATTAGACTTCACGGGTGGGTGGTAAACCCGACAACTCATCAGGAAAAACTTCCGGATATTCGCGAATTACAGGTACCTCTTCTAACTTTGCCTCTAAGTCACCATCACTAGAAACTTGTGCAAAAACACATCACATCCATCTTCTACATACGTCATCATTTTCAAGCAAGATATCAATTTCAAACGAGAGGTGCATTCATCTCCCTTCACAGTCAAAACCCTATTCCTTAACGGGATTTGAACTAATCTTTCTCCATAAACGATCACGGCACTATGCACCATTAGCCAATCCATTCCAACGATCACATCGAACGATCCTAGCTCTATGGGCATTAAGTCGATATCAAAAGCGTAATTTCCTAACTTCAAGGTACACCCTTTTAGTATAGAATTTGTACTAACGATCTTCCCATCGGCTAATTCCACGTTATAACTAGTCGTTAGCATTACCGGTTCTCTATTGATATGACGACTAAATTTAACATCTACGAAGCTCTTGTCGGAACCAAAATCAAACAATATACTAGCATAACAAGCGTCTAGCAGAAACGTACCGGTAACCACATTAGGGCCTTGCGGTTTATCAGCAGTCCCTACTCGATACACAACAACAGCATTATTTCCTCCTTGCCTGTTTCCAGCCTTCGGGCAATTCCCCTGCTTATGCCCTCTTTCTCCACATCCGAAGCAAACCATCACCTTCGTGGCATTTGCCCCAGTAGCTACCCCTTTAGCTCGGCAATCTACAATTCTATGACCCGCTTTTCTGCACTTGCCACACGCAGGTGGGCAATTGCCTACATGGTACAAATTACATCGACCACAGTGGGGATTCACCTTAGCTCCTCTAGGGTAAGTGACAGCCCTCATCCCATCATTTCTTCTCTGGTTGAACTGCTGGTTGCGGTTCTGACCTTGGTTGTTACGGTTTCCTCCACGATTTTGACCTTGGGATTGATTACTCTGAGCTGCCTCCCACTTTCTCTTGTTCCCTTCGGCAATGTAGTCCTTCTTATCTTGCAGTTTGACATCCATTAGCGCGTGAGCCATTTGGACTGCTTCATCGAATGACCCAGGCTTAGATGAAGTTGTCTCACCCTTGATATTGCTTGACAAACCCTTGATGTACTGCTTCATTTTCTTGTTATCATCAGCAAAGGCATCGGGACACAAAAGGCTCAATTCATTAAACCTCCTTGTATACGCGGTAATGTCATTGTTCTTCAAAGACAGATGCCTTAACTCATCTTCTAGTTGACCCAGCTCCTCTTCGGGACATAACTTTTTGGTCAAGAGAGTCTTAGTAGCAGTCCAAGTCCTCGCATTTGCTGCCTCTAATCCAACAGTGGCTACTTGATTGTTCCACCAACTTAAGGCGTCATCGATAAAATTGGAAGCTGCAAACTTGACTTTATTTGCCTCTGAACATCCGTTAATCTCAAAAGTACTTTCGACCTTCTCCCACCACCTTCGGAGTTCTAGGGCTCCGCCAGTTCCACGAAACTGCGTGGGACCGCATTTCATAAAACCAGCATAAGTACACTCCCTCGGGGCTTGCTGTCTTCCTGCATTTCCACCTTGATCTGGGTTTCGTTTTGCACGATCTGCTTCGAGTGCATTTGCAATTGCTTCTTTAATCATTGTGTTCACACGGTCAGCTGTTAGCTTTAGAGGCATGGTGAATTCTCAAGTACACCTCTCTACAAAGACAGGGAAAATAGAAAAACAAAGTAAGTATACACATCAAGATTAAGATGGAGTTCTCTTTCAAGACATAATATAAGTAAAACAACACATCACTACAAGGTTACTAATATTCATCAATTCACATCACAAAGGAGCAAATTAAAGACATATCATAGATTATGAAAGGTAAACATGGATTGCATTGATAAATCAACCAAATCTATGACAAGTAATGCCACTACAACCATACACCATCAAACTTAAGTCATCAAGTTTTTCATCACAATACCATCATACAGGAGTCTAAAATAGTTCGATTACAACGATCAAAGATAAAATAAAATACAAGAAACTAGTCACGTGGTGATCCACACGACTTCTTGGATGGTGGTTCTTCTTCATCCTCTTCGGGCTCTTCATCACTGTCTTCCTCGTCCTCATCCATCTTTCTCTTTCCCTTATCATTCGGCCCACACTCAGTTGCCTTCTTTGTCCCAGAAGTAGATCCACACTCCACTGCTACCTGATTCCCTAAAGTTGTAGGATATGTAAATCTTGCTTATGTTTTAGAGAGAGAAAGAGATAGAAAGATGGTGGATTACACACAATTCTAGAGAGAGAAACTTAATAAGAACTATGTGAAAAATGATTAACCACACACCCTCTCCATCAAAGGAGAGGGTTTATATACCCAAGCCTTGTAATGGGATTGGGCTTACACGTTTGGGACGGCCTACAAATGTTGTAGGCTAGGCTTGGACTTGTTTGATAAATAAAGAAGGTTAACTAAACTACGAGCTATTACATGGACTATCGTTGGAGTGACCGATCCTTCTTAATACGAAAAATGTATTTCCAACAATCTCCCCCTAAGGGAGGTCACTCCAAACAAGGGCGTTACCCAAGTTACAATAACCTATCATACTAAGATTGTCTTGAGCTCGTAGTCTTCGTCTTTCTTTTTCTTTTTCTTTTCTGGTGAACATGCTGATGTGATCTTTGATATCAATCTTTGAGCATTAATCTCTTGCCTTGATCTCGTGCATCCATCACTTGTGATCTTCGCCTCTTCGTGACCTCACGTCCCACATACTTCTACCTTAGTAATTCTTGAAAGCTTCAGAGTTCAATACAGCAGAAGACTTAACTTTTAGGCTTTCTTGAATTAGATGAGATATTAAGTAAATAAAGTATAAGCATGCGGGGACTACTTCTTCTTGGATTCCGCAACGCCACCGTCTTCAAATGCCGCAACATAAGTAGACACGAACGAAATGGCTTTGAACATTTCATTCTAATTCGGTAGCATTTTACCTCCGGTCGGTGAAGACCGTTGGACGATATTAGATATCGTACCCGTGACGGATAGTTTCAATTAAGTAACTTCCTGACAGGATTTCGCGAGTAAACCAGTTCTCTTTATTCGACCGTCCAAAGCTGACTGCGAACATAAAGAGTGAATCATTTGGATAATAATATCCGCATGATTTGAAGCCGTCAATTCATGATCCTGGAACAAGTGAAATTCAATTAAGAACCGCACCATCGTTGCTTTCCAGTTGTCACGAGCTTGATTCGTATAGAATCTTGCAAGTTACCTACCAAGTGCTGTTTGAGGTTAACACTAGACGGATTTCCACTCATCACTGTGAACACTAATGTATCACTCTGAGTGTTCTGGCAAGATCACTAAGATATTGCGTAGAGGCCTGGAACGTGTTTAAGTTCAGTTAAGAATTAAACCACTGTTGCTTTCCAGTTATCACAAGCTTGATTCATAAATAATTGCACAAGTCACCTACCATGAGATTTTTGATATTCGCTCAAGAAGGATTTCCATATTCATTGTAAATACTTTCGTATTACTCGGATGTTCAGGAAAGATCATGAAGATTTTGCGTAGGACTCTTAAAATCTTTCTTACTTTTCACAGTGTGTGAAGAAGCAAGGAAATATGAAAGTGTGTCCTAATGAGATATTTGATGATCTCAAATGGCTCTAGACTCGATCGTGCATTTTGGATTTTAGTGATCGGAGGCTGGAGAGGAGTGCCACCTTTTCAATACCAATTTATTCGGAGTGAATAAATCAATAGATAACGTGTTGATCTCCGTGTGATTAAAACAAATATCCTTTGAGAGATATCTGAGTCAGCTGGGATGGGTTGTGCATTGCATCACTGGGTCCATGATGTCTGTCTTCAATATCGAGAATCATTAAAATGATCTCAATAGCATATGTGTTGACCCAGTTTCTGCCTAAAGTTGTAAGGAGGGCTTCTTTCTTTACACCCTTTATCTTTACAATTCTTTTTCATTCTTTAACCCCTTCAATGCTTACCAATACGTCATAACTAGCACCTTGTTGTGATTGTTCCAGTGCTAACTTAAGTACTTGGTCGACATTCAGCTACGTTCACAATCTTTCTCCAACTTTCCTAAGGACGACTATTTCTAGCTATGGAATGTCCTCTGGAAGATTCCTCCGGTTCTGGAAGAATCATTGGACTTAGCCTATCCTACCATCCTTATGTCACCACAATCTTCATCGTCATGAAATAAATGGGTTTAGGGTAAGTATATGTCACCATGAAAATCCATTTTGGTATGCAAATCCGTTTTGCTCCCCCTTAACATATGCACCGATATTCGAAAACATTTCGCATATGTCGGGATGAGCCAGCACGTTAAGTCAAACCATTTTTGATAATTTCCCATATTAAATCACATTTTCTCCCCCATATTAAAAATATTAACCCAATCGATGTTTTTAATATCAATTGATTTAATGAAGTTTTAACAAAGGTTTTGGGAAGAAAAATGCAAGTCCGTTTTATCTTCATAATACCAAATGTATGAGATATGATACCGGTTTGTAACATGATCACATATTCACCATATTTAAAAAGAATTGACAAGGTTGGACCTGATAGATGAGAACATCATATGATAAGATCAAATGGTTCTTGTCAGCATATGTTGGTCGCCTCGTCATGTCTGAAGTCATCTCTTGACACCACATGTACGATTGGTATTGTTGTCTTGACACCAGTTAGTGAGCTTGGCACGTTCGGCATCGAAGATTCTGAATGCTTGACAATTGCTCCCCCTCAATTGTTGACCCGTGTTCTATTGAAAGAGCTGTAGTCGTCGTTTGAGTAGTCGCATCGTCGAGTATGTAGATACCAATTGTAGATTGCTATGGTTGTAGAGATGATAGCTTCATAAAAACAAGACTTCTCTTGTTTTAACAAATAAATGCACTGAAACGTACATAAATTTGTGTTAGACCAAGTTATAAAGTAAACTTGATCCCTTACAAGGTTTTAAAGTAAACCTTGCCCGAGAAAATTAATTCCCGTTGTGAGCCAAAGCTTTCATAAGAAATACTTGACTTTAATATGAAAACCGGGTTGCAGTCAGAAATAACTACAAGCCATTTAGGCATGTTTTATGAAATATTTACAACTTTTGTACGAACTCTATTTATGGCGCCGTGTCGATATTAATCAACATTTCTAAGGCCGTAAATATTATCGTACCAAAAGACATGCCTTTGGAAAATAAAGTAAAAATATTTTTGTATATTTCTAGATTTTTCAATTTTTATGGTTTTTATATGGTTTTATATTTTTGTATTTTGCTTTTGTGGATAAAGATATAAACAATATATACAAATGATCACCAAGGATACAGAGAATAGTTTACCATCACTATTCTTGCGCTTCATCTGCCAATTCCTTAAGAGTCTCAGGCGAGAAGGTTCTCATTCCAAGCTTGTCGGCCAAAAATTCAATTCAAGCGCGATCTAAAGCCTTCGTGAAAATATCCGCCAATTGATACTCAGATCGGACAAAGTAAAGCTCGATCACTCCATTTTCCACTTGCTCCTTGATGAAATGGTAGCGAATGTCGATATGCTTCGACCGGGAGAATTGAACATTGTTGCAGCATAAGGCAATTGCACTCTTGTTGTCGCAGTACATCGTAATTTTGTTGAAACCTAGACCATAGTCGGTTAATTGCGATCTCATCCAAAGAATTTGAGCACAACAACCGGACATAGCTATGTATTCTGCTTCCGTACTTGAAATTGCAACGCTTTTCTGCCTTTTCGATGCCCAACTGATTAATCGATCTCCTAGTAGTTGCAATGTTCCAGTCGTGCTACGCCTTGTATCTTAACAACCCGCGTGATCTGCATCTGCATATGCCATTAGTGCAATTGAAGAGTCCTTCGAATACCAAAGTCCCCGATTAATGGTTCCTTTAAGATATCGAAAGATCCTTTTAATAGTAGCTAAGTGTAACTCAGTAGGCCTAGTTTGATACCTAGCACACATACATATAGCAAACTGAAGATCAGGTCGACTGGCTGTGATATACAGAAGAGTACCGATCATTCGACGATAAAGTGTCGGATCAACGGCAACTCCATGTGGATCTGCATCAAGCTTAGATTTTTCCACCATTGGATTATCCACAGGGTCTCAAGATTCCATCTTATATTTCTTTTGTGATTCAAGGGCATACTTGGATTGATTGATAAAGATGCCTCTGGGACTCTGAGATATCTGAAGACCTAAGAAGAATGATACCTTGCCCATCATTGACATCTTAAACTTGGAAGACACGAGTGTCCCAAACTCGTCGGATAAGGTTTGGGTTGAGGCTGCAAATATAATATCATCAACATATATTTGTACCATTATCATATCTTTACCTCATTTTTGAATGAACAGCGTGGGATCCACCTTGCCTTTAGCGAAGCCTTGCGTAATGAGGAATTGTGACAATAGATTGTACCATGCGCGTGGAGCTTGCTTCCCCCATAGAGAGCCTTCTTAAGCTTGTACACATGATTAGGATAATTAGGATTCACAAAACCATCCGGCTGATGAACATAGACTTCTTCCTTGATTTCACCATTAAGAAATGCCGTCTTCACATCCATCTGATAGACAATCATATTCATATGGGCTGCATAAGCGAGGAATAGTCTAATAGCTTCCAAACGGGCAACAGGTGCAAAGGATTCCATAAAGTCGACGCCCAATAATTGCTTGTATCCACGAGCTACTAGTCGAGCTTTGTTCTTCAATATTCCGCCTAACTCATCGAGTTTCACCTTGTAAACCCATTTCAAAGTGAGTAACTGCACTTGATCCGGGCATGGGACAAGTTCCCAAACTTCAAGACGTATGAATTCATTAAGTTCTTCTTGCATAGCTTCTATCCAACATGATTGAGTAAAAGCTTGTTGCCATGTCTTAGGTTCAACTTCAGTGAGAAAAGCATCAAAATGACAAAACATTGCATTTTCTTGTAACTGACTTCGTGTGGATACCGGACGATTAGGGTCACCAATAATAGAAACTATAGGATGATCCTTTGTCCACTTGCTGTCATGTTCATGAATCCGTGGATTGGAGTAAACTGTAGTTGGAGCTTTCTCTGAGGTGGACGACCCGGCTTGATTAGGGTCAGGAATAGGTACACTAAAGAATGGAAGTTCACGCATTTGAGCGAATTCCAAATCGTGATCATCATCATCCTCTTCATCATCAATAGGCATGACATGGGTAGTTGAAACATGTGTTGGTTAAGAATTACTTGTTGATGGTATATCTTGACCAATAGTAGGTGCAGATGTATCTGATTGTGCTTCGGTTGCTGGAGCGACAACTTCGGTTACCGGAGCTATTACCTCAGGTTCTGGAGCAATAATAGTTGGAGGAGTAAAGAATTCATCAAAGAACGGTTGAAACAACGTATCCCATTCAGTCCTAGAAGGTGGTGTAAATGATGATGAAGTAGGGTTGTTTGGGACAAGACCAGAACTAATGTTACTGGGTCCCATTTCATGAAGTGCGGGTTCAGAGCTGCTTTGCTCAGAAGCCATTGCTGTCAGCTCGTCAAAATCAACATTCATAGTTTCAAGGATCTTGCGAGAGTTACGGTTTTAGATTCGGTATGCCTTCTTTGCGGGGGCGTAACCAATGAAAATACCAATATCAGCCTTTGGTTGAAGTTTTCCCAAATTGTCACCATCATTATTTGGATAGCAAAGAGAACCAAATACATGATGATATGATAAATCTGGTACTTTTCCATGGAGAAGCTCATAAGGTGTTTTACCATGGCGTTTACGAATTAGTGACCGGTTTTGGGTGTACACTGCTGTAGATACTGCTTCTGCCCATAAAAACAATAGAGCCTTTGCGTAAATTAACATCGTTCGAGCAGCTTCCATAAGTGTGCGATTTCGCCTTTCAACGACACCGTTTTGTTGTGGAGTGCGTGCAACGGATGTTTCATGAGATATGCCAACTTCTTCATAATAATCACGCAAGATTTGATTCACAAATTCGGTTCTATTATCTGTACGAATGCGTCGGAAAGTAGTGTTGAGACGCACTTGAATCATCTTGAGAAATCCGATGATGAATTTAGGTGCCTCATTTTTTGCTTTAAGAAATTTCACCCATGTAAACCGAGAGTAATCATCGACAATGACGAGGATGTACTTTTTGCCACTAAGACTTTCAACACGCATTGGTCCACAAAGATCCATATGCAACAGATAAAGTTTCTCTTGGTTGGTGTCTTCCGTCTTGGGTTTGTATGATTTCTTAGTGCTTTTCCCCATTATACACGCGGAACACAAATGATCCTTGTGAAATGATAGTTTAGGAAGACCACGAACAAGTTCGTTTTTCGCCAAGTGATTAATAGCGTCAAAGTTAAGATGAGATAACCGTCGATGCCATAACCATGACTTAGTCTTTGATGCTTTGGAGAGAAGACATACGAGAGAAGCGGCCATCATGTCTTGTAGAGACAAAGTATACAAATTATTCCCTCGAGTACCTTTCAATAAATCAACCCCTTCCAAATTACGAATGAAGCAGGTATGCTCTCGAAAAGCAACTTCTAGGTTTGCATCACAAAATTGTCCCACAGAAAATAAGTTGTGACCAAGACCTTCCACGTAATACACTCTTGAAATTATAACATTCCCAATATGATATTCACCGTAACCCATTATCTTTGCATTATGATCATTTCCAAATCGAACCGTACCAAGAAACTTGCTGACGAAATTTCTGAGCTGAGAGCGATCTCCGGTCATATGCTTGGAGCAACCAGAGTCCAAATACCAGAGAACAATTTGGACCACCTGTTTTCAACAACAACAGTAGACAATGCATTGGAAACTATTGGTTCCGGAGTGTTAGCAGATACAAATATAGAATTATCAGAATTGCTAACATTTTTGAGAACCTTAGATTGCCTGCGTTTTCTAATGTGAGTTTTAGCACTAACAGGTTTTACGGTTCCAACTTTCTTAGGTTTTGGATTATTCGCTGGCACTACAGTGGGAGTAGACCTATTTAAAGGGCACTTGGTTCCTATAGTAGTGTGGGTGTTCCTAGTTAAAGGACACGCTTGTGTTTTGGTAGCCTTGGTACTCATAGTTAAAGGGCATGCTTTCTTCGCTGTAGTGGGAGTGATCCTAGTTAAAGGGCACATATTTCCTACGATAGTGAAAGTTCTACCGGTGGGGCGCCACATCCAACCAACTTGGGTTAACACCTTCCCAGTCGGTTTCCATTCTAATCCATTTTTCCGGGCATACATCTCATTCACATGGTCAATAAGGCAAGAATCATGACAACTAGAAAACATACATTCATTGCAATTCCAACATTTCAAATTATAATTCACAGTAGGCTTAGAATGCTGCACAACCGCAGAGCCTTTAGGTTTAGCTACATGATTCTTTTTATTCAAAACAGAAATAACATTCCTAGGATGGGCTTCTACTTTCTTCTTCACTTGAATACTAGATGGGGGCAAGATCCTATCTTTCTTCTTGTTTCTTTTAAGCTTAGATCTTTGAGCCTTAGTAGTGGTGCTTACTCCTGTAGAAGGCAACACGGGAATATTAGAAGCTTGTTTTGATTCCTCCTTATCTTTAGTGACCACAGTTTGAGATGGTTTAGTCCTAGGGCCCTTGTTAAGTGGTGTGACGGCTATAAGGTTCCCTTTGATTTCACTAGAGGACGATGCTGAGACAGTGGTTGCGTTATCCACAACATTCTTACCTTTTAGAGTACGAAGTGTTTCCTTTAACTCAGCCAAGACCAGATTCTTATCACAAATTTTTTCCCTCGAATCCGATATTTCCATCGACTTTCGATTCAATTGTTCAATCAATGATTGATTCTGTGCAGTGGTATCAACACATGCGGGCTTTACTGAATCGAAGAGTCGTGTATTTTTCTATTTTAAGTTATCAACTTTGGACAAAATCTTGGAAACTCGATTATCTAGATCAAGTTGAAAATTCTCAGCGGCCTCAAGTATGTTCACACAGTTAAGTTCCTTAGAGTTCTCTATTTCTATCGGCAAAGATGTAGCAACTTTGTCACTTGGCTGACGCTGTTTTGATTGTAAATTCAATTGAAAATTCTTTTCAAAGTTTGCATCATCGATATTAACACCTTCGAATGACGTTTCAAAGATTTCTTGAATAAATTGTTGCTTGCATTCAATCGAAATACAATGTGTTTGAATCTCATCAAAACGTTTTGTAAGCGAAGAATATGAATCTTGAAGCTTTAAAAATTCAGCGTTAGATTCGTGACAAGTACTATCTACCACATTATCCACAGATTCAACATTATGCACAATAGAATCATTATCAACACTTTTATTCACACAGACAGAGACTATATCATGAGACATCACTTGCTTCAGAAGCTGATCATTTTGGCGTGAAACCCGTTCTATTTCAAGTAAACTGTTTTCATAAGCATCATCCATTTCATTGAAAACACGTCTAACTTCTTCTATTTCCAAAAGCAAATCTTGATCAAGATTACTAAGACAAGCTTTAACATTGTCTACAAACGGAACAATTTCGTTTCGGAACGCAGCTCTAGTGTGCTCAAAGTTCCATTCACCTTCTGTTATGGCCGAAGCTGTCGTACGTTCCAAAATGACCTTGTCAAAATCGGCTAAGTGTTGGTGAACCGCATTTAAGTTAACGGACGGCTTGCTTACCGGTGGAATTAACTTTGTTAAATCCGTTTTGACAAGTGTAGGAGACGTACTAGGAAGGTTTTCATTTGACAAACTTTTGGGCACAAGAACTGTCAATTCTGCTAATTCCTTTTGTAAGCGAATGCGTGTCTTTTTCGAAAATTGATCTTTGTTATGTTGATCATAATCAATTGTATGGAATTTTGAAAGCATTTTAGAATGAGTTTCATCCGCAAGTGATTGTGTCTCCTCAGTACTACGAACAAAAGGTGCTTCTTTCGATTTTCCAATTATGGTCATATCATAAAGACCGGGAATATGTTCCTGAGCTTGTTTTGCATAACAAGGATTAGGTGGTAAATCTTGAAGACGCTTAAGTTCGAGTTCTTTAAATGATTTATTTAAAAGATGAAACTTTTCTGTGGAAGCGTATTGTTTTAAAAGCTGTTGTTCCTTGAATTTAAGAAGTTTGGTAGCATTAATTTCTGATTCAACCTTTTTGGACTCGAGAGTTTCGAAATCCATTTTAAGTTTCTGAAAATCATTGACAACCGACTCTTTTGCTTTTAATTCATTGGAAAGATTAGCTTTTAAT
This sequence comes from Glebionis coronaria, assembly GCA_025667525.1. Lineage (NCBI taxonomy): Eukaryota > Viridiplantae > Streptophyta > Magnoliopsida > Asterales > Asteraceae > Glebionis > Glebionis coronaria. The sequence continues at coordinate 120,553 of JANFOE010000826.1, read as the reverse complement.
GATTCTATTTCTTTCAAGTGTTTAATCTTTTCAAAACAAAATTGGTCAAATTCAGAACATGTTATTTTCTCTGCTTGAGGGACCATTTCAAAAGTTTTGACCTTTTCTTTATGCAATGCAAGCTCAGCAGTTAGGGTGGAATTGGTATCTACGGATTGTCTGAGGGCCATATGCATTTGATCAATAATATGTTTAGGCACCATGACCAAATCATGTTGAGCATAAGATTCCATACTCGTCGTAGCATTTGATTGAGGTTCACTCAAATGTGTAGGATTGGGTACCACATCATTTGAGTTACTAGTCCCCGAATGTTGTTCGAGGTTGTCATTTTCATGCCCAACTTGATGTTGGTTATCAGCAATATTATTAGATGTGGTTGGTACCTCACTGACGACATCAGAACCGTAGTGAGAGAGATTAGCAACGAGAGCAGCTTGGGCAGAGTGAATGTCATCACAATCCGAATCATATGTGTAACACCCCATTTTGGAAATGGAATCTTACGCATAATCATGGCGTGTCATCAAAGCATACAAGGATAAATGTCTAAGCATTATTTGACCATAAAAGGGAAATACCGGAATCAAACATCGGTAACCCCAAAGTAGAGCTCATCACACACAAACATAAATACTGTAAAAGGAAAGGACGAAACAATGTCCATTGCAAGCTGTATTAAAGTAAAGGAAATGCATAAAGTAAAGAAAGACAGTCAAGCTTCCAGTCCATATGCACGTACATTTGAGATCTACGAGCGTCCCTGAGTACCTGCCGTTTTGGGAACATGAAAAGGAAAACGGCTGAGCAAGACGCTCAGTGCACGGATGTACAATATAGCATGAAATAGGATAAGCATGTAACATATAACAGCGGAAGACTAAGTTCTGAGTAGACTGGTTAAGTATTGAGAAAACTGGTTTTATAGTTTGAAAAGCCTTATGTTTATCTTATGAAAACTGTTTTAACATATATATACCATAGCCCATATAGATCATGAAAAGGTCACGTGCATGAATACTTAGAGGGGTGACCTCATCATGCTGATTAGAGGGGATGCCTCTAATTAATATACTAGTCTGGGTAGGAGGGATCAACTCCTTGTGAAGGATGCAAGGCACACACCACATTCACCATGAAATACTGAATAAAACATGTAACTAGGATGCACCCATACGCCTCACATGATATAATAATATGGCCAAAACTGAAAGGGACGCCACGAGCAATCACTCCGCCGTGGGGAAGTCATAACATTGGTGCCTCCAATGTTATGGTTATGGTACCTCCATAACTAGGTGAAACTGGTCATGCTTGTATATGGCTATAGATTATGCTAATTAAACATAAGCAGTTCAAAACAATAAAACAAATACTGGGGAAAACAGTTGGCTGCATACGGGGAAATCCTAATAAGAAAAGAATGTCCATACTGAAAGGACGGGAATCCGTACCTCAAGTCCAGTGAATGAACAGAAGAAAGACTCCTACTTCTGGATCACTAACGCTACATGAATACACACGTGTATAAGTATCGAATCACTGATTACGTACTGGGTTTTATGTCTCATCTTAGCTTACTTTGTATGTTTTAGGTCATGGTTTACTGTTTAACGCCCTATCTGTGTTTACCTTGTACTCTGATTAATCTGATAAAGTATTACTGGTAATTCATGTATTATTATACTTACTGTGTAATAATAAGTAACTTTCCAAAAATAGTAGGTTTCCAAAAAATAGAAAGTTTCCAAAAATAGAAAGTTTCCAAAAATAGAAAGTTTCTAAAAATAGAAAGTTACCAAAAATAGAAAGTTTCCAAAAATAGAAAGTTTCCTAAAATAGAAAGTTTCCAAAAATAGAATTCACTACTTAAAATAGATCAGTTTCTAAAAATAGAAAGTTTCCAAAAATAGATCAGCTGCCTTAATTAAATAAGTTTCCATATATAGAAGGTTTCCATGATTAGATTAGTTGCCTTATTTAATTAAGTTTCTATAAATAGAAGTTTCCATAATTAGAATTAAGCTGGTTGCATAAGCTAAAATATAAGTCTAAGTGTTTATAAGCTTATTTCTTAAGTCATATGATATAGTGTATAGTTTAATTATTATTTCATGCATTTTAATTAAACTATAGGTTAAGCATTTTAATTAAAGTATAACATGTTTTAATTAAAATGGAATAAATTACTTAGGTTAAAATGTATATTAATATGTATTAATAATATAACCTAAGTCATGTCTAAATTAATTAATTATAAGCATGTTTTAAATAATTAATTAATTATAACTTATAACATAAAAATACTTAGGTTAAATTAATATCATGCTAAATTAATAATTAAGAAATAACCTAAGTCATGGTTTAATTAATATCTCATGTTATTAATTAATTTATATCCTAAGTTCATAATTCATAATATTAACATGTAGCATAAATCATGATTTAACCAACGAACCATGAATCGGGCATGAACTCGACACCGTACCCCGAGCCAACTCGGGGTACTTGTGTCCCCTTGCTGCCGTGGGTCCCACATGCACCAACCAAGACCAAAATGGTCTTGGTGGTGGCGGCTAAAAGCAAACCGAACCCCCATCGGGTTGGTTATACTAGGCGGCCAAAAACAAACACCCTCATATAACAACCTTTGATTTTAATTAACCCCAAAACATGTTAGATCTATGTTTAATTATCATGTTTTAATAAGAATAACAATAACATGTTCATGAAAATAATCAAAGATTTAAAAAGAATTAAAAAGAAAGGTTTAGAATGATATACCAATACGTAGCTTGGAAGAGGATGAACAAACACGGTTTATAGCAATGGTTTTCAAGATCAAAATCAACCAATCAACCACCTATGGTGGTCTTAGGGTGGCGGCACAAAGAGGACAAAAAGGAAGGAGAGAAAACCTTTTTAGGTTAAATGTTTATTTTGCTTGAAATGTAAAATGAAATGAAAAGTTACCATAACCCCCCCTTTTCTTGTAAAAGTCCATGGGCTTAGCCCACCTTGTTATGTGTGCCGTGGGTATGGGGCCCCACATGGGGTACCCGTACCTTTTCTCGTGTCCCGATGTTTCGTGTTCGTTCGTGGTTAAACGTGTTCGTGTTTAAAGTGTTTCTGTTTATTTTATCATGTAGTTTATCGTATTATTTACACTCGTAATTAAGTACTTACGTAATTATTTTAGTTCGTGTTTTAAAATGGTGATCATGATTTAATTATGTTCACGTGAAATATCTATTAACTGTTTATCATGAGTTTGTACGTAATCGATACTTATCATGTCATACACGTATGCACTTGCTTGATTATTAGCACATGAATGTGATCAATACTAAATAGGGTAAGTTTTAATCTAGGACGTACGATCTTAAGGGCACTATTCATGGTAAAAGCATGTGGGTTTTACAATTCTTCCCCCCTAAAAAGAATAATTCGTCCCCGAATTATAGATAAAGTAAACTGGAAGGAAATAACATACCCGAACTCAAAATATGAAGTGAGGGTAAGAAGCCCGGATAGACTCCTCCGTTTCCCAAGTGGCTTCCCGCTCGGTATGGTCCCTCCAAAGAATTTTGACGAATGGAATCGTCTTCCTTCTCATGACTCGTTCTTGCCTGTCAAGAACTCGTTCGGGTTCCTCTATAAAAGTGAGATCTTCACGTATCTGTTCCAGTGGATACTGAACCATGTGAAGGGGATGATACTTGTACCCTCTGAGTAAGGACACATGAAACACGTTATGCACGTGCGAAAGCTGAGGAGGTAACGCCAATCGGTAAGATACTTCACCGATTCGTTCAATGATATCAAACGGTCCGATGAAACGAGGACTGAGTTTCCCTTTGATCCCGAAGCGTTTAACACCACGCGCCGGTGAAACCTTAAGGAAGACGTGGTCTCCCACATTAAAATGTATGTCCATACGATGCTTATCAGCGTAACTCTTCTGACGTGCCCGTGCTTCCTGCAGCTTCTGCTTAGCTACTTCGATCTTCTCATTGGTCATTTCTATAATTTCTGGTCCTTCGAGTGTTCGCTCTCCCACTTGATCCCAGCAGATTGGAGCGTGACACTTCCTGCCATACAACATTTCGAAAGGAGCACATTTGATACTTGCGTACCAGCTGTTGTTGTATGCAAACTCGACCAAACAGATGTAATCGTCCAAATCACCTGTCCATTCCAACGCACACGACCTTAACATATCTTCCAATGTCTGAATTGTTCGCTCCGACTGTCCGTCCGTTTGAGGATGAAAGGCCGTACTCAGCTTAAGTTGTGTACCCCAAGCGTTTTGCAGACCTTTCCAGAATCGCGACGTGAAACGAGGATCTCTGTCTAAGACGATGCTGGAGGGAGCACCGTGAAGTCTCATGATCTCCCTTCCGTAAGTATCTGCGAGTTTACTTACCGGATCTTCCTTGCGTATCGGTAAGAAATGAGCTGATTTGGTGAGTCGATCGACGATGACCCAAATGGCATCGTGCTTCTTCTTGGTAGGCGGAAGACCGGTAACAAAATCCATGGTGATTTTGTCCCACTTCCACTCTGGAATATCCAACGGTTGAAGGAGACCGCCCGATCGCTGATGCTCAATCTTAACCTGCTGGCAGGTAAGACATTTGGAGACATAAGTGGCTACATCCTGTTTCATACCACTCCACCAAAAGTACTGTCTGATGTCATGGTACATTTTTGTCTACCCAGGATGTATAGAAAATGGGGAGCTGTGAGCTTCAGCTAACAATGCTTCCCGGAGTTCTTGATTGTCAGGAACACAAAGTCTCATGCCCTGCCAAACGATACCGTCTGCGTCCATTCTGAATTATGTCTGCTTCTCCAAATTCTGAATTATCGCCCATATTTCTCCATCATCCTTCTGAGCTTCCTTAATCCTAGACAGTAACTCGGGTTCTACTCTAAGATTCGCCCAGTATCCGTGCTGCCCACGTACCATGATTTCGATGTCTAGCCGCTCCAAGTCTCTTATGTTTTGTTCCTTGATTTCAATGCCGTTGATCATTCCGGACTTTCTGCTGAGTGCATCTGCTACTACATTAGCCTTTCCGGGATGATCTGTAGGTTAATATCATAATCCTTCAACAGTTCCAACCATCTCCTTTGTCTCATGTTCAATTCACGTTGAGTGAAGATATACTTCAAGCTCTTGTGATCCGTGAAAATGTCGCAGGATTCTCCTTATAAGTAGTGCCTCCATATTTTCAATGTGAACACCACTGCAGCAAGTTCCAGGTCATGCGTAGGGTAGTTTTCTTCATAGGGATTAAGCTGCCATGAAGCATACGCGATCACTTTCCCATGTTGCATGAGAACACAGCCCAGTCCCTTCCCCGATGCATCGCTGTAGATCTGAAATCCACCTGTACCAGATGGGAGAGTAAGAATAGGTGCAGATACTAACTTCTGCTTTAGGTCTTCGAAGCTCTTCTCTCGTTCTTCCGTCCAGACGAATATCTCTCCTTTTCGCATCAGTTTGGTGAGAGGTAGTGCCAAACGGGAAAAGTTCTCCACGAATCTGCGATAATATCCAGCTAAGCCCAAGAAACTGCGGACTTCTGTCGCTGACGTTGGTCTTGGCCATTTAGTGATAGCCTCAACCTTCGCTGGGTCCATAGTGATCCCTTCTGCTGATACAATGTGACCTAAGAATGCCACTTTGTTTAACCAGAACTCACACTTGGAGAATTTCGCATACAGCTACTTCTGACGAAGAATCTGTAGTACCGTACGGAGATGGTCTTCGTGTTCCTCCGTGGACTTAGAGAAAATCAGGATGTCATCGATGAATACAATGACAAACTTATCAAGGAATTCATGGAAGATTCTGTTCATCAGATTCATGAATACTGCTGGAGCATTAGTCAGGCCGAATGGCATGACTACAAACTCATAATGGCCATAGCGGGTACGAAAAGCAGTCTTGGCAATATCCTGCTCTTTAACCCTTAGCTGATGGTAGCCTGACCTTAGATCGATCTTTGAGAAGTGTTTGGCTCCTTGAAGTTGGTCAAACAGATCATCTATACGTGGCAGTGGATATCTATTGCGGATGGTAATCTTATTAAGTTCACGGTAGTCTATGCAAAGTCGCATGCTGCCGTCCTTCTTCTTAACGAACAAGACCGGTGCGCCCCATGGAGATGCGCTTGGTCTAATGAACCCTCGCTCAAGAAGTTCATGCAGTTGGTCCTTCAGTTCTTTTAGCTCCATGGGAGCCATACGATACGGAGCCTTAGAGATTGGTTCAGCTCCTGGAACAAGGTCGATGTTGAACTCCACTTCTCGTGCAGGTGGTATGCCGGGGAGTTCAGCTGGGAAGACGTCTTGAAATTCCGAAACTACTGGTTGATCCTGAATCGATAGGGATTCAGCATCCATGTCGTGAACCGTAGCTAGATAACCCTCACAGCCATGTGACAGTAATGCACGTGCTTGTAAGGTAGATATGACTTGTACAGACCGTCCGGGTATGAACCCGTTATGAATGTACTCTGGTGCATTAATGTCACCATAGATCACCCGATATGGGTGGCAGTCTATGGTAGCATGGTGCTTGGATAGCCAGTCCATGCCGAGAATCATATCGAACTCAATCATGTCTAGGGGAAGTGCATCTACTGCACGAACTTTATCGTCAAACTCTAGAGGAAGACTCTTGTATACATGAGTTATTAATACAGAGTCCCTCAAAGGCGTGGAAATGGTAAGCCTATTTTCTAATGGCAAGGGAAGTGTCCTGATGTTCTTAGCATATGTAGTGGAAATAACTGAGTGAGTGGCACCCGTGTCGAAAAGAACACATGCAGCTTGGCCGTACATATACAAAATTCCAGTAATGGTACCTGTAGATTTGTTTGCCTGATCGCGAGATGTCGTGTAGACACGCCCAGTGGTAGGAGGCGGCTTATTATCAGCATGACCCGAGGTACCCTCCATCTCACCCTTACGGCAATCTCTCATACGATGGCCAGGGAGATCGCACTTGAAGCACGCGTCGGTATCACGACGACATGGGCCAGGGTATCTGTGATGGCAAGTACTGCAAAGAGGATGAGTGAATCCTCCAGCAGGAGTCCTTGCTTGCTGAGGGCCTGCTAATGACAGAATGTGTTAAGACAAAGTATATGCACGAGTATAAGACATATGCATCATAAGATGTTCACCAGTGATAGCTGAACGGTTAGGCTGCGAACCCCTGTGGTTCTGGTCCTTCCCGTTACCGTGGTTCCTGGTAGAGGTTAATATAGTGTCAGCATGAGAGATATAACATGAAATCATAAGAAGATGCGTAAATAGTAGGACCTGCTGTTGTTGGAGTGTCCAGCGTTGTTACGGTAATTATCATTACCGCTACGCCTTTCCATAACAGAACGGTCGTTAGTGTGACCGTTTCCTTTGGGCTGATGAGGCTGCTGCTGAGTAGCCGGCTGAGACCGGTCCCCAGTTTTCTGCCTCTTGTCGGGTCTTTTAGCTTCCCCGAACTCATCTCGTTCCTGCAGCATCTCTAGTTTCCTTGCTGCGTCGGCCACTTGTGCTACTGTATTGAACGTAGCACACACCAGATTGTTCGCGACCGAGGTGCGAAGTGCCCACCTAAAGTGGTGTGCCTGGTCCTCAGGAGTACCAGCTGCTGCTCCCAGGAAACCAGCTAAGCGAAGAAAGCGCTGCATGAATTCGTTGCTATTCTCGCCCGCTCTCTGTCGTATCCCATGGTACTCTCGCTTGAGCTTGTCCTGCTCTGCCTTGGGAAAGAACTGCTCCATCACTCTCTCCTTGAATTAGGCCCATGTCAAACCAGCGACCCAATCATCACCTCCTTCCGACTACGTCAAGGCTAGCCACCAGCTGAGTACATCGCCTTCAAACCGGTAGCATGCCAATCTCGCCTTGTATGCGGGGTCACAGCCCATAGCATTGAAAATCTTCTCGATATGAGTCAACCAGCTTTCAGCATCGCTGGGGCTATCAGTCTTTTCAAAAGCTCTAGGACGGAGCTTGTTGAATCTTTCCAGCCACACTTCTAGTGTCACTGGAGGAGGAGGAGGTGCCTGATTCTGCTGCTGCTGATTGTTGGCAGCTTGGACTTCAGCACGAATGTCATTCCCCAGTTGAGGAAGCAAGGCTTGCATGGCAGCCTGAATTGCAGCATTGAGCTGCTCTTGCTCGCGTGTGAGAACCATCTGACAGTATAACATAAAACATATGATTAACAGTTCAAAACATAAAATATAAATTATATATATACATGAAAAAAAATTTTATACCAAAAATTTCACGAGAAAAATTTTATGCAAGAAAATTTTTGTATAAATGCATGATGCAGTTTTATGAAAACTTTTGATGCTCGAGAGTGAACGCCTCTGGTCAGTTCACTCAAAACAAAAGACATATCGAGGGGACGCCGATGGGTCGGTCCCAAATCAAAAAGTTTCGATAAAACACATGCGACTAAATAGGGCCAGTCCTGTACCAACCATTACTTAGTCAAAAACCCTGTAACAATGACATGCATATGTATGCTTAAAAATGATGAATGCATGAAAACAACTATCAGTTCTAGGAAGACCGTAGTGACTACCCACTAATCACAGGTCATATTTGAGAGCCTACAGGTCGAAGCCTTGGCTCTGATACCATAATTATAACACCCCATTTTGGAAATGGAATCTTACGCATAATCATGGCGTGTCATCAAAGCATACAAGGATAAATGTCTAAGAATTATTTGACCATAAAAGGGAAATACCGGAATCAAACATCGGTAACCCCAAAGTAGAGCTCATCACACACAAACATAAATACTGTAAAAGGAAAGGACGAAACAATGTCCATTGCAAGCTGTATTAAAGTAAAGGAAATGCATAAAGTAAAGAAAGACATTCAAGCTTCCAGTCCATATGCACGTACGTTTGAGATCTACGAGCGTCCCTAAGTACCTGCCGTTTTGGGAACATGAAAAGGAAAACGGCTGAGCAAGACGCTCAGTGCACGGATGTACAATATAGCATGAAATAGGATAAGCATGTAACATATAACAGCGGAAGACTAAGTTCTGAGTAGACTGGTTAAGTATTGAGAAAACTGGTTTTATAGTTTGAAAAGCCTTATGTTTATCTTATGAAAACTGTTTTAACATATATATACCATAGCCCATATAGATCATGAAAAGGTCACGTGCATGAATACTTAGAGGGGTGACCTCATCATGCTGATTAGAGGGGATGCCTCTAATTAATATACTGGTCTGGGTAGGAGGGATCAACTCCTTGTGAAGGATGCAAGGCACACACCACATTCACCATGAAATACTGAATAAAACATGTAACTAGGATGCACCCATACGCCCCACATGATATAATAATATGGCCAAAACTGAAAGGGACGCCACGAGCAATCACTCCGCCGTGGGGAAGTCATAACATTGGTGCCTCCAATGTTATGGTTATGGTACCTCCATAACTAGGTGATGTTGATCCCAAACTTAGATCGATTAGCTTTGTGTATACGAGATTAGATCAAGTATAACACGTAGAGAAACCTTTGTTATATGCTTTGTGAATCTAAGTGTTATGCGGAATTTAACACTTAAACAAGAACACAAGATGTAAACAAAACTTTCACTTTGATTATGAATGTCGAACTTGCTTACAATGAAAGATGTTTCCGAATGAAAACTTATATAAAACTTGATATAAAACATTAACCTAAAGGCCTTCTTTTATAGACTAAGAAGCCTTGTACAATAAGCTACGTATCAACTATTCTAGGTAAAGATAAACATAGAAAATACATTGTCGTTTCTATCCTTACTAGAAGTATTCTAGAATATAATAAACGTGTAGCTTATATCTTCCATCAGTGCTTGTCTTCAATGTGTCAACGCTTGACTTTAACTTGTCAACGCTTGAGCTGTCAGCGCTTGCTTTGTTCCTGTCAACGCTTGATTTGTTCTTGTCAGCGCTCAAGTGATCTGGCCTTAATTTATTCCCAAAAATCCTCCCCTAAACTTGATATCCACTCTTATGATCAAGTTTCTGAATAAACATTAAGAACTTGGAGGAGTCTGACAAACCTTCTCATATTGGTAATGAATAAATCTGATCAAATTCTTTGCCACGTCACTTGAATAATCTATCTCCAGCTGAGTGTCCTTCATCTTTTCCAAAACAGCCTTGGATATGAAATACTGAGCATCCACAAGTAGATACTCAGCAAACTTTGTAGAACTCAAATGATATACACCAGCAGCTGAATATAACCTCCATTGAAGACCACTGAGGTCATCTTCAAGATCCTTCCATATTTCAGGATCTTCCTCATTTGTCCCACACATTCTTTTAAAAGTGGTCCAAAGTTTTATTCCATTAGTTGAAGTTGGTGCTTCAGCCTCATACTTGGTCTCTAGTAACCTCCAAAGGTCCACCAAGTCTTCTCTATCACAACTTGCAAATAAAGATATGAGAGTGGTAAAAGTGTGTACCTCCTTGCCAAATCTTCCAATCTTCCAGAATCCACATTCATCCTCATCATAACTCACAATTGGATTCCTGGAATCTAATGGTAACACTTGCACCATATCTGAAGCTTCTAATGGGGAGAGCTTGAGGCTCTTTCTAATAACTGCTTCACTTGGATATAGTGGATTCATATCTTTTGGAAACTCAAGTTTAAATCCCTTCTTTACAGGCCTGGGAATCATCATAGCTTTCTTGATTTCCATTTCTTCTGCAAGTTGCTGCTTTCTTTCATCTGAAAGAAGTCTGAAAGTGTTTTCTTCCTGCACTTTCACCCAAATAGGATAAGCCCTATGTTCCAACTCATCAAATGTCAAAGCCTTCAACTTCTGATGTGTCCATCCAACTCCATGACATTTGAGCAACATAAAGTAGAGCTCTCTTCTATCCCTTTTCAATTCTGAGAGAATATTGCTTGCCTTGTGCTTCAAAATCACCTTACAATCCTTCTGAACTCTAAGAAGAAGCTCCAAACCCCATATTTGATCTGAAATGGTCAAGTCTGGATTATCCATGCAGCTTTCTTCCCAAGAATTATACATCTGAACCACCTCTGGCATGTCAAAATCAACCTACAATTTTAAATCTCTCAACTTTTCCCTAGCAAGCTCATCACCATACTCAAGCCTTTCTGGTTCTATAATCATCACACTTGAGTCTGAGCTAGCTCCATCACTTTCTTCTTCAGAAGTCACAACAAATGGTGACTTTTCCTTTTCACCTTGTTCCATCATTTGTTCAGCCAATCTTCTATCAAATTCAACTTGGGCTGCATTCTTTGGAACAATTTCTTCTACCAATTTACCCTTACCCTTATCTGATGGTGCAATGGTTGGTAAGGTAGATGGTAATACCTGAGTAGAAACTTCTTTGATGATAGATGATGACTGGAATACATCACCTTCATATGCAGGTCTGTCAACGCCCAAATTTCCTCTATCAGCGCCCAAAATACTTCTATCAGCGTCTAAATTTGTCTTGTCAACGCTCAAATATTTTCCCTCAGCGCCTTGTGTAACCTCTCTCAACATAGCTGTAAATGATAAATTTAGATTGGTTGGAGAGATTAAGGACGTATCAAAACCTGTTTGTTCCTTCAAGGTTGTAAGGGCTTCAGCAACATCCATTTATTGACCATCTTGGCTGCCCTTATCACTCAGATTTCTTTGATCTTGCCTCAAGTATAACAAACTTAGATAGATTTGTGCTGAAAACCAGCTTGATTATGAATGTCAACATCATTGTAAGCAAGTATAACAAACTTAGATCATTGTAAGCAAGTTCGACATTGGTGTCAACATCACCATCTTGGCTGCCCTTATCACTCAGAGGAGGGGATAGACTATGAGGAGGTCTTTGCACCAGTTGCAAGGATTGAAGCTATTAGGATTTTTCTAGCCTATGCATCTTGCATGGGCTTCACAGTCTATCAAATGGATGTCAAAAGTGCATTCTTGTATGGCACCATTGTTGAGGAAGTATATGTCATGCAGCCTCCTGGTTTTGAGGATCCAGAGCATCCAGATAAAGTGTATAGAGTCAAAAAGGCAATGTATGGCCTTCATCAAGCCCCTAGAGCATGGTATGGTACTCAGTCTACCTATTTGGTGGACAATGGATTCAAGAGGGGCACCATAGATCAGACACTATTTACAAAGAAGAAAGGCAAAGATGTGTTGCTTGTGCAGGTCTATGTTGATGATATCATTTTTGGGTCTACTGATCCAAAGATGAGTGAGGATTTCTCCAAGCTTATGACAGACAAATTCAAGATGAGTGCTATGGGGGAGATGAACTTCTTTCTTGGTTTACAAGTTCAGCAGAAAGAAGATGGTATCTTCATCTCCCAGGACAAATATGTTGCTGAAATCTTGAAGAAGTTTGGCTTTTCTCCACATGAAAAGAGGGCTACTACTCCTATGGATAGAGAACACCCTTGGGGAAAGATTGGAGATGGGAAAGATGTTGATGTCAGGCATTATAGATCCATGATTGGATCCTCGATGTATCTTACTGCTTCCAGACCTGATATCATGTTTGCTGTGTGTGCTTGTGCACGCCATCAAGTGACTCCCAAAAAATGTCACCTTTATGCTATGAAGAGGATCTTTAGGTACCTAAGATGTTTCACAAGTCTTGGTTTGTGGTACCCAAAGGATTCACCATTGGAGCTGATTGCATATTCAGATAGTGATTATGGAGGTGATAAGTTTGATAGGAAATCCACAACTGGTGGATGTCAGTTTCTTGGGAGCAGATTAATATCTTGGCAATGCAAGAAACAAACAGTGGTGGCTAACTCTACAACTGAAGCAGAGTATGTGGCTGCAGCAGCATGTTGTGGTCAAGTGTTGTGGATTCAGAACCAGCTGTTGGACTATGGGTATAATTTCATGCATACTAAGATATTTGTTGACAATAATAGTACTTTATGCATCATTAAGAATCCTGTACATCATTCTAAAACTAAACACATAGAAATTAGACACCATTTTATAAGAGATTGCTTTGAGAAAGGTTTAATACAACCAGATAGGGTTGACACTGAGGAAAATGTGTCAGATTTATTAACTAAACCTTTTGATACTGGAAGATTTCAATACTTGGTAACAAGTATTGGAATGGTTAATCTCTCTTAATATGTGTTTTGGATTCTTTTTGTAAAAGTACGTACTGGATGATGCATTATTATTATTGGTCTTATTGATGATTTAGATTTTCCACTATATTTTTCTAACACTGACAAAGGTTGTTTGAACACTGATAAGTGTTTTTGCAACGTTGTCAGCAATATAATTGTCTAACGCTGACAAAGCTTCCTTCAACGCTGTTGTGTGTTATCGGGGCGTTGTCAGCAACAATGTTAGTTTTGTGGTTTCAATCTAAATGTGCAGATGGTGTTAGCAGTATACCATTGGATACAGAGTTGCTTATGGATCAATGGAGAAGCATTTGGACAAGTTTTTATTTATGGATGATGGTTGGAATGTTTCATTCCTATCTTGACATAAATTTTTTATGTTCATGCATGATTTTAGCAAACTTTTTGTATCATAGTTTAAGGGGAGGTTTTAGGAACCTTTAGGATTTTTGGGTATCCATATGATACTCTTATCACAATTCTAGATTGTGTCCACAGGTGAGTATGGGTTAGTTTTACTAAACCATGAGGCACTGTAGCATGCATAGTATATCAACTTTGCATGCTGCCAAGACATTTTTGGCCTAGAATTGGTTGTGGTCTGTTGGGAGACTTGGGAATGATTTTGATATGGGATTTACCTGGGAGTAACAAGTATTTTATAAGGTAACTTTGTTGTTAAGAGTTTTGGTTAGCAAGGGACACTAGAGGCCTGTTATGTCTATCTTGCTTATGCAAGTGTGCATAACTGGACAGTGCTTGCCGCCCTATAATAATTATCAGCTTTTGGTTATCTTCTCTAGGATAAATTACTTGTTAAGGTCATTTTTCACTTTTTAAAACAATTTTATTTTTGGACGCTGACAAGATTTTTCCAAGCGTTGTTGTGACCAAATTGGACGCTGACATGGCTTTAGGCGAACGTTGACAAGATTATAGCCGTTGGGCGTTGATAGGTTATTTTTGACTGTTGACACTTAATGGGACCTATCCAGTTGTTACTTTTTGACATATTTTCAAGCCGTAATTTTAGGAGTTGTTACTTTCATTAAATGCATGAGATAACTTATAACTTTTTCAATATTTTCATGATTAGTTTTTGAAAATATTTGCCTATTTTTGGGCCAATCACATGCATTCTATATCTCCTATAAATTTGTCTCCTATTTTTAAACAGGGTATCTATAATTCTTGTCTAACACTTTTCTCTTATCAACTTCATCTTCTACACTTCAAATTAAACAGCTTTCATCAATGGCACCAAAGTTTAACTCAGCAGAATTGGATTTGGGGTTCAAGTCTCAACACAACATGATTGCTTATCTTGTTGCTGATAATGATTTGTTTCCTCAATACACACAAATGGTGGCGTATTTGAACGCATCCCCATTAAGGTATGCTCTTTCTCATGCACCACTCATTCTAGTCACACACATTAAGCAGTTTTGGAACACTGTCAGTTCCTCAATAGTTAATGGAGTGACCACATTGACTTCTATTGTTCATGGGAGATCTTGGGTGGTTACTGAGGCCTTGGTACGCCAGGCCTTGCATCTTGATGATGCTGATGGTATAGCCATCCTTCCTATAAATGAAATAGAACAAGGGCTTAGGGCTTTGGGATATCCTTTTCCTGATGAAGGTACTCTTAATAAGTATCATAAGCAGGAATTTCCCCCAGCCTGGAAGTACCTCATCCACATCCTTCTTCAATGTTTGAGTCCCAAATGTACTGCACACAATGAGATCAATAGATCCATTGCCAGTGCTATTGTGTGCATTGCAACATGGCAAAAATATAACTATTCTAAAATGATTTTTGAAGGGATGTGTAAAAACAAGGGGACAAAAATGACTTTAGCTTATCCCCGTTTTCTGTAAATGATTTTTGATGATCAAGGTTACTGTTCAAGGGATCACAATGATTTTTATAAGATCCCTGAACAAAAGAAAGCTATTTTTACAAAGATGAATTCACCACCTCTTAGAGATTACCTTTAACCCCAGCCATGCTTGCTGTTATTGCTGCAGCACAACCCCAACCAGACCCCCAACCTCAAATTGACCCTCAACCATAACTTGAACCCATTCCTGAACCTTTACCCTCACCTGAACAAATGCAAATTGACCAAGAACCCTTTGACGCTGACACATCAAATGTTGGCGTTGATGTGCCTATTTCCAACGCTGACACACTACCATCACAATCCCAAACACCCCTTAACCAACCCACATCTACCCATTCTTCCACACCATCTTCCACACCACCTGAATATAGGTTGATAAAACGCCAAAGGACTACTGGAGTGTTCTCCTCTGGTGGTCCTAGCCATGAAGCAGAGAGAATCACCACCACAAGTGTGGCTGGTGACCTGGATGAGGCTGGGACTATTGGTTCTGGCTTAGACGCTGGCCAAGGCAGTCCCACCATCATTAAGTCCTCATCCTTGCCCAATGAACCTGACTTGGGAGGTCAAATCCCCATTTCAGAAGAGGGCAGTCTGGAACCAATGACTCTTTTGGAATTGACGGCAGTCTGCATTAGCTTGCAAAAGCAAAATGCAGACTTAGTACAAATTGTCAGCTCACAAGGCCTTGAACTCAAGCAATTGAGGGAGAGGATTGTTGTTTTGGAGAGTGATCATGCTAGGAGGGGTATGGAGGAGTCTTCCAAAGGGGAGGAAGATCAAAGAAATCTGAGTGATAAGGGCAGCCAAGATGGTCAATGGATGTTGCTGAAGCCCTTACAACCTTGAAGGAACAAACAGGTTTTGATACGTCCTTAATCTCTCCAACCAATCTAAATTTATCATTTACAGCTATGTTGAGAGAGGTTACACAAGGCGCTGAGGGAAAATATTTGAGCGTTGACAAGACAAATTTGGACGCTGATAGAAGTATTTTGGGCGCTGATAGAGGAAATTTGGGCGTTGACAGACCTGCATATGAAGGTGATGTATTCCAGTCATCATCTATCATCGAAGAAGTTTCTACTCAGGTATTACCATCTACCTTACCAACCATTGCACCATCATATAAGGGTAAGGGTAAATTGGTAGAAGAAATTGTTCTAAAGAATGCAGCCCAAGTTGAATTTGATAGAAGATTGGCTGAACAAATGATGGAACAAGGTGAAAAGGAAAAGTCACCATTTGTTGTGACTTCTGAAGAAGAAAGTGATGGAGCTAGCTCAGACTCAAGTGTGATGATTATAGAACCAGAAAGGCTTGAGTATGGTGATGAGCTTGCTAGGGAAAAGTTGAGAGATTTAAAATTGTAGGTTGATTTTGACATGCCAGAGGTGGTTTAGATGTACAATTCTTGGGAAGAAAGCTGCATGGATAATCCAGACTTGACCATTTCAGATCAAATATGGGGTTTGGAGCTTCTTCTTAGAGTTCAGAAGGATTGTAAGGTGATTTTGAAGCACAAGGCAAGCAATATTCTCTCAGAATTGAAAAGGGATAGAAGAGAGCTCTACTTTATGTTGCTCAGATGTCATGGAGTTGGATGGACACATCAGAAGTTGAAGGCTTTGACATTTGATGAGTTGGAACATAGGGCTTATCCTATTTGGGTGAAAGTGCAGGAAGAAAACACTTTCAGACTTCTTTCAGATGAAAGAAAGGAGCAACTTGCAGAAGAAATGGAAATCAAGAAAGCTATGATGATTCCCAGGCCTGTGAAGAAGGGATTTAAACTTGAGTTTCCAAAATATATGAATCCACTATATCCAAGTGAAGCAGTTATTAGAAAGAGCCTCAAGCTCTCCCCATTAGAAGCTTCAGATATGGTGCAAGTGTTACCATTAGATTCTAGGAATCCAATTGTGAGTTATGATGAGGATGAATGTGGATTCTAGAAGATTGGAAGATTTGGCAAGGAGGTACACACTTTTACCACTCTCATATCTTTATTTGCAAGTTTTGATAGAGAAGACTTGGTGGACCTTTGGAGGTTACTAGAGACCAAGTATGAGGCTGAAGCACCAACTTCAGCTAATGGAATAAAACTTTGGAGCACTTTTAAAAGAATGTGTGGGACAAATGAGGAAGATCCTGAAATATGGAAGGATCTTGAAGATGACCTCAGTGGTCTTCAATGGAGGTTATATTCAGCTGCTGGTGTATATCATTTGAGTTCTACAAAGTTTGCTGAGTATCTACTTGTGGATGCTCAGTATTTCATATCCAAGGCTGTTTTGGAAAAGATGAAGGACACTCAGCTGGAGATAGATTATTCAAGTGACGTGGCAAAGAATTTGATCAGATTTATTCATTACCAATATGAGAAGGTTTGTCAGACTCCTCCAAGTTCTTAATGTTTATTCAGAAACTTGATCATAAGAGTGGATATCAAGTTTAGGGGAGGATTGTTGGGAATAAATTAAGGCCAGATCACTTGAGCGCTGACAAGAACAAATCAAGCGTTGACAGGAACAAAGCAAGCGCTGACAGCTCAAGAGTTGACAAGTTAAAGTCAAGCGTTGACACATTGAAGACAAGCACTGATGGAAGATATAAGCTACACGTTTATTATATTCTAGAATACTTCTAGTAAGGATAGAAACGACAATGTATTTTCTATGTTTATCTTTACCTAGAATAGTTGATACGTAGCTTATTGTACAAGGCTTCTTAGTCTATAAAAGAAGGCCTTTAGGTTAATGTTTTATATCAAGTTTTATATAAGTTTTCATTCGTAAACATCTTTCATTGTAAGCAAGTTCGACATTCATAATCAAAGTGAAAGTTTTGTTTACATCTTGTGTTCTTGTTTAAGTGTTAAATTCCGCATAACACTTAGATTCACAAAGCATATAACGAAGGTTTCTCTACGTGTTATACTTGATCTAATCTCGTATACACAAAGCTAATCGATCTAAGTTTGGGATCAACAAGTGGTATCAGAGCTTGTTGAGGAACTTTTGATCTTTAAAGAACACCAGAACGATACACGAACACCAAAACCCTAATTTTCTCAGAAACCCTAAAAACACCAAAACCCTAACAACATCATGTCTGAAGCAATAACCACCTCCAATTCACCCTTACCAAACATCAGGATTCCCATGCTTGATGCAACCAACTTTGACTTATGGAAGTTCAACTTTGAACAATATCTGGGGATCTATGACTATACACTCTGGGAGATTATTGAATATGGAAACTCATTCAATAAGGCTCAAAAGATTCTTGATGCCATTACTCAAAGATCAGCTGTTGAAGGATGCCCTGATGAAGATAAGAAAGAAAAACCTGGAGATGGTAGAGCTGTAGGTGCTGAAGATATTACAAAGAAAAGGGTTGACATGAAAGCCCTAAATATTCTGAAAGTCTCTTTGGGACAAGAAAACCAGCACAAATATAGAGGCTATGAATCTGCTAAGGATCTTTGGGAAGCACTTGAAGTTGCATATGGTGGCAATGCAGACACTAAGGAAGAAAAGAAAAAGCAACTTCTGCATGATTATGCTGTCTTCAAAGCTCAACCCAATGAGAAACTGAGTAGTGTGAGAAGCAGATTGCTTGACATCACAAGCAAGTTATCCTTCATGGGGACACAAGTTGGTGATGTTGACACCAATGCTACCTTTCTTAAAAGTCTTGGTGAGGCATGGAAGATTGAGGCAAGATCTATTCTTGCCAATAATACTTACAAGAGCTCCTCGTTTGATGACATCTACAACAAACTAAGACTATTGGAAGATGAAACTCTTTCAACACATGGAAGCAAACCTAGCACCAGCAACATGGCCTTCTTCTCTCATAGTGAAGGTCAATTCAATCAGAAGGACTCTTTTATGCATCCAGTTACTGGATCATCATTTGTCAGCGCTGGAACAAGTCCTGTCAACGTCTCCTTTTCAGACGTTGACACATTCATGAATGACTCCCCAAGAGTTAAACCTGCTGGTTTGGATTTGGATACTGTGTGTGCTTACATTGCTTCTTTTCCCAATGGTTCAGTGATTACATATGAGGACCTTGAGCAGATAAGTGATGAGCACTTGGAAGAGATGGACATCAAGTGGAACATGGCTCTTGCTAGTATAAGAGCAAATAGGTGGAATAAAAGGTTCAAGAAGAAGATGACTTTCAATGCTAAAGACACTGCTGGATTTGATAAATCCAAAGTTGAATGCTACAACTGTCATCGTATGGGACACTTCATGAGGGAATGCAGATCTCCTAGAAGATCTGATGCTGGTAAACCCTCAAGTCAGATTGTTAAAGCTCAAGATTCCAAAGCCATGGTTGCAGTTCAATGAATTGATGGTACTGGATGGGATTGGAGCTATCTGGCTAAGAATGCTGAAGAGGACAAAGCTTTGGTTGCTGATATTGAAGAAGAAGTGCATGTTGAATATGCTCTCATGGCACACTCCTCCTCTTCATCTGATAATGAGGTATATGATGATGCTTTTTGTAGCAAAGGTTGTAGGTTAAACACTGATAGACTTAACAAAGAGGTGTTAAAACTAAAAGATGATATGAGCACTGAAAGGTGTAAATTGTCCAATTACCAACTAGCTCTTACTGAAACTGAGAAAACCGTTTCTGAATACAAGAAAATGGAATTTGACTTAAAAGATAAGATAAATATCTTAAAACATGAGCTAGAGGGTAGTATGGATATTAGAAATATCATGACAAAGGTCAATAGAGACCTACAGGCTAAGTTAGATGAGGCCATTAAGAATAAAGATAATGTTGACCTCTAGATTCAAAGATTTGATAGAGCCACCCAAACCCTAGGAGACTGTGTAGCTAAACAAAGGGATCCTAAGGACATGACTGGGATTGGGATGAATGATTACTCTCTGGTTCCACCACCAGCTGGTGACTTCTATGGTGTCCTTAGAAAGGATTTGTCTTGGACTGGTATACCAGAATGCCAAGAAGAGGAATTCTCTCCTCCACCAAGAGTTGTCACTCCAGTTGAAGAGTATCAACAAAAACTGACTGACCTAAATGAGTGGAAGAAAGCTAACCCTACCTTATTTGTTAAAGGAGGTTTGCTATGTGAAAGTCCCAATGAATCACCACCCATTAAGGTCACTCACCCAGTTACTGGTAAAGCTGTTGACCTAGGCTCAAACAATGTTAGAAGACCTACCATTAAATATGCAGAGATGTATAGGAATAATAGGTCACCCAAGAGCCAAGTTAACAATCATGGAACAGGTTTCTTCTCTTCTAGACCTAAGAGTGTGTCTAAGAAAGCCTGTTATACTTGTGGTAGCTTTTCACATTTGGCATACAAGTGTGTCAAAGCTCCCAAAGCCAGCGCTGATAGGAACAACTTCAGCGCTGATAGAAAGAAAGTCAACGTTGTTAGGAAGTCAAACGTTGTCAGACCCAAACCATGTGTGCAGTAAAGTCCACAAGTGATTAGAACTGCCCCATTCTTTTCTAGAAGGTCTAACACTCATGGACAAAGACCTTTTCAAAAGATAAACACCTGGTCAAATAGGCAATGGGTTCCTGTAGCAAACCCTAGGTTCAACGCTGACAAGGGTAATTTCAGCGTTGACAGGACAAAATCCAACGCTGACAGAAACGTGACCAGATCTAAATATTTGCATCCACAAGGTAAGGGGTCTAAAGCTTCTTCAAGCTTAACATGGAGACCCAAGAAAGATCAAAACCCTAATAATAATGGAATTTCAATGACTTGCAATAGGTTTAATTACATTTCAAAGGTCATTACAAAACCTATTGGGGTTAACTGGGTATTTCATCCTAAAAAGGATGAGAATGGGGTTGTTGTGAGAACTAAGTCTGTTCTTATTAAACAACCAGATGAATCCAAGTCTTCTGAGACTTGGGTTCCCAAAGAAAACTAATTTGTTTTCTTTATTTGCAGGGCATTCAAAGACAGATCAATGATTATGGATATTGGGATAGTGGATGCTCAAGGCACATGACAGGAAAGGAAGACTATCTGACGAACTTCACTCCTATTAAAGATGGTGATAAGGTATACTTTGGAGGTGGATATGGAACAATCACAGGCAAAGGAACCCTTCTCACAAATTATCTACGTTTTGAAAACGTCTTCCTGGTAAAAGAACTGGATTATAATCTGTTTAGTGTATCACAAGTTTGTGATAACCAAAATAAGGTTCTTTTCACTGATACTGAGTGTTTGGTGTTAAGCAAGGATTTTAAGATCCCTGATGAGAAGTATATTGAGTATAGAACACCTAGGCATAATGACATATATAATGTGAATTTAAATGGGATTAAAGTGAATACAAATATGTCTTGTTTTTATGCTAAGGCCTCAGTAGATGAAAGTAATTTGTAGCACAGGAGACTAGGGCACATAAATTTTAAAAATATAAATAGACTTGTGAGGCTTGGTTTAGTTGATGGTTTGCCTGAGAAGGCCTTCCACAATGGCCACTCTTGTGTTGCATGTCTTAAAGGCAAGTAGCACAAGGTCTCATTCAAGTCCAAGCAGGTGCATACTAGTTCCAGACCTCTTCATATGCTTCACATGGACCTCTTTGGTCCAACAAATATAGAGAGTTTGAATGGCAAGTCATATTGTTTTGTTGTCACTGATGACTTTTCTAGGTTTACTTGGACATTCTTTCTAGCTATGAAGAGTGACACAGCTGATGTTCTTATTGATTTTATCACTCAAATTGAGAAAAGGTCTGGCAATGAGGTTAAGATGCTTAGGAGTGATAATGGTGGAGAATTTAGGAACAAGAAGCTAGATGATTTTTGTGCCAGGAAGGGAATTACTAGGCAATTCAGTATTGCTAGAACCCCACAACAAAATGAGGTTGCTGAAAGGAAAAATAGAACCCTAATTGAAGCAGCCAGAACAATGTTGGCTGATGCTCACTTTCCTATAGCCTTTTGGGCTGAGGCTGTTAATACAGCATGCTATGTGCAAAATAGAGCATTGGTTAACAAAATTCAGAACAAAACACCTTATGAGTTACTTTGGGGAAGAAAACCTAATATTGGTTTTCTCAGACCTTTTGGTTGTCATGTAGTAGTTTTGGACACTAGTGATGCCTTAGGGAAATTTAGTGCAAAAGGTGATGAAGGTTACTTCATGGGGTATTCAGTGCAGAGCAAGGGTTATAGGGTTTATCTTAAAGAAGACAAACGTATTGTTGAGAGAGTACATGTTAGGTTCTTAGAGAATAAACCTAGTGATCCTGAAAGTGGTCCTAATTGGTTGTTTGATTTGGAACCCTTATCTAGAACTTTAAATTATATGCTTGTCACTAATCCAGGCATTGTGAAGGTAACTTCAAATGTTGTGGAGGAACAAGTTGTTAATGTTTCAGGTACACAGGTTCATGAGAAGGTTGGATCACAAGCAGAAAAGGCATCTCCTACATTTGAATATGTCACAATTCCCATTTGGACTGATGCCTTTGCTGCTGGACAAGATAATGGTGGTTTCCAAATACCACCAGATACAAACATGCATGGTTCTTCAGGCGCTGACAAAGGCAAATCTAGCGCTGACAAGACCAATTCAGACGTTGACAACAACATTTCAAGCGCTGTTAGCTCAGACGCTGATAACCAAGATTCAAACGTTGACAACACTTATGGGCATCTTTTCTCTTCCAGTTTTGAACAAGGTGGACCTTCCAATGTTCATGAAGAGATTCCTGTTGCTCAAAGAGAGTCTGCTGAAGAAGATATTGGCAACATGGAGCATGAGGTTGAGGACACCAGACTTTTTGAAGGAGGGGTTCTCACTTCCACAATGAAGAATGACCCCACATCTCAAATCATTGGTGATGTTATGACTCCAGTTCAGACAAGAAGAGCTCATCAAGGACTTGGTGGATTTATTGCTAATATACACAAGAAGGTTGATACCCCTCTTGTGCAAGCATGTTTGTTTGCATGTTTTCTGTCACAAGAAGAACCCAAGAAGATATTTGATGCTCTCAAAGAACCAAGTTGGGTGGAAGCAATGCAGGATGAGCTTCACCAATTTGCAATTCAGGATGTTTGGGAGCTGGTTGATTGTCCTAGATATGTCAGACCTATAGGGACAAGATGGGTTCTCAGGAACAAAAGAGATGAAAGAGGTATTGTGGTCAGAAACAAGGCAAGGTTAGTGGCTCAAGGTTATACACAAGAGGAGGG
This sequence comes from Glebionis coronaria, assembly GCA_025667525.1. Classification (NCBI taxonomy): domain Eukaryota; kingdom Viridiplantae; phylum Streptophyta; class Magnoliopsida; order Asterales; family Asteraceae; genus Glebionis; species Glebionis coronaria. Next base: position 97,226 of record JANFOE010000826.1, on the reverse strand, counting down.
GATACAATGAAAGATGTTTACGAATGAAAACTTATATAAAACTTGATATAAAACATTAACCTAAAGGCCTTCTTTTATAGACTAAGAAGCCTTGTACAATAAGCTACGTATCAACTATTCTAGGTAAAGATAAACATAGAAAATACATTGTCGTTTCTATCCTTACTAGAAGTATTCTAGAATATAATAAACGTGTAGCTTATATCTTCCATCAGTGCTTGTCTTCAATATGTCAACGCTTGACTTTAACTTGTCAACGCTTGAGCTGTCAGCGCTTGCTTTGTTCCTGTCAACGCTTGATTTGTTCTTGTCAGTGCTCAAGTGATCTGGCCTTAATTTATTCCCAACAGGTGAAACTGGTCATGCTTGTATATGGCTATAGATTATCCTAATTAAACATAAGCAGTTCAAAACAATAAAACAAATACTGGGGAAAACAGTTGGCTGCATACGGGGAAATCCTAATAAGGAAAGAATGTCCATACTGAAAGGACGGGAATCTGTACCTCAAGTCCAGTGAATGAACGGAAGAAAGACTCCTACTTCTGGATCACTAACGCTACATGAATACACACGTGTATAAGTATCGAATCACTGATTACGTACTGGGTTTTATGTCTCATCTTAGCTTACTTTGTATGTTTTAGGTCATGGTTTACTGTTTAACGCCCTATCTGTGTTTACCTTGTACTCTGATTAATCTGATAAAGTATTACTGGTAATTCATGTATTATTATACTTACTGTGTAATAATAAGTAACTTTCCAAAAATAGCAGGTTTCCAAAAAATAGAAAGTTTCCAAAAATAGAAAGTTTCCAAAAATAGAAAGTTTCCAAAAATAGAATGTTACCAAAAATAGAAAGTTTCCAAAAATAAAAAGTTTCCAAAAATAGAAAGTTTCCTAAAATAGAAAGTTTCCAAAAATAGAATTCACTGCTTAAAATAGATCAGTTTCTAAAAATAGAAAGTTTCCAAAAATAGATCAGCTGCCTTAATTAAATAAGTTTCCATATATAGAAGGTTTCCATGATTAGATTAGTTGCCTTATTTAATTAAGTTTCTATAAATAGAAGTTTCCATAATTAGAATTAAGCTGGTTGCATAAGCTAAAATTTAAGTCTAAGTGTTTATAAGCTTATTTCTTAAGTCATATGATATAGTGTATAGTTTAATTATTATTTCATGCATTTTAATTAAACTATAGGTTAAGCATTTTAATTAAAGTATAACATGTTTTAATTAAAATGGAATAAATTACTTAGGTTAAAATGTATATTAATATGTATTAATAATATAACCTAAGTCATGTCTAAATTAATTAATTATAAGCATGTTTTAAATAATTAATTAATTATAACTTATAACATAAAAATACTTAGGTTAAATTAATATCATGCTAAATTAATAATTAAGAAATAACCTAAGTCATGGTTTAATTAATATCTCATGTTATTAATTAATTTATATCCTAAGTTCATAATTCATAATATTAACATGTAGCATAAATCATGATTTAACCAACGAACCATGAATCGGGCATGAACTCGACACCGTACCCCGAGCCAACTCGGGGTACTTGTGTCCTGATAGGTGTGTAAACACCCATCCTTTTACCACTTAATTCTGGCTAAAACGAGACTAAAACACGTATTTAATATCATTTGTTTAGAATTATGCGTGGTTTTTGTGTTTATTGTGTTTTTAGAGCTAACCGGATGAATATTGAAGAAAACATGGGATTGCACGGGTTTTACTAAAGAAAAAGACTCAAGATAAAGTCTATTGTGCAAGAGATGCAAAAGATTTGAAGTCACTGGGCCTATTTGCCGATTTATCGAAGAAAAGGACCAAAGATGGAAGATTTACATAAGTCGAAGAAACTCAAGTCTATTAAACGAAGAAATTAAAAGACGAGTTGAATTTAATCGACGACAAATCCCGAATCAGAATCGAAAACGTCAACTTTTCTGAAAAGACAAGAAGACAAGAAGAACGGGAGAAAGCCCACTCACCAACCAAAAGAAAAGCCTATAAATAGTCCACCCTCACACATTTTAGCTTGAGTTTTTCCTCTCCTCCCCTTTTTTCTCCCTTTTAGTTCGTATCATCACCAACACCACTAGGGTGTTTGGTGATCTTGATCTTTGATTTTTAATCTTGTAATTTTAATTCTTGTTTTGTGATTGTTACAACATTAATCATCAATACAAGTTCTTGTTTAATCTTTACATTTCATCTTGTTCATCATCATCTTTTATTTCAAGTTTTCAAGTTTTTATTTGATTGATTTGATCTTCAAAAGTTGTTGGGTTTTGTGTTTTTGTTGATGAGATTTGTAGTTTATGGTTAGTAGAAGCTTAGTGATTAGTTTATTTAAGATTTTGGTGAAAATCTTGGTGATTTTTGGATTAAAATCGTGTTTCCTTGTTCTTCGGGTAAAGGTACTGTATCTGTGTTCCCAGGTTCCGGATGAACACCAAAGTTCCGGATGAACACCCATCTTCCGAATGAACTAAAAAGTTCCGAATGAGTCTTTTGTCTAAAAGTTCCGGATGAATTAAAAAGTTCCGGATGAACACTTAAGTTCCGAATCAACTTCTTTTCAAAAAGTTCCGAATGAGTTTCCTTTTCAAAACTTCCGAGTCAGTCTAAAGTTCCGGATGAACAGTAACTTCCGGATGAACCTAAAGTTCCGAATGAAGCAAAACTTCCGGATGAACCAAAGTTCCGAGTAAAGTTCCGGGTGAAAGTTCCGACCAAACTTCCGAAGAAAGTTCCGAATGAAGGATTTTTAGAAGTTCCGAATGAAGACTTCCGGGTGAAAAGTTCTGAATCAAGGTTCAATCTTCCGAATCAATTTCTTTTGGGTAGTTTTACTGTTTTCTTACTGTTTCTATTTCCTTCCTGTTTCTTTATTGTTTCCTATTTCACATTTATATTTTAACTGTTACTTTAATTTTAATTTTAATTTTAATTTTAATTTTAATTTCAATTCAAGTTTTATTAATTGTTATTAATTCAATTAGTTTTAAAATTTAAGTTTACATTTTAGATCATTTAACATTTAGTAGATTAGAAAACCAAACCCTTTAATTTAGTAACCAAGAACAATCATTCCACTTAAGGCCGAGATCAATTCGAGAGGACTGTGAGAAATTAGAACCCATACAAAAAATCCATGTATCAAATGGCGCCGCTGCCGGCTCTTCTCATTAAGATCAAAAGTTTTTTGTGAGAACTTGGATTTTGGGATCCGTTCCCCGTGAACGTTACTTTTTCATCAAAAATTTTCAAAAAATCCTAAAAAATATAAAATTTTCAAAAATACAAAAAAATTAAAAAACATAAAAACCAAAAATATTTTTGCTTTGTTTTTCTTTGTTCGTTCTTTTGCAGGTGTATGCGCACTCGATCCACGTCTTATCAAGAGCCCGAGCCTCTCGATAACTTAGACATGGCTGGTGTACAAAACAACAATAACATACCACCTCCGAACAACAATAATAACAACAACAACCCGCCTTTCAACAACATGAACAATAACAACAACAATGAGCCCCTTCCGGATAATCGCCCGATGATTGAATTGCTGCAAGCTCATGTAGATGGCAACACGGATCCAATTGTCATACCTCCAATTGCCGCCAACAACTTTGAGCTAAAATCAGGTTTTATCCAGATGGTCTCCGCTCAACCATTCTTGGGACGTACCATTGATGATCCACACGACCATATCAAGAGATTCTTGCAACTTACTAACACGGTCAAGTTCAATGGTGTTCCACAAGAGGTTATAAGGTTACAACTTTTTCCCTTTTCTTTAGAGGGACAAGCCCGGCATTGGCTTGCTAAGGAACCGCCACAGAGTATTCTCTCGTGGACGGATTTGGAAACAAAGTTTATCAATTACTTTTTCCCACCCTCTCGTACTACCGCTTTGCGGAATGAGATCATAAATTTTGAACAAAAGTACGATGAGTCGTTCAGTGAATCTTGGGATCGTTTTAAAGATCTTTTAAGAAAATGCCCACAACATGGTTTTACCAAGTACATCAAATTAATACTTTTTACAATGGTTTAAGCATGAGTGACCAAGATTCACTGAACAGTGCCTCGGGGGGTAATCTATTGGCTAAGACTTCCAATGCTGCTTGGGACATCATTGAGAATAAATCTCGTGTGCAAACCAAGAGTGTTTGGACCAATGTCGCTAGTGCTAGCACTAGTGACAACGACAAGCGATTGGACAAAATCACTACGCTTCTTGAATCGCTTGTCACCCACACCGTCAGCAACAACAACAGCAACAACGCTAAACACGCTCAAGTTAACGCTGTCAGCCAACCTTGTGAGATATGCGGTGGTCCTCACTCTTACACCACTTGTACCGCCACCCAAGACTACCCTTCTGAGAATGTTAATGCAGCTTATGGCACCTATCCTCAACCTGCTTATCAAGCTAGACCTCAAGGTGACCGTAATTTACTTAGCTACCGCAGCAACAACTATCTTTCACCACCTGGTTTTCCTCCAACCAACCCAAACCAACAATCAAACCTCAATCGCCCTCCTCAACAACAACAACAACCTCGACAACCATACATCCCTCCTCACAAGCAGCAACAACCACCTCAACGTAACAACCAAGTTTACCAACAACCTGCTTATCAACCACCCGCTTACAATGCTCCTCCCAACCAATCCACCGCTCTACACCAAGAAGTGCAGACCTACATGAGGACAAACGATGTGATCGTGGAAAATCTTCAGCGTGAAGTGATCAATTTGAAAGCAAACTTGGTCAAGCAAGGAAACGATTTGAGAGCCGACATGAGAAATACGTTGGATAGCCAAACAAATGACTTGAGGAACATGATGGCTAGTTTCTTCCAAGGTAATCAACCCTCTTCTTCGGGTACTCTTCCGAGTAACACCGTTGCGAATCCAAGAGGGGAGATGAAAGCAATCATTACTCGAAGTGGTAAAGGTACCAAGGAACCCGAGCTTCCTTTACCTCCACCGGTGGTTGTGACTAAGGAGAACGAGTCACCTGCTCCTATTCCTCATCCTTCTCCTTCCCCAATTTCTCCACCTCTTCCTTCTACCCCTCCTCCACCCAAGGATGTGAGTGGTCCTATTCTTCCAAAGCCTTCCTCTTCTTCCAATATACCTTATCCATCTAGGTTGAGGAAAGAGAAGCTCAAAAGCAAGGACGATATTCAGGTTTCAAACTTTCTTAAAATGTTTAAACAACTGAATTTCAATATCTCCTTCGCTGAGGCTCTCGCTCACATGCCTAAATACGCAAAAATGTTTAAAGATCTTCTGAGCGATAAGGAAAAGCTCCTCGATATTGCAAACACCCAACTTAATGAGAATTGCTCTGCAGTGCTCTTAAGGAAATTTCCAACCAAGCTTGGTGATCCGGGTCGTTTCTTAATCCCTTGCAATTTCCCGGGAGTAGAGAATTGCATGGCCCTAGCCGATCTAGGTGCCAGTATTAATCTCATGCCTCTAAGTGTTTGGAAGCAATTATCTCTCCCAGAGCTAGTCCCCACCAAAATGACTTTGGAATTGGCCAACCGTACGGTTGCTTATCCAGTGGGGATAGCCGAAGACGTCATTGTAGGAGTCGACAAATTCACCTTTCCAGCTGATTTTGTTATCGTCGACTACGAGATGGACCCTCGTGTGCCACTAATTGTTGGTCGTCCATTCTTAAGGACCGGTCGCACTCTCATTGATGTTGAAGCCGGTGAGCTTATCATGAGAGTAGGTGACGATAAAGTAGTCTTCAACAAGGGAAAGTTGTCTAAACAGCCTTATTCATATGAGAGTGTTAATTGTATTGACGTTCTTGATGAGGCTTGTGAAGAACACTTTAATGATGCTTGCAAAAGTATTCCTACCTATCTTCCCAATGTTGAGACCGTGTCCTCTATTGATTCATCGTTGTCTCTATTTGGAGATAGTGATTTATTTTGGAACAATCTTGAAGACACCATGGGAGATGTGAATTTAGCTACTAATGATTCTCCTATCGATGGGGATGAAGACATGAATTTCTTTGACAATCTTCTCAACGAAGACAATCCTTCGCCTCCATCTCCCACGGTCATTGCTATCAATACTCCGACTTCGAATACGCCTCCCGTCAAAAATCCTCCGGATTTAGACCTTAAGGAGTTGCCGCCCCATCTCGAGTATGTATTCCTTGAAGAAGAGAAGAAGTCGCCAGTCATCATTGCTAAGGACCTAAAGGAAGAAGAAAAATCCCGACTTATCACCGTGTTGAAAGATCACAAGAAGGCTATTGCTTGGAAGATTTCTGACATTCGTGGAATTGATCCTCACTTCTGCACACACAAAATTCTCATGGAGGATGACTTTAAGCCCACAATTCAAAGCCAACGAAGGGTGAATCCAAAAATCTATGAAGTCATCAAAACAGAGTTATCAAACTTCTTGATGCGGGTATGATTTACCCTATTTCGGATTCACCATGGGTTAGTCCAATCCATTGTGTGCCCAAGAAGGGCGGAATAACCGTTGTTCCCAATGAACACAACGAGTTGATTTCCACTCGTCTCGTTACTTGGTGGAGAGTTTGTATAGACTACCGCAAACTCAATGATGCCACGAGAAAGGATCATTTCCCTCTACCTTTTATGGACCAAATGCTTGAACGTTTAGCGGGTAATGAATATTACTGCTTTCTTGATGGTTTCTCGGGTTATTTCCAAATACCCATCGATCCCCAAGATCAAGAGAAGACAACATTCACTTGTCCCTATGGCACATTTGCTTACAAAAGAATGCCTTTTGGCTTATGTAATGCGCCCGGGACTTTCCAAAGGTGCATGTTAGCTATCTTCCATGACATGGTTGAACAAACCATGGAAGTCTTCATGGATGACTTCTCGGTCTTCGGGGATTCCTTCTCTTCTTGCCTTGCCAATTTGGAACGTATGCTTAAGCGGTGCGAAGACACTCGCCTTGTTCTAAATTGGGAAAAATGCCATTTTATGGTAAAAGAAGGCATCGTGCTGGGACACAAGATTTCCAAAGCCGGTCTTGAAGTAGACCGTGCTAAAGTCGATGTTATCGCCAAGTTGCCTCCACCTTCAACCGTGAAGGGTGTGAGAAGTTTTCTGGGTCATGCGGGCTTCTACCGACGATTAATCAAAGATTTTTCTCAAATCGCTCGCCCGATGACCCACCTATTGGAAAAAGATACTCCTTTTATCTTTTCCAAAGAGTGTCTTGAAGCCTTCAAATCGCTTAAGGATAAGCTTACTAAGGCACCCGTCTTAGTTACCCCTAATTGGGAGCTGCCTTTTGAGTTGATGTGCTATGCTAGTGATTTTGCTATTGGTGCGGTTCTGGGACAAAGAGTGAACAAACACTTCCAACCGATCCATTACGCTAGCAAGACAATGACAGGGGTACAATTGCATTATACGACAACCGAAAAAGAGCTTTTAGCTGTTGTCTATGCCTTTGAAAAATTTCGCCCCTATCTTGTCCTTTCCACCACAATTGTGTATACCGATCATTCCGCGTTGAAATACTTGTTGACAAAGCAAGATTCCAAACCAAGACTTCTTCGCTGGGTTTTGCTGCTCCAGGAATTTATAATCGAAATTTGCGATAAAAAAGGAGCTGAAAACCTAGCCGCGGACCATCTCAGCAGACTTGAGGATCCTTACCAAGGGGATCATCCGACCAAAGAAATCAATGATTCTTTTTCCTTGGAGACCTTAATGTCTATAAATTCGAATTCTAATGAAACCCCGTGGTTTGCAGACTTTGCAAACTACTTGGCGGGTGGAATTCTCAAGGAAGGGTGGACGTCCCAACAAAAGAAAAAGTTCTTCACCGACATTAAGACTTACTTTTGGGACGGCCCTTACCTATTCAAACAATGTGCCGACCTGATTATCCGCCGATGTGTTGATGGACCGGCAGCGTCAGAAATCCTTGATGCTTGCCACAAAGGACCCACCGGTGGTCACTTTGGTCCCAACTACACCGCTAAAAAAGTGTTTGATTCGGGATTTATTGGCCCTCCATATATCGTGACGCTCACGATATGGTTAAAAGTTGTCATGTTTGCCAAAAACAAGGCACGATCACACATAAAGACGAGATGCCTCAGAATTTCATTCAAGAGTGTGAAATCTTTGATGTTTGGGGTATCGACTTTATGGGGCCATTCCCTTCTTCTAAAGGAAACAAATACATCCTTGTAGCCGTTGACTACGTTTCAAAGTGGGTTGAAGCCAAAGCTTTACCTACTAATGACGCAAGGGTGATTTGTAACTTTTTGAAAGCTCTATTCGCTAGATTCGGTGTGCCTCGCGCCATTATTAGTGATCGTGGGACTCATTTTTGCAATGACCAATTCGCAAGAGTCATGGCTAAGTACGGTGTAAATCATCGTCTTTCCATAGCCTACCACCCACAAACTAATGGCTAGGCTGAAATATCCAACCAAGGACTTAAGCGAATTCTGGAAAGAACCGTGGGAGAGCATCGTGCCTCATGGGCTGATAAACTTGATGATGCTTTGTGGGTTTTCCGTACTGCTTACAAGACCCCGATCGGCTGTACGCCTTATCGTCTTGTGTACGGGAAAGCGTGCCACCTCCTCATTGAGTTGGAGCACAAGGCTTACTGGGCCTTGAAGTGGGCCAATTTTGATATTAACAAAGCTGGTGACCTACGCAAGATCCAACTCAATGAGCTCAATGAACTCCGTAATGAGGCTTATGAAAATTCTTTAATCTATAAGGAAAGGACTAAGCTCATTCACGACTCTAAGATTAAGAACCGAGAGTTCCATGTTTGAGACAAAGTCTTACTTTTTAACTCTCGGTTGAAAATCTTCTCGAGAAAGCTCAAATCTCGTTGGTCCGGCCCATTCACCATTGCCCAAATTTTTCCATATGGTACTCTCAAGCTCCCTCAACCTAATGGACCTAATTTTAAGGTGAATGGCCAACGAGTGAAGTTGTACTTTGGTGAGGACACCTCTCAGGAGGTGATTCCATCCCTCACCACGTTTCCCATGAACTAATTTTGGGTCGAGTCAGGCTCGTGACTCGGTTATCAAAAACAAGCGCTCCTCGGGAGGCAGCCCGAGTATCTATCCTTTATGTTTTAACCTCCTAAGTGTAGGGGGACTTCTATATGTGTTTGTCTTTGTGTGGTGATGTGATTACAGGGATAAGTGCACTCTTGGAATCTTTGAAGAACCGTGCTCCCGTGTTATCCAAAATCTGGTTCTATCTCTCAACTATCATGATTCAATTTTCTTCATACTCACATTTGAAATTGATCACTTTAGTCGTCTCTTCCTTAACTTGAGTTAACCAACGTGCACAATGTCATAAGTGTAGGGGAGATTTTTCCCACATGCTTAAACATTGAGGACAATGTTTATCTTAAGTGTAGGGGGACTTCTATCGAAGTTTTAAGTGGACTTTTCCATGAAAATGCCTTCATTTAACCAGAAAATCCTATTTTTCAACATTTTTCAAATTTTTTATTAACTTTGGCCACTTATTCGAAATTTTTAAATTTTTATCTTTGCTTTCATATGTATATATCCCGCAATAAAATAAAAAATATTAATAAAGTGGTGTAGCTAGTTTAGAAGTCTTTGACATATTAGGCCCGTTGCGTTTATTTTGACTCAACCCGAATAGACTTATCCAAGTTTATTCTAGCTAGTATCCTTAACCATGTATATCTTAATTGGTTTATTAGGCTAAGTATCCACGAGTCTCATTACTTGAGATTTTAAATTGTGGAGGACGAGAAATGATAGAGTCAATTATAAGTCGGTATTCTTGCACAAACTCACTTGGTGTAATTATTTGCTTATTCTCCCATCACTTGCTAATAATTTATCTGCAATAAGTAAGGTCGTACGATTTGAAAAGTTACTTAGCTTCTAGCCCAAGATCGTTTAAAAGTTGCTCGGTAATGATAAGAGTTCATAGCCAAGGCATAACTTATGAAGCGGGGCGCGAAGATTGGCGAGTCCGAAAAGGCCCTAACAAGGCATGTGGATTCCATTTTATTGCTAAAGATCCAAGATGATGTGAAAAGCATTATTCCCAAAGTCAATATGAAGGATCAAGACTCACGACGAAAAGCAATCAACTCCCATAAAGATCATGGAGAAGTCTATCCGAAAAGACCCTAACAAGGTATGAGGATAAATAGATCCAAGTCCGAAAAGGAGGCGGATCGTTGTATCTCAAAATCCCAAATAGAGATTGAAGAAATAGTCATGAAATCGTGGTCAACAAAGTTGGAGTACCCCTCAAAAGTCTCCAAGTGAAGAAACTCTATGAACGATGAGAAGACCATTATCTCAAGCACGTCTCTCAAGATATGAAGTATGAAGTACATGCCAAATATCGGCCCGAGAAAGGTCTCAAATCGTGAACCGAGTTATGCCAAGATATGAACTTTTTGATATCCCGAGAAGCAGTTTTAAGAGATTTTGTCCTTTAGCTAACTATTGATCAAATCGTCCTACTTTGCTTTCGGCCTAAACAAACTATCGAAATAAGTCCAAAAATGCATCTTCATGATCATTCTAAGACAAAAATAAAATATAAGAGATACACCTAGGAATAAGGGAGTCTAAGCATTTAATTAAGCCATGTGTGTAAGTGTTTGAATTGCTAACTTATAATAACAATGATCTCGTTTTTAAGCTTAGTTTAGGGAACATGAAACTTGAGGGTGATAAATCTTCGCAGCACCAAAGCCCTAATGTAAGTCTTTGATTTCTTTGCAAGTTATTTCCATCCTTTTGTTTACTTTAAAGTTTTAATTTCTATTAGTATTTTAATTTTTGTTTAGTAGTATTTAAATAAGGCCAAGGTTGATTAATTATGAGAAAAGTGTAAAATTGCTTTATCACTAAGCATTGCATGAGGGCATGGCAATGGTTAAGTGTAGGGGATTTGATGGGTGTGTAAACACCCATCCTTTTACCACTTAATTCTGGCTAAAACGAGACCAAAACACATATTTAATATCATTTGTTTGGAATTATGCGTGGTTTTTGTGTTTATTGTGTTTTCAGAGCTAACCGGATGAATATTGAAGAAAACATGGGATTGCATGGGTTTTACTGAAGAAAAAGACTCAAGATAAAGTCTATTGTCCAAGAGATGCAAAAGATTTGAAGTCACTGGGCCTATTTGACGATTTATCGAAGAAAAGGACCAAAGATGGAAGATTTACATAAGTCGAAGAAACTCAAGTCTATTAAACGAAGAAATTAAAAGACGAGTTGAATTTAATCGACGACAAATCCCGAATCAGAATCGAAAACGTCAACTTTTCTGAAAAGACAAGAAGACAAGAAGAACGGGAGAAAGCCCACTCACCAACCAAAAGAAAAGCCTATAAATAGTCCACCCTCACACATTTTAGCTTGAGTTTTTCCTCTCCTCCCCTTTTTTCTCCCTTTTAGTTCGTATCATCACCAACACCACTAGGGTGTTTGGTGATCTTGATCTTTGATTTTTAATCTTGTAATTTTAATTCTTGTTTTGTGATTGTTACAACATTAATCATCAATACAAGTTCTTGTTTAATCTTTCCATTTCATCTTGTTCATCATCATCTTTTATTTCAAGTTTTCAAGTTTTTATTTGATTGATTTGATCTTCAAAAGTTGTTGGGTTTTGTGTTTTTGTTGATGGGATTTGTAGTTTATGGTTAGTAGATGCTTAGTGATTAGTTTATTTAAGATTTTGGTGAAAATCTTGGTGATTTTTGGATTAAAATCGTGTTTCCTTGTTCTTCGGGTAAAGGTACTGTATCTGTGTTCCCAGGTTCCGGATGAACACCAAAGTTCCGGATGAACACCCATCTTCCGAATGAACTAAGAAGTTCCGGATGAATATGTTCCTTAAAAGTCCCGAATGAATTTTTGTTTAGAAGTTCCGAATGAGTAAAAAAAAGTTCCGAATGAGTCTTTTGTCTAAAAGTTCCGGATGAATTAAAAAATTCCGGATGAACACTTAAGTTCCGAATCAACTTCTTTTCAAAAAGTTCCGAATGAGTTTCCTTTTCAAAACTTCCGAGTCAGTCTAAAGTTCCGGATGAAGAGTAACTTCCGGATGAACCTAAAGTTCCGAATGAAGCAAAACTTCCGGATGAACCAAAGTTTCGAGTAAAGTTCCGGGTCAAAGTTCCGACCAAACTTCCGAAGAAAGTTCCGAATGAAGGATTTTTAGAAGTTCCGAATGAAGACTTTCGGGTGAAAAGTTCTGAATCAAGGTTCAATCTTCCGAATCAATTTCTTTTGGGTAGTTTTACTGTTTTCTTACTGTTTCTATTTCCTTCCTGTTTCTTTATTGTTTCCTATTTCACATTTATATTTTAACTGTTACTTTAATTTTAATTTTAATTTTAATTTTAATTTTAAGTTCAATTCAAGTTTTATTAATTGTTATTAATTCAATTACTTTTAAAATTTAAGTTTACATTTTAGATCATTTAACATTTAGTAGATTAGAAAACCAAACCCTTTAATTTAGTAACCAAGAACAATCATTCCACTTAAGGCCGAGATCAATTCGAGAGGACTGTGAGAAATTAGAACCCATACAAAAAATCCATGTATCATGTCCCCTTGCTGTCGTGGGTCCCACATGCACCAACCAAGACCAAAATGGTCTTGGTGGTGGCGGCTAAAAGCAAACCGAACCCCCCTCGGGTTGGTTATACTAGGCGGCCAAAAACAAACACCCTCATATAACAACCTTTGATTTTAATTAACCCCAAAACATGTTAGATCTATGTTTAATTATCATGTTTTAATAAGAATAACAATAACATGTTCATGAAAATAATCAAATATTTAAAAAGAATTAAAAAGAAAGGTTTAGAATGATATACCAATACGTAGCTTGGAAGAGGATGAACAAACACGGTTTATAGCAATGGTTTTCAAGATCAAAATCAACCAATCAACCACCTATGGTGGTCTTAGGGTGGCGGCACAAAGAGGACAAAAAGGAAGGAGAGAAAACCTTTTTAGGTTAAATGTTTATTTTGCTTGAAATGTAAAATGAAATGAAAAGTTACCATAACCCCCCCTTTTCTTGTAAAAGTCCATGGGCTTAGCCCACCTTGTTATGTGTGCCGTGGGTATGGGGCCCCACATGGGGTACCCGTACCTTTTCTCGTGTCCTGATGTTTCGTGTTCGTTCATGGTTAAACGTGTTCGTGTTTAAAGTGTTTCTGTTTATTATATCATGTAGTTTATCGTATTATTTACACTCGTAATTAAGTACTTATGTAATTATTTTAGTTCGTGTTTTAAAATGGTGATCATGATTTAATTATGTTCACGTGAAATATCTATTAACTGTTTATCATGAGTTTGTATGTAATCGATACTTATCATGTCATACACGTATGCACTTGCTTGATTATTAGCACATGAATGTGATCAATACTAAATTGGGTAAGTTTTAATCTAGGACGTACGATCTTAAGGGCACTATTCATGGTAAAAGCATGCGGGTTTTACAATATGCATCAAGATCATCAGCTTGATAAGCTGCATTAGAAGTGGAAACGACTGTAATGCCTTCAGTATCTGCTGCCCCTGGGTCTGCAAGAAATGCTAACTTCTCTGAATCCAAAATCTTCCCCTTAGACTGAGCATCAACCAAATACATCTTCTCATGAAACCATGCATCATCCCTCCTCCTTTTTGGCTGAGTGCATTACCTAGCCATATGACCTTGTCCTCGGCAATTGTAGCAAGTCACAACCTTTTTAGGACCAATAGGACTTCCATTTCCACTAGCTTGAGAATTCACAGCTTGATTATTCCCAGTCCTTGTAGGAGGTCCATATGAATTTTGCCTTCCCTGAATAGGTTGCACTGTCACTTGACTATCTTGAACAGTGGCTTGTTGTCGAGGATTTGAAGAGGTGCGAAGCTGATTGTTTGTTGGTGGAAATCCTATAGTTGCAACAAGTTTTGACAAGTAAGCAGTGAGATGGTTTAGAACATCAGCTGGCGTATCATTTGGAGTAAAGACCGGTGCTTGGATTGGTGGAAGTTCATTAGAGTAGAAAGCTTGTGCTGGTTGTGCTTCAATAGGAAAGTATCCTTGCTGAGGGGTATAACCCATTGGAGAAGTGTTGGCTTGTGATGGTGATGTCTGATATGGTGTTTGCGGTGAAAAAGATTGTTGATGAACACTTTGTTGAAATGCTTGCTGTGGCATCATTAGTGGTGGATAAGATGGTTGCTGATAGTTTTGTGGTGGTGGCTGCTGCAAGTATGATGGTTGCTGATAAGTATAAGCCATGTTTTGTTGAGAAGCATACATTGCAAGTGGATCATGAACTTGAGGTGTAGACAACCGAGCCTCGATCACATGGCATTCGTGTTGTTGAAGAAAGGCTTGAAGTTGATCCACATTGGTGTTATGCAAGTCCTTAGCCAATTTAACATCCGTCATGTATTTTTTCCATTCTGGAGGAAGAGTGTTCAAATAATTGGTGTTCAATTGAAAGGTAGGAATTGCCATGCCATAGATATTAAGCTCATTCAACAATAGGGTAAATCTCAGATAGTAATCATTGAGAGTCTCCCCTGGCACATAGGCAAACTTATCAAAATTATCATAAAGCTTACACTCTCGTTCTTGTTTAGTTAACGAGGTGCCTTGCATGAGAACACGAATTCTATCCCATAACTCTTTGGCAACTTTATGTTTGCTGACGAGTTTGTAGACATCTGGAGGAAGGGCTTGGAGAATGATGTTTGTAGCATACTTATCACATTTATCTTGAATCTTCATATCTCCAGTCAATTCACCCGTTGTGCGAGGACGAGTAGTTGTACCTTCCGTCACTGTACCATAATCTAATGGTCCATTGAGCACCGATGCCCAAATAAGATGTCCATTCTCTTTGTTCAACATGTAAAGTTCCATTCGGGAAGTCCAATCCTCGTACATAGATTTCTCCAACATTGGTGGACGATTATCCGTACCCGAGAGGATGGACTTATCCGTAAGAGATGTGTACTCCATTTCGATAAGTTAAGATTTACAAACTTGATCGGTCAATGAAAGAAAGTAAATGTGTTTGTTGTAGTGTGTTAAAACCGAGAAATAATGTTAAAATCCCCTAAATTATGTCCTTGATAAACCAAAAAAAATCCAAGTCAAAATTACACACGATTGTTAAAAAATTTCAAATACACGTTTTTGAAAAAAATGTTGGATCGTACTCAGGTCGCAGTGATGATCGTACTCAGATCGTAATTGTGATCGCACTCCCTATGATCGTACTCAGATCGAAGTTGTGATCGCACTCCCTATGATCGTACTCATATCGAAGTTGTGATCGCACTCCCTATGATCGCACTCAGATCGGACTCCCAGATCGTACCCAACGATCATACCCTGATCGCACTCCCTTATCGCAACAAGTGATCGTACTATGGATCGCAACGAGTGATCGTACTATGGATCGCAACGAGTGATCGTACTATGGATCGCAACGAGTGATCGTACTGAACAAACTTACCTTGATCGTAGTGTGGATCGTACTAAGCAATCGGACTGAAGGATCGTACTAGGGATCATAGTGAGCTAACGAAATCAAGATCGCAACTTGGATCGTGACTATGGATCGCAAGTAGAAACCCCCAGGGTTTATGCAAACACAAAGTCAGATCGAACTGGATACCAACTTACCTTATTTCTCGGACAGTACAATTACATAATCAAATCAAGATTCAAAGCCAAAATATGAATCAAACAACCAAAATTTTTGTGTTTTTAACCCAAATAACAATACCAAATCACTATAACAAGTAACAAGATGAAGTATATCAAGATTAACCCATAAAAACACAAATTTTTTTTTGGTTCGTATGAAAATGGATAAAAAATGGAGAGAGAATCAAGAACACAAACACAAGAACTAAACAATCATCCCATGGCTCTTGATACCATTTGTAGGATATGTAAATCTTGCTTATGTTTTAGAGAGAGAAAGAGATAGAAAGATGGTGGATTACACACAATTCTAGAGAGAGAAACTTAATAAGAACTATGTGAAAAATGATTAACCACACACCCTCTCCATCAAAGGAGAGGGTTTATATACCCAAGCCTTGTAATGGACTTGGGCTTACACGTTTGGGCCGGCCTACACATGTTGTAGGCTAGGCTTGGACTTGTTTGATAAATAAAGAAGGTTAACTAAACTACGAGCTATTACATAGACTATCGTTGGAGTGACCGATCCTTCTTAATACGAAAAACGTATTTCCAACAAAAGTGATACACACACCTCTGGCAGGTGGCTGGACCATAAAATCATTAGCCTCCATTTCCAAGTCATCTGCAAATCTCCAATCTGGTGGCAGGGATGCTCTAACACGATGCTCCCAACTTTGCATCCTAGTCAACCTCGCCTGATCCTCCCTAACTTGATCAAGACTAGCACTCAGGTTTGCTATCATCGATCTCAAACTATTAATATCACTCTTATTTGCCACTTCATCAAACTCAATCCTTGCAGTTCTTGCCAACAACCTCTGGTGTGCCCTCTCGTTCTCGTCGAACCTTTTGATTACGCTAGTTTCCACCACGTACCGCTCGTACATCAATCTATCCATTCTTCTCAAACGATTCTCAGGATCCCAATAGTTTCTTGGCCTCAGAAAATAGACCTTCGCCACATTTTCATGAATAGAACGCGATCTAGATGTATTGCTGGATTCCGCACCACTCTCATTACTTACTCGAGTAAACCATGGCACCATCCTCAGGTAATCCTTACAATTGTCCATCGGGGGACGAACGGGTTGCTGATCATATCGGCCTGTCGGAGGCACTTCATATCCCTTCGGTGAATTTGGAGATTGAAATAATTCGGGCTCGGTCTGACCGACGGCATTCGCTGGAATTCCATCAACCACCGGATCCTCTTCCTCGGAATCCTCTCCACCATCGTCACTAACGCTGAAGTTGTCCACATCACTTTCATCACTGTCATTTGCCGGCTCTATTGCTTCTTCTGGAGCTATCCATCCATTGTCACCATTTGGCGGGTTCGGAGGAAACAGTCCCCCTTCGTGACCTACGACGTATTCGTCTCCATTTACGTTAGGCGGTACCTCGGCCATTTCTGCAATAACAGAGAATTTTGGAGGGTATGTAAGATTACTATTCAATATTTATAAATACATGCATGCAAATGCAATGCAAAGGTGGTACACATGCCCAAAATGCGATAATATGATGCTCATGCATATGTAATATAAGAATTACAGTATCGAGTACTCCACGTACAATTTCAACGTTTACATATAGTAGTTCAATATCTACGTAATAAATACCCACATATATTACTTCAACTCAAAGGTATACATCTATACCGTCAATACAAAAATAAACCTTACCGGAGCCATGCAGGATAGTTGTGTGCTTGGACAATTTCTTACGACATCAAAAGTTATAGTTTAGGATTTCTCAAAACGACCTAGTTCTTTATAACTCATGGCTCTGATTACTAATCTCTAACACCCCCACAAATGCTATGCGCAACGGAACTACAACATTTGGGTGCTAGGCAGTTATCATCGCACACAAGATATATCAAACGACTCAAAGAGACGTAAAAGTTTTAAAATAAATTAAGCATTGTTAAAACATACATGTCTACGATTTTGCAAACCCAAAATGATACAACACAGAGTTAGCGTTTTGGTCCCCACGAATCTCAACCCCAAAAGATACAATTTTAATAACATGACAGAAAATTTAAAATGTTCAAGTTAAATATGGGTGGAAAAACAAGTAGACGCCAAGCCACACACAACTCCCATCCAATGCATGCTCCATGCTATACTTCATCGGTTACCTGCAACACATGCTAAATTGGGTCAACAAATAATGTTGAGTGGAATTCATAGGTTTTATAATCTCATTTTGAAAATATGTGTTATAAAAATCATTCACGATCATTCATAGACTTGTCGATCAAACAATCTATTTTCACGGTTATGAAAATTGTGTTTAAGATCATGACACTAATCCGTTAACTCAATCACCCGCGTAATAATTACCGGCGTGATTAAGATGAAACCATTGCCCCTTCTAAAGGCATCAGTTGCAATTATACCTTATTTCTTATCACAAATTATCCGTCCGCAGGGGGTACTCAACGTACTAGCCCTCGTCTCGGATAGGGTCGTCAACCCCATAGTACTATCAATTGTATAAACGACTATTTTCAATCCACACTAGGATTAAACAATAGTTAATAGTTCATGAATATATGGTCTTTTGCAACTAGGTACTCAACACAATTTAAGGCAACATTCAGGTCCAATAATCATTCATGACATATGTTCATTTTAGAAAACTAGCATGCATCTCCCTCGCGGGTAAAACAATTTAAAATAGTAATAAGCGAGGCTACAAATTCACACCTTATATATATAGAGTAGGCGACGATTTCGAGTGACGATCACTAGCGATGATGAGGATGCCCGGGGAATTCAACACCTAACAAACAATAACGCGTAATGAGTAATCTCATTTATAAACTTTAAGTATTGTATATTACATACATATTAGTCAATTGTGATAATTACAAACTCACGCCAAAACCAAACGGATAATTGTTACTCGTTTTATACTATTCATCTACGTTATTAACGTTATCACCCTTTTTACGTTTTTCGCCGATACTTACCAAAAGTATGGGCTGTTTTCCTAGAGTTAAACCCTTTTATAAAATTTGGGAAAATTCTCAAAAATACCTAAAGACCTGTAGAAAACCCATTTTTAATCCCATTAAAAGTTTTCGCTTTTACGACCCGTTACTCGACACATTACTAAACCTACGTTTTTCGGACTGATTTTGCACATTGACCATGTTGGACTCATTTGACCCATTTAAAATATACCATTGACCCATTTGACACCTAAGTCTACTAATAGAGTCACAAATTCAGGTTTGAGACCAAAAATAAACCTTTAACCAATTACCAAACTATATCTATGGTCCCCGGGATTTGACCAAAAACCAAACATAATTTCGGATTATGTAGGTTCTCATTTCCCGGTACACGTAATTTCAAAACATCATAACTTTTGACTCGTTAGGAGTCGTAAGCTCTATCTTATACCAAATAGAAGCTAAGAAGACGCTCTACAACTATATCCTAGTCTCATGACCTTTTTACAAAATCAAATTTATGAAAACAAGCCTAAACAATCTGCCAAAATTTACCCATCTCAAAATCAATCCAACACTCGTTTCCAAACCATTTTATCGACACTTAACCTCAACTTAAACACTCCTAACCATGAATAACCATACTAATTAGTCCTTAACCCCTAAAATACCAAATCCATCTCAAAACCCATTCATAAAATCAAACATGCAATGAGGTTTACCCATTCTAAAACACCTAAAAACATGAATTAAATACAAAAACCATAAGCAAAACATCAAACACCATGATCCACCAAACACCCCCATTTGGCCGTGGGGTGTGGGTGATCAAAACACCCCAACCAAATTGATTTTGGTTGGTTTGTTGGGTGATTATCCATCTATTATACCCCAATTAAATATGCATGAACTCAATTAACATCAAAACAAATTTTTGAAAAACCCATTTGATTCTTGAATAATTTTATGAATGCATGTTGGATTAAAGCACACCAAAACACTTGGAATGATTAAACTAGATGTGGTCTTACCTTGGTTTTAATTAAAACAAGATAGAAAAAAAATATGGTGGTGGTGTGGTGGTTCTTGGCCGTCGGCCTAAAGAGAGAAAAGAGAGAGATTGAAGAAAGTTTTTGGTGTATTTTGTGTTGTGTGTGTGTTTGTATTTCCACTTTGTAAAAATTGGAAGCCCTTGTGTGCAATTATAGCATTCTTTTGGCCTTAAATGAAAACGACCTCAAATGTTTGCGGGAATGACTCACTAGTCAATTTGGAAAATTTTGCGGGACTCGGGGGTCATCCCGAACACTCCAAAATACTTTTAGGACAATTTAAATGTACCCGGAAAGCAATAAAACGCACCCGACTCAACTTAACACGAACCGAAAGTAAAATCCTCGATAAATTGTAATATCGATAAAACGACAATAAACATAGAAATTTGGGCATCCATCGGGATCGTAGTCGTCATCGTTCTTCTTAAATCGTCAATCGTCAAGATTACGACCTCAAACGTTGGTTTCAACCAAAACGATAAAATATATAGTAAATAAAATTTCTAAAAAATTTCAAAAATAAGCGTAATTTAGGGTAAGATAAGTGACCTCGGTTCTGGGTATCACAGAATTTCTTATACCATTCTGATCCTTGATCAAAAATAAGAATGGGTCTAGCTTTAGATTAGCTCAAATCATCCTAAATCTTGAGTTAAATTGAAAATGGTATGGATTTGGGATGGGGGTGAAAGTCTCGGCATTTTAGAGAGAGAGAGAGATGGTGGGTGAAAAATTTTAAGTGGAAAATGTGTTGTGTGTATGTGTTTAAGCTTTATATATAGTGGGGTAGGGTGTAGTTTGCAAATATTGGATAGTTATGGACCAAAATGCAACATTTAAGTTAAAAAGCAGGAAATGACTAAAAGTAAATTTTACAAATATTTACGGGACTCGGGTTTCGTAAAAATACTTTTTAAAAGTTTAAACGCACACGAAAAATAATAATATAACGACTCGATACGTAATTAAAACGATATCGTCGAAAGTATTAAATATCGAAACGATCGATAATAAAATATAAAATTTTAGGCATCCGTCGGTATCGCGATCATTAGTAGTCCTTGTTACTCGTCAAAATATTAAAATATAATATTTAATATCCGTTTCAACTTAAACCGTTAAACATAATAATATTTAACGTTATAAAATACTTCAAAATAATTGAAAAATAGAATTAAATTATGACCTTGTTTTTACGGGTTTTACACTGCTGACCTCTCTAGTTTTGGTCACGCCCCTGTCCAGCATCTCTGTTGGCATATAAAAAGTTAAAATCTGTTTTACACGATAGTTTAGTGTTTTGGAGCTTAAAGAATCACATGTAGTTGCCAGACGAGTTTGAGTTGTCGCAGTAGTTATCACCACCGCTTCTCATATCTGATCGATTGTGGTCATAAGACTGACCGTGGTTTCTGTAGTTCTGCTGTGGAGTAGCTGATTGGGATCGATCTCCTCCTCTGTGTCTGCAAGATTATAATTGGATAAGACATGATATAAATTGACAACTAAAAATCGCAGTTATATTGTTTAAGTCTGCTGTATGAGATATACCTCTTCTCAGGACGCTCTACATTCTCGAGCTCATCCCTCTCGAAAAGCATCTCAATATCACGAGCTGCATTAGCTACTTGTGACACGTTAGTGAACGTGGCACTCATCAACCTATCCGCAGTCCTAGAGTGAAGGCCCCAGCGAAATTGTTTCGCTTGTTCCTCCGCGGTACCCGAAGCCTCTCCTAGGAATCCAGCCAACCTGAGATATCGGTGCATGAACTCTATACTGTTCTCGTAATGATTCCGACGAACAACGTGAAAGTCCCTCTTCAGTTTAGCTTGCTCAGCATGCGAGAAAAACTGGTCATAAAACAATGCCTTGAACTGTGTCCAGGTCAATGTAAGCACCCACGCATCTCCCCCATTTGACAACTTCTGAGCCCTCCACCAATGTAGAGCATGACCCTCCAGTTTGTAAACTGCAAGCCTAACCTTGAAAGCATCACCACAACCCATAGCCCCAAAAAATTTCTCTACATGATAAATCCAGTTTTCCGCGTTTGTTGGAGCTACAGTCTGTTCAAAAGGTCGGGGTTTCTGTTTGTTAAACAAATCTAGCCGGGTGGCTAAAGTGGCAGGTGGCGGAGTAGGAAGGTTGTTATTCTGCTGAGGTTTGTTTTGGTATTCAGCTCGGATCACATCACAAATTTGGGGTAACATGGCTTGTATAGCTGCCTGAACAGTAGCAGTAATAGCAGCTGCGTTAGCATCATTCTCATTTTCACGTCTGGGTGTCATCTGAAATAAATCTTACTATGTATGGGGTAGTTCATGCAGACATACTATGATTGGGTCAGAACAAGTTTCTTTTCTTGGTTTAAACGGGTTTGATGAAAGTTGACAACAAGTTTTAAGTCCATTGTATTCAGAAAAAGTAAACATTATTGTAATAACCATGATTACAGAACTCCATATATAAATTTATAATATAGTTGTTAATGTATAAATAAACTATAGGATGCTCTAAATATTCAGCATTTTAGTTAATACAATCCAAATTGACCTACCATCATATGTACAGGCGAGATTGTCATCTATAGTTACATTTTGTATTGGTTCTTTTCTATGACAATTAATAAAGATACATGATTCTTGTAGACTCAAATTGATCAGTCAAATGTAATTTTTGCCGTACAAGGTGTCAACCACTTGGGTATTGTTGTGGGTAATCTGGCTGTAAATCAGCTGGGAAAAAAGACATCATGCCTAAAATAAATGTTGTAGATTCTATACTGGCAACTCTGAAGGGATCAAGGCTATATGAGTTGTGTTATCTTATTTTCATATAAGTAATACTCTTTATTAATTAATGTTCGTAATCATAGAAACTTTTCTTAGGGCAGTGACAATTTTATTCATGACGTGACCAAGTAATTTTAGTAAAAAAACCAATAACATATCATATTTTGTACTTTTAGTAAAAAAACCACAATTAAGATCAAAGGTTTCAATCCTTGCTCATCATTTACACGTGTAAAGATATTCTTACAAAATTAAATAATATTAATATATTATTTTTGAACCTCTTACACTAGTAAGATCAAAGCTTTAATCTATATAAAAAATTGCACGTATGAAGATATATTCTTACAACTCCTAAATAACCGTTTATTAAACCTTAATATCTCATAATTTTACACTTCAAGTATAAAATTATACTAGATAGATCAAAACTTTAATACTTACTTATAATTGCACGCGTGAAGATATTTTTACAAAACATAAATAATCGTCTAATAAACATCCACATCTCCTATTTTTACACTTCTGTTAAAAAAATACGCCAGTAAGATTAAAACTTCATCCTTCCTCATAATTTGTACTCGTGAAGATATATTCTTATAAAACTTAAGTAGCCATCTTTAAAACATCAATATCTTATATTCTTGCACTTGTGTGTATGAAAATATGTTATTAAGATCAAATCGTCATTATTTGCTTACAATTTGCACGCGCGAAAATATTATCGCAAAACTTAAATAAGCGCCTATTAAACATCAATATCCTTTATTTTTGCACATCTAGTATAAAAAGAATACGCTAGTGAGATCAACGTTTCAATACTAGCTAATAATTTGTATGCATGAATATATTCCTACAAAACTTAATTAATCGTCTTTTAACCATAAATATCTCCTATTTTTTCACTTAGAGCATAAAAATACGCAAGTAAGATTAAAGTTTCAATCCTTATTCATAATTTTCACAAATGCAAATATTCTTACACTACTTAAATAACTGTCTATTAAACATTAATATTCTTGTTATTTTTTAACTTCTAGTAAAAATATGCTAGTAAGATCAAAACATTTGCACGCATGAGGATATTTTACAAAATTTAAATAACCGTCTATTATACATCGACATCTAATATTTTGCATTCTAGTATCAAAATACGCTAGCAAAATCAATGCGCTAAGCTTTGATCACAATTGGCACGCGTATATATATTCTTACAAAACTTATACAACTGTCTAATAAAGTTAAACATCAATATTTACATTTTTACACTTGAATTATAAAGAATATACTAGTAAGATCAAGCGCTCAATCCTTGCTCGTAATATGCATGCGTGAAGATATTCTTACAAAACACTTAAATAATCGCGAAACATTATTATGTCCTATTTTTGCACTTCAAGTATAACAAAAATAAATCAAAGCTCCAATACTTGCTCATAATCTGCGTGCGTGAAGACACTCTTATTAAAATTAAGTAATCGAATACTTAAGGTAAATATCTTATATTATTGTACTTCCAGTAAAAGGATGCTTTTAAAATAAAAGCTTTTAATCTTTGCTCATAATTTTCACGTGTGACCATATTCTAGAAAAACTTAAATAACAGCCTATTAAATATCAGTATCTCATACTTTTGCACTTTGAATATAAAAAAATCACTAGTAAGACGAAAACTTTAATCTTTGTTGATAACTTGCACGCGCGTAAATATAAAACTTAAATATTTGTCTATTAAACATAAATATCTCATATTTTTGCACTTCTAGTAAAAAATACTATTAAATTCAAAGCTTTTAATCATCACTTATAATTCGCATATGTAAATATGTTCTTACGAAAATTAAAGAATCGTCTATTAAATATTAATATCTTACTTTTGCACTTATAGCATAAAGAGTACACTAGTAAGATCAAAGCTTTAATCTTTACCCAAAAATTGCACGCGTGAACATATATTCTTACAAACCTTAAAAACTGTTTATTAAACCTGAATATCACATACATTTGCACTTCTAGTATAAAAATACACTAGTAAGATCAAAACTTCAATAATTACATATAATTGCAAGCGTGAAGATATTCTTATAAAACTTAAATAATCGTCTAATAAACATCCATATCTCCTATTTTTGCACATTTAGTAAAAAATACGATAGTAAGATTAAAGGTTTAATCCTTCCTCATAATTTGTACCCGTGAAGATATATTCTTACAAAAGTTAAATAGCCATCTTTTAAATATCAATATCTTATATTTTTGCACTTCTAATATGAAAATATGTTAGTAAGATCTAATTGTCATTACTTGCTTACAATTTGCACGAGTAAAGATATTCTTACAAAACTTAAATAAGCGCCTATTAAACATCAATATATTTTATTTTTGCATATCTAGTATAAAAAAATACGCTAGTAAAATCAACGCTTCAATAAGAAACTTAAATAATCGCCTATTAACACTAAATATCTCCTAATTTTTGTACTTTCAGCGTACGCTAGTAAGATCAAAGTTTCAATCCTTACTCATAACTTTCACGAATGCAGATATTTTTACAGTACTGAAATAATCGTCTATTAAACATCAATATTCCTGTCTTATTACTTCTTGTAAAAATAAGCTAGTAAGATCAAATCATTTCCACGCATGACGATGTATTTACAACATTTAAATAATCGTCTATTATACATCAATATCTCATTTTTTCATTCTAGTATTAAAATACGTTTGCAAGATCAATGCCTTAAGCTTTGATCATAATTGGCACGTGTAAATATATTCTTACAAAACTTATATAACCGTCTATTAAAGTTAAACATAAATATCTAGATTTTTGCACTTCAAGTAAGATCAAGCGGTCAAGTAAAATTGTGTTAAAAATATTGTCGGCTTGTTTTGACCCGAATCCGTACCCCGATAGTGTTATCGAGTCGGGTTAAACTTCACGCATGCAAACTATGTGGAAAGATTTAAAATTTGATCTTACTAGCGTATTCTTTGTATGTAAACATTTATGTTTTGATATTACTAGCGTGTTTTTTAATATTAAAATTCAAATATGTGATATTGATGTTTAATAGACGAGTATTTATGTTTTGTGTGGATATCTACACGTGTGCATATTATAAGCAAAATTTGAAGCTTTATGTTACTATCATATTTTTCTACTAGTAGTGAAAAAATATGAGATGTTAATGTTAATAGACGACTATTTAAGTTTTGTATGATATCTTCACGCGTGCCGATTATGAGTAAAAATTAAAGCTTTTATGTTACTAGCATATTTTTTTACTAGAGGTACAAAAATATAAGATATAACTGTTTAATAACCAATTATTTAAATTTTTTTAAGAATGTATTTCACATGAGAAATGATTAAAGTTTAGGGGTATCAGTAGCGTCGCATTGACGCGACTAGAAATCGATAAGGCTTATTTGGTCGAGTAAATTTGTGTTAAAAATCTTGTCGACTTGTTTTGACCCGAAACCGATACCCCGATAGTTTTATCAAGCCGGGTTAAACTTCACGCATTATATGGAAAGATTTAAACTTTGATCTTACTAGCGTATTCTTTGTATTTAAATTGTGAAATTATGAGATACTGATGTTTGATAGACGAGTATTTAAGTTTTGTATGGATATCTTCAGGCGTGCAGATTATGAAAAAAAAATGAAGCTTTTATGTTAATAGCATATTTTTTCTACTAGAAGTGCAAAAATATGAGTTATTAGTGTTTAATAAATTATTATTTAACTTTTTGTAAGAATGTATCTTCATATGTGCAAATTATGATCAATGATTATAATTTTTTATACGAGAAGTGCGAAATTCTAAGATATTGATATTCAATATATGATAAGTTCTGGAAAAATATATTCATGTGTGCAAATTATGAGCAAGGATTGAAACATTCTCTTACTATTGTCTTATTTAATATTAATAGTGAAACTATAAAACGACGATAATGTATGTTATCTAAGAATATCTTCACTCGTGCAATTTATGAGCAAATATGAAATCTTTGATCAACTTGCGTATTTTTAAAATACAAGTGCAAGAATATGAGATATTAATGTTTAATAAATGAATATTGATGTTTTGTAAGAATATTTTCGCGTGTGAAAATTATGAGCAACGCTATAAACTTTGATCTTACTAGTGTATTTTTTATACTTGAACTGCAAAATATGAGATATTTATATTTAATTCACGATTCTTTTATTTTGTGTAAATATCTTAGCGAGTGAAAAATATGAGCAGGCATATAAGCATTGCCTTACTAGCATATTTTTATATTAGAAGTGCAAAAATATGAGATATTAATGTTTAATAGATGATTACTTAAGTTTTGTAAGAATATCTTCACTCGTACAAACTATAAGAATATGATGAAGCTTTAATTATATTACATTTTAGAAGTGCATAAAATTAAATATATATGTTTAATAAACGATTATTTAAGTTTTATAAAAATATTTTCACGTGACCAAATTATGTGCAAAGATTCAAGATTTAATCTTACTAGCGTATTTATATACTATAAGTACAAAAAGAGAAAATATTGATGTTTACTTGAGAATTTATTTATGCTTTGTAAAAATGTGTCTTCAAGTTTGCATAGGCTCGTGCACAGATTTACGTTCAATAGTCCCAGGGGCTTTCACTTCGACACGTCTTCACATGTGAAAATTATAAGCAATGATTTAAGCTTTTATCTTATTAGTGCATTTTTATAGTAGAAGTGAAAATTAAATGCAATTGATTTTTAATAGACGATTACTTAAGTTTTGTGAAAATATCTCAGCGTGTGCAAAATTTGTGTAAGGATTGAAGATTTGATCTTACTTGCGTACGTTTATTCTAAAAGTGCAAAAAAATAGGAGATACTAGGGATGAGCATTTTGACCCGAATCCCGAATCTGAACCCGAACAGTACTCGGAGTCGTACCGATTCCCGATACCCGAATCCCGTTCGGTACGGGATCGGGACTACGAAATAAAGTGAAAAAAATTTCGGGACCACTAATTCGATACAAGATCGGTACCAAATTAGGAAATTCCCGAAAAATACGGGAAAATCCCGATTTCCTGGTACCGGTACCAATACCCGTACCGGTACCGATACCTGAATCCCGTTCGGTACGGAATCGATACATAACTTTTTAGATCGGGAAAAAATCGGGAGCACTAAATCAGGACGGTTTCGGGACGGGATTGGTCCCGAGCTCATCCCTGGGAGATACTGATGTTTCATAAATATTGTTTAAGTTTTGTGAGTGTGTATCATCATCATATGTGCAAATTTTGAACAAAGATTGAAGTTTATACTAGACGTGTAAAGTTATAAGATATGATATCTAACAGACAATTATTTAAGCTTTGTAAAATTATATTCGTGCGTGCAAATTATGAGTTGTGATATAATCTTTGATCTTACCAGTTCATTTCTATGCTAGAAATGCAAAAAATGAGATATTTTTTGTACAGATGATTCTTTAAATGTTGTAAGAATATCTCCGCACGTGAAAATTATGAGTAAGGATTTAAGTATTGCTTTTGTTAGCGTATTTTTATTCTAAAAGTGCAAAAATATAGGGTGTTGATATTTAATAGACGATTATTTGCGTTTTGTGGGAATATCTTCACTCGTTCAAATTTTGAGACGTTATTAGTTTCATAGTATCCGCCACCATAATGTGCGAGCACACTGCTATAGTCTCTCAATATACCCAAAGTTTCATTCAACTTTACGGAATCCTCAACTCTTACGAATATTTTTTGCAGCGATTCTTTATATGTTTGCTGTAAAACCCGCATGCTTTTACCATGAATAGTACCCTTTAAGATCGTACGTACATGATTAGAACTTTCCTTTTATAACATGTTTACGTTTCACGTATAAGAATTTCAAGTATTACGTACGTGTTAGAACACGATAAGTATTTATTTCGTATTAACCCACGATAATTATTTCAATAATAATTATAATCACGAACATGCGATCATGAAATCATGAATGTAGATTAATCACGAGCTAATATTAATTACGTATATATATATTACGAACACGAATAACTAAGTCACGATCGTAAACTAATTAGAACACGTAAATTATGAACACGTGAACACACTAATAATTTTAGACACGGAAAAAGGTACGGGTTACCCCAAGTGGGGCCCCTACCCGCGGCATACAAAGA
This sequence comes from Glebionis coronaria, assembly GCA_025667525.1. NCBI lineage: Eukaryota > Viridiplantae > Streptophyta > Magnoliopsida > Asterales > Asteraceae > Glebionis > Glebionis coronaria. The sequence continues at coordinate 68,417 of JANFOE010000826.1, read as the reverse complement.
GAACATGGGCTTGGCCCATGCAAAATTAACTAACTCGGGAATTAAGGTAAAACATGCTCATTATTCAAAAAATCAAGAAAATAACAAAAACCCTAATTCTTCTTTCTTTGCTCCTTTAGCCGCCGGATTCAAGAACACCACAAGGGTGTTCGGGTTGATTTTGATTTTGGAAATTTTGCAAGGATTCATGTGTGTTCGTCATCATTTGATTCACGTATTCAGTATAACCTTTTTAACCTTTTCTTTTATGATTTGATTTTACTGAATCCCATAAAATCACGATGTTTTTAATTAACTAATTAAAAACAAGTATTTTTAAACATGTTAATGATCATAGGGTAAATCAATCAAGGGTTTTAGGGGTGTTGTGTTGTAGCTGACGCCTAACCGAGCCCCTAGGTGGTCTCGGCTTGGCTTTTTAACACCACCGAGACCATATGGTCTCGGTATGGTGGTGGTGGTCCCAAGGCAGCAGCAAAACCAAGGGGAAACCCGACTTTGGTCAGGGTATGGTAATGGTTATGGGTCCGGTTCATGGTTTTTAGTCACGGGTCTGGTTCATGAATCATTTTTCAAGGTTTATGATTTTCACTAGTTATGTTTTAGACTTAAATTAAATTAATAAAAGCATGACATCATTAATTTAATGTACATGACTTAGGTTATAAATTTAATTAGTAATCATGAATTTTAACCTAACTATTTATATTTAATTAGACTTTATAATTAATTAATTATTTAAAACCATGACTATAATTAATTAATAAACATGACTTAGGTTATATTATTAATATTTAATAATACATGTTTTAACCTAAGTATTTACATGTAATAATTAATAAACTATACTTTATAACCACGTGACTTAGAATAATAATTAGAAAACACTTAAGCTTATATAATTATCTTATTTAACCAACTTATATCTATTTATAGAAACTTTCTATTTTTAGAAACTTATTTAATTAAGGCAGCTAATCTATTTATGGAAACTTTATATTTATAGAAACTTATCTATTTTAAGCAGTAATTCTATTTTTCGAAACTTTATATTTTTAGAAACTTATCTATTTTAAGCAGTAATTCTATTTTTGGAAACTTTCTATTTTTGGTAACTTTCTATTTTTGGAAACTTTCTTATTTTGGAAACCTGCTATTTTTAGAAAGTTACTTATTATTACACAACAAGTATAATAATACATGAAATACAAGTAATACTTAATCAGAATATACGTTAAATACGATATTAAGCTTAAATCAGTAAAACATGACATGAACATATAAAACAAGCTAAGACATGATATAAAACCAGTTACGTATTCAGTAAACAAATAAATATACACATATGTATTTATGTAGCATTAGTGATACTGAAGTATGACTCTCTTCCGTTCGTCTTCTTCGTTCACTGGACATAAGGTACGGATTCCCGTCCTTTCAGTATGGACATTCTTTCCTTATTAGGATTCCCCGTATGCAGCCAACTGTTTTCCCATAGTATAAGTTTATATGTTTGATTGCTTATGTTTAATTACAATACCTAAAGCCATATACATGCATGATCAGTTTCACCTAGTTATGGAGGTACCATAACCATAACACTAGAGGCACTGGTGTTATGACTTCCCCACGGCGGAGTGATTGCTCGTGGCGTCCCTTCAGCTTTTGGCCATATTATTATATTTATCATGTGGGGCGTATGGGTGCATCCTAGTTACATGTTTTCAGCATATTACTCAGTGTGAATATGGTGTGTGCCTTGCATCCTTCACAAGGAGCTGATCCCTCCTACCCAAAACCAGTATATTAAATTAGAGGCAGCCCCTCTAATTTGCATAACGAGGTCACCCCTCCAAGTATTCATGTACGTTGATTTTCATTACCTATATTGGCTAATGGTAAAATATGTTAAACAGTTTTTATAAGATAAACATAAGGCTTTTCAAACTACGAAACCAGTTTTACTAAGACTTAACCGAGTTATTCATGACTTAGTTTCTTCTGCTTTTTCATGCTTATATGCTTATATTATTCATGCTTTACTTGTACATCCGTGCACTGAGCATATTGCTCAGTCGTTTTCCTTTTCATGTTCCCAAAACGGAAGGTACTCAGGGACGCTCGTAGACTTTAAGCGTACGTGCATATGGACTGGAATCTTTCTAGCCTTTCTTTACTTTATGCATTTATCTATACTTTGATACTCTTTCCATGGACATTGTTTGGTCCTTTCATTTACAGTACTTATGTTTGTGTGTGATGAGCTTTACTTTTGGACTATCGATGTGTGATTCCGGTATTTCCTTTTATGGTCATGTAATGTTTTAGACATTTATCCTTGTATGCTTTGATGACACGCCATAATTACGCGTGACATTCCATTTATCAAAATGGTGTGTTACAATTAGGGTATCAGAGCCAAGGCTTCGACCTGTAGGCTCTCAAAACATGAACTGTGATTAGTGGGTAGTCACTATGGTCTTCCTAGAACTGACAGTCAGTTTTCATGCATTCATCATTTTCATGCATATATATCATTGTCGCAGGTTTATGACTAAGTAATGGTTGGTACAGGACTGGCCCTATTTAGTCGCATGTGTTTTATCGAAACTTTTAAATTTGGGACCGACCTATAGGCGTCCCCTCGCCATGTCTTTTATTTTGGGTGAACTGACCATAGGCGTTCACTCTCGAGCATACAAAAGTTTTCATAAAACTGCATCATGCATTCATATACTAGTTTTCCTGCATAAAAATTTTGTTCTCATGATTTATTGGTATAAATTATTTTTTTCATGTATATATTTTTATGTTTTGATCAGTTTAATCATGTATTTTATGTTATACTGTCAGATGGTTCTCATACGCGAGCAAGAACAACTCAATGCAGCGATCCAAGCTGCAATGCAAGCTTTGCTTCCTCAACTGAGGAATGACATCAGGGCTGAGGTTCAGGCTGCGAACAATCAGCAGCAAAACCAATCACCTCCTCCTCCTCCTCCTCCAGTGACATTGGCAATATGGCTGGAGAGATTCAACAAGTTCCGTCCTCAAGCTTTCGAGAGAACAGATAGCCCCAGTGAAGCTGAAAGCTGGTTGGCTCACATCGAGAAGATCTTTGATGTGTTGATCCCAAACTTAGATCGATTTAGCTTGTGTAAACGAGATTCAATCAAGTTAAACACGTAGAGAAACTTTGTTGTGGAAACAATTTAAGTATTATGCGGAATTAATACTCAAACAAGAACACACAAACAATGTAAACCAAACTTTCACTTGATTGATTAGAACAAACTTGCGTACAATGAAAGTGTTAAACGTATGAAAACTTATTTGAAACAAAACCTAAAGGTCTCCTTTTATAGAATAAGAAGCCTAGTACAAGAGTCTACGTATCCGCTATTATAGGTAAAGATAAACATAGAAAATACATTGTTGATCATATATTTACTAGAAACAAACTAGAAACATAATACGTGTAGCCTAAGTCTTCTATCAGTGCTTGACTTCATCCTATCAATGCTTGACATCTTCTTGTCAATGCTTACTCTGTCAATGCTTGTTTTCTTCTTATCAACGTCCCAATTCCTCTTGTCGGCGTCCAAGTGTATTGGCTATATTTTATTCCCAACAATCCTCCCCTAAACTTGATATCTACTCTAGCATTCAACTTTCTGAATAAAAACTAAGAACTAGGAGGATTCTTACAAATCTTATCATATTGGTAATAAACATGCCTAATCAAATCTTTGGCCACATCACTTGAATAGTCGATCTCCAGCTGTGTTGTCTTCATCTTTCCCAAAACTTCTTTGGACATGGGATACTCAGCATCTACAAGAAGATACTCAGCAAACTTTGTAGAACTCAAATAATACACACCAACAGCTGAATACAAACGCCATTGAAGTCCACTGATATCATCCTCAAGATCCTTCCAAACAGGATCTTCTTCTTCTGGTGCACACATTCTCTTGAATGTTGACCAAAGCTTTATTCCATTGACTGAAGTAGGTGCTTCAGTCTCATACTTGGCCATCAATAACCTCCAAATGTCTGCCAAGTCCTCCCTATCCATACTTGCAAAGAGAGACATAAGAGTAGTAAATGTGTGTACCTTTTTCCTATATCTGCCAATCATCCAAGACCCACTTGCATCTTCTTCATAGCTAATGATAGGGTTTATGGCATCAAGAGGTAACACTTGTACCATATCTGAAACTTCCATGGGTGAGAGCTTAATGCTCCTTCTAATAAGAGTAACACTTGGATTCAATTTATCCAAATCTTTAGGAAACTCAAGTGGAACTCCCTTCTTCAAAGGACTTAGAACAATCATAGCCTTTTGAATCTCCATCTCTTCTGCAAGTTCTTCTCTCCTTTCATCTGAGAGAAGTCTGATAGTATTCATTTCCTGCACTGTTGCCCAAATGGGATAAGCCTTATACTCCAATTCTTCAAAGGATAATCCTTGCAATTTCTGAAATGTCCATCTTGTTTGATGCCATCTGAGCAAACATGTAATAAAGCCCCCTTCTATCTCTCTTCAGCAGTGAGAAAACATTGCTATCCTTATGCTTCAGAATTACCTTGCAATCTCTTTGAACTCTTAGAAGAATCTCCAATCCCCAAATTTGATCTGAAATTGTCATATCTGGTTTCTCCATAACCTTATCTTCCCAAGCATGGTACATCTAAGCAACTTCTGGTATATCATAATCTACCTGCAACTTTAACTCTCTAAGTTTCTCCCTTGCCAACTCAACACCATATTCAAGTCTTTCTGGTTGTTCAATTATCATAACACTTGTATCTGAACTTTCATCATCACTTCCTTCTTGTTCCTCAGAAGTAACTACAAATGGTGATTCACCAACCTTCTTCTTGTCTTGTTCCATAAGTTGTGCAGCCAACTTTGAATCAAACTCTACTTGTGTTGCATCCTTTGGAACTTCTGTTTCTACCATGATTCCTTTACCCTTATCTAATGGATCAATGATGGGTAAAGATGATGATGGTACCTGTGAAGACACATCCTTAATGAAAGCTGATGACTGGAATACATCAACCATATCTGCAGGTCTGTCAACGTTCAAATTCTGTGTGTCAGCGTTCAACTTACTCTTGTCAGCGCTTGGTGTGTCAGCGTCCAAAATCTGCTTGTCAACGCTCACCTTACTCGTCTTAGCGCCTCTTGTGAACTGCTCTATCATTTCTGTAAAGGACAAGTTCAAGTTTGTAGGAATAACCAAAGATGCATCAAAACCTGGTTGCTTCTTCAATTCAGTAAGAGCTTCAGCCACACCCAAAGATTCTCCATCATGTGAGCCTTTGTCACTCACATGTATCTGCTCATCCTCCCCTTTGGAAGAATCCTCCATACCACGCCTATTGTTAGCATCCTCCAAAATAACAATCCTCTCCCTCAATTGCTTGAGTTCAAGGCCTTGTGTACTGACTGTTTGTACCAAGTCTGCATTTTGCTTTTGCAAGCTAATGCAAATAGCCGTCAATTCCAACATTGTATATGGTTCCAATCTGCCCTCCTCTAGAATGGGTATTTGACCTCCCAAAGTAGAGTCATGGGGCATTGATGAGGTCTTAAAGATGTTAGGACTGGCTTGGCCTGCATCTAAGCTAGCACCAATAGTCCTAGCCTCACCCATATCACCAACCACACTTGTGGTGGTGGTTCTCTCTGCAACATGGCTAGGACCACCAAAGGAGAACACTCCAATGGTCCTTTCGCATTTTTCCATCCTATAGTCTGGGGGTGGAGAAGATGATGTGGATTGGGTGGTAGTTTGAAGGTTAAGGGGTGTTTGGGTCTGTGATGGAAAGGTATGAACGTTTGGATTAGTAGTGTCAACGCCAACATTTAACGTGTCAGCGTTGAAGGATTCTTGGTCAAGTTCCATGTGTTGAGGTGAAGGTAAGGGGTCTGGTATTGGGTCAAGTTGTGGTTGTGGGTCAGGTTGAGGCTGTGCTGCTGCAATAACAGCAAGCATAGCTTAGGTAAGGGGTAAGTCTCTGTGAGGGGGTGAGTTCATCTTACTAAAAATAGCTTTCTTTTGCACAGGGATCGTATAAAAATCATCATGATCCCTTGTACAGTACCTTTTCTCATCAAAATTCATTTGTAAAATCTTGGGTAAGCCAAAGTCATCTTATTACCCTTGTTTTTACACATGCCATCAAAAGTCAGTTTAGAAAAATTATACTTTTGCCCATTTGTAATACACACAATTGCACTAGCAATTGATCTGTTAATTTCATTATGTGCAGTCCATTTGGGACTCAAACATTGAAGGATGACATGTATTAAGTACGTCCAAGATAGGGGGAATTCTTGTTTATGATATTTATTTAAAGTACCCTCTTCAGGGAAAGGATACCCCAAAGCTTGAAGTCCTTGTTCTATCTCATTAATGGGTAGAGTGGTTATACCATCTGCATCATTAAGATGCAAAGCCTGGCGAACCAAGGCTTCAGTAACCACCCATGAACGCCCATGAACAATAGCTGTTAATGTAGTCACATTATTAAGCGTTGAGGAACTTACAGTGTTCCAAAACTGTTTAATATGAGTGACATGGATGAGAGGAGCATGAGAAAGAGCATACCGTAATGGAGATGCATTCAAATACGCCACCATCTGGGTGTATTGTGGAAACAGAGCATCATCGGCCTCCAAATAAGCAATCATATTATGCTGACTTCTGAATCCCAATACCAAGTCACTTGGTTTAAACTTAGGCGCCATTGATGTAGAAAGCTGTTTGTGAAAGATTGTAAAAGATGAATTATAGGAGAAAAATTATTAGACAAGAATATGTGAGTACCCTGTTTAAAAAGAAGGAGCCAAATATATAGGAGTGATAGGCATATGTGATTGGTAAAAAATGAGGCAAGTATTTTCAAAATATAATGATGAAAATATTGAAAAGAAAATAAGTTATCTTGTGCATTACTTAAAAGTTATAAACTCCCAAAATTACGGCCCCAATTTTCGTCAAAAATAAGATCTGGGTAGGACCCAATGAGTGTGGGTCAAAAATAACCCATCAACGCCCAACGGCTATATTCTTGTCAACGTTGGTAAAAGCCATGTCAACGTCTAAATTGGTCACAACAACGCTTGGAAATATATCTGTCAACATCAAAAAAATAAAAATAATAAAAATTAAAAAGGACCTTAACAAAGTAATTTATCCTAGTGAAGATAACCGATAAACTGAAAATTACTATAGGGCGGCAAGCACTGTCCAATTATGCACACTTTCTTATGCAAGATAGACATAACAGTCCTCTAGTGTCCCTTGCTAACCAAAATTCTTAACAGTTAAGTTATCTCATAAAATCCCTTGTAACTCCCAGGTAATCCCAATATAAATCATACCCAAGTCTCCCAACAGACCACATCCAATTCTAGGCCAAAAAGGTCTTGGCAGCATGCATAGTATGTCAACTTTGCATGCTATAGTGCCTCATGAGATAGTAAACTAACTCATACTCACTAGTGGACAAAATCTAGAATTGTGATAAGAGTATCATAAGAATATCCAGAAGTCCTAAAGGTTCCTAAACCTCCCCTTAAACTATGATACAAAAGTTGCCAATTAATATGCATGAAAATAAAAATTTATGTCAAGATAGGAATATAAATATTCCAACCATCATCCATAAAATAAAACATGCTCCAAGAAGGCTCCAGGGATCCATAAGCAACTCTGTATCCAATGGTACAATGCTAACAACGCCTGCACAATTAGATCAAAAACCACAAAACTAACATGTTGCTGACAACGTCACGATAACACTTATCAGCGTTAAGATAACCTTTGTCAGCGTTAGACAAATAAAGCGGAAAATCTAAGTTCACATAAAGACCAATAACAATGCATAACCTGTACATACTTTTACATCATGATCCAAAAACACATATTAAGTGAGATTGATGATTCCAATACGTGTTACCAAGTATTGAAATCTTCCAGTATCAAAAGGTTTAGTTAATAAATCAGACACATTCTCTTCTGTGTCAACCCTATCTGGTTGTATTAAACCTTTTTCAAAACAATCTCTTATAAAATGATGTCTAATTTCTATGTATTTTGTTTTAGAGTGATGTACAGGTTTTTTAATAATGCCTAAAGTGCTGTTATTGTCTACAAAAATCTTGGTATGCATGAAATTATACCCATTATCCAACAGCTGGTTCTGAATCCATAAGACTTGTCCATAACAAGCAGCTGTTCCAACATACTCTGCTTCAGTTGCAGAATTTGCCACCACTGTTTGTTTCTTGCATTGCCAAGATATCAATCTACTCCCAAGAAACTGACATCCACCAGTTGTGGATTTTCTATCAAACTTGTCACCACCATAATCACTGTCTCAATATGCAATAAGCTCTAATGGTATCTAAAGATCGTCTTGACAGCATGAAGATGACACTCTTTGGGAGTCACTTGATGGCGTGCACATGCACACACAACAAACATAATGTCAGGTCTTGAAGCTGTGAGATACATCCATGAACCAATCATTGATCTATAGTGCCTGACATCCACTTCTTTTCCATCTCCAACTTTTCCCCAAGGGTGTTCTCTATCCATAGGAGTGCTAGCCCTTTTCTCATGTGGAGAAAAGCCAAACTTCTTCAAGATTTCTGCTACATATTTATCTTGAGAGATGATGTGACAATCCGTCAATTTATGGTTGATATTTTATTCTCAAGTATTATTTAAAAACATTATTTTAATGTTACATTATGAACTCACTCATTTTTGGGAAGTAATTTGGATTTACGTCTTAAAGTAGCATCGACTACGTCTAAACCGGAGGATTCTACGTTACGTGCTCACGTTTACATACACCATCTTTGGTGACAGTCCGACATTTCAGAAAATAAATTTATCCGTGAATATTATTTTTAGATTTTAAATTTGTGTTGGTTCATAAACTCACAAATTTACGAGAAGAGATTAGGACTTACGATTATAATCTAACGTCCTTTACGACTAAACCGGAAACCTTAGGATTACGTATTTACGTTTTTGAACTCCGTTTTTGATGAGACAATTTTTATTAGATTCGTTTTGTGCTGTTGATTCATAATTTATAAAAACATTTTCGTAAAACGACCCGAGGGCACGTAAATCAAGGAAACTAGAATCGAGGAGTACCCGTAAATAATTGGGGATGAGACAAAAACAAGTTTTGCCCCACCCCCACACATGGGACGGTTTAAAACTAGCTACAACAACACATCTTATGTGTCAAGCTTACAAAGTAAGATAGGACACATGTCCTACTTACTTTACCAAACTAGCAACCTAACAAAACCATTCAAGACTAAACCACTAACTTCATTTCCTCCATGAAAATCTCACACAACTCTCCTCCCTCTCTCTCTAAATTCGTCCCACTCTCACAACTAAACCCCTCAGTTGATCAATTTTAACCATGAAATCATGTGTTATTCACACATATGATGAAGCCCTTTTGAAGCTCTATAAATTGGTGGTGATTTTAACATCCAAAGAGAAGTTTGCAAGATGAAGTAGGGCTGATTTTCAAAGACCAACATCTCCCTTGGTGATCTTGAAGATTTCATACAAGAGTTCATAGGATTTGGTGACCCAAAACCAAGTCTTGATCCTTCAAACTACTTAATCTTGGTGGTATAAAGATTGTTCTTCCTATCCTCTTGTTATTTTGATTATGTAATCTTGTAATTTCTTTAGTTATGTATATGTATATGATGATGAATGATGATTAAAAATATTATGTGGGGATTTGGTGTTGATAGATTTGATAAACATGGTTAAAAAGATGGAAAACCATAGGTAAAATGGTTAAAATCTTGCTTAATGTGATGGCTGTATAAAAATAGTAAGTAACCAAATGTTAAACTGATAAAATAGTAAAGTGGAATCAATATACAGTAAGTATTAGGTGTTATACACATGTTAGAGTTGGCCATGCAATGGAATCATAAAAATGAGTGAGATATGATCAAAACAAGTTTAGAGTGCAAATCTGAGTACACTGTTTTGGACGAATTTTATAAAATACTTAGAAGTTGATTCATCAGTAGCTATGACAGGAATAAAATGAAGCACATATCATGTAATTTTTGTGATAAAAATTTGGGGTTCTATCTCTATGTAGAACTCTAGATATGACCATTTTAGTAAACTAGATTTTTAGGAATGATTTTGTATAAATAATATATAATATAAGCACTCAAAATTTATATTATATATATATATATATATGTATATATATATATATATATATATATATAACCCACTAGTTGATAATAATTATAATAAAAGAGTTATATAAATATTGATATTAAAATGGGATATGTTATATAAATTGTAAATATAAATGTTTTTCCAAAGTTAGAAAACTATATACCTAAATTTTACGTCTTTTCGGCTAGTACCAAAAGATTAACGTTTTTGTCAAATAAAACTTAGGCGGTCGGACCCGTCTAATGTAAACTTTTATAAACTCACATATTGATGTATAAACATATATAACAAGTAAAAACCGATAAAACTTGAGCTTTACAACATATAAACATTAACGGGCCAAAGTAGCCTTATTGGACTATAAACCCGACTAGTTAGTAGAACACTTATAAACTTACTTATTGGGATTAACCCATTTGGGTCCAACATGTAAAATATAATACTGATAATAAAAGTATAATTGGGCTAATATAATACATTGGGCTTGTAATGGGCCAATTGGGCCTCAAAATATAATTAAATTGAACTAGTATAACTAGTATAAAAATTTCCAACACATAGACACTATAATGAATGAGTAAAGATGTATAAACCCACTTGATCATCATCATATTTATAAAATCATCATATGTATACATAATTGTTATTTTTATAAAGTCATTGGACAAGATTCTAAGACGAGTATTATTTGTCTAGGTTTCCGTGATTGAAGCACGTACCGTACATCCGAATTGCCGATAACCCGCTTTTCCACATCCACGTGAGTTCATAGCCTCGCACTCTTTTAAATGTTTTTATGAAATGTTTTATAAACCCGCGAGGGAGATAACATGTTAGTTTTTATGAAATAGGACACTAATTGTCCCAATTGTTTGTTTATTGATTTGGACCCGAATGATTGTATGACCCGATGAATGATTTTATGACCCGATAGATGAAATGAAATGGATTATTAAAGTTAGGTTATGTCACTAAAAGTCCCATTAGCATGAATTGTGAACTACCGGGATTTGGTAGACACTTATGCATATAACAGTACTATTTGGGGACGATCACCCCAGTTCGCGCCTTGACGGTTGATCTCCGTCGTGCCACATTGATTGGTAAGCAAATTTATGTATGAGAATATTTACACAAGCGTGATTATTGTGACGACACACTAATTTAGATGGGCAAATTGAGTTTCGGGCTAGCTACCCGTTGTTTGTTGTAGTAAGGTAACAATTTCATGCGGCTTGATGAGACTGCTTTTATACATGGTCTCATCGTCCAAAACGGGCTTAAAATGCATAAAATATCATTAAAACTGCCAAATATATGCTCATGTTTGTTTCTTGTGTATTTTTAGGTACGGATATTGAGGAAATGGCAAAATATCACAAGAATCATTCAAAAACGAACACGGGAAACGAAGCCGCACAATGAACCGATCCCAAGTTTGGATTTTACAAAAATGCCCTTGAAGAATTGAAGATTGGCAACTTTAGTCCCTCATCTTTGAAGAACTTGTCACAAATGACCCTCCAATAGTTATTTGTACAAGTATGGTCCTCCATGTTATAAGAAAATACATTAAAGGTCCTTGGAAAAAGTTTTGGAAGTAATTGTGCCAAATTTGACAATCTGCCAAAAGTTGTTAAAGGGAATTTGGGCGTTGATGCTATTTATTACAAAGTGGAAAGAAAAGAAAACATTGGGGGCCAAGTCTGCCAAACCAACAAACCTCCTCCACCACTCATATCCCTCCACGTCAGCAAAACCCACCCAAATACCCAAACCCATAACCCAACCCGTCCACCCAGTCCAATACCCACCCAGGTTTATTAAACCAGTCAACTGGTCAACTCCCCCACTTATTCCCTCCAAACACTTCATTTAAAAACATTTTTACCAAAAACAGATTAAACCCAACCTTAATCCCCTTATAAACCCTAATCCTACCCAGACACAATTAATCCCAAATCAAGGGGTTTTTACCCAATTCCCTCCAGAATGTTGATTCCCCACTTTCTCACCCCAACCCACTTCACAAAACGCCACAAGACACACCCATGTGTCTTGTGGGACCCTCCCCTGTACACGTCTCTTTCCCCCAAACCCTATAACCCGACCAAATCAACGTTTAAAACATAATTCTTGGCCCCCAAGTTCAAATGGACGACTAGGATGCATTCAAACATCACCAACAACAACTGGCATCACATGGACGATTTTTGACCAAGCTTGAAGACAAAAGACCAAGGGCTTTATTGGCAATTTAGCAATTAGGGTTTTAGTTTTCTAGGTTCTTTTATAGACTAGTATATAAAGAGACGTTTGTGTCCCTTATTATTTTGTTCCAGATTTTAGCAATCACATTTGTAATTCCTTTTTTACAAAATATATAAAGTTGGTATTTTTAAGAAAAATTGTAATTCCTTTTATTTGTTTTTAAAAGTTGGTGTGTGTTTGATTGCTAATCTGAGTTCCATTCATATTTGTTCAAAACATGAAAATTTTTCAGAAAAAGTTTCTGAATTTGGAAAATTTCTTGGTGGAAATTGTTTCAGGGTTTGATTTTGAGGATTGTAAGTTGTTGGATTAAGGTGTTTTTGAAAGTAACATATTTGAGAAGTATTGAAAAGGTTTTTCAAAAGGTTTTAAAAGTTTTAAGAAAATCAGAAAGTGTATTTTTTGTGTTTGTTCTTGTTTTGATTTGCAGGTTTGTTGAAGGAGTTTGCTCAAGTGATCTACACAAACCCGAGTTTGTTTGGAGGTGGTTCTTCAACCACTGTGGGACCTGGATGTGGGTCCCACAAGGTAGCTTCTTGTGACCTTAGTTTTCAGGTTTTAGGTTTATGTGATTTGAGTGACATTGCATGATAAGCTGTTCTAGTTAGTTTTAATGGTTTGATTGGAGTTTGTTTAGTGTTATATGCATGCTTAGCAGGTTTTAAATCAGTTTGGACTAGTTTAGTTGTGATTTGGTTTGTAAAAAAAAAGGGCATTTGAGATTTAAAGGGGTGTTTGGATCAAGGTTCAATATGGTTTAGTTGGGTAGATTTTGCTTTAAAACCTGTTAAAAATACTTATTTCAAGTAGTATAAGTAGTAAGCTAGTTGTTTACTTCTGTTTGGTGAGTTTTTAAATTAAGTTGTATGATAAAAAGTTGAAAAGAAGCATAAAAATCAGTTTAGTATTTTTCTGCTTGTTGTGTTGAATTTGAACCACCAAAGTTGTTAAGCTGTTTGATAGGAGGATTATGCAGGGTTGAGTATTGGTTGTGTGCCTTTTGTTTAGCTTAATTGCAAGTATTTGGCCTTTAAATCTCACTTGTGTGCCATCTGCATCAGAAACACCCCCAGACTTGTGCATATCATTTCAGCAACTTGAATCTGCTCAATTTGGTGTGACTTTGTGTTTGATCTTGTTTAGTTTTGTGTTTGCTTGACTCCTTGTACTCCAAAGAGTACAAGGGTGCCCCTTGTGTCCATCAAAACAACACCAAAATCATCAAACCAAGTCCTCTTGGTCTATTTGCACAAGTGAAAAGGTCACTTGTGTTCATCAGAAACCAAAAGCTCAACTGAGCACGTTTTTGCTCAATTCTTGCTTGAATCTTGATAATTTGGAATTGTGTTTGTGTTTTTGTGCTTAAAAGTGTTACTGTTTGAGTTTTTAAAAGTTTAAAAAGAAAAAAAAAACACCAAAAAGGACGTGGCCAGGACTCGAACCTGCGCCACTCCTCTCACAACACACACTCCTTACCGTTGCCCTAGGGTCTTTGATTGGTATTAGTTTGCATAGTCAAATATATAAGGTGTGTTTGTTTTGGCTTTTCATAAATAAGCCGTAGCTTATTTTAGCTATTGTAGCTTATTGGTTAAGTTTATTTCCCAGTTTTCATTTTTCCTAGGTGCTTATTAGGGTTTTAGACTTTTCTGTTTAAAAAGTGTATTTTTCCCTTTATTTATTTATTTATTAGGATTATTTTTAGTTTAATTTTTAGAAAGTCAATTAAAAATAGTAAAAAGCATTTTAAAAATCCAAAAAAATAGTTTTTAGGTTTTAAATTATATTTTTGAGGTTTACATATCAAAAGATTTTCAAAAAGTCTAATTTTTAATTTTATTTGATTTTAGAGTTTTTAGACAACTTTAAAAATTAATATAAAATTAATAAAAAGGTTTTAGGAACTTTTATGCATTTTTATCTTAGTTAGATTATTTAGGATTTTTAGTAATTTTTTAGAATTTATTTTTAAACTTTTTATTTTTTTGATTATTTTAATATTATTTTATTAGTAAAAATTCAAATTTTGTTTTTTCTACTTTTTTCATTTTTCCTAGATTGTAGACATTAAATTAGGAACTTTGTAACTTTCCAAATCTTTTTAGGGCTTTTCATTTATTTTCTAGAATTAATTTAAGATTTAATAGATTTTAATAGTTTTTAAGTAATTAAAAATAGTTTAATTTGGTTTTAAAATTTTTAAAAATAGTTTTTAGCTTAATTGGTCATTTTTGAGGTTTACAAACTTGAAAACCTTGTTTGGGGCTTTTTAATATTTAAAAGTGATTTTTAGGGCTTTAATTAGCATTAAAAAGTCATTATTTAATTAATTAAAAGGTTTTAGCAAGTTTGGATTTTTTGTAAACTCTTAGAATTTTATTGTGGATTTTTAGTAATTTTTAGGAATTTTTAGGTTAAAATTTTAATTTTCGTAGTTTTTAAGGTTCTACGTCTTAACTTTCTAGTAGTGATTTTTTTTTCGTAATTTTTATTTTTACGTCTTCGTCATTTTCTCTTCTCTTTTCTTCTTAATAAAATCATCAATCAAAATCAATTCATTACACAACACACGTGCCTCCTCGAGAACGAACTCACTCTTTTAGGGTCATACACACACGGTTTTCCTAAATCGTCGTGCACGCTTGCCCTACTTTAGTTGCTTGTTTTTCCTAAAGCAAGTATCTAATTTTACAACTATCATTTTGGCGCCGCTGCCGGGGAGGTTTGTTTAGCCATATTTATTTATCGTGTTTATTTGAGTGTTTACGTTTTATCGTAAATACTTCCTTTTATTTTTCTATACTATTAGCCATACAAAATAAATAGTGTTAAATACAACTCTATTAACACAAAATCGTTTTCTCGTTTTTATTGTGCATAATATATTGTATTTACGTAGAATAATTAACACACAATAATTATCCAAATACGCGAGAAATCGCACCTCAATAGTTGAGCGTTCCGGTCACTATTGTTGTATCGAATTCAAACGAAATCAAAGGCAAAATAGATAAATACTCTTAATTGATTTAATCTCGATAAGTACAAACTATAAGGTGGGTATAAGGCGGTTGTATTTCACGACCTAAGGAAAAAAGGCTCTTAAGTGCTTCGCGTCGCCTCGTTTTCTCCGCTCGCTTGTGCGTATTTTGAAAGTGACGATTAATTAGGGGTTTGCCAACTCAAGTATTATTAATCTATTTTAGTGAGTTTTAATTATTGAACCTCGAAACGTTTTGGCGTTCCTCTAACGTTTCAAAGTCGACGAGGGTTTTTACTTCACGTAATTTCCTTCATTCTTCTTGGATTCATTAATCGAGACCTTTGATTAGTGGATAGTTTTTGTAGATTAATTTCTACGTAATACACCAAAATTCCAAAAAAAATTAAAAAAATCAAAAACACAAAAAGATTCTTCGATTTTTTCCTCTATTTTCATAATTCTCTTCTTTCACCCTCTATATCGTTTAATTCTTGAAACAACTTTCTCGTTGCATCATATCGAATGATGGTGGATATTATTTGTGTCCATATTGTGGAGGCCCGCCCGATGGTGCCAATTGTTTTAATTGTAAGGTTATTGGAGGTCGAGAGGGTTATATCATTAACCCCGCTCCACGTGATCATGGTAACAATTTTCAATCTTACGACCACGGTCACCCATCGTCTTCGTTTTATTCGTCGTATGATCCGTCTTTTAATTGTAATGATGAGTCTATTCATAATGCCTTCAATGATTTTGTGAGACGAAATAATGAGAAATTAACAATGGTGGAAGAACAAATGACAAGCCTTAAGGAAACTTGTAATAAACGAATGGCAACCCAAAGGGAAACTTTCAAAAAAATGGAAAACGATTATGATACCCTTTTTGAAGAGCAACAACGTTTGTATGATCAAAATCAAGAGATGTGGAAAGGATACGTGGATAACATTAAGGAAAATCATGCTAATGAGAGAGATAAAATTCTTTTAATGTTCGAAGGCTTAGTGGAAAATTTAATTCTTTGTCAAATAACACCAATCCTAATTCCGAGGGAGAGGTTAAAGCCTTATCGACTCCTAAGACTCGTACGTCTCGTATTGATCCCTATCTCTCGAATTTTAGAGTCGTGCAACCTTCGTCGTCTTGCAAGAACGTGGAGGAAACGAAAACGTCATCTAACGAAGTTTTGAAAAATGTTTTTGAAAATAAACCAAAAGAAAAATTCGTAGGATACTTGGGAGTATTAAATCTTATTCCTTGTAAACCTAATTTTTCTAATGAGGATGAAATTATTGAGGATTTTCTAAATCAATACATACCAATTTTGAATGAAGAAATTCCATCAAGTGATTTTGAAAAAGAAAAAGGTGAAAAGGTTTTAAAAGAAATCGTTGAACCCTCGTTTTTACAAGATGAACAAAAATTAATTCCGAAGGGACGTGTTAGTAATTTTGCTAAAATGTTCGAGAACCCACGTTCCATCCCTTCGAAGGACAAAGTTGAAACCGTCAAGGCAAAATCGTCACGAGACGAGCCTTTTACTCCTAATCCCACACCGAGTGAGATTTTGGATTTATCATGTGAGAAGTCCGCCGATGGTCTTGCTCACATCGATACGTTTTTCGATATCGAGGTCGAAACGACAAAGGCAAAATCTTCAATCGAAGAGCCTTCTATTCCTAGTTTCACGACGGTTGGAGCTAGCGACTCGATTATCGATGATTTTATTGCTCAACCTCTTCCACGAGGAAGAGAAGACGTTTTTGATCCCGATGGTGATTTTTCCGAGATCAAACGTATTCTTGATGATCCACCTTCTATTTTCGAGTTTGATGAGGACCGTTGCGTTAGCCCGGAGGGGGATATTTTATTAGTCGATTCACGTTTTAAAAATTCAAATCCTCCTCTCGCCTTCAAGATAAATGTGAAAGTTTTAAGTGTGCCTAGAATTGTTTTAGAAACACCAAATATTTTCAATTTAATCAACTTGGGTTTTCGTAACAAAGAGTTAAAAAATGAAAAAGGAAAAGATTATACAATTTATTTGAAATTTTTTCCAAAGTTAACTCCGTCATCACCTCGCTTAATTGAGCTTGCTACAACCTCGCCTACTTCTTTTGACGACGTTTTGTGTGGATCTAGTATGGGGGAAGCCCCATTTGTTTCCTCACACTTCTCCACCGAGGACGAGATTTTTGACCCCGGTATCACGTTTAAGATAAAATCTCGGTCTTTCACCGAAGTAGTCACTAGAAAATCCTTCTACACTTACGGTGTGAGTTTACCTCGAGTAACTCGATTTGTTTGCCCACCCAATGTCCCACCCTTCTCTTCTCATTCTATTTTCTTGTGTCCCTTTGGGACGATGATGTTTGAAGTCGTGTTGTTTCGTTTATCATCCGAAAACGAAGACACGATCTTTGATCCCGGTATAAAGTCTTTGCCTTTATTATCGGTTGCTTTTGGGCCTTGATTACATGTAAGTCCCACCAAAATTGACCATACCAAGGATATCCTTAGATGATCACATTTATGGGGATTCGAGTCGAGCTTTTGACTCGGTTATCAAAAACAAGGTGCCTCGTGGGGGAGACCCATGCTTATCAATGTAAATATTATTGCTTTTTAGTTAACCTAATGAGGGGATTTGTGCCCTTCCAACCTTTGTTCCGTGGTTGTTCGTGATTGTGATTCATTAGGTACATCGACATCATTGATCCTCTCGTGTTCGTTTTACGTAACACTCGAGTTTCGATCGTTGCCTTTGGAGATTCCGATATCCGATGATATCCTTTGATGTTCTAACGTTTATCTTATTAGCATAATTCATAAACGGCTTTTAGGTTATTCGTTTTACCCTTTCCATGCTCGAGATTAGGCATTCGACTACGTCTCTAGTATGGGGGTGTTTGCACCCCTAGACTCGAAACATTGAGGACAATGTTTAACTTTAGTATGGGGGGTGAATAGATACTTGCCTTGCCAAACCTTCACGCTTTCCAAAGTTTATCGTTTTGTTTATCGTTTTTGTTGCAAAATAAGGCTAAAAATGGCCAAATTTTAAATTTTTCTCATGTTTTATAAGTGTTTGAAGACACGAATGTAGATTTTCCGATGGCGAGAATAAGAGTAATTTTTGACTCGACCGTGCGTGTTGAGCACTTAGCTTTGATTCCTTAACTACACATTAGGCTAAGTCTCTTAAATGAGGACGAGAAATGATAGAGTTAATTATAAGTTACTATGCTAAACGTAGAGTACTCGTATTCTTTCAAAAACTCATGTGTTCTCGTTGTTTGCTTATTCTCCCTTCGCTTGTAAATATTTTTTGCTTAATAAATATTGACTTAGCGGTTTAGTTAGGATTGTTGGGTTTCTAGTCTTTTCTAGTAGCTTCCGTATAATTAAATTGGGAAGACATTAAGGTATCGCCAGCGTCACGGTTTTGAAGTATTGGCACCCCAATAATCGAAAGCTTCACCTAATAATAAGATTTCAAGTGCTCACCTAAATCAAGCAAACAATTTGAAGCCCCACAAGGCCTAAAATCTATGCAAAAATTGAAAGTGAATCAAGCCTTAATCTTCGAAGCTTTAAAGATCCAAAATTCGCTTTAGCGTGAGGATATACGTCTTTGGCTAATAAAACCACCGATGAGGCGGATAATAAAAGGCAAGGCAAGACCGAAGTCATAATAAAAGCTTCATGGCGAAGTTGAATAAAAGATGGAGGTAAACCAAAGATAATAAGGCCCTTCCGTTAGGGGGCGTATAAAAGTCTTGGTAATAAGTCTCATGTTCAAAACCGTTATAAAACCGTGTTTATCGATTCTTCTTGTCAACTTAATTTTTTAACATCGTTGTCTATTAGGAGGGGTTATTGATTTGATGGTCTTAGTTACACCTTTAGGACTCTATTTTTAGACCTAAATCTCTATTATCGCATAAGTCAACAATGTATCCTCGTGAAACATTTAAGACATAATAAAATATAAGAGATACAACTTAGGAATAATGGGAGAATAAGTACGTGATTAGGGCATATGAGTAGTGTTAGCATTACTAACTTATAATGACAATGATCTCGTTGCACGCTTGGCATGGAATTAGAGTGAAAATCAAGGACGATGAAATTATTTCTAACGAAGCATTCACGTGTTCTTATTCTATGAACCTAAACGTCCCATTTTGCGATGAAAATCATACATTATGTCTAAAAACGCAAGTAGTAGTAATAGTGTAGTGTAGCTAGTTTATCATTCCAATAAAGTGAATAAAATTGAATTTTGGAGATGCTATGATACTTTATTCTAGCATTGCGTGAGGGTACGGCAATGGTTTAGTATGGGGGAGTGATGAGACTGCTTTTATACATGGTCTCATCGTCCAAACGGGCTTAAAATGCATAAATTATCATTAAAACTGCCAAATATATGCTCGTGTTTGTTTCTTATGTATTTTTAGGTACGGATATTGAGGAAATGGCAAAATATCACAAGAATCATTCAAAAACGAACACGGGAAACGAAGCCGCACAATGAACCGGGCCCAAGTTTGGATTTTACAAAAATGCCTTTGAAGAATTGAAGATTGGCAACTTTAGTCCCTCATCTTTGAAGAACTTGTCACAAATGACCCTCCAATAGTTATTTGTACAAGTATGGTCCTCCATGTTTGAAGAAAATACATTAAAGGTCCTTGGAAAAAGTTTTGGAAGTAATTGTGCCAAATTTGACAATCTGCCAAAAGTTGTTAAAGGGAATTTGGGCGTTGATGCTATTTATTACAAAGTGGAAAGAAAAGAAAACATTGGGGGCCAAGTCTGCCAAACCAACAAACCTCCTCCACCACTCATATCCCTCCACGTCAGCAAAACCCACCCAAATACCCAAACCCATAACCCAACCCGTCCACCCAGTCCAATACCCACCCAGGTTTATTAAACCAGTCAACTGGTCAACTCCCCCACTTATTCCCTCCAAACACTTCATTTAAAAACATTTTTACCAAAAACAGATTAAACCCAACCTTAATCCCCTTATAAACCCTAATCCTACCCAGACACAATTAATCCCAAATCAAGGGGTTTTTACCCAATTCCCTCCAGAATGTTGATTCCCCACTTTCTCACCCCAACCCACTTCACAAAACGCCACAAGACACACCCATGTGTCTTGTGGGACCCTCCCCTACACACATCTCTTTCCCCCAAACCCTATAACCCGACCAAATCAACGTTTAAAACATAATTCTTGGCCCCCAAGTTCAAATGGACGACTAGGATGCATTCAAACATCACCAACAACAACTAGCATCACATGGACGATTTTTGACCAAGCTTGAAGACAAAAGACCAAGGGCTTTATTGGCAATTCAGCAATTAGGGTTTTAGTCTTCTAGGTTCTTCTATAGACTAGTATATAAGGAGACGTTTGTGTCCCTTATTATTTTGTTCCAGATTTTAGCAATCACATTTGTAATTCCTTTTTTACAAAATATATAAAGTTGGTATTTTTAAGAAAAATTGTAATTCCTTTTATTTGTTTTTAAAAAAGTTGGTGTGTGTTTGATTGCTAATCTGAGTTCCATTCATATTTGTTCAAAACATTTCATGTTATGAAATTTTTCAGAAAAAGTTTCTGAATTTGGAAAATTTCTTGGTGGAAATTGTTTCAGGGTTTGATTTTGAGGATTGTAAGTTGTTGGATTAAGGTGTTTTTGAAAGTAACATATTTGAGAAGTATTGAAAAGGTTTTTCAAAAGGTTTTAAAAGTTTTAAGAAAATCAGAAAGTGTATTTTTTTGTGTTTGTTCTTGTTTTGATTTGCAGGTTTGTTGAAGGAGTTTGCTCAAGTGATCTGCACAAACCCGAGTTTGTTTGGAGGTGGTTCTTCAACCACTGTGGGACTTGGATGTGGGTCCCACAAGGTAGCTTCTTGTGACCTTAGTTTTCAGGTTTTAGGTTTATGTGATTTGAGTGACATTGCATGATAAGCTGTTCTAGTTAGTTTTAATGGTTTGATTGGAGTTTGTTTAGTGTTATATGCATGCTTAGCAGGTTTTAAATCAGTTTGGACTAGTTTAGTTGTGATTGGTTTGTAAAAAAAAAGGGCATTTGAGATTTAAAGGGGTGTTTGGATCAAGGTTCAATATGGTTTAGTTGGGTAGATTTTGCTTTAAAACCTGTTAAAAATACTTATTTCAAGTAGTATAAGTAGTAAGCTAGTTGTTTACTTCAGTTTGGTGAGTTTTTAAATTAAGTTGTATGATAAAAAGTTGAAAAGAAGCATAAAAATCAGTTTAGTATTTTTCTGCTTGTTGTGTTGAATTTGAACCACCAAAGTTGTTAAGCTGTTTGATAGGAGGATTATGCAGGGTTGAGTATTGGTTGTGTGCCTTTTGTTTAGCTTAATTGCAAGTATTTGGCCTTTAAATCTCACTCGTGTGCCATCTGCATTAGAAACACCCCCAGACTTGTGCATATCATTTCAGCAACTTGAATCTGCACAATTTGGTGTGACTTTATGTTTGATCTTGTTTAGTTTTGTGTTTGCTTGACTCCTTGTACTCCAATGAGTACAAGGGTGCCCCTTGTGTCCATCAAAACAACACCAAAATCATCAAACCAAGTCCTCTTGGTCTATTTGCACAAGTGAAAAGGTCACTTGTGTTCATCAGAAACCAAAAGCTCAACTGAGCACGTTTTTGCTCAATTCTTGCTTGAATCTTGATAATTTGGAATTGTGTTTGTGTTTTTGTGCTTAAAAGTGTTACTGTTTGAGTTTTTAAAAGTTTAAAAAGAAAAAAAAAATAAAACACAAAAAAGGACGTGGCCAGGACTCGAACCTGCGCCACTCCTCTCACAACACACACTCCTTACCGTTGCCCTAGGGTCTTTGATTGGTATTAGTTTGCATAGTCAAATATATAAGGTGTGTTTGTTTTGGCTTTTCATAAATAAGCCGTAGCTTATTTTAGCTATTGTAGCTTATTGGTTAAGTTTATTTCCCAGTTTTCATTTTTCCTTGGTGCTTATTAGGGTTTTAGACTTTTCTGTTTAAAAAGTGTATTTTTCCCTTTATTTATTTATTTATTAGGATTATTTTTAGTTTAATTTTTAAAAAGTCAATTAAAAATAGTAAAAAGCATTTTAAAAATCCAAAAAAATAGTTTTTAGGTTTTAAATTATATTTTTGAGGTTTACATATCAAAAGATTTTCAAAAAGTCTAATTTTTAATTTTATTTGATTTTAGAGTTTTTAGACAACTTTAAAAATTAATATAAAATTAATAAAAAGGTTTTAGGAACTTTTATTTGCATTTTATCTTAGTTAGATTATTTAGGATTTTTAGTAATTTTTTAGAATTTATTTTTAAACTTTTTATTTTTTTGATTATTTTAATATTATTTTATTAGTAAAAATTCAAAGTTTGTTTTTTCTACTTTTTTCATTTTTCCTAGATTGTAGACATTAAATTAGGAACTTTGTAATTTTCCAAATCTTTTAAGGGCTTTTCATTTATTTTCTAGAATTAATTTAAGATTTAATAGATTTTAATAGTTTTTAAGTAATTAAAAATAGTTTAATTTGGTTTTAAAATTTTTAAAAATAGTTTTTAGCTTAATTAGGTCATTTTTGAGGTTTAAAAACTTGAAAACCTTGTTTGGGGCTTTTTAATATTTAAAAGTGATTTTTAGGGCTTTAATTAGCATTAAAAAGACATTATTTAATTAATTAAAGGGTTTTAGCAAGTTTGGATTTTTTGTAAACTCTTAGAATTTTATTGTGGATTTTTAGTAATTTTTAGGAATTTTTAGGTTAAAGTTTTAATTTTCGTAGTTTTTAAGGTTCTACGTCTAAACTTTCTAGTAGTGATTTTTTTTTTCGTAATTTTTATTTTTACGTCTTCGTCATTTTCTCTTCTCTTTTCTTCTTAATAAAATCATCAATCAAAATCAATTCATTACACAACACACGTGCCTCCACGAGAACGAACTCACTCTTTTAGGGTCATACACACACGGTTTTCCTAAATCGTCGTGCACGCTTGCCCTACTTTAGTTGCTTGTTTTTCCTAAAGCAAGTATCTAATTTTACAACTATCACGGCTTATAATAATCCAGTTAACAAAATACTGCTATAAGCACCGAATTACGATATATTGCCTGACTAGCAATACGGGGTCTTATTATTGATTTTATGTTCGTGCTTTGGTTTTACATAACCATATTCATATAACGATTTTTATTTAATCTATACAACGTTATAAAACGTATTTTATGATGTTTTTAACGACAATGGTTCGTATAATGATTTTGAAGGCGAAAGCCTATATTATGATTTTTGATAAGGATTTGTATAAAATGACTTTGGCTATTTTATGGCCTATTACAAAGATTTGTACAAAATAATTTTCGGTAATAATTATGTACCGATGCTATATTGATAGTTTTATCAAAATCTATGAATTCACTCGGCGTTATCGCTGACCTTTTCTTTTAACATTTTTTATCTCAGGTACTTAAAGGTAATTTGATACAAGAGTTTTGCTATGGTTCGGATTTTTAGTTCTCTCGGAATCCTCTCGAATTGATCTCAGCTCTAAGTGGAATGATTTGTTCTTGGTTAATAAAAAGGTTTTGGTTTGTTTATCTATTTTGAACTAATGACAAATAAGTAAGTGTCGAAGAGTAAAATAAAGCTTTTAAAAGATTAAACTAGATTGACAAGTTAAAACTGAATGCTTGAAAATGTAACGAAAAGATTAGACGAATACTTTGAAAACTCAATTAAACTAACACTTAAAAACTTTGCTAAAACTTTAAAACTTAAAATCTTAAGCTATCGAAATATTGCAAATCATTTCTATCGGAATGCATTAAAGTCATAAGCATCAGAATGTAACAAAAATGATCCATCGGAATGTCAAGGTAAAGTCCATCGGAATGTCCATGTTAGTCACCATCGGAATACTCAAAAACACAGCTATCGCAATGATGGATGTCGGAATGAAGTTGGTCGGAATGTAGCTATCGGAAAGTTCTAGATCGGAATGCGGTAAATTAAAATTGGCCAGAGTTTCGATTTAAAAAGGAACCTTAGTCCCGTCGGAATATGCGATCGCAATAAGCGATCGCAACCCAGATCGGAATAAGGGGGAATTACTAACCGATCGCAAAGTAGAACCCACACTTGGGTTATTGCGATACAAATCAGGTAACCGTCGGAATATGTATAAACCCTTATATTGCGATGGAAACCAAATCAATCCGAGAATGATAATAAGCTGAAACTTCGATAAGCACATACAATAAGCTATTTTAACCGGGACTTAAACACTTCAAAAAGGTTGAATTGGACTACTTTGAAAACTACAAATCATAAACTTTATAAACAAAACTTGTGAAAGACTAAAACATTGATGAAATCCGAAAACAAATAAGCTAAAACAAGCAATAAGCCAATAAGCATAGAAGGCATATAGCTTATACGTGTGAGAGCTTAAAAAGAAACAAGAAAGATTAAACTTTGATCATGAACTCATCCACAAATCCAAACCGTATGAAATGAAACAATCGGATCAAGGATTTAGGTAAACTAAGAAAAGTAGAAGAAGATTAAAGAACTTAAAAGCCTAACTTGAATAAGATTAATGAAATCCAAAGTACAAAGATTAAAGAAAGCTTAAATTTAAAAGATTAAAACAAAGAAAAAGTTTAGTGAGAGAAAGTTTGGAACTTTCTCTCTCTAAAACTAGAAAGAACGAAAAACTAAAGAACTAAAACTAACTAAGTCCCCCTAAATGGTGAAGTGAAGTCCTATTTATAGGCGTGCGATTATGGGCTTGTGAATGGGCTTTGGTTTAGGGCTTCTTTTCTTCTTTCTTCTTTAGTCTTTACGTGTCTTTAAACGTTTCCGACTTTGGAATTTAAGAAGTGTCGGTGAATAATTCCAACTCGTCTTATAATCTTTTGTTTAATAGACTCGAGTTCTTCGACATATATGAATCTTTCATCTTTGGCTCTATTCTTCGATAAATCTTCAAATAGGCACAATGACTTCAAATCTTTTGCATCTCTTGGATAATAGACTTCGTCTTGAGTCTTTTTCTTCGATAAGACCCGTGCAATCCCATGTTTTCTTCAATATTCATCCGGTTGACTCTGAAAGCATAATAAACACAAAAACCACGCATAATTCCAAACAATTGATATTAAATACGTGTTTTGGTCTTGTTTTAGCCAGAAATAAGTGGTAAAAGGATGGGTGTTTTTACACCTATCAAATCCCCTACACTTAACCATTGCCATGCCCTCATGCAATGCTTAGTGATAAAACAAATTTACACTTTTCTCATAATCAATCAACCTTGGCCTTATTAACATACTACTAAACAAAAATTAAAGTACTGAGAGAAATCAAAACTTTAAAGTAAACAAAAGGATGGAAATAACTTGCAAAGAGATCAAGGACTTACATTAGGGCTTTGGTGCTGCGATGATTTATCACCCTCAAGTTTCACGTTCCCCAAACTAAGCTTAAAAACGAGATCATTGTTATTATAAGTTAGCATATCAAACACTTACACACATGGCTTAATTAAATGCTTAAACTCCCTTATTCCTAGAGGTATCTCTTATATTTTATTTTTGTCTTAGAATGATCATGAAGATGCATTTTTGGACTTATTTCGATAGTTTATTTAGGCTGAAACCAAAGTAGGACGATTTGATCAATAGTTAGCTAAAGGACAAAATCTCTTAAAACTGCTTCTCGGGATATCAAAAAGTTCATATCTTGGCATAACTTGGTTCACGATTTGAGACCTTTCTCGGGCCGATATTTGGCATGTACTTCATACTTCATATCTTGAGAGACGTTCTTGAGATAATGGTCTTCTCATCGTTAATAGAGTTTCTTCACTTGGAGACTTTTGAGGGGTACTCC
This sequence comes from Glebionis coronaria, assembly GCA_025667525.1. Classification (NCBI taxonomy): domain Eukaryota; kingdom Viridiplantae; phylum Streptophyta; class Magnoliopsida; order Asterales; family Asteraceae; genus Glebionis; species Glebionis coronaria. The sequence continues at coordinate 41,948 of JANFOE010000826.1, read as the reverse complement.
AACTTTGTTGACCAAGACTTCATGATTATTTCTTCAATCTCTAATTGGGATTTTGAGATACAACGATCCGCCTCCTTTTCGGACTTGGATCTATTTATCCTCATACCTTGTTAGGGTCTTTTCGGATAGACTTCTCCATGATCTTTATGGGAGTTGATTGCTTTTCGTCGTCTGTCTTGATCCTTCATGTTGATTTTGGGAATAATGCTTTTCACATCACTTTGGATCTTCAGCAATAAAATGGAATCCTCATGCCTTGTTAGGGCCTTTTCGGACTCGCCAATCTTCGCGCCCCGCTTCATAAGTTATGCCTTGGCTATGAACTCTTATCATTACCGAGCAACTTTTAAACGATCTTGGGCTAGAAGCTAAGTAACTTTTCAAATCGTACGACCTTACTTATTGCAGATAAATTATTAGCAAGTGATGGGAGAATAGGCAGATAATTACACCAAGTGAGCTTGCGCAAGAATACCGACTTATAATTGACTCTATCATTTCTCATTCTCCATAATTTAAAATCTCAAGTAATGAGACTCGTGGATACTTAGCCTAATAAACCAATTAAGGTCTACATGGTTAAGGATACTAGCTAGAATAAACTTGGATAAGTCTATTCGGGTTGAGTCAAAATAGTCGCAACGGGCCTAATATGTCAAAGATTTCAAAACTAGCTACACCACTTTATTAATATTTTTTACTTTATTGAGGAATATATACACATGAAAGCAACGATAAAAATTTAAAAATTACGACTATATGGCCAAAGTTAATTAAAAATTTGAAAAATGTTGAAAAAGATGATTTTCTGGTTAAATGAAGGCATTTTCATGGAAAAGTCCACTTAAAACTTCGATAGAAGTCCCCCTACACTTAAGATAAACATTGTCCTCAATGTTTAAGCATGTGGGAAACGTCTCCCCTACACTTATGACATTGTGCAGGTTGGTTAAATCAAGCTAAGGAAGAGACGACTAACGTGATCAATTTCAAATGTGAGTATGAAGAAAATTGAATCACGATAGTTGAAAGATAGAACCGGATTTCGGATAATCACGGGAGCACGGTTCTTCAGAGATTCCAATAGTGCATTCATCCCTGTAATCACATCACCACACAAATACAAACACCTATATAGGTCCCCCTACACTTAGGAGGGTAAAACGGAAAAGGATAGATACTCGGGCTGCCTCCCGAGGAGCGCTAGTTTTTGATAACCGAGTCACGAGCCTGACTCGACCCAAAAATAGTTCATGGGAAACGTGGTGAGGGATGTAATCATCTCATGAGAGATGTCCTCACCAAAGTAAAACTTCACTCATTGGCCATTCACCTTAAAATTAGGTCCATTAGGTTGAGCGAGCTCGAGAGTCCCATATGGAAAAATTTAGGCGATGGTGAATGGGCCGGACCAACGAGATTTCAGCTTGCCCGAAAAGATTTTTAACCGAGAATTGAAGAGTAAAACTTTGTCTCCAACTTGGAACTCTCGGTTCTTAATCTTAGAGTCGTGAATGAGCTTAGTCTTTTCCTTATAGATCAAAGAATTTTCATAAGCATCATACGGAGTTCATTCAACTCATTGAGTTGGATCTTGCGTAGGTCACCGGCTTTGTTGATATCGAAATTAGCCCACTTCAAGGCCCAGTAAGCCTTGTGCTCCAACTCAATGGGGAGGTGGAACGCTTTCCCGTACACGAGACGATATGGTGTACAACCAATCGGAGTCTTGTATGCGGTACGAAAAGCCCACAAAGCATCATCAAGTTTATCAGCCCATGAGGCACGATGCTCTCCCACGGTTCTTTCCAGAATTCGCTTTAGTCCTCGGTTGGAGATTTCAGCCTGGCCATTAGTTTGTGGGTGGTAGGCGGTGGAGAGACGATGATTTACACCGTACTTAGCCATGACTCTTGCGAATTGGTCATTGCAAAAATGAGTCCCTCGATCACTAATAATGGCACGAGGCACACCGAATCTAGCGAATAGCGACTTCAAAAAGTTACAAACCACCCTTGCTTCATTAGTGGGTAAAGCTTTGGCTTCAACCCATTTGAGACGTAGTCAACGGCTACAAGGATGTATTTGTTTCCTCTAGAGGAAGGGAATGGCCCCATAAAGTCGATACCCCAAACATCAAAGATTTCACATTCTTGTATGAAATTTTGAGGCATCTCATCTTTATGTGTGATCTTGCCTTGTTTTTGGTAAGCATCACAACGTTTAACCATCTCGTGAGCATCACGGTAAATGGTGGGCCAATAAAATCCCGAGTCAAACACTTTTTTGGCGGTGTAGTTGGGACCAAAGTGACCACCGGTGGGTCCTTTGTGGCAAGCGTCAAGGATTTCTAAAGCTGCCGGTCCATCAACACATCGACGAATAATCAAGTCGGCACATTGTTTGAAAAGATACGGGTCGTCCCAAAAGTAAGTCTTAATGTCTTGGAAGAACTTCTTCTTTTTCTGGGATGTTAACCCGTCAACGAGAATTCCACCCGCCAAGTAGTTTGCAATGTCCGTAAACCACGGGGGTTCATCAGCAGTCGATTCGATAGACATTAAGGTCTCCAGGGGAAAAGAATAATTGATTTCTTTGTTCGGATGATCCCCTTGGTAAGGATCCTCAAGTCTACTGAGATGATCCGCGGCTAGGTTTTCAGCTCCTTTTTATCGCGAATTTCGATTTTAAATTCTTGGAGTAGCAAAACCCAGCGAAGAAGTCTTGGTTTGGAATCTTGCTTAGTCAACAAGTACTTCAGCGCGGAATGATCGGTGTAAACGATTGTGGTAGAAAGGACAAGGTAAGGGCAGAACTTTTCAAAGGCATAGACAACAGCTAAAAGCTCTTTTTCGGTTGTCGTGTAATGCAATTGAGCCCCAGTCATTGTCTTGCTAGCGTAATGGATTGGTTGGAAGTGTTTGTTCACTCGTTGGCCCAGAACCGCTCGAATAGCAAAGTCACTAGCATCGCACATCAACTCGAAAGGCAGCTCCCAATTAGGGGTAACCAAGACCGTTGCCTTAGTTAGCTTATCCTTAAGCGAGTTGAAGGCTTCAATACACTCTTTGGAAAAGATAAAAGGAGTATCTTTTTCCAAGAGGTGGGTCATCGGGCGAGCGATTTGAGAAAAATCTTTGATGAATTGACGGTAGAAGCCCGCATGACCAAGGAAACTTCTCACACCCTTCACGGTTGAAGGTGGAGGCAACTTAGCGATAACATCGACTTTAGCACGGTCTACTTCGAGACCGGCTTTGGAGATCTTGTGTCCTAGCACGATGCCCTCTTTTACCATGAAATGGCATTTTTCCCAATTAAGAACAAGGCGAGTGTCTTCACACCGCTTAAGCATACGTTCTAAATGTGCAAGGCAAGCAGAGAAACAATCGCCATAAACCGAGAAATCATGTCATGGAAGATAGCCATCATACACCTTTGGAACGTCCCAGGAGCATTACATAAACCAAAAGGCATGCGTTTGTAAGCAAATGTTCCATAGGGACAAGTGAATGTGGTCTTTTCTTGGTCCTTGGGATCGATGGGAATTTGAAAATACCCGGAGAAACAGTCTAAGAAGAAGTAATAGTCATTACCAGCAAGACGCTCGAGCATTTGATCCATGAAAGGAAGAGGAAAGTGATCTTTTCTCGTGGCATCATTGAGCTTGCGATAATCGATACAAACTCTCCACCCAGTAACGAGACGAGTGGGAATCAACTCGTTGTGTTCATTGGAATCAACGGTAATTCCGCCCTTCTTGGGCACACAATGGACGAGACTTACCCACGGCGAATCCGAAATAGGGTAAATCAAGTCGGCATCTAGAAGTTTGATAACCTCTTGTTTGATGACGTCATGAATGCGAGGATTAACCCTTCTTTGGCTCTGGATTGCGGGTTTAAAGTCATCTTCCATGAGAATCTTGTGAGTACAAAAGTTCAGATCAATTCCGCGGATATCGGAAATTTTCCAAGCAATTGCCTTCTTATGATCTTTAAGCACGGCGATGAGGCGAGATTTCTCTTCTTCTTTCAAGGCTTTAGCAATGATGACGGGCGACTTCTTCTCTTCTTCAAGGAACACATACTCAAGATGGGGCGGCAACTCCTTAAGTTCTAAATCCGGAGGATTTTCGATGGGAGGCGTTTTCAAAGTCGGAGCATCGATAGTGTTGATGCAAAAGTTGGTTGATCCTTGCTAGACCCGAATTAGGCTTAATTCGGGTTGGCTGGGCTCCGGCTCCTGCACCAAGTGAATTGTTTGGTTGGGATCCTGCACACTAAACAGCACGCGTTAGGCTTACCGTGGGAACGTTTCCCACGATTAGACTCCGGCGTGAGAGTAAGTAATCGATTTAGGGTTTATGTGAGTTTAGAGTATGAATCGCAATACCTTTGTGGAACCCTTGAGGGTTCCTTTTATAGGCAGTGGAACCCTAGTGGGCTGCCACTGATACTTTAGCCCCAAGGAAAGGATAACTATCAGATTTAGAATGATTGTTATCTTCTAATTTTGGTAGTGAATATCCTCTCCATTTGGGATGAAGATATTCCCAGACAGGATATGATTCTGTCTAATCTTATGTCGGCCGCACCAGGACGTGGGCCGCACACATGTGCGGTTACTGTTCATCCAAGCCCATAAGCCCGAATGACATTATTCCACCCATCTGTGATGGGCCGGATACGGGTAGTACCCGTGGGCCGGGTTCGTGACCCGGTTGGGGACTATACATCATCATGTCCCCCCAGTCTAGTTGTTACATTCGTAGGCGTAACCTCTAGACTATTAAGGTGCTCTCCGGACATACCAAGGAAAGACATAGGAAACGAAACATTTAAAATTTTTGTTGGTCTGGCCGCACGTGGCGACCCTTCGTAGGAATATTTAATAAATACTACCTCAGCCGCACGGAACGGCCGAGACAACTTAAATGTAACATTAAATACGGTCTTACGTAAGAGCCGCATAACCTGACACAAGAATAAAAAACATTAATGATAGTCAACAATCCAGTCGCAAGCCTGCAAAAGTGCACCATTAATGCCCACCCTTGAGCCACGCAAAGCTGCCAAGAAACGACCCGTGGGTCCCCCCTCTGCTTTTGCAGAAATGTCAGAAACCCTATCCATTGGATAGGCGAGGTGGCTAACACGTGTCGAAAATCCAAGGCACCTCGGAAACCGAGGCAACCCTATATAAGAGTGGGTATGCGTGTCTGTTACACACACAACCCACTCCTTCTTCCGCCATTGTTAATCTCAAGCTCTTATCTCCCAAATTTTTTGCCTTCTTTTCCACGGATTTTCGTCGCCGCAGGTTAGATCATCACGCCTTTAAAATCCTTTTTATAAAACATGGTAAAGGATAATCCCCTTATCACGGATGTTCTTAACGTGATGTCTGCGGAAAAATACCTCGACTTTCTGTCGAAGTATTATGTGCCCGAAAGTGTACACCCCACCTATCCGGGTGATGGTGAAGCGATTACGGACGCACCGGCGGGGAAAGTAGGCATATATACACGCCTATTTGACTCAGCCAACTACCGTATCACTTTATCCAAGTTCTTGGTAGACCTTCTTTTGTATTATGACTTTCATATCACCCAGCTCCACTGCATAGGGGCGTGTAAAATCAACCAGTTTGAGATTACATGCCATACCTGCGGAGTAACCCCCACCGTGAACCTTTTTAGGGCCTTCTACTTTCCTCAGTTAGTGAACGGGTGGTTGTCGTTCAAGAAACGACCCGGGAATGCCCCTATGACATATAGGAAACCTCTAGATTCCCTAAAAAACTGGTACGACCATTACTTATTTGTAGATGAGAATGTGTTCCCTACCCCCTTCGTACTGAAAACCAAAGCCCCAAAAGACTATCCGCCCAAATCCAAAGATTATAGTAGCAGGGACCTGAAAATACTAGATACCCATCGTACAGAATTCCATAGAGGGTTGCCGGAACACTTTCTGTGCTTAGTAGGGATAAGCCGCCGTTACTTTGGGACGGATGACCTATACCCGTGCTTCTTAACAGAACAGGGAGAGGGTAGGTCCTATACATATGTTTGTAGATTTGAGTTGTCGCACATGTGTATAACTTTATTAACCCATATACTTGTAAAAAATTGTTTGCAGAAATGAACCTTCACGGACTAATCCGCCAAGGCGACCCCATGGAGGTGGCAGAAGGGTTCCGGCCGTTGAAGCCGAATGAGCTCCCCTTGCTAGAAGCATTAGCCGATCGTACGATACCGCTTGAAGAGACAACCGAGCCTAGATCGGACGAAGAAGAGCCCGTGATCGAGAAATCCCCATTGGATTTCCACAATGAAGACGGAGAAGACCCATTGCTAGAGGGGGGTACCACCAATCAGGAAGAAGAGCATGACCGCAATGAAGACACCACGCAGGCTTCCGGGTCCACCCCACTTACCTCTAGAAAGAGGAAGACAACCAGGCGGGTAGCGAAGAAAATTGGGGAAGATGCCGGAGTCGCAAATGCTCCCCCCAAGAAGCTGCGGAAAGACCACCCACAATACCAAGAAGGAAGTGGCACCACAACTGTCCAGGCCGATTCCACCCCGAACATGGGAGGGCCAGTTCTGCGAGTCGCCCCTGTGAGTGCCGTAGCTCCTACCGGCCCAGACCCTGTCATTGGCACCTCGTAAGTACCCCTCGTGAGTATGATTCATGTATTTTGTATGATACATAGATTAATATTTAAACAACAGGGCGAACCCGGCAGCTGCAGCGCAAGGGGAAGAAGGGAGAAATCCATCCCCCGCACCAACCAACAAGCCCCCATCACCTGCCACCAATCCTTAACTAGGTGCTTGAGTTTGCCTGATTTGATCTGCGACTCAATATGCTTTTTGAGCTGAATACACTCCTCCGTGCCATGGCCTTTGTCATTATGGAACTCGCAGAAGCGACTTCCTTGCCGACGTTCCGGGGGAGTGGTCATTGGGGGAGGCCTTGGAAAGTTCGCCCCTTCTGTCAGCAAGATCTCCCGGTAGGACATATTTAGGGGGATGAACTTATCGTCCGATCATCCACCTTTGCTTTGGCTCTTAATGTCTGAACCCTTGTTATTGTTCTGATTACCTTGACCGCCCGACTGTCTCTGGGACTGGTCATTTGACCGGTACCCATTTCCTCGGGATGGGTAGGCCGCAGCAACAGCTGTTTCTCCCTCTATGAAATTTCTGACCCTTTCCATGAGGTCATCATATCTCTCTGGACGCTTGTCATTGAGGCGCCTGATCAGTTCTCTGTCTGTTATGGCGTGCATGTAGTCAGAGATTTTTAGGAGCTCTGGCATGGTTCTTGTGCGCGTGCACTCATCATTGAAGCGCTCAGTGAAGGCTTCTGTGGACTCCCCCGGCCGTTGCTTGACAGTTGCCAATGAGACCGGATCCCTATTATACTTCTTCCTTTGAGTATAATTGTTCTCAAACGTAGTGCGTAGTTCCGTGAAACTATCAATGCTCCGTGGGGGGAGTGCCTCAAACCAGTCACGGGCGTTTCCAATCAAGGTTGAGTTGAACATTTGGCACCATATGGGCATGGGCCATCGCTCAATTTTAGCCTGCGTATCAAATATTTTAAGGTGATCCACAGGATCACCGGAACCATCATAAGTCTTGATACACGCCGGCATGCGACGTTTGGTGTCCTCAGAATAGTTCCGTATGCGGAGGGCGAACGGGTCTTCCCTAGGATCCGCCCATGGCCGGGTGAGCCTAGGGTCATCCCATGGTTCACACCATGGACGCGAGAGATCCTCTGCTTCCGCATCTCGATAGTAAGGGCCACCATAATACTCCTCATTGTGTGGTGGTGGAGGGGTGCGCCTAGGCCGGCGGCGCTTAGGCGGATGGTCATCTGAGTCCTCCCCAGACGGATCTGGGGACGGTGGTGGTGCCCCATCCTTTGAATAGGGACCACTTTTTTGAGACGAACCAGGAGCCTTTCTCCCAGTATTCATTCTGTCCCACACACTCGGGCGGCGTGCGGTTCTGGCCAGCTCTCGATCTGGTCGTTCGGGTGAACCATCCGACTTTTCTCCCTCTCGTGATTGCACTAGTTCCTACACAAGGCGATCCCCTATGTGTTCAAACACATTCCGGGGTTGGGGAATTTCCTCAAAGGTGCCCTGTTCCTGAGGTCGAGCTCTCCTTTTTCTCTGAATTTGGGAGGAGGTGATTGGTCCGGTGTCACCAAAGTTGAGTCTGGACTGGAGGTTCCTCCCCAAATTCAACCTCGATGCGATCCACGGGACGATCCTATCGAAGTTCTGCGTGAGAACTCGAGTAAGATCCTCCTCGCTGAGTGGTAGGACCTCTACCTCTTCCTCTACCGATGGTCTGCGCGGCTCCTTGTTAGGAGGGTTGGGTGCGCTCCCTGGGTCTGGATTGTCCAGGGTGGAGGTAGGTGGGGGCGTTGTGGAGATCGTGCTCGTCACCCCCAAGGGCTGGAAGCCGCCACGGTTGCCTGGTCCGCCTGCAAGGCGGCTAGGTGATTGGCTGGGGATGAGTATCCCTTCCCCTTGGGACTTCCGGTTTCCAGGATTCATATTCCTGGGATTGGCTTGCTGATGCCCCTTCGTCATTGGAATTTGAGATGAGGTTTTGTTCTAGCTTAGTGTTATGGGTCCCACGGATGGCGCCAACTTGTTGATGCAAAAGTTGGTTGATCCTTGCTAGACCCGAATTAGGCTTAATTCGGTTGGCTGGGCTCCGGCTCCTGCACCAACTGAATTGTTTGGTTGGGATCCTACACACTAAACAGCACGCGTTAGGCTTACCGTGGGAACGTTTCCCACGATTAGACTCCAGCGTGAGAGTAAGTAATCGATTTAGGGTTTATGTGAGTTTAGAGTATGAATCGCAATACCTTTGTGGAACCCTTGAGGGTTCCTTTTATAGGCAGTGGAACCCTAGTGGGCTGCCACTGATACTTTAGCCCCAAGGAAAGGATAACTATCAGATTTAGAATGATTGTTATCTTCTAATTTTGGTAGTGAATATCCTCTCCATTTGGGATGAAGATATTCCCAGACAGGATATGATTCTGTCTAATCTTATGTCGGCCGCATCGGGCCGTGGGCCGCACACATGTGCGGTTACTGTTCATCCAAGCCCATAAGCCCGAATGACATTATTCCACCCATCTGTGATAGGCCGGATACGGGTAGTACCCGTGGGCCGGGTTCGTGACCCGGTTGGGGACTATACGTCATCAGATAGCAATAACCATGGGAGATAGTGGAGAAAGATTGTCTTCTTTAAGAAGGTTCTCAATGAGGCGGAGATCTTCATCCCAATTGGTGGTAGAATCGTCATGGTCTAAATTCACATCTCCCATGGTGGCTTCCAGATCTTTCCAAAGGAAATCACTTTCTCCAAATAGAGATAGTGATGAGTCAATAGAGGAAACGGTCTCAACATTGGGAATAGAGGTAGGAATATTTTTACAGGCATCAATGAAGTGTTCTTCACAAGCCTCATCAAGAACGTCAATACAATTAACACTCTCATTAGAATAAGGCTGGTTAGACAACTTTCCCATGTTGAAGACAATTTTATCGTCACCCACTCTCATGATAAGCTCACCAGCTTCAACATCGATGAGAGTGCGGCCGGTCCTCATGAATGGACGACCAACAATCAATGGCACACGAGGGTCCATATCGTAGTCGACGACGACGAAATCGGCAGGAAAAGTGAATTTGTCAACTCCTACAAAGACGTCTTCGGCTATCCCCACTGGATAAGCAACCGTACGGTTGGCTAATTCCAAAGTCATTTTGGTGGGGACTAGCTCAGGGAGAGATAATTGCTTCCAAACGCTTAGAGGCATTAGATTAATACTGGCACCTAGATCGGCTAGGGCCATGCAATTCTCTACTCTCGGGAAGTTACAAGGGATTAAGAAACGACCCGGATCACCAAGCTTTGTTGGCAATTTCCTTAAGAGCACTGCAGAGCAATTCTCATTAAGTTGGGTGTTAGCAATATCAAGAAGCTTCTCCTTGTCGCTAAGAAGATCTTTGAACATTTTTTCATACTTAGGCATGTGAGCGAGAGCCTCAGCGAAGGAGATGTTGAAATTCAATTGTTTAAACATTTTAAGAAAGTTCGAAACTTGAATATCATCCTTGCTTTTGAGCTTCTCTTTCCTCAACCTAGATGGATAAGGTATATCGGAAGAAGAGGAAGGCTTTGGGAGAATAGGATCACTCACATCCTTGGGTGGAGGAGGGGTAGAAGGAAGAGGTGGAGAAATTGGGGAAGTAGAAGGATGAGGAATAGGAGCAGGTGACTCGTTCTCCTTAGTCACAATCACCGGTGGAGGTATAGGAAGCTCGGGTTCCTTAGTACCTTTGCCACTGCGAGTGGTGATCGCTTTCATCTCCCCTCTTGGATTCGCAACGGTGTTACTCGAAAGAGTACCCGAAGAAGAGGGTTGATTACCTTAGAAGAAACTAGCCATCATGTTCTTTAGGTCATTCGTTTGACTATCCAAAGTGTTTCTCATATCAGCTCTCAGATCGTTCCCTTGTTTCACCAGGTCTGCTTTCAAGTTGCGCACTTCCTGTTGGAGATTGTCCACGATCACATCGTTAGTCCTAATGTAGGTTCCAATGTCTTGGTGTAATGCGGTGGGTTGGTTGGGAGGAGCATTGTATGCGGGTGGTTGATAAGCAGGTTGCTGGTAAACTTGGTTGTTTCTTTGAGGTGGATGTTGTTGTTTGTGAGGTGGTATGTATGGTCCACGAGGTTGTTGTTGTTGAGGAGGGCGGTTGAGGTTTTGTTGTTGGTTTGGGTTGTTAGGAGTAAAACCGGGTGGTGAGAGATAGTTGTTTGAGCGGTAGCTAAGCAGGTTGCGGTCACCTTGAGGACGAGCTTGATAAGCGGCCGGAGGATAGGTACCGTATGCTGCATTCACATTCTCAGAAGGGTAGTCTTGGGTGGCGGTACAAGTGGTATAAGAGTGAGGACCCCCGCATATCTCACATGGTTGGCTAACAGCATTGACATGAGCGTCGTGGGCGTTTTTAGCGTTGATGCTGTTGGTGTTGCTGGCGGCTTGGGTAGCAAGCGATTCAAGAAGCGCAGTGATTTTGTCAAGTCGCTTATCGCTGTCACTAGTACTAGTACTAGCGACATTGGTCCGAACACTCTTAGTTTGCACACGAGACTTATTTTCAATAATATCCCAAGCGGCATTATAAGTCTTAGCCAAAATATTACCCCCCGAGGCACTATTTAGTGAATCTTGGTCATTCATGCTTAAACCATTATAAAAAGTGTTAATTTGGTGCACTTTGGTAAAACCATGTTGTGGGCATTTTCTTAAAAGATCTTTGAAACGGTCCCAAGATTCACTAAAAGACTCATCGTACTTTTGTTCAAAATTGATAATTTCATTCCGCAAAGCGGTAGTACGAGAGGGTGGGAAAAAGTAGTTGATAAACTTGGTCTCCAAATCCGTCCACGTAAGAATACTTTGTGGCGGTTCCTTAGCAAGCCAATGTCGGGCTTGTCCCTCTAAAGAAAAGGGAAAAAGTTGTAAACGGATTACCTCTTGTGGAAGACCATTGAATTTGACCGTATTAGTGAGTTGCAAGAATCTCTTGATGTGGTCATGTGGATCATCAATGGTACGCCCCAAGAATGGTTCAGCAGAGACCATCTGGATAAAGTCGGATTTAAGCTCAAAGTTGTTGGCTGCAATCGCGGGTATGACAATTGGATCATCGTTACCATCTACATGTGCTTGCAGAAGTTCAATCATCGGGCGATTATCCGGTAGAGGCTCATTGTTGTTGTTATTATTGTTGTTGAAAGGTGGATTGTTATTGTTATTATTATTGTTTTGAGGTGGGTTATTGTTGTTGTTTTGTACACCGGCCATGTCTAAGTCTTCGAGAGGCTCGGGCTCTTGATAAGACGTTGATCGTGTACGCATGCACCTGCAAAAGAACTAACAAGGCAAAAACAAAGCAAAAATATTTTTGGTTTTTATATTTTTTTTAATTTTTTTGATTTTTTGAAAATTTTATATTTTTTAGGGTTTTTGAAAATTTTTATGAAAAAGTAACGTTCACGGGGAACGGATCCCAAAATCCAAGTTCTCACAAAAAACTGTTGATCTTAACGAGAAGAGCCGGCAGCGGCGCCATTTGATACAAGGGTTTTGCTATGGTTCGGATTTTTAGTTCTCTCGGAATCCTCTCGAATTGATCTCAGCTCTAAGTGGAATGATTTGTTCTTGGTTAATAAAAAGGTTTTGGTTTGTTTATCTATTTTGAACTAATGACAAATAAGTAAGTGTCGAAGAGTAAAATTAAAGCTTTTAAAAGATTAAACTAGATTGACAAGTTAAAACTGAATGCTTGAAAACGTAACGAAAAGATTAGACGAATACTTTGAAAACTCAATTAAACTAACACTTAAAAACTTTGCTAAAACTTTAAAACTTAAAATCTTAAGCTATCGAAATATTGCAAATCATTTCTATCGGAATGCATTAAAGTCATAAGCATCGAATGTAACAAAAACGATCCATCGGAATGTCAAGATAAAGTCCATCGGAAGGTCCATGTTAGTCACCATCAGAATACTCAAAAACACAGCTGTCGCAATGATGGCTGTCGGAATGAAGTCGGTCGGAATGTAGCTATCGGAAAGTTCTAGATCGGAATGTGGTAAATTAAAATTGGCCAGAGTTTCGATTTAAAAAGGAACCTTAGTCCCGTCGGAATATGCGATCGCAATAAGCGATCGCAACCCAGATCGGAATAAGGGGGAATTACTAACCGATCGCAAAGTAGAACCCACACTTGGGTTATTGCGATACAAATCAGGTAACCGTCGGAATATGTATAAACCCTTATATTACGAAGGAAACCAAATCAATCCGATAATGATAATAAGCTGAAACTTCGATAAGCACATACAATAAGCTATTTTAACCGGGACTTAAACACTTCAAAAAGGTTGAATTGGACTACTTTTGAAAACTACAAATCATAAACTTTATAAACAAAACTTGTGAAAGACTAAAACATTGATGAAATCCGAAAACAAATAAGCTAAAACAAGCAATAAGCCCATAAGCATAGAAGGCCTATAGCTTATACGTGTGAGAGCTTAAAAAGAAACAAGAAAGATTAAACTTTGATCATGAACTCATCCACAAATCCAAACCGTATGAAATGAAACAATCGGATCAAGGATTTAGGTAAACTAAGAAAAGTAGAAGAAGATTAAAGAACTTAAAAGCTTAACTTGAATAAGATTAATGAAATCCAAAGTACAAAGATTAAAGAAAGCTTAAATTTAAAAGATTAAAACAAAGAAAAAGTTTAGTGAGAGAAAGTTTGGAACTTTCTCTCTCTAAAACTAGAAAGAACGAAAAACTAAAGAACTAAAACTAACTAAGTCCCCCTAAATGGTGAAGTGAAGTCCTATTTATAGGCGTGCGATTATGGGCTTGTGAATGGGCTTTGGTTTTGGGCTTCTTTTCTTCTTTCTTCTTTATTCTTTACGTGTCTTTAAACGTTTCCGACTTTGGAATTTGAGAAGTGTCGGTGAATAATTCCAACTCGTCTTATTATCTTTTGTTTAATAGACTCGAGTTCTTCGACATATATGAATCTTTCATCTTTCGCTCTATTCTTCGATAAATCTTCAAATAGGCACAATGACTTCAAATATTTTGCATCTCTTGGACAATAGACTTCGTCTTGAGTCTTTTTCTTCGATAAGACCCGTGCAATCCCATGTTTTCTTCAATATTCATCCGGTTGACTCAGAAAGCACAATAAACACAAAAACCACGCATAATTCCAAACAAGTGATATTAAATACGTGTTTTGGTCTTGTTTTAGCCAGAAATAAGTGGTAAAAGGATGGGTGTTTTTACACCTATCATAATTCTCGGGAAGACATCAAGAATTCATGGCCCGCACTTAAATATTAATTTCCATTCAAATGCTTTGTAAAACCTGTATAAAATACAATGACTTGGGACCTATGTAAATTTGATATTTATGAATGGAAATGCTTTATTATTAAACGATGCGATTTTTAAGCGTTGTCTATGATGTGAGTAATGTGCTATCCCGTAACACCAACGAGTCTTCCGCTGTATTGAATTGTGTAAATTTGGGGGTGTTACAGTTTGGTACCAGAGCTCTCGTTATAGAGAACGAAAGATTTTTAAAACTAAGGTTTTGAATAAAACATTTCAAAATCTTTTAACTATAAACATTTTTCTAAAAATGTCTAAAAATCTTTTGCCTATAACGGTGCCGAAGAATTCCCGAGTTACCGCAAGGCCAGACTGAGAAGTGTTATTTTAATATATATATAACTTGGATTATATATATACATATATGATGTAATTTGATTACATGATCGTTTGATGATTATTTTAATATTTATACGAGGTATTTATACGACATAGATTGTCACAAGGAACCCTAAATCCCTTAGTAAATTAATCGAAGCTATTTCTGTAGGAAATTCTAGCTATTCCAGATCTAAACCAAGTTGTGGATATTTATGATCCCAACAAAATGGTTGATATTCGTAGAAATGTAGATATTAGTTGATTGTTATATTGAAGAAGAATTGGCGAGATTAAATCTGATATCGATGTCATGACGATCTTTCCTTATAGAGTGGAGTTTGACAAAACGTTACCACCTGGAAAGGTGTCATCTGATTCGTTGTCACCCAATTCTTAGATTTGAGAATCGAAAGGGTGAATGTTGCACTTGAGGCTGTCATTGGAACCATTACCCAAAAGCCTCATGCCACTAGTACCTTTCCGAGAAGTCTAGTTGAATGATCAAGTCATTTCATACTAGTGACTCATTTGATAACTATTAATGAAAGAGCTATAGGATTGGAAATTAAGTGTCGTTCATATCGAGCTTTTATTGCCCTATTAAGGTCTAAGAATAAGGTTGAAAGTATTGGAAAATAAGATAGGATATCGCATTGAGTATAAGTTGATTGAAACTTGAATGAAGTAAAATTTAACTTGTATGGAATATAAGATTGTTAAGAGGAATCCGTTAAGTTCTGTGATTGAATTATAAGGTTTTAATTGATTGTTGATTCGTGTTAAGGGTTGTTCCTAGGCCATTGTCCAATGACAAGGATGCCCAGTGTTCAATAAATAAATTGAAGAAATCTTCTTCTGAATTGGGACAGATGGATCTTTCGGTACATGTGGAACACCTAATGACCCTTGTAGATTAGTATTCATTGTGGTATCTTTTAAAAATCCCTAACTTAACTGAGACATTAGTTGGTAGGATGAGTTCTTGGAATTGTATGACATAGTGACACGTAATGTGTTACGGTACAATCTTGACTTGTTTGTGATTAATGAAAAGACTACCTTTGATTGCTAAATTCTACATGTATCGATGTTATCTATCTTTTATTGCTTCACCCTAATGCTCGCATTAGTGATGCAACCATTGAACAAGTACTCATCTCGATTTGAGTTACGTTGTGAATTATTCTTCCTGAGTGTCATCGAGGTCATGAACCTCATGATTAATTGGCTAAACTCATTTCCTATTATATTGAAGTTAGTTCTTGGTGAACAAATTTTCATCACTCTTTTACAGATCACTCATTGTTTTTATAAGATAAAACGGTATTCCTTGAGAAAATTTGAATTTTCATCACTATAAGGATTATTCAGTAAGATTTATAAGTGATTGTTAACGAAATGAGGTTGTTTATAAAACACTTTGGAAAACTTAATTTTTTTCATAACAAAGAAAATCTTTGTAAATTTATTCTTGATTCTTATTTAAGAATTAAGCATGAAAATGTTTTTATTATAAACATGATGATAAAATTTTGACGAACTGAGTATTGCATCGTTAATCTTGAAATTGTATATAGTTGCGCGCCTACATACAATTTGGAATGGACTATGCAAGGCTGATTAGTAGTCACCATAAAACTAATGAATAAACACTACATTTTCTTTGAAGATTGTGAAAGATTAAATTTTATGAGATCTGCAATAAGTGAAAAATAGGGACATAGTGTTAGGGACACCTACATATGTGCCTGTAGCATCTATTCTTCTGAGTCGAATTTACTCATCTGTGGAAACAGTCTTATTTGACAATTGACAATTCTTTCTTGTCCAATTCTCCCGTGGTGAGATTCTTAGGAAAAGTATCTGATTACCGAGTGTTGATACCCGACTGGATGTATCGATGTTCCTATCATTTCTTTTGATTAGATTTAATTTGAATGACCTGGGTAACGATCCGAGGAGCTTTCGAATGCGTACTCAAATTATGAAAACATGGGATATATTCATATTCATTAAATGTTTTCATCTATATCTGATTTGAAATTCTCTCACATAGATTATGCGTTAACCTTACTCTTTTAAGGTTAGTTATGTCTCCTGATATCCTTGAAATTGTGAAGGATTATGAGTTATTATTAGTCTTTTAAGAAGTTCACATCTTATCGACGGCAATAAAACTGAAAAGTTGGTAGTGCCATTAGAATGGATTGATTGATTATGACATGACGACATTGTCTTAATTGATGGGAACTCGAGTAGAATTCCCCTAAAAGATAAGATGTTGATTATCAAAAGTGATCTAAATAATTCTTGATGGGTGACCATATCCTACATTTAGACTTGAAATTATACCTTGAAGGGTTATGAATTAGTCATAGATATTATAATCTAGAAAGAACTTAAAAGTGAATGTATTAAAAGATGTTTCCGTTATCTGAAACTTTAGGAGGTATTTGTTGATGAATTACCTAGACTTTCGCCATTAAGGCAAGTTGAATTTGGTATTGATTATATTCTCGGTGCTGCACCTGTGGCGTGTGCACTGTACGTCAGCACCATCTGAATTAAAGGAATTACCGTACAACTGAGAGAGTTGTCAGAGAAAGATTTTATTCTACCAAGCTCGTCATTATGAAGAGCTATGGTATTATCATTCCTTATATTTATTAATTACCGTGAACTAAGTAAATTGACGATTAAAATCTATATCCACTACCCAAGATGATAGATTGTTCGATCATTTACAAGGTTCTAGCGTATATTCAGGAATTTGATCCACGGCATGGTTATCATCAATTTCGTGTCCGCGAAAAAGATTATCTATTCCAATCACTACATCCAGAACTTGTAATGAATATTATGAGTTTCATGTTATGTCATTTGGATTGACTAATGCACATGTAGCATCCATAAATTTGGTGAATCACGTGTGTAGGCTGTAATTTGATAACTTCATGCTTGTGATCATTAAGGACCATCTGTTTGATTATAAGAATAAGAATGAGTTAATAATTATTTATAGACTGTCCTAAATTGACCGAACAATGAAAACCTGTACATTGAGTATTTAACATATGATTTAAGGCCTAATCCTTTACATTATTTGACCGTGTGATTAATAGATAATGGAATATAAATTGACTCTTCAAAAAAAAACATTAGAAGTCATTTAAGACTTTGAGTTATACTAAAAAGAAAGTGCAAATATGTTGTGACAAATGTTTTATCAAAAGTATTTTTAAGGGATTATTTCCTTATACCCAAAACATTTAACTAAACTCCTGTTTAGAAGTAAATGTTTGTGTATACCTCAAGACAACCTAAGAGGGATTGAGGAAACCATTTAAACCATGACTTGGAATTTGAAACGATAATTTACGCTTTTCAACTAAGAAAATTTTGACCAAAGTATAACCAAAGATTTTTCCGAATATTTACGAATCTTATTAATTATTTTTCGATAAATCAACAAAAATCGTATTAATTAAATTAAAATTTATTTTGAACACTTTTCTATAATTAGACAAACTGAGAAAATTTAAAATTTTTACGGTTACGTTTCATAAAATTAAATATTTATTATTTAATTACTGGTAATATTTATCGACGCTTTAAACGTCAGATTGAGTAAAACTAATAAAAATAATAGTTGAGACGAAACTAAAACATAGAAATATAAAGAAAGAAATTTTGAATGAATACGGTAATGATAATTATTTCATCAGGGAAGGTGAATGTAGATACTGACACATTATGTAAAAATAAAGAACCAATTAGGATGTGTTCCTTAGTAATGACGGTGAAAAATAAATTGCCGAGCAATTTAAAAATAGCCGATGCTTGTAAAAAAGGATAATATAGATAAAAAAGGGGGGGGGGGGTTGCGGCTAATGTGAACCATCAGAATTGAGAAGCCGATGGCGTTAAATGTTTTAAAGGCCGCTTGTGGTTGCCTAAATATAGAGGATTTTGAGATATAGTCATGTTGGAATCTCGTAGGATTAAGTATTCTATTCATGTCATTTCTGATTAAATATATCTTTATCTGAAGAAGTTGTACTGATGCAATTTATGAAGGCAGACATCGCCTCATACATTAGTAAACGTTGAAACTATTGCAAAGGTCATCATCTAAATTTGATTCGAATTGGGTCATCGTCGACAGACTAACCAAATCTGCTAATATCATTCCTGTTAATGATAGATTCTCGATAAAGAAATTGACTCTTTTGTATTTAAAGGATTTGTGTAAACATGTTGTGCCTGTATCGATCATATCTATCAAGATCCTCGCTTCGCATCGAATTTCTAGAGATTTGCTCAGAAGTCATTGAGAACGCATCTTGATGAGAGTACTGTGTACCACCCCAATCGAAGGGACGAGGTAAAGTAACGATACAAATACTATGAGTGTTGTTCTGTGTTTGAATGATTGACCTTTGGTAATAAACGGTATAATCGTTTTTCCTTTGGAAAGATTATCATTGATAATTATCGTGTTAGGATCGAGATCGAATCTTGTTAGGATCTAAATATTAGAGCATCTGTAAGCAGGAGTTGGGATGAAGACACCCGACATACACACATTGTGAGTTGGACATGTCTTTTAGGTTTAAGGTTTCCTATGATGACGAACCTAACCTTACAAAATACTTGACCCGCGAGACCTGAAATGATTGTTGAAATTAGGATCTGATTATTGACTGCCGGTAGTGGGCAGGAGGTTATGTGAATATGAAATGTAGATCTTGAAGTTCTAGATGGGTAGCGAAGTTATGCCAAATATTTTTACCATGGAAAAATGAATTGATGATCTGAAAGATCATGGGATATAAGTCCCCGTTGTATGGGACCATTGAGATGATGTAAAAGATTGGTTTGAAAGGCATATAAGCTGGATCTACCCTAGGACTTCAAGAGCTGCGTGAATTATGTTTCGTATATCGAACTTGATAAAATGTCTATCAAGTGAAAATCTGATCACTTCTTGATGAAGTTTAGATCAGCGAAAAGTTGCATTCATCAAAAACCCGTGAACATCATGGATAGAGAAAGTAAGTCAACATTAAGCCTGATCTTATTCTCGTAGTTATGTTTGATGAAACTCGCGTATTGTAATGAATTACACTTGTGAGAAAAGACCGAATGTGGAGGAAATACCCACATGGCTTTAACTCTATAAGAAGCGAGTAGTAAGATAAGATGATCTTTGAGGACAAAGATCTTGTTTATGGGTAAATGCTATGACAATCCGTCAATTTATGGTTGATATTTTATTCTCAAGTATTATTTAAAAACATTATTTTAATGTTACATTATGAACTCACTTATTTTTGGGAAGTAATTTGGATTTACGTCTTAAAGTAGCATCGACTACGTCTAAACCGGAGGATTCTACGTTACGTGCTCACGTTTACATACACCTTCTTTGGTGACAGTCCGACATTTCAGAAAATAAATTTATCCGTGAATATTATTTTTAGATTTTAAATTTGTGTTGGTTCGTAAACTCACAAATTTACGAGAAGAGATTAGGACTTACGATTATAATTTAACGTCCTTTACGACTAAACCGGAAACCTTAGGATTACGTATTTACGTTTTTGAACTCCGTTTTTTATGAGACAATTTTTATTAGATTCGTTTTGTACCGTTGATTCACAGTTTATAAAAACGTTTTTCGTAAAACGACCCGAGAGCACGTAAATCGAGGAAACTAGAATCGAGGAGTACCCGTAAATAATTGGGGATGAGACAAAAACAAGTTTTTCCCCACCCCCACACAAGGGACGGTTTAAAACTAGCTACAACAACACATCTCATGTGTCAAGCTTACAAAGTAAGCTAGGACACATGTCCTACTTACTTTACCAAACTAGCAACCTAACAAAACCATTCAAGACTAAACCACTAACTTCATTTCCTCCATGCAAATCTCACACAACTCTCCTCCCTCTCTCTCTAAATTTGTCCCACTCTCACAACTAAACCCCTCATTTGATCAGTTTTAACCATGAAATCATGTGTTATTCACACATATGATGAAGCCCTTTTGAAGCTCTATATATTGGTGGTGATTTTAAAATCCAAAGAGAAGTTTGCAAGATGAAGTAGGGCTGATTTTTAAAGACCAACATCTCCCTTGGTGATCTTGAAGATTTCATACAAGAGTTCATAGGATTTGGTGACCCAAAACCATGTCTTGATCCTTCAAACTAGTTAATCTTGGTGGTATAAAGATTGTTCTTCCTATCCTCTTGTTATTTTGATTATGTATTCTTGTAATTTCTTTACTTATGTATATGTATATGATGATGAATGATGATTAAAAATATTATGTGGGGATTTGGTGTTGATAGATTTGATAAACATGGTTAAAAAGATGGAAACCCATAGGTAAAATGGTTAAAATCTTGCTTAATGCGGTGGCTGTATAAAAATAGTAAGTAACCAAATGTTAAACTGATAAAATGGTAAAGTGGAATCAATGTACAGTAAGTATTAGGTGTTATACACATGTGAGAGTTGGCCATGCAATGGAATCATAAAAATGAGTGAGATATGATCAAAACAAGTTTAGAGTGCAAATCTGAGTACACTGTTTTGGACGAATTTTATAAAATACTTAGATGTTGATTCATCAGTAGCTATAGGGATAAAAAGAAGCACATAGCATGTAGTTTTTGTGATAAAATTTTTGGGTTCTATCTCCATGTATAACTCTAGATATGACCATTTTAGTAAACTAGATTTTTAGGACTGATTTTGTATAAATAATATATAATATAAGCACTCAAAATTTATAATATATATATATATATATATATATATATATATATATATATATATATATATATATATATATATATATATATATGACCTACTAGTTGATAATAATTATAATAAAAGATTTATATAAATATTGATATTAAAATGGGATATTTTATATAAATTGTAAATATAAATGTTTTTCCAAAGTTATAAAACTATATACCTAAATTTTACGTCTTTTCGGCTAGTACCGAAAGATTAACGTTTTTGTCAAATAAAACTTAGGCGGTCGGACCCGTCAAATGTAAACTTTTATAAACTCACATACTGATGTATAAACATATATAACAAGTAAAAACCGATAAAACCCGAGCTTTACAACATATAGACATTAACGGGCCAAAGTAGCCTTATTGGACTATAAACCCGACTAGTTAGTAAACACTTATAAACTTACTTATTGGGCTTAACCCATTTGGGCCAAACATGTAAAATATATTACTGATAATAAAAGTATAATTGGGCTAATATAATACATTGGGCTTGTAATGGGCCTATTGGGCCTCAAAATGTAATTAAATTGAACTAGTATAACTAGTATAAAAATTTCCAACACATAAACACTATAATGAATGAGTAAAGATATATAAACCCACTTGATCATCATCATATTTATAAAATCATCATATGTATATATAATTGTTATTTTTATAAAGTCATTGGACAAGAGTCTAAGACGAGTATTATTTGTCTAGGTTTCCGTGATTGAAGCACGTACCGTACATCCGAATTGCCGATAACCCGCTTTCCCACATCCACGTGAGTTCATAGCCTCACACTCTTTTAAATATTTTTATGAAATGTTTTATAAACCCGCGAGGGAGATAACATGTTAGTTTTTATGAAATAGGACACTAGTTGTCCCAATTGTTTGTTTATTGATTTGGACCCGAATGATTGTATGACCCGATGAATGATTATATGACCCGATAGATGAAATGAAATGGATTATTAAAGTTAGGTTATGTCACTAAAAGTCCCATTAGAATGAATTGTGAACTACCGGGATTTGGTAGACGCTTATGCATATAATAGTACTATTTGGGGACGATCACCCCAGTTCGCGCCTTGACGGTTGATCCCCGTCGTGCCACATTGATTGGTAAGCGAATTTATGTATGAGAAGATTTACACAAGCGTGATTATTGTGACGACACGCTAATTTAGATGGGCAAATTTAGTTTCAGGCTAGCTACCCGTTGTTTGTTGTAGTAAGGTAACAATGTCATGCGGCTTATAATAATCCAGTTAACGAAATACTTCTATAAGCACCGAATTACGATATATTGCCTGACTAGCAATACGGGGTCTTATTATTGATTTTATGTTCGTGTTTTGGTTTTACATAACCATATTCATATAACGATTTTTATTTAATCTATACAACGTTATAAAACGTATTGTATGATGTTTTTAACGACAATGGTTCGTATAATGATTTTCAAGGCGAAAGCCTATATTATGATTTTTGATAAGGATTTGTATAAATTGACTTTGGCTATTTTATGACCTATTACAAAGATTTGTACAAAATAATTTTCGGTAATAATTATGTACCGATGATATATTGATAGTTTTCTAAAACTCTATGAATTCACTCGGCGTTATCGCTGACCTTTTCTTTTAACATGTTTTATCTCAGGTACTTGAAGGTAATTCTCGAGAAGACATCAAGAATTCATGGCCCGCACTTAAATATTAATTTCCATTTAAATGCTTTGTAAAACCTGTATAAAATACGATGACTTGAGACCTATGTAAATTTGATATTTATTAATGGAAATGCTTAAACGACGCGATTTTTAAGCATTGTCTATGATGTGAGTAATGTGCTATCCCGTAACACCAACGAGTCTTCCGCTGTATTTAATTGTGTAAATTTGGGGGTGTTACAGATGAAGATACCATCGTCTTTCTGCTGAAATTGTAACCCTAGAAAGAAGTTCATCTCCCCCATTGAACTCATCTTGAACTTGTCTGTCATAAGCTAGGAAAAGGCTTCACTCATCTTTGGACTAGAAGAGCCAAAAATGATATCATCCACATAGACCTGAACAAGCAAGAAATCCTTACCAGTCTTCTTTGTAAATAAGGTCTGGTCTATGGTGCCCCTTTTGAATCCATTTTCCACCAGATAGGTGGACAATGTGCCATACCATGCTCTTGGGGCTTGATGAAGTCCAAACATAGCTTTCTTGACTCTATACACCTTGTCTGGTTTTTCTGAATCTTCAAAACTAGGGGGCTGCATTACATAAACCTCCTCTGCAATTGTGCCATAAAGAAAAGCACTCTTCATATCCATTTGATAGACTATAAATCCCATGCAGGAAGCATAAGCTAGAAAAATTCTTATAGCCTCAATCCTTGAAACTGGTGCAAAGACCTCCTAATAGTCTATCCCTTCCTCTTGTGTATATCCTTGAGCCACTAAACGTGCCTTGTTTCTGCCCATAATGCCTCTTTCATCCTTTTTGTTTCTAAGAACCCATCTTGTCCTAATAGGTCTAACATGTCTGGGACAATCAACCACCTCCCAAACATCCTGGATAGCAAATTGGTGAAGCTCATCTTGAATTGCTTCCACCCAACTTGGTTCTTTGAGAGCATCAAAAATCTTCTTGGGTTCCTGTTGTGACAGAAAACAAGCAAACAAACATGCTTGAACGAGAGGGGTATTAACCTTCTTGTGAATATTGGCAAAAAATCCACCAAGATTCTGATGAGATCTTCTAGTTTGAACAGGAGACATCACATCACCAATAATGAGAGAAGAAGGGTGATTTTTGATTGTAGAAGTAAGCACTCCTCCCTCAATAAGTGTGTTGTCCTCAATCTCATCTTCCATGTTACCAATATCTTCTTCAGACTCTCTTCCATCAACATCTGAATGAACCTCTCCATTTCTGTTTGAAGGCTCACCTTGTTCAAAATTATTGGAAGAGAAAATATGGTCAAAAGAGTTGTCAACGCCTGGACCATGGCTGTCAACTTTTGAGCCATCAACGCCTGAATTTGTCTTGTCAGCGCCAGATTTTCCTTTGTCATCGTCTGAAAGATCATTCAAGTTGTCAACTGGTGATACTTGGGGACCACCATTTTTCTTTCCAGCAGCAGTAGCAGCAAATGCATCTGTCCATATGGGAATAGTAACATACTCAAGAATGGGTACTGATTTGTCTGCTTGTGATCCAACCTCTTCATTAACCTCTGTACCTGAAACATCAACAACTGGTTCTTCCACAACATTTGAAGTTACCTTCACAATGTTTAAATTAGTAACCGGCATATAATTCAAAGTCCTAGATAGAGGTTCCAAGTCAAATAACCAATTTGGACCACTTTCAGGATCACTAGGTTTACTTTCTAAAAACCTAACATGTACTTTTTCAAGTATACATTTTTCTTTCTTAAGGTAAACTCTATATCCTCTACTCTGCACATAATAACCCATGAAGTAACCTTCATCACCTTTAGCACTAAACTTACCTAAGGCATCACTAGTGTCCAGCACAACTACATGACATCCAAAAGGTTTAAGAAAACCAATATTAGGTTTTCTTCCCCAAAGTAACTCATAAGGTGTTTTGTTGTGAATCTTGTTGACTAATTCCCTATTCTGAACATAACAAGCTGTATTCACAGCCTCAGCCCAAAAATCAATGGGAAAGTGAGCATCGACCAACATAGTCCTGGCTTCTTCTATGAGGGTTCTATTCTTTCTCTCAGCTATCCTATTTTGTTGTGGGGTTCTAGCTACACTAAACTGTCTAGTAATCCATTTCTTGGCACAAAAATCATCTAACAACTTATTTCTAAACTCACTACCATTATCACTTCTAAGCATCTTAACCTCATTATCAGACTTCTTTTCTATTTGGGTAATGAAGTTAATCAAAGTATCAGCAGTGTCACTTTTCAAAGCTAAAAAGAAAGTCCAAGTAAATCTAGAAAAATCATCAGTGATGACAAAACAGTAAGATTTACCATTTAAGCTTTCTATATTAGTTGGACCAAACAAGTCCATATGTAGCAAGTGAAGTGGTTTAGAACTAGAGTGCACCTGTTTAGACTTAAATGAGACCTTGTGTTGTTTGCCTTTAAGGCATGCAACATAAGAGTGGTCATTGTGGAAATCCTTTTCAGGCAAACCATCAACCAAACCATGTCTCACAAGTCTGTTTATATTTTTAAAATTAATGTGCCCTAATCTCTTGTGCCAAAGATTACTCTCATCAACTGAAGCCTTAGCATATAGACATGACAAATTATTATTCATCCTAATTCCATTAATATTCACATTATAAATGTCCTTATGCCTAGGTGTTCTATAATCAATGAATTTCTCATCTCGTATTTTAAAATCTTTGCTCAACACCAAGCATTCAGTATCAGTAAAAAGAACCTTATTTTTGTTATCACAAACTTGTGATACACTAAACAGATTATTGTCAAGTTCTTTTACCAGAAATACGTTTTCAAAACGCAAATTGTTGATGAGAAGAGTTCCTTTGCCCGTGATAGTTTCATATCAGCCTCCAAAGTAAACTTTGTCACCATCCTTAATGGGAGTGAAGTTTGTGAGATAATCTTCCTTCCCAGTCATGTGCCTAGAGCATCTACTATCCCAATAGACATAATCATTAACCTGCTTTTGAATGCCCTGCACATAAAGAAAACAAATTAGTTTTCTTTGGGAACCCAAGCCTGAGCAGACTTGGATTCATTTGGTTGTTCAACAAGAACAGACATAGTTCTTATGACAATCCCTTGTTCATCCCTTTTTGAATTAAACACCCAGTTAACCCCAATTGGTTTTGTTATGACCTTTAAAATATAATGAAATCTGTTACAGGTCATAGAAATCCCATCTGAATTAGGGTTTTGGTCTTGCTTAGGTCTCCATGTCAAGCTAGAAGAAGCTTTTGACCCCTTTCCCTTTGGTTGCAAATATTTGCCAGTATTAGGTCTGGCAACGTTTCTGTCAGCGTTTGATTTGGTCTTATCAACGCTGCAATTACCCTTATCAGCGTTGAACCTAGGGTTTGCTATAGGAACCCATTGTCTATTAGACCATGTATTGGTCTTCTGAAAAGGTCTTTGTACATAAGTATTAGACCCTTTAGTAAAGAATGGGGCCGGTCTAACAACTTGTGGTCTTTGCTGGACAAAAGATTTGTGTTTGACATTGTTTGACTTTTTGTCAGCGTTGACCTTTGAAGCACTGACACACTTATAGGCTAAATGTGAAAAACTTCCACAAGTATAACAGGCTTTTCTAGACATAACTCTAGGTCTAGAAAAGAAGAAACCTGTTCCATTATAACTAATTTGGATTTTTGGTGACCTAGGTTTTCTATACATTTATGTATATTTAATACTAGGTTTTCTATCAACGTTTAAGCCAAGGTCAACAGTCTTGCCAGTGGTAGGGTTTGTCACTTTGATGGGTGTAGAATCATTTGGGCTATCACTAAGCATGCCACCCTTAACAAACAAGGTAGGGTTGGCTTTCTTCCATTTGTCCAAATCAGTCAACTTCTGCCTATATTCTTCTATTGGGGTAAGAACTCTTGGTGGAGGAATAAATTACTCTTCTTGGAGTTCTGGTAAACCAGTCCAAGACAAGTCCTTGCTAAGGACACCGTAGAAGTTCCCAACAGGTGGTGGAACACCAGCATACTCTTTCATCCCAATCCCAGTCATATCCCTAGAATCCCTTTGTTCACTAACACATTTTTCTAGGGTTTGTGAGGCTTTATCAAATCTCTGAATTTTAAGATCTACATTATCCTTATTTTTTATAGCATCATCTAACTTATCCTGTAATTCAGCATTGACTCTCTCCATGATGTTTCTAATATCAATACTAGAATTTAAATCATGTTTTAAAATATTGATTTGATCTTTTAGGTCAAGCTCCATTTTCTTATACTCAGCTACAGTCTTTTCAGTTTGAGTAAGAGCAAGTTGATAGTTAGACAACTTGCATCTTTCATTAACCACATCTGTTGACAATTTTAAAACCTCTTTGTTAAGTCTTTCAGTGTTTAGACGACAACCCTTACTACAAAATGCATCATCATATACCTCATTGTCTGATGAAGATGAGGAGTGTGCCATGAGAGCATAGTGAACATGCTCTTCTTCTTCCTTTTCTGCAACCAAAGCTTTGTTCTCTTCCTCATCCTTAGCCAAGTAGCTCCAATCCCATCCAACACCATCAATTTCTTGCATTGCAACCATGGCTTTAGAATCCTAAGCCTTAATGATTTGGCTTGAGGGTTTTCTAGCGTCAGATCTTCTTGGAGATCTGCATTCTCTCATAAAGTGTCCCATACGATGACAATTGTAACACTCAACCTTGGATTTATCAAATCCAGCAGTGTCCTTGGCATTAAAAGTCATCTTCTTCTTAAATCTTCTATTCCATCTATTTGCCCTTATGCTAGCAAGGGCCATATTCCACTTTATGTCCATCTCCTCCAAATGTTCATCACTAATTTGCTCAAGGTCCTCATATGTAATCACTGAACCATTGGGCAATGAAGCAATGTATGCACACATAGTATCTAGATCAATACCAACAGGCTTAACTCTTGGTGAGCCAACTTTGTATGTGTCAGCGTCTGAATGTGAGGCGTTGACAGGATTTGATCCAGCGTTAACACAAGTTGATCCAGTAACGGGGTGCATGTATGACTCCTTTTGATCAAATTGACCTTCACTATGTGAGAAGAAGGCCATGTTTCCATTGGTAGACTTGCTTCCAAGATCCAACAGAGTTTCATTCTCCACCAGCCTCAGTTTATTGTAAACATCATCAAAAGTTGAACTTTAAAAAGGATGTATCCTACATCTGGAAAACAGTGCTGGCAATCTCGTTATCATGAAATTAGATAATTGGAACAATTCTCTAAATCATTATCACGAGATAATGCGCACTGTTTTCCAGATGTAGGATACATCCTTTTTGTGTGAGTGTTATTAGCAATTATAGATCTTGCTTCAATCTTCCATGCATCAACAAGACTTTTAAGAAAAGTGGTGATAATATCAACATCACCAAGCACTGTTCTCATGAAGGACAGCTTGCTTGTAATGTCAAGTCTGCTTCTCACACTGCTTAGCTTCTCACTGGGTTGAGCTTTGAAAACAGCATACTCATGCAAGAGTTGCTTCTTTTTCTCTTGTACAGTATCAGCATTACCACCATAAGCAACTTCAAGAGCAGCCCAAAGATCTTTTGCAGACTCATAGCTTCTATATTTGTGCTGATTTTCTTGTCCCAAAGAGAGTTTCAGAATACTTAGGGTTTTCATGTCACACCTTATCTTTGCTATGTCCTCAGTTGAGACAGCTCTACCATCTTCAGGTTTTTCTCTTCGATCCTCTTCAGTAGAGCCTTGAACATTTGTTCTTTGTAAGATGGCAGCTGTAATCTTTTGAGATTTATTGAATGTGTTTCCATATTCAATAATTTCCCAAAGGGTGTAGTCATGAATTTGTAGATATTGTTCAAAGTTGAACTTCCATAGCTCAAATTGTCTGGGTCTAGCATGGGAATCTTGATGTTGGGGGTTGAGGAGGAGGAGGAGTTTACTTCTGGGGTAGACATGTTGTTTTTAGGGTTTTATGAAAATTAGGGTTTTTGGCGATTTAGGGTTCTTGTGTTCTTTAGATCAAAGTTTCTCAACAAGCTCTGATACCACTTGTTGATCCCAAACTTAGATCGATTTAGCTTGTGTAAACTAGATTAAATCAAGTTAAACACGTAGAGAAACTTTGTTGTGTATAAAACAATTTAAGTATTATGTGGAATTAATACTCAAACAAGAACACACAAATAATGTAAACCAAACTTTCACTTGATTGATTAGAACAAACTTGCGTGCAATGAAAGTGTTAAATGTATGAAAACTTATTTGAAACAAAACCTAAAGGTCTCCTTTTATAGAATAAGAAGCCTTGTACAAGAGTCTACGTATCAGCTATTATAGGTATAGATAAACATAGAAAATACATTCTTGATCATATCTTTACTATAAACAAACTAGAAACATAATACGTGTAGACTAAGTCTTCTATCAGTGCTTGACTTCATCCTATCAACGCTTGACATCTTCCTGTCAACGCTTACTCTATCAACGCCGATTTTCTTCTTATCAACGTCCCAATTCCTCTTGTCAGCATCCAAGTGTACTGGCTATATTTTATTCCCAACACGATGCTATGGGTTGTGACCCCGTCATCAAGGCGAGGTTGGCATGTTACCGGTTCGAAGGCGATGTGTTAAATTGGTGGTTAGCATTGAAGCACTCTGAGGGAGGTGATAATTGGGTGGCTGGTTTGACATGGGCTCAGTTCAGAGATAGAGTAATGGAGCAGTTCTTTCCCAAGGCTGAGCAAGACAAGCTGAAGAGAGAGTACCATGGGATCAGACAGAGAGCTGGGTATAATAGCAACGAGTTCATGCAGCGCTTTCTCCACTTAGCTGGTTTCCTTGGTGCAGCGGCAGGTACTCCTGAAGAGCAGGCTACGCCACTTTAGGTGGGCTCTTCGCACATCAGTCTCAAAAAACTTGGTGTGTGCTACGTTCAACACGGTAGCACAAGTGGCCGATGCGGCACGTAAGCTGGAGATGCTGCATGAGAGAGATAAGTTCGGGGAAGCAGAGAAGCCCGATAAGAGGTAAACATTCATAATCAAGCGGTGACCAATCCGTATTCTTTCTATATATGTCAAATATTTCATCTCTTTAAATTGTATATTCCAGGCAGAAGACTGGGGACCGGTCTCAGCCGGCTACTCAGCAACAGCCTAATCAGCCCAATGGAAACGGTCAGCCTAACGACCGTTCTGCTACGGACAGGCGTGGCGGTAATGATAATTTCCGTAACAACGCTGGACACTCCAACGGCAGCAGGTCCTTATACTTATGCTTTTTTTCTATGATTTCATGTTATAACTCATAATTCTAACACTTTAGCAAATCTTCTACCAAGAACCATGGAAACGGTAGGGACCAGAACCAGAGAGGTTCACAGTCTAGCCGTCCAACTATCACTGGTATTCAATCTTATGATTATCCGCATTGTCCTTTGTACCCTATTATCATGTCCCATGTATAATGTTTTATCAGGTCCTCAGCCAACCAGAGCACCTGCTGGAGGATATATGCATCCTCTCTGCTCTACTTGCCACCATAGGAAACCACGGCCATGTCGCCGCGACAGTGACGCATGCTTCAAGTGTGGTCTTCCTGGCCATCGCATGAAGGACTTCCGCAAGGGCGAGATGGAGGGAACATCAGGACATGCTGATACCAAGCCGCCTCCTACCACTGGATGTGTCTACACGACATCTCGCGACCAGGCCAACAAGTCTATAGGTACCATCACTGGAATCTTGTATATGTATGGTCAAGCCGCATGTGTTCTGTTTGATACGGGTGCTACTCACTCGGTTATTTCTACTGCTTATGCCAAGAATGTTAGGATACTCCCCATGCCACTAGAGAATAGACTCAGTATTTCCACGCCTTTGAGAGACTTTGTACTTATCACCATGTGTACAAGAGTCTTCCCCTAGAGTTAGACGATAAGGTTCATCCTGTTGACGCACTTCCGCTGGACATGAATGACTTTGACATGATTTTGGGCATGGATTGGCTATCCAAGCATCATGCTACCATAGACTGCCATTAATATCGAGTCATCTTCGGTGATGTTAATGCACCAGAGTACATTCATAACGGGTTCGTACCTGGCAGGTCTGTACAAATCATATCAACCCTGTAAGCACGTGCACTACTGTCACATGGCTGCGAGGGTTGTCTAGCTACGGTTCATGACATAGATGCTGAATCCCCATCAATTCAGGATCAGTCGATAGTGTAAGAATTCCAAGATGTGTTTCTAGAATAACTTCCGGGCATACCACCTGCACGTGAAGTGGAATTTAATATCGAGCTCATCCCAGGAGCTGAGCCGATTTCCATGGCTCCTTATCGCATGGCTCCCATAGAGTTAAAGGAGCTAAAGGATCAACTGCAAGAACTTCTAGAACGAGGCTTCATTCGACCGAGCGCATCTCCATGGGGCGCACCGGTCTTATTTGTTAAGAAGAAGGACGGCAGTATGCGTCTTTGCATAGACTATCGCGAGCTCAACAAAATTACTATCGGAAATTGGTATCCACTGCCACGTATAGACGATTTGTTTGACCAACTCCAAGGGGCCAAACACTTCTCCAAGATTGATCTTAGGTCAAGCTATCATCAGCTACGGGTTAAGGAGCAGGACATCGCCAAGACTAATTTCCGTACACGCTATGGCCACTACGAATTTGTAGTCATGCCATTCGGCCTGACCAATGCTCCAGCAGTGTTCATGGATTTGGTGAACAGAATCTTCCATGAATTTCTGGACAAGTTCGTCATTGTCTTCTTCGATGACATCCTGATTTTCTCAAAGTCCAAGGAGGAACATGAAGACCATCTTCGTATAGTACTACAGATTCTTCGCCAGAAGCAGTTGTATGCTAAATTCTCCAAGTGTGAGTTCTGGTTAGACAAGGTGGCATTTTTAGGTCACATTGTATCAGCAGAAGGAATCACTATGGATCTAGCGAAGGTTGAGGCTATTACTAAGTGGCCGAGGCCGACATCAGCGACTGAAGTCCACAGTTTCTTAGACTTAGCTGGCTATTACCGTAGGTTCGTGGAGAACTTTTCCCGCTTAGCACTACCATTGACCAAACTGATGCGGAAAGGGGAGAAATTCGTCTGGACTGAAGGCCGAGAGAAGAGCTTTGAAGACCTGAAGGAGAAGCTAGTATCTGCACCTATTCTTACTCTCCCATCTGGTACAGGTGGATTTCAAATCTATAGTGATGCATCGGGGAAGGGACTTGGCTGTGTTCTCATGCAACATGGGAAAGTGATCGCGTACGCTTCACGGCAGCTTAAGCCTTTTGAAGAAAATTACCCAAGGCATGACTTGGAACTTGCTGCAGTCGTGTTTGCATTGAAGATATGGAGGCACTACTTATATGGAGAACCATGTGACATTTTCACGGACCACAAGAGTTTGAAGTATATCTTCACTCAGCATGAATTGAACATGAGACAGAGGAGAAGGTTAGAGCTGTTGAAGGAGTATGACATTAATCTGCAGTATCATCCCGGCAAGGCGAATGTAGTAGCAGATGCACTTAGCAGAAAGTCCGGAATGATCAACGGCATTAAGATTGAGGAGGAAATCATAAGAGATTTGGAGCGACTAGATATAGAGATCATGGTTCGTGGGCAGCACGGTTACTAGGCTAATCTTAGAGTAGAACCTGAGTTACTCTCTAAGATCAAGGAAGCTCAGAAAGATGATGGAGAAATCTGGGCGATAATTCAGAATTTAGAGAAGCAGACAAAATTCAGAGTAGATGCAGATGGTATCGTATGGCAGGGCACGAGACTTTGTGTTCCTGATGATCAAGAACTCCGGGAAGCATTGTAGCTGAAGCTCATAGCTCCCCATTCTCTATACATCCTGGTTCGACTAAGATGTACCATGACATCAAGCAATACTTTTGGTGGAGTGGTATGAAACAAGATGTTGCCACTTACGTCTCCAAATGTTATACCTGCCAGCAGGTCAAGATCGAGCATCAGCGATCTGGCGGTCTCCTTCAACCGTTAGATATTCCAGTGTGGAAGTGGGACAAAATCACCATGGATTTTGTTACTGGTATTCCGCCAACCAAGAGGAAGCACGATGCAATTTGGGTTATCGTAGATCGACTTACCAAATCAGCTCATTTCTTACCGATCCGCAAGGAAGATTCGGTCAGTAAACTCGCCGATACATATAGAAGAGAGATCATGAGACTCCACGGTGTTCCATCCAGCATCGTCTCAGAAAGAGATCCTCGATTCACTTCGCGAGTTTGGAAGAGTCTGCAGAAAGCTTGGGGTACACAACTTAAGCTTAGCACGGCTTTTCATCCTCAAACAGACGGGCAGTCGGAGCGAACGATTCAGACATTGGAAGACATGTTGAGGTCATGTGCGTTGGAATGGACGGGTGATTGGGACGATTATATCTGTTTGGTGGAGTTTGCATACAACAACAGTTGGCACGCAAGTATCAAGTGTGCTCCTTTCGAGATGTTGTATGGCAGAAAGTGTCGCGCTCCAATCTGCAGGGATCAGGTTGGTGAGCGAACACTTGAAGGACCAGAGATTATAGAAATGACTAATGAGAGGGCCACAGTAGCTAAGAAGAAACTTCAAGAAGTACGGTCACGGCAGAAGAGCTACGCAGACAAGCATCGTAGGGACATACATTTTAACGTAGGAGATCACGTCTTTCTTAAGGTTTCGCCGACAAGTGGTGTCAGACGCTTCGGGGTTAAAGGGAAGCCCAGTCCTCGTTTCATCGGACCGTTTGATATCATTGAACGAGTCGGTGAAGTATCTTACCGTTTAGCGTTACCTCCGCAGCTTTCACATGTACACAATGTGTTTCATGTGTCCTTAGTCAGAGGGTACCAGTATCATCCCCTTCACATGGTTCATTATCCACTGGAACAGATGCGTGAAGATCTCACTTTTATAGAAGAACCCGAACGAGTTCTTGACAGACAAGAACGAGTCATGAGAAGGAAGACGATTCCATTCGTCAAAGTCCTTTGGAGGGATCATACCGAGCGGGAAGCCACTTGGGAAACAGAGGAGTCTATCCGGGCTTCTTACCCTCATTTCACATTTTGAATTCGGGTATGTTCTTCTTTTCCAGTCTACTTTATCTATAATTCAGGGACGGATTATTCTTTTTAGGGGGGAAGAGTTGTAAAACCCGCATGCTTTTACCATGAATAGTACCCTTTAAGATCGTACGTACATGATTAGAACTTTCCTTTTATAACATGTTTACGTTTCACGTATAAGAATTTCAAGTATTACGTACGTGTTAGAACACGATAAGTATTTATTACGTATTAACTTACGAAAACTATTTCAATAATAATAGTCACGAACATGCGATCATGAAATCATGAACGTAGATTAATCACGACCTAATATTAATTACGTATATATATATTTATTACGAACACGAATAACTAAGTCACGATCGTAAACTAATTAGAACATGTAAATTACGAACACGTGAACACACGAGAAAACACTAATAATTTTAGACACGGAAAAAGGTACGGGTTACCCCAAGTGGGGCCCCTACCCGCGGCATACAAAGAGAACATAGGCTTGGCCCATGCAAAATTAACTAATTAGGGAATTAAGGTAAAACATGCTCATTATTCACAAAATCAAGAAAATAACAAAAACCCTAATTCTTCTTTCTTTGCTCCTTTGGCCGCCAGATTCAAGAACACCACAAGGGTGTTCGGATTGATTTTGATTTTGGAAATTTTGCAAGGATTCGTGTGTGTTCGTCATCATTTGATTCACGTATTCGGTATAACCTTTTTAACCTTTTCTTTTATGTTTTGATTTAATGAATCACATAAAATCATGATGTTTTTAATTAACTAATTAAAAACAAGTATTTTAAACATGTTAATGATCATGGGGTAAATCAATCAAGGGTTTTAGGGGTGTTGTGTTGTAGCCGACGCCTAACCGAGCCCCTAAGGGGTCTCGGCTTGGCTTATTTAACACCACCGAGACCAAATGGTCTCGGTATGGTGGTGGTGGTCCCACGGCAGCAGCAAAACCAAGGGGAAACCCGACCTTGGTCGGGGTATGGTGATGGTTACGGGTCCGGTTCATAGTTTTTAGTCACGGGTCCGGTTCATGAATCATTTTTCAAGGTTTATGATTTTCACTAGTTATGTTTTAGACTTCAATTAATATAATAAAAGCATGACATGATTAATTTAAAGTACATGACTTAGGTTATAAATTTAATTAGTAATTCCTGAATTTTAACCTAAGTATTTATATTTAATTAGACTTTATAATTAATTAATTATTTAAAACCATGACTATAATTAAGTAATTAACATGACTTAGGTTATATTCTTAATAGTTAATAATACACGTTTTAACCTAAGTATTTTACCTTTATTAAATTAAAATCATGTTATATTTAATTAAATACTTTTAACCTATAGTTTATTTAATTTACATGTAATAATTAATAAACTATACTTTATAATCACATGACTTAGAATAATAATCAGAAAACACTTAAACTTATATAATTAGCTTATTTAACCAGCTTATATCTATTTATGGAAACTTTCTATTTTTAGAAACGTATTTAATTAAGGCAACTAATCTATTTATGGAAACTTTCTATTTTTAGAAACTTATCTATTTTAAGCAGTAATTCTATTTTTAGAAACTTTCTATTTTTGGAAACTTTCTATTTTTGGAAACTTTCTATTTTTGGAAACTTTCTATTTTTGAAAACTTTCTATTTTTGGTAACTTTCTATTTTTGGAAACTTTCTATTTTAGGAAACCTGCTATTTTTAGAAAGTTACTTATTATTACACAACAAGTATAATAATACATGAAATACAAGTAATACTTAATCAGAATAGACAGAATATACGATAAACACGATATTAAGCTTAAATCAGTAAAACATGACATGAACATATAAAACAAGCTAAGACATGATATAAAACCAGTTACGTATTCATTAAACAGATACTTATACACGTATGTATTTATGTAGCATTAGTGATATTGAAGTAGGACTCTCTTTCGTTCGTCTTCTTCGTTGACTGGACATAAGGTACGGATTCCCGTCCTTTCAATATAGACATTCTTTGCTTATTAGAATTCCCTATATGCAGCCAACTGTTTTCCCATAGTATAAGTTTATATGTTTGATTGATTATGTTAAATTAGAATACCTAAAGCCATATACATGCATGATCAGTTTCACCTAGTTATGGAGGTGCCATAACCATAACACTAGAGGCACTGGTGTTATGACTTCCCCACGGCGGAGTGATTGCTCGTGGCGTCCCTTTAGGTTTTGGCCATATTATTATATTTATCATGTGGGACGTATGGGTGCATCCTAGTTACATGTTTTCAGCAGATTACTCAGTGTGAATGTGGTGTGTGCCTTGCATCCTTCACAAGGAGTTGATCCCTCCTACCCAAAACCAGTATATTAAATTCGAGGCAGCCCCTCTAATTTGCATGACGAGGTCACCCCTCCAAGTATTCATGCACGTTGATTTTCATGACCTATATTGGCTAATGGTAAAATATGTTAAACAGTTTTTACAAGATAAACATAAGGCTTTTCAAACTATGAAACCAATTTTACTAAGACTTAACCGGGTTATTCATGACTTAGTTTCTTCCGCTGTTTCATGCTTATATGCTTATATTATTCATGCTTTACTTGTACATCCGTGCACTGAGCATATTGCTCAGCGGTTTTCCTTTTCATGTTCCCAAAACGGCAGGTACTCAGGGACGCTCGTAGACTTTAAGCGTACGTGCATATGGACTGGAAGCTTTCTAGCCTTTCTTTACTTTATGCATTTATCTATACTTTGATACTCTTTCCATGGACATTGTTTGGTCCTTTCATTTACAGTACTTATGTTTGTGTGTGATGAGCTTTACTTTTGGACTACCGATGTTTGATTCCGGTATTTCCTTTTATGGTCATGTAATGTTTTAGACATTTATCCTTGTATGCTTTGATGACACACCATAATTACGCCTGACATTCCATTTATCAAAATGGGGTGTTACATTTGCGACCATGTCGCCTAATGACCAACGAATCGAATAACATTTGCTCGTCACAAGATATAGTCACAAAGTATCCGTCACCGTATCGCACGTTTACCATACTAGTCATCAATTAAAAATTGGATTCCTAATTCAATTGGTGATTGGCAGAAATTGTGGAGAACATAAAACTAAAAAGAATCGCATTTCTAAATGCCTCAATCTTTTCGTATTGCAATAAAACAAGAGCATGCCAAAGATATATTCGTACTTTCGAGTTGTGCTCAAAGATTACATTATTCATCAATCAACCCAAAAAACCAACAATCTGGATACTCTGATGCATTCACAATAAACAGTGAGGTAGAGTAAGGATGCGAAGCTGACGTTAAATGGCGATGAATATCTTTTGTGTTCCAACCGTTCAGAACGTAAAGGATTTATGAACCCTGAAATGTGACAAGCATGCAACAACCTGATTCGTAAGATATTTCATGCTGGAAGTTGTAGGGAAAACCTTCAAGGCTAAAGTGTTCCCGAGTTTACCTGCGTAGCAGAAAGCTATGATGATTCCTTGTTAGTCTCATCCACAACTTCTTTGGGTTTCATCAGCAACTTGCTCGTCCACAACTTCCTTGATAGGCTCATCCGCTCCTTCTATATCTGCAACATCCTTTGCCGGTTCATCGGCACCTTGTTTATCCACAACTTCCATTGTATTTGTGGATTCACGCACCTTGTTCACCCACAGCTTCCTTTGCAGGTTCACTTGGTTCATCAGCTACTTGTTCCTTCCCCCGGGCTAACGTTTCCCTAAGACCCTCCCAGTGATCTGAGTCTTCTTTAATTCACTCTGCACTATTATTGATTACAGGCACAAAATTGCACATAAATACACAAGGCAAATATAGAAGCATACTGTTAAATTTTTGGATTACAAACCTGTAGAAAGGGGAGGGTGCCTTGTGGACAACTTTGAGTACATTTTCTCTAACCAGATTAGCTTCCACGGTTTGCAGAATGTCTACATCTTTCAACGCAGGATCTATTTCTTCAGCATCCATATCCATAAATCACTGATTATGACTGAGAAATAAACTATTAAATATATCATTAATAAATGTAGTAGAAAGCTATATAACCCAAATACAATAACATTCAAGACTTTATTTTTAGCCAGAAAGTTCATTTTTGGACACCATATTGTTTGTTGTATCCATGTCAGCATTTTTTAAACCCTTGTAACCGTACCTTTGTTCTCAGTTGCTGCCTTGAGTTTTACAACCTTTTCCCCGTGACTACTTACATTACCATCAACTATGCTAGCATCAGACTTGCTTAGTATATTAACATCTTGAGTTTCAGAAACTGATATCGGACAATTAGGATGATATAAGCCTTGAAAATATATCAGACAATTAACCATCCTTCTGAACTGGAAACTAAACAAGTAGTCATCTGTCATCCATTGGTAGCTTGATTGAACTTTCCCTTCCATGTCATATTAATCATCAAACTCTATTGACCAACTTATCCCCATGACATTTGTGAGGTTCCCCTCTAGAGCATCAATTCGTCCAAGTTTAGTGGTATCTCTCTTTGAATAAATCTTTGTAATCAACCACTAAAACTTCTGCGGTCATAAGATATAAAAATAAGTCAATTTTGTTATATTGAAGCTCAAGTTAGACCAACTGCGGGAGAAAACTAGTCAAAAGATATACATTAAACTCATATGATTTTGGAAGTTACTTGCTTAGGACAATTCCAACAAACTCGAGGATGACCAGATTCTCCTTCTCTTTGCTATTGACCCGCTCATGATCCCAGCAACAGCTATGGCAAAAGCCCATAGATATAGAAAGAAACTCTAATAATAAGATTAACGTTATAGATAGGAATAAATTATAACTAAGCCAGTAGCTTCCTCAACTTATAGATAGGCAAACTCAACTCATTTTATTCGGCCTTACTATTTAACTGAGTGGTTATACCGAAAAGATATATATATATATATACATATATATATATATATATATATATATATATATATATATATATATATATATATATATATATATATATATATATATATATATATATATATATATATATATATATATATATATATATATATATATATATATATATATATATATATATATATATATATATATATATATATATATATATATATATATATATATATATATATATATATATATATATATATATATATATATATATATATATATATATATATATATATATATATATATATATATACATATATATATATACATATATATATATATATATATGATATATATATATATATATATATATATATATATATATATATATATATATATATATATATATCTTTAGATTATATATATAGGTATAATTACGATTTGATACCACACCCCTCCTAGTCATATGTGACCTGGAATCCATCAGCCAATTGTATTTCAGAAATCCATAAAAGATCTCTATTTTCCACGTTTTTTAGGATTTATTATCGCAGATTTTTAAAAAATCGTGTTTTAAAAACACTGTTTTGAAATCGCGTCTTGAACGTAGTTTTAGTGAAACGGCTTCTCAGTAAGATTATAAATCTTACCTTATGCAATCGGCTTCTCAGTAAGTGCACCCTCCTCGCTCGCGTTAGGTGTGGCTGACCCAAAAGCTTATGGGTTTGGCTGACTCCTGGTCCTTCCCGTTTCTCTTCACGGACTTAGTTAGGCTGTTGTTGCAAGCTGCATTTTTGGAGCAACAGATAGTTGGCTGATGCAGCCTTTCCTAGCAATCTAGGAGCGCCAAAACTCAGTGTAATCAAAACCAAGCCTGGCTGACAGGAGACAAGAAGACTGTGCTGACAGGAGATCTCGACAAGGTAAGCTACTCACACGTGTATCAGTTTATATATTGCAGCAAGTGGTGACTTATTCGTCTTTGATTGAGATCTATAATCAAAAAATTAATTTAGTACGACTCAAAAGAGATGTAACTTTGTCATAGTGACATTAATGAAGTCATATGATCTTTGTACTGCTACATACTTACATACTCACATGATTATGTCCGTTGAAACATATGATTCTCAAGTACCCCTTTTGCACTTCTAACAGTGTAGAGCTTATTGTAAAGGGCAACTACTTTGTTGTGATTGTACACAAATTATGAAATTGTGAAACATCGATAGCAGGCAATCTTCGAAACCTAAACCAAAGCAGATATGCTCCACATAGTTCCATAGTGATGAAGGTCAAGGTACCACTTGTACGGGAAAGTCCCAATTCAAGCATCCTGCATATACAGTCCAGTTAGTCATTTTATATTTTCTTATTACAGATCAATTAACTGATGAGAAATCCAATAGATAAAGGAAACAACATTATTTCTTCTCTAATATTCAGTCCCCCTAACAGGTAATTACTATTCCGTGTTTATTTTATTTTTTAGTAAATTTGAATAATGCTAATGAAGTGTGGTTAAGTGTAAGAATTGTTCTTTTTGATTTTTGTCTTTATCTGTTGATCGAAAATGTCTATTTCCGAATTTCTTATTTCTCTTGTGAAAATTGGGTTGTTAATAAATGATCCCAACTTCTCAAATGTTTCTGATGTAAATTGCATATAAGTAAGTCATGGAAGGCTATTGGTTTGAATCTTGAATTTTGTTTTTATGACAAGTTTTAGTTCAGTATTTGTTATCAGTTCAATTCCCGTATATTATTATCATGCTTCATATCCGTTCACTGAGCGTTATGCTCAGTCGTAGGTTCCTTTCATGTTTCCAAACAACAAGTACACAGGAACGATCTTAGGACTTCTAAGAGAGTATGTGCATTGGATGGGAGCTATCCAGACTCCTTTACTTTATGCACACATGCATTACTTTGGTTGTTTGGACATTATTTCGTCCTTTTCTTTCATTACTTAATCTTTATATTTTGAGCTTATGTTTGGACTACCAATGTTTGATTCCGGTATTTCCGTTATGGTCAGTTAATGTTTAATACATTGCCTTGTATGGTTTGGTGACACGCCATAAATACACGCAACGGTCCACTTATCCAAGTGGGGTGTTACAATTATCTGGAAGAAGATGAAGAGCATCACTTGCCACATCCGGACACTGATCAAGATGTTTACGAGATTGAAGATGAGTTTGACAAGGACATGATAGAGGAAGAAGACGAAGATGAAGAAGACTATGATGGTGGAGTTATACTTAGGTTGGGCGAGAAAATGAATGGCATAAATGTATTCGATCATATTGAGGTATTTGGTAGAGATCATAGTTTTCCTAATGATACTCTTCATGTGATGCCTATTGATTTTTTTGGTTCCATTGTAAATTTGTAATTTAAAGCCTGTATATTAAGTTAAATCTCAAATTTAGTTATACTTACAGAAGGAGGTGTCGGGCTTCACAGGGTGCTAGCAAGTCATGAGAAGTTGAGAACTATGAGGCATGTTGTCAACATAACATTTAAATTAGTATCTACCTTCACAACTAATGGCGCTAGTGTTAGACCTGCACCACACCATTAACACCATCCTGTCAGCCTAATAAATACAGAAGACAAAAACTTGACTGATTGTGACCCTAGCTAGAATATTTATACCCCTTAACTCTACTAGTTTGTATCTAACACGTATACCTTATTGGGTAGGGCCCTAAACGGCTAAAGAAGATATCATTTTACTAGTATAAAACACGTCCATACCCGCGGCCCGCAGGTCTTCTTCACATTTTGTAGGTTAGTTCCATAATAGGGTTCCTACTGTTTCACTTTCATCTTACATTCCTAACAGTTGCTTATTCTCCCCAATAACCAGTACAATATTTAGTTTATTTGAATTATATTATAACATCAACATTTACTTTCTAAATTAGGAATTATTACTTACATTCTCTTGGCTTTCATTTGTGAATTAGACTAAAAAAGAATAAGAAAACGACAAAAAAGGAGTACCTTATAACCTTTCCAAAGTTATTTTTGCATGCCATATT